>CM053403.1:147741716-147856468 GCA_028644305.1 Xerus rutilus | reverse complement strand
AGCTGGGGGCACTTAACACAGACGTGTGCCGCCTACGGCAGAGTGCACCACAGGGCTGGGGACACTTAACACAGACGTGTGCCACCTATGGCAGAGTGCACCGCAGGGCTGGGGACACTTAACACAGACGTGTGCCACCTATGGCAGAGTGCACCGCAGGGCTGGGGACACTTAACACAGACGTGTGCCACCTATGGCAGAGTACACCACGGAGCTGGGGGCACTTAACACAGACGTGTGCCACCTACGGCAGAGTGCACCACAGGGCTGGGGACACTTAACACAGACATGTGCCACCTACAGCAGAGTACACCACAGAGCTGGGGACAATACAGATGTGTGCCACTTACAACAGTAGAGTGCACCACAGGGCTGGGGGTACTGCCAGAGCAGAGGCATCTTTTGGATTAGCCTTTTTCAGAATACAGGGCAGGGAGATTCCTTGACCGTGGCTGTGGTTTTTAGGGCCATAAGGCTCAAGTACAGTTAAACTTGGTCAGAGAACCAACTTCTAGCAAAATGGGAATACATAGTATAGTTTACCCAAGGCTCAAATGTAAAGATCTATCAACTTTTCCAACACTTAATCTGTTGATCTGTTAGCTTGTCAATTTTCATCTTTTCCAATGACGTTGCACAAAGTTTACTGATAAGCCTTAGATTTTTACATTAGGACTATTGTCTTACACTGTAGATTGTGTTGGGAATGGGGGGCCTTATTAGAGTAAAGTAGTTAAATCTCTCAGCTTCTGTATCACTGTCATTGAAATATGATATCACAAAGGTTGTACAGATAAATGATGGCATCAAGAATGGCCCCTGTTCCCTGCAGTCACACATGGTAAGATTGACTTCCAGAACTGCCACTGTCAAGACTTGCTGTCTTGACAGAATCACTAACCCTGTGGTGCTCTGGGAGTGATCTAGTGTGACATCTCTTAGACGAGACCTTGAGACAAAGGCGGCCCGTCGAGTATGAAGCCACTAGCACAGGAACAGTAGGCCTCCCTGAGCTGGGCTTTCTGTCCCCTGGCAGCAGGTTTTCTCTCATGCTCTGCATGTTCTTGTTGGGTAAGTGATCGGGAGGTTTTCTGGGTTTCCAGTAGTGATTGCATCTAAGCATGTGAAGGGTACATTGACTTGCAGAAATGGAGATTTCATCCAACCTGACGGCATGCCACTCCCAGCTGTGCTTGAAGTGCCATAAAGGCAAAGAGGTGAGGGACACTCACCTCTGCCCTCTGCGATTTCCCTCATGGAGTCTGCTGGAATAAACAGACAATGGGCAGATCAATAGAAAAGGCAAATTGATTCATACACAGTTAAACAGGAGTCAAAGTATGAAACTCAGAGTTCCAGATGGTGGAAGCTTAAATAGATTCTGAGCTGCAGAAAGAAGTAGGGGCTTAGAGTTTCTGGAGGAGGTGACAACAGGAAGGAATTTGTTAACCTCTTAGTTTTTTAATTTGGTACCAGGGATTGAACCCAGAGGTGTTTAACTACTGAGCCTCATCCTCAGCTCTTGTTTTATATTTTATTTAGAGACAGAGTCTCGTTAAGTTGCTTAGGGCCTTGCTAAGTTGCTGAGGTTGGCTTTGAACTTACAATCCTCCTGCCTCAGCCTCCTGAGCTGCTAGGATTATAGGTATTCAGCCCCTCAATTTTGATTGATCAAAATCTTGACATTGATTCCACTGCCTGTCACTATAATGGACTTATTTGATCAATTTGTCATAGTATCCCATCAGTTGAGTTTAACTCTTTATGTTCTTACTGACATGGTCAAAGTGAGGCCATTCAACACTAGAGATGGCTGCATTCAAACATTTAAGATCTGAGAAGATGCCGAACATTATTCTATCAGGAGGATTAAGAAACTGGAATATAGTCCTTACCAGGAGCCCCTAACAACCAAGCCAGACAAAATGAAACAAATCAAACCAGGCAAAGAAGATGATTCAGTAGTGCTCGAATCCAGGTAGTCACAGTCTGTGTTGGGACTGTTAGTCTACTTTTAATTGCTGTAACAAAATAGCTGATTAAAAAAAATTAAAAGAGGAGGAGAGATTTGTTCTGGCTCATGGTTTAAGAGATTTTAGTCCAAAATCAGTTGCCACCATTGCTTTGGGCCTGTTGCAAGGCAGAAAGTCATGGTGAGGAGGGCTTGGCAGAGCAGAGCTGCTCACCTCAGGTGGCCAAGAAGGGGGTGGGGGCGGGTCCCCAAGGACCCACTCCTTCAACTAGCTCCCACCCCCTCCCAGAGTCTACTCAGCTGTGAAGCCATCAATGGATTAACCTACTGAAGCGTCAGAACTCTCATGATCCAGTTTCCCAAGAGCCATCTCCAAAAACTACTGTGCTCAGGACCAGCCTTCAACACCTGAGCCTTCAGGGGACATTCCAGATCCAGCCCATGCCAGAGTGTGGTGGCACTTAGGACTGTCATTTGCTGAGAACGGTCTGATTTAAAGAGCTGTCCAGTTACGTTGTTAACCTGGTGACTTACGTCCCAATGACCCAGAGACACAGCAGAAGAAACAGAGAAGCTCTCAGCAGCTTCAGGCTGTCATCTGCTGTGCTTGCAAACAGCTGTTGGCTCTTCCCACTGACACGCCGTGTGTTTTTCTCTGAATAAGCTTCTTTAATGTATTGATAGCAGGGATAAAGAAAATACTACCAGCCCCCTTCGTAACTAAGCCTTCCATGATAGCGAAGTCAGGAGGAAGATCTGTACAGCCTTGTTTTGTGCAATAACATACACAAATCCCCAACGGGTGTGAAAAGGGGATTTAAAGCTGCAGGATGTTAAACGTCTTCATGTCCAACGTGTGTTACCAGCATGACTTCTACCCATCTGAGCCCTGGGGGGACTGTTTGGCTAAAAAGTCCAAGATTTTTCCCCAATTTGTAGACTGGTTTCAATTCCACATGACTGGTACCCAGAGCAGCCAAGAGCAAGTCCCTAGAAGTGGGAAAGTGGGAGCCAGCTCAGCTTCATCAGCCCAAGTGCTATGATTTTTTTGTGTCTGCTTGTTCATGCTAGAGCATAAGCCTCAGCTAATCTACCTACCAGTTATGGTCCCGTGCCCGTTTTGGTTTTGGGGTTTTTTGGTAGGGAAAAGGAAAGGATTAGGACAGCAGGACACTTCCCAGCCCAGTCTGCTTTCAGCTGGACCACCTAGTTTGGAGTGGAGCCCATCTGGAGTACGTCAGGCAGAGCCCCCTCCAAGCCTCCCGGCTCTTCTCTTCTGAAGTCCAGCAGTGAGGGAGGGTGAAGCAGACCCCACAGACCTGAGAGCCCAACTTCCACAAGCACCCCTGCCCAAGCTGGGAAAGCAACCAAACAAAAAGATTATTAAGTTCTCAGTAGGTAAAAGAGGAGGGAGAAGGAGAGAAGCTACAGTCAGTTATCAGTCAGCATCAAAGTCTGTCAGTTGCTTAAGCTTTTCAGCTAGTCTTAGAAGCCTCTGCATGTCAACCAAAAATGTGTCCTGTTTCTGAGACCTTCAGGGTTTTTCTCCCTCCCTCCAGAGCACCTATAGTCGAGCAGCTCTGTTTAGGGTAGATCTGCCCACTGTAGCCATCATAACTTTTATGTTATTTGGGGAAAGTTCACCTATTTCTCTAAAGAACTGCTCCCAGGTGGAGGCACCTAGACTCAGATGGACCCACCTTCCCTGCCTTCTGCCATCACCCACTTCCCCAATCCGTCCAATTCCTGTCTGACCCACAGATATCTAAGGCCTCTAATGGGGTCCAATCCTGGGTTCTGTGTAGTCCAAACATGGCTCGCACAAACTTAGGAAACTCAAAACACAGCACATGGGCCTCAAAACCAAGAGGACTGACCAGCAACCCAGTTGCTGGAGGGACAAAGGCCCTGAGGGCGCTTCAGCTGCTGGCCCACAGCAGGGGCTAATTTGAATCCCATTTCTGACACCAAACTGTTAGAAAATTAATGCTTTTTTTTTGGTACTGGGGATTGAACTCAGGGGCACTCGACCACTGAGCCACATCCCCAGCCCTATTTTGTGTTTTATGTAGAGACAGGGTCTCACTGAGTTGCGTAGCACCTCGCTGTTGCTGAGGCTGGCTTTGAACTCACAATTCTCCTGTCTCAGCCTCCCTGAGTGCTGGGATTACAGGCGTGTGCCACCGCGCCTGGCTGGAACTCGGCTCCTCTTTACAAAACTGTACCTTGAGTTAGGCCTTCATTTAGTTTAGGTACAAAGTTAGGTTTCAGTTCATCATGTGTAGACTCCAGGTACAGAGGCATCCTTGGGCTGAGTGTAATTTAATAATTTCCAAAAAGAAAAAAAAATACTAGGTTCTCTATTGTCTCCTCCCCCAAGGAGAATAGATTTCTGTGATGCTTTAATTCACTTTTGTGGAACAAGCCAGTTTCCACATGTCACTTTCTCCATAATATATCCATAAAGGAAACAAAGCAAAGCAAAAGCTAGTAGAGAGGAAAATTGAGAAGGTAGAAAAACCAGGACCACAGTTCTGTCCCCGCCACTGGGATTCACCTCTGCAGCAGGGAAAGGTGTGCCTGAGCACCACCTGCCTGCAGAGCCCTGCTCTGCATCGCCCAGGGGACACCTGGAAGACTGTCCATGACTCCAGGAGTGGACAAAATGAATACGCCTCAGAGGTTCCGTCTAGTTTCTTAACTCACAAGGAAACCGGAAAACTCTTGTCCTGTCAAAGGAGAATCAAAAGAGCAGACACACCAACAAAATGCCACGGACAAGAATTATTTGCATTACTATGAGTTTTCTACAACATGGAGTTGTGAATAGGTCAGGAACAGTGACGGTCAGGGAGCCCTACACCTGAAGCGTGTGCAGTGGGCAGTGCCGTGTTCCAGCTTCCCCCCAGCCTGATTTCAGCCATTGCCTTTGGGCTCTACTTTTTTTTTTCTTTTTAGTTATGCCTGACAGTGTATTTTGACATATCACACGTACATGGAGCCTAACTTCCCTTGAGGTCGTACGTGGTGTGGAGTTACACTGGTCGTGTATTCATATATGCACAGAGGAAAGTTAGGTCCAGTTTGTTCTCTTTCCCATTCCTCACTTTCCCTTCATCCCGCTTTGTTCTGATCCAGTGAACCTCTGTTCTCCCCCTACTCCAACATACTCAATTCTGTGTTAGCATCTGCATATCAGAACATTGAGCCTTTGGTTTTTTGGGATTATCTTATTTCACTTAGCGTGATAGTCTCCAATTCCATCCATTTACTAGCAAATGCCATAATTTCTTTAAGGCTGAGTGATATTTCATTGTGTGTATATACTACATTTTTCTTATCCATTCATTTGTTGAAGGGCACCTAGGTTGGTTCTGTAGCTTAGCTATTATGAATTGAGCTGCTATAAACATTGATGTGGCTGTGTCACTGTAGTATACTGATTTTAAGTCCTCTGGGTGTAGACCAAGCAGTGGGATAACTGGGTCAAATGGTGGTTCCATTCCAAGTTATTTGAGGAATCTCCATACTGCTTTCCAGAGTGGTTGTACCAATTTGCAGTCCCACCAGCAATATATGAGTGTGCCTTTTCCTCCACATCCTCTCCAACACTTACTGTTGTTTGTATTCTTGATAACTGCCATTCTGACTGGAGTGGGATAGAATCTCAATATAGTTTTCATTTGCATTTCTGTAATGCTACAGATGTTGAACGTTTTTTCATGTATTTGTTGACCATATTTCTTCCATGAAGTGCCTGCCCAGTTCCTCTGTCTGGGCTGTGTTTACCATATACCTCTCCGCGTCTCCACCCACCAAGCTTCTCATCTTTCAATTTGTTTCCCAAGAGCAGGCATCAGTAGCTCTTGTGTTCTTAGAAGCTTCCCTGATTAGGCAAGAGAATCGTTCTGGATGCATTTTCAAATCCTTCACTTAAACCATCAGGGCAGCAGATCCGCGTGCCATTACTATAGATTGCTCTTTTCACTCGCTGGGCCAGGCCAGGCTACTAGTCATGTGGCCTCAGCAAGCGCCATCTCTCCTGGCACACTCCAAGGGGTGTGCCCCACACTCGGTAGGGCCCTCCTCGCCTCTCGGGTCCCGTAGCTGGCCCGGAAAGAACCGTGGGTCTTCCAGGTTTCTATTAGACATCTACAAGCCAGAGGGATAGAGAAGCACAACATTCTTTTTAAAAATCATTTTCTTGCTCTCTCTTTTTTCCTTTCCATTTAGGGTTTGGAGTTTCCTTAGACAGTTGCTCTCCCTGGGCCTGGGAAGTGCTACTGTGCCTCTGGTTCACTTGGAATGGTTCATGCCGTCCTTCCCCCTGACCCTGATGGAGGCCTACATCATGGTCTCTTTGTTTGAATGATATTGACCAATAAGACATTAAAGATTGATGGGTAATATGAGATACATGTGTTGATACATAGAAATAGACTTTCGTCTCCTGTTTTTCATTGATGGATTCATGATAAATATCTGACAAGTGCTTGCTCTCTGCCAGGCCCTGCCCTGGGCGCTGGAATGCAGCAGTGCTTTCTGTCTGCCTGCTCTCGGGAGTTCACGGGAGGGCACCCAGTTGGGGCTGTCCTTTGGCCCAGCTTTTCTCAGCAGGTTTTCACGGTTCCCTGTGTTGGAGCGTGTACCTGGGCTCCTTTGCTTCCCAAGGCTGGGTGGTTTTCCTTCGTGTGTTTGCAAGCTTCGGTTAGTCCTTCCTCTGCTGAGGGACACGGGTTTGTGCCCAGCTGTGACTGTGTCCCAGAGTTTGTGTGCAGGGGACTTAACCCCCAGTGCAGGAGGTGGCACTTTTGTGAGGATCAGTGCGTTCATGACTAGAGAACTTTTGCTACAACCGTGAGCCCTCCACCTTCCGTGGGACGCCACCGTAAGAAGAGCCCTGCAGACGCTGGCACCCCATTCCAGTCTTGTGAGTCTCCAGAATTGTGGAGAACACATTTCTCCTCTTCAGAATGTACCTGTTCTGATGTCACAGCACCACAAAACAGGCGAAGCCCGGGGTTCCAGCCTTTGGCTGTACAGCTGTCACTCTGATGAGGCATGCTTTTCTCTTCTCTGCTGAGCACCCAGGAGCAGAGCTGCGCACCCGTGGCGGTTCCTGTACAACTGCTCTGGACGGCGAGGCTCCGCCGTGGTGGCTGCACCCGTGAACATTCCCCCGGCAATGCAGAAGGTGTCACTTACCTGCTTCCTTCACGCTCCTCACCTCCCATTCCGCTGCGGGTTTGTTGCTGGACAGCCCCGCGGGCCCAAGTGTGCGCGCACCGAGGCTGCGATGCCAGCGCCCTCTGTGGGCGTCTTTTCCCGGGCTTACCGCCCACACACTTGTTTTCCTGCCCGCTTTCTAAACTGGGGCTTTGGTCTTTTTTATGCAGGTGGAGGAGGTTCTTTCGACACATTCCATGTAGCAAACCCGCCTCGGGTGTGTGGTTGGAGGCGTTCTCTCCCATGCCGCGGTCGCCCTTTCCCTGTCCTGGTGGGCCGCGGAGTGTTCGGTCTTACAAAGCCCAGCTCTTCTCTTCTTGGCCTGAGTGTTCGGTGCTGTACGTAAGGCACCATTGTCAGGTCCAGTATCGTGAAGATTTTTCTGCTTTTTTCTAAGAACTTTATAGTTTCCGTCCTTAAATGTAGGTATTTTGCCTCTCAGGTTGATTTCTATATGCGATGTCAGGTGCAGGCCCAGCTTTACTCTTTTCCAGGTGTCTGTCCGGTACCCCGGCACCATTTGTTGAAGACACTCTGTTCCCCTACTCGTGTCCTTGTGAAAAAAATCAGCTGACGTAGATGCAGGTGTTTTATTTCCAGATTGTTCATCTGTCCTCAGGCCTGCACCACATCGTTGGGTCACGTTGCTTTGTCGTGTGTTTTCAGGCTTGGAATCGTGGGTCCTCCACCTCTGCTGTTCAAGGCCGCTGCCGCTGTGTGGGACTCCTGGAATCCCTTGGGAGTTTGGGGGATGCCTTTTTCCATTTCTGCAAAAACAAAATGAAACTCCATTGGGATTTTGACAGGGATCACGTTGCCTCTGTAGTTTACTCTGGGTTGCACTGATGTCTCACCGGTTTTGTGTCATCTCACACGTGAATGTGGGATGGCTTTTTTACTTAGGTCAACTTTAACGTGTTTCAGCAACATATGTTTAATTTTCAAGACACAAATCTTGTACTTTGGTTAGGTTTATTCCTAAGTATTTTATTTTTTTCTGATATTTTAAATGGAACTGTTTTCTTAATTTCCTCTTTGAATTGTTTATTACTAATTCATACTAATACAACTGACTTTGGTTCATTGACTTTATATCCTGCAACTTGTTAAATTCATTCATTAGTTATCAGGCTTTTTGTGGATTCCTTAGGGCTTTCTGCATATCGATTAATCTCATCAGTGAACAGATAGTTCTACTCCTTTTCCTATCTGGATCTTATTTGTTTCTTTTTCTTGCCTAATGACCTGGTGAAAGCAGAGGTTTACTTTGGATGCATTAGATTTGATATTCTTATTAGGCCTCGGGTGGACACACCAGGAAGGGAGAACACTGGAGATGAAGGACAGGGAATAGAGCATTCCCGAGATATGAAGCTAGGAACTGCCAGCTAGGTGCTGCTGTAGCTGGTGTATAAACCACAAGGCCAGCACTGTGCAGGGAGATGGTGTGTAAACCTCAAGGCCAGCACCGTGCAGGGAGCTGGTGTGTAAACCAGAAGGCCCTCACTGGGCAGGGAGCTGGTGTGTAAACCAGAAGGCCAGCACCATGCAGGGAGCTGGTGTGTAAACCACAAGGCTGTCACACGGTCAGGCAGAGCTCAAGAGGAGGTCTTGCACTGCACAGCTCCAGTAGTGGAGTTTCCTTCTCCCTGTCCCCATCCCTGGTGTCCTGGAGGTGGGCACCTCCCACAAATGGAACACCACAGATTGCTTTTGGGTGGTTTCCCAGAACCATTTGGGGCTGGTCCATCACAGGACCTGTGCGGCGTTGATTCCTGGAAGGCGCTGAATAGCAGGCGTGTTTTGCTGGTGGCGTTTGCTGATTAGAGACGCCACGCAAAAGGCCTCGCCTCCACCTGACCCAGGGAGCCGTGTGAGAGGTTCCGTGTGTGGCGTCAGAACTATAGGAGAGCTGACCGCGTCGTATCCCAGAGGGCTTGTAGAAAGGTGGGCGGCAGTGGCCACTCCTCGGAGTCCTTCCTTGGAGTGTCACTAGGGTTCGTGCTCCCCCCACACTCTTCTTCCTCTCAGACGCTCAGGTCCCTCCAGGCCTGCATGTTTGTCAGCCTACGGTCCCGTGAAGGCCTCTGTCCCTCACATGCTGCACGCTGGCCCTTCAGGACACGAGTGACGGGCAGTGCCTGGGTAAGGGTCATGCCACGCAGTCGGCTGTGTTGGAGGCCCCTCGTGTGCACCTAAGAACCCATGGGGGACGTGGATTCAGGTCAATACAAGCTGCAAATGTTTAATAACACATTCAGCGAAGTTGCAGGATATAAAATCACACCCAAACATCAGTTGTACTTTTGTTAGTAGTAAACAATACAAAACAGAGACTGTTAAAATGCACACACTGACGCACTCCCGGAGAATGTGCCTTTGGCTCAATAGATTACCAAACTGTAAAAAAATAGAAAATAATAATATCTGGCTGGTACACTTACAGAGGATTCACATTTCTGATTAGTTTCTATAGCATTTGAACTTTTTACAGTAAGCGTGTATTTCTTACTGAGTAAAAAAGTACTTAAAATCTTTTAAGAAAATTTGCACAACTCCAGTCAGGAGCAGATGCCAGCACTATGAGCAAGGCCCATGCTTCTGTGTGGAGACGTGTTGACCCACACCTCGCACTGCGAGTGTGGTCCCCGGGGAGCCTCAGGCAGGAGGGAAGCCTGCAAAGGCCATTCTCCCAGTTCTCACGCCTCACGTTCAGGTCCGTGTTCACATGGCCAGAGGGCCGCCAGCCAGCAGGTACACGTCTGCCCTGCTGCCTCGTGTCTGGATTATCGGGGATTGGTCTTGGAATAGTATCTAAATTTCTATCTCGTGGGCTGTTTTTCCCAAGAATATAGAGATTTTTTTCCTTCGATACATGTTTTAATGGTTGCTTTTAAGTGACGTAACTTTTCAAAAAACGTATTAAAGTTTATTTCAGTGGGAAAAAACTTTTTTTTAATGTTTTCTTACTGATTTTGTCCCTTCTCTTTTGTAATCTCTAGCCAACAAGAACATTGGTCCTGACAAGCATGCCATCTGAGTAAGTCCTGTGCTTTTCATAGCTTCCTGTTGAGTGCACGCTGAGCCCTTCCCCCATACTGTCTTCTGTGCGCGTTCAGGCAGTTCCAGATCTGCACTGTGTCACTTTTATTGGATGGAATGAGTATGTGAGTTAGAAGATCATCGAAAGCTACAACTGTGGCTGAAGAGGGGCCGTCAGTGCTGAGAGCTGGGGGGTTCTACAGGCAGCGTGGGGAGCTAGGCCTGTCCTCGGTACTCCCTTTGCCTGATGAGGTCCTGACGGTGGCATTGCCCCCCTCCTGCCCCACATGGGTTCAGTGAATGGAGCAACGCCAGCCGGAACACTTTCCTGAAAGTAGGAGCCTGGAGCCGGGCACGGTGGCTCAAGCCTGTAATCCCAGCACTTTGGGAGGCTGAGACAGGAGAATCGCGAGTTCAAAGCCAGCCTCAGCAACAGCGAGGCACTAAGCACCTCAATGAGACCCTGTCTGTACATAAAACACAAAATAGGGCTGGGGATGTGGCTCAGTGGTCGAGTGCCCCTGAGTTCAATCCCCAGTACCAAAAAAAAAGAAAGTAGGAGCCTGGGTAGAACCTGTCCACATCCACAATAAGCAACTATCTTCGCATCTCGGAGGGTTAATGGCTTGCTGGCCTGCGCTTATCATCTCCATTAAACACGTAGCGCAGCAAAGAACATCCAACAAAAATACAGTGCTATATTTTATGGGACAGATTGTTGAATTCCTATTTAAAGAGGAAAACAGCATTTTTTTATATCAAGCATACGTTTTGAGGTTTTAAAACATTTACCAAAACATTGGGGCATTTCGCTGAAAAGTTTGCTGCAGGAGAGCGCGTGTTTAGAACAATTTCTGTAGCAGGCTCCTTTTCCTGCCTGTGGTGTGGAAATGGAAGGATTGGTACTTTAAAAACTGGTCATTATGTAGTGAACAAAGGAACTCGCTTTTAATTTTTGTAAATGCATTGTGAAAAGTGTTGCTCATTTTAAATAGTCTGATCCAGAAGTAATATTGAATATGGGCACAATGTTTTACAAGTCCATACTTGTTCCCTTGATTTAAAAAAATGTTCATCCCTTTATTTTTTCATTAAGGAATTTAAACACAAAAATTTCATTTAGGCCATATTCTTGTATTTTTTTCCTTTTTTTTTTAAATCCTGGAATGCTTGTGTATTTTAAGAACAAGACCTGGACAATCTGATACTGCATTGACTATCCAGGTCTTAAAAAGATACTTTTACTCATTTGCACACCTGCTGGTAGCCGCCAGACTGGGGATGGAGAAAGTCAGATACTCAGAAACGAGGGGTTCTTTCGATTACTTTAGAGAGGTTCACTTCTTTTGTCTCGTTTGCCCTTATTTTTCTCTGAGTTGATCACTTCTCACTGCACTCGCAGGCACAGCTGCCCTGGTGCAGGTGGTGCTGGGCTGGGTCCTGACCCACTCATCCCTGCCCTGTGGAGCCCTGGGTGTCACAGCCTTACCTCAGGCGAAGCACCTGAGCCCTAGAGACGGACGGTGTGCCGAGCTCACCCGAGGTCGACTGCCACGCTTGCAAGGAGGAAAGCAGGCATTACAGAGGCTGTGCCAGGCGGACGGCAGCAGAGTGCCCACTCCCCGCCCCAGTAGCCCTGTGCAGAGGACAGGCACTCACTTCTGCGGAGGTCGTTGCAGTGTGGCTCGGGTGGCATTTCAGCTCCTGGCGTTTCCTCAACGATTCCCAAGCCTTGCTGGGAGAGGAAGACAGGGTGCATTAGAGGTTTTGGAAAGGCGAGATGGGGAAGACCTGAGCACTGTTTGCTAAGAAAGTTAGAGAATATTAAAAAAGAAAAAGTTTATAAGGCATTAAGAGAAAGGCAACGATGAACAGTACTTTGGGAAATTAAGATGCTTCTGTCAAATTTGCCCAAAACTTTGACAGGACCACTTTTTCCTCTTCTAGGAGGAAAACCATGAGTTTGACACTCCAAAAATGTTTTCAAAATAAGCATTTGGTTCTGAGCATGCCCACACAGGATCACACGTGCCCGAGCAGCGGGTAATCAGTGTGGAGAGGGCAACTCTGGGCTGGCGTCTGGCTGTTTCTGGTGCTGGCTCTGTCCCTTCCAGCCCGTTGACCCTGTGAAAGCCGCAAATGGCCTCTAGGCCTGTTTTTCTGTAGCCATTAAACTAGATGAACTGGAATTGAGATCTGAAGATTGTTTTATTTCCCTGAGTTTCATGTCACTAATTTTAAAGAAATTAAGACACGAACACTAGATCCAAAACCGGTTTAAGATTTTAGCTTCCTAAATTTCTGACTGTCAAGTGTGACCGCCTCGATTCACGCGTGGCAAATGTTCGTGTGGTTTCTTTCTTTGGCAGGAAGCAGAATGTCGTCATCCAGGTGGTGGATAAATTGAAAGGCTTCTCACTGGCGCCAGAGGTCTGTGAGACCACCACCCACGTGCTGGCCGGGAAGCCACTGCGCACCCTGAACGTTCTGCTGGGCGTGGCGCGTGGCTGCTGGGTGCTCTCCTATGAGTGGGTAAGCCCTGGGCCGGAGCTGCTGAGCCTGCGGGGGTTGGACGGGTCTGGTGCTGCTGAGTGATGGCCCAGGGAGCCCCTCTCAGCAGTGGTGAGATCTGAACAGACTTGCTCTAGGAACGCCATACATGTTTTCTGACACTCAAACGAGCTTTTGAGAAATAATGTGACGATGCTAGGGACGGTTTGGAAAGCCAGTGGAATCCAGCGGCTGTTTTCACAGATGGATTTACTTAGGATGAAGCATGTTTATTCAATCCCATTCAGATACGTTTGTCTTGAGCACATCTATCTGTAGTGCTCTTTGCCCTTATTTCTGTACATTAAAGATAGCTGCTTTTTAAAAAAAATATATCATTTTTATAATTCATAAAGATTGAAATGGTCTGCTGTTCATCCTGTGTTTGGTCTCAGCCTGAGGTCACTCCGGACGTCCCTTCTCTGGTGCGAGTGGCATCATTCGTTACTTGTGTTACTGTTCTGTGTTCCTGTCCGCACTTCTCCTCTGTCCCCACGGATGTTATACGAATCCTTTCCTCATTGAAGCCAGTGGAATTTTACTGTGCACACAAACCGCGGATGTGCCTTTAAGAAAGGACCTCATTGTTTTCCTTTATCGTAACTTTAAGCCCTTAGTGCTTAAAGTCACAAAATTCGAGAGTTGGAATTCTAGAAACGTGCTGCTTGTACTGGTGGCAGGTAGGGATTGCTTCACCTAGTTGAGTACTAGCACAGCTTTCTGTTTGTTTTTATGAGAGAGAACTTATCCCTTTAGTTTCAGCATGAATTCTCTGCTTCCAATTTAGAAAGTCTGTCTTCGTCAGTCAGCTCCTTCTCTCATGCTTCAGAGGAAAGCCATCTTCATCTTTCATGAAGATGTACGTCTGAACTGGATCTCGTCTGCCCAGTCTATTCTTCCGAGACTTTGAACGGTCCAGAGAAAGCAAACAAGAATTTAGCGTTTGCCATTGGCTTGTGTGAAGACCTGCTCACTGGACATCTGTGGGCCTCTGCTCAGGGTCTGGCACAGATCAGTGCTTTCTGCTAATTGTCTATGGAAACAACTGGGAGAAAAAACAACTGTGCTAACTCTACGTGCGTTTACGTGGCAAAAGAAAAGTGGGCAAATACGTTATCAATATTATTTTTGCAGTACTGGGAATGGAACCCGGGGCCTTAAGCATGCTGGCAAGGACTGTGCCACTGAGCTGTACCCCCAGCTGTCAAACACATTGTTTAATAAACTAATGTTTGGGCTGCATTCCTGCCTGGAGTGAATAACACAAGACAGAGAAGTGAATGAGCAAAGCACACGTGGAACACGAGCAAACACTAGAAGTGAAGACGCAAGGCTCTGTTCACAGGCGTCAGGGTGTCCCCATGCTCCACTGTGGGGAACCTGCTGAGTTTAACAAGTCGTCAGGCTATGCGCATACAAGGTCAAATCAAATACTTAAGTGTAAGTCCAGGAACGTGTGTGCAGGACCTGTGGGCCGAAAACTATACAGTGCTGATTTTAAAAAATCACAACATTGGTAATTAAACTCCATCAAAATTGAAAAATTTCACTCTGTGAGAGACATAAAGGGAGCACAGAGGCCTTTTCATAGCACTGATGTTTGCTGGCCTCGTATCTGACAGAGGACTTAAATCCAGAATATATAAAGAACTTTCAACAAGAATACAATGAGCCCAAACAAATATTGACTCCCCCCAATTTTTTTAGCCAACATCCCACCGAAGATCCACAGATGGCAAGTAAGTAGGTGAAGATGCCCAATGCCACCTGTCATTAAAGAAATGGATTGAAGAGCACAGTAAGATACTATTGCATATCTATTAGAACAGCTGCAGTGATCACTCTGGACAGATATTTGCCCCAGAGATATGAAAGCTTAAGTTCATACAAAATCTGCATGCATATTTATAGCTTTTGTAGCTTTACTTAAAATCACTCAAATGTGATTATGAACACAAATGTCCCTTGGCAAGTGAATAATTGAGCAAATGAGTCCATGCACACAGTGGAATACTAGTTGGTGGTGAAAAGAGACGATGATGTGAAACTTGGGGGCCTTTGGTTGCATTATGCTAAGTGGAGCTCCCTAGTTTCCGAGGTCAGGTACTCTGCAATCCAGTTTGCCTCTCATTCTAGAAAGGGTAGAACCATTGGGAAGAGAAAGGCGCGTGGTCCAGGAGTTAAGGCAGGAGCTGGTCTGGATGCAAAAGCAGTGTCCAAATTGGCCAAGATGCCCGAGGAGCTGGAACTGGTGTGTTCTGTGCATCAGGACACAGAGGACTCTGCACACATGTGCACACAGGAGCAAATAGAAAACTGTTGTAAAAAGTTCACATGGCATGACTTCCCAATGAAGGTGCTTGCATACTGCTGGTCTGTCACTTTGGTCCAGGAACCAGATGCCTGTGTGGTCTTACGGTTTAGTGTCTTCAACCACTGCCTCTGGTCTAGATGCCTCCCATCAGCATTTAATCTTGATGTTATGTATTCTACCTTAAAATTTTTTAAAATTTAAAAACAACTTTGCCTGGATTTCTCTTTGCCTTCTGTGTGCCTTTCTCCTCCTCTTTCATGGCAAACGTCACAAACTCTCGTCTTTGTCCCCGCATCTGGCTTCCATGTGGTCTCCAGTGATCCCCTTGGCTCCCCCTGCTGCGCCTGCAAGGGTGACCAGTATCCACTGCATCCTTTAGTTACACGACGTCACGCACAGACGTCGTAAAGCCTACGTGTGCCTCTGGACAAATGACAAAGCCAGCGCCATGGTCTCCCACTCAGACCAGGGCGGAGCCTGTGCACGCTCTAGAAGCCCACGCACCCCCTCTTCTCCACTGCCTTAAAGGAACTCTCCGTCTTGACTTTCGTGGGGATCAAGCCTTGCGTTGCCTCAGAGTTTGAAAACTATAGCTCAGTTTAGCCTGTTTTTCTGCTCATTTTGTTGATAGTCATACAGAATTTTTTTGGAATTAGCAGAATTGCAAAAAGGAGCCTTTCACTCACTGTGTGCTGCCTGTGTGAACCAGATGCCTGAGGGTAGGAAGGTCCACTGCTCCCTAAGCAGGAGCAGTCCCAAGTATGACTCCCCCTTCTCCCCACAGGACCCCAGGCCTCCAGGTCTGGGCTGTGGAGTCCCCAGGGAGATCCTGTGAAGATCTGCTCTAGATCCAGACTGGGAGGGTACCTTGTTAAACGTCCTGCCTCCCAAGTGACAGGATGACTCTGCTTGTGCTGCAAGAAGGGACAAGGACAGGAGTGCCCCCTCCTGAGGGGGAGAGTGACAAGGACCCCACTGTCCTCCACACTGGGCCCTTCTCCGTGACTTGGGGAGAGGGTTCGTGCCTGCCCCTGGGCTCCTGTCCCTCCTGACCGTGACTCCCAGCTCTCTCTCCCCAGTAAGTGAATTCGCTAAGCGCACAGTGCAGCAGTAGTCTGTCCCCAGCCCTAGACCAGTGCAGGGCAGGATGCAGACAGCACCCTCTGAGCAGGAAAGGGACTTAAGCTTGTGTGTCTGGCTTCGTTTAACCTACTTTGTATTTTCACATCAGTGGACAGATTTTAATATTTTTGCTTGCTGTTTCAGCAGCACTTTACTTACTTTTTATAAAGAAAAAAGGTTGATCTTGGCTCTAATTCAGCAGCATTTTAAAAAGCCGATGACAGTTACTTCTTAAACACTCATCACGGGGCGTGATGGTCCCACCTTGCTGATCAGACCCTTCCACTCAGACTCGGCTGCTCTTTCCCCATCTCCTTGTGGACTTCTCTCCCACTGCTTCCAGTGAGGGGCTGCCCTGGGCCTGTCCTTAGCCCCTATCTTGTATTTCGTCTCTCTGGTCTCACTCAGGCCTAGTTCACCAGGAGTTACAAGCTCAGCAGGTGCCTTCAGGGCAGAGCAGGTGGAGGACTCCTACGGGCAGGGCGTGGGCAGGGGCGATGCTCAGGAAGGGTTCTACTTCCCTGCAGACATTCAGTTACCACAGGGAGACAAAAACATCAGTCTCATGGAAACTCCTACCAAATGTCCTCAAAATCCTAAGTCAGGGCTGAAGTAGCATTTAGTGTTGAGTCACTTTACAGCCACAGCCCAGCAGCCTCCGGTCCCCAGATCATCCCAACCAGCTGCTTGCTTACTGAGAAGTTCACTAGAATGTCCTGTGCGCACCTGGAAGAAGGCATTCTGGCCCTCTCCTGGCCCTAATGGAGAGCCCCCCTCCTTTTCTGTCTCCTCCATTGGCCTTGCTAAAAATTCAGAAGAATCCCTCCTTCTCCACCATCGCCAGATTTCACCAGTTCTGCAGAATACCGCCCACACCTGTACCTGTGCCCATCTGCTCTGCCATGGCAAGCTGCCGTCCCTCCACATCCGAGCCGGACTCCTTTTGTCTCTTGCTTTTACAGAAGCCAGAGCAGCAGGCCCGAGGTTCCCACCAGCAGTCACCACCTGCTCACCTCGGCACCTGCTCAGCCTCTGTTCCTCCTCACATCCTCCCTCCTCCTAGAACTGGACCATTCTCAAGGCAAATCCAGAAGTTAGAGCACTTTGCCCAAAGGCACTTGCACATGTATCTCTACGAGTTAAGTCCTCAAAATAAAAAACAAAAAAACATAATACCTGTTAGCAGTGATTCCTTAGTGCCATTAAATATCAGGTCCTTGTTCAAACTTCCTCAATTACTCATATATTCTTTTAAGTGGATTGTTCAGATTAGGAGCCACTTCAATGAACCATTTTGCACACAGCTGCCTGAGTCATTTTACCTTGGCTCTGGTGGCCTTCTTGCTGTTAGGGTGAAGTCCCTGATCCTCTCAGGTGTGGCTGCCTGGCATGACTCTCCCTGGGCTGGTGTGCTCCCGGCCCTGTCCCTCGCTCCTCTCAGCGCCCCTGGTCTCCCTGTCATTCAAAGCCCTGCACGAGCACCTGGTACCCTTCTGTCTAGCCCTGGCATCTCTCCTGTGGTTCTCCTCTGGGAAAACCTTCCCTGACCCCGAAGGAGTCGGTTAGGCTGTACTCGGTGCCTTTTCAGTAGCACTGGCCAGAATCGTAGTCGATCATTTGCAGGGTTGTGTGTGGTCTCAGTCTTCCTGGTGACAGAGCTGTGGCCCTGAGCTCCACCCTTGTTCCCTCCAGCAGGCTAAGGAAGGTCCACGGCTTGCTTCTCAGTCCCACCACAGTGGAGTCTGGTGACAGTCCATGTGTGCACCTTGCACATGCATGTCGAGCTCAGCCCCCACCCACAGAGCAGGCAGCACGTCCCCAAGGGGACAGTACAGGATGGTCGTCTCCTTGATGGCAGGAGCACTTATATATGCCTCCCTACCCCTGCCATTTATTGAGTGGCAGCATGTTCACAAACGGGGGGCTGTTATTCTGTGCCCCCACAGGTACAAGTGCATTCATTCCATAACAGCAAGAGACTGTGGTTCGTGGCACTCGGGGTTGACAGTTTGTAGTTGATTTGAGTCGTATAAGGATAAACTCTCCAGGTTCAGAAAGAGACAGAATAAAGGCCACGTGACCATGGAGACAGAGCCTGGGGTGACGCCTGGACAGGCCAAGGAGCATCCAGGAGTTCCCAAGGCCAGGGGCTGGGAGAGAGCCTGGGCTGGTCTCCTGGGAGGGACCAGGTTGCCAGCACTTGACCTGGGACTTCCCCTCCGGAGCTGGCTTTGTCTCCAAGCAGAGAGTGCAGCAGCACAGCATTCAGGAGCACCTGCAGAATGGGGGACGGCCTTGGCCGCAGGGCCTTCCACGGGAGGTGCTGGCTGGGAGCTGAGCAGCCGCAGGGAAGCCTAGGGCGCTGGACTCTTGGAGGAAAGTCACACTGGCCCCGAAACGGATCTGCAGCAGCACTGGGGCCCGAGAGCCTCCCTGGGGAACTTGTCTAACACGAGCGAGGTGTGTCGTAGCAGCATTCAGTTGATACCATGGAAGACCCCGTATGTGCCGACAGGATGGCTTCAGTAGCAGTAAGGCAGCGCTTCAGAATTTACCCTTTACTAAGCTGCTGATGAGCCACGGGTCCTTCGTGGACTTGACTTCCGGCAGGCCACGTATTTTTATCTCATGCCTCACCAGAGTCCTGCTCGGGAGGTAGAAATTGACAAATAGCTGTTCAGAGAAACGAGAACCACTGTGTAAACTCGGCACACACAATGCACACGTGTGGACATGCAGCGTCCGTCCCCTCGGGAGCGCCCCATATATTTCCATTGTATTATTGCTGTCACTCAGAGTTCAGATCAGCAGCGCGTTTATGTTAAAGTTATTTTGAAATAGCAGAAGCTCCCCAGAACTGTAATTTAAGACCGAGGCCTCGGCTATTTTGACCCTTACAGGATGGCCACGTGACACCATGGAAACAGCACACTGCAGGTGAGGGCCAGCCTGCCAGCGGCTGCCAGGTTTCTGCCAGGCACTCGGGGTACCTTCATCTCCAGGTGCAGCGGGAACGTACACATTGAACAGCCTGGGTGCTGGCGCCTGTCAGCTCTGGAGACTTGGGAGGATTCTCAGGCTTACGGTTCCTTGGGGGGTGGAGCCCACAGCCGTGCCTGCCTGGTAGGACCATGTGAACTGAAGGTGAGCCTGCACAGCGCCGCGACGCAGGCTGGCACGGACTGAGAACTCAGCAGTGCTACCTTCCAGCAAAAGTAGCTTGCCAATTTCCCTCAAACAAGCTGCAAAAATCGATTACCATCTATTGTCACCACATATTTTATATACAAAAGGAACGCAGGATTTTTAAAACTTAAAAAAAAATTTTGCTCTGGACAGTGAAAGTTCTGCTGTGGACCTACACGCCATGGCCAGTGCTTGGGCTCTCCATCAAAGCCCATAGCTGTTGCAGCCCGTGGGAGAACAAAGCCCCTGGAGTCTACGGCGACAGGGGGCCCTCAGCAGGGGGAGGCAGACCCATGATGAGGCTGCAGAGGTGGTACAGCCGGTGGACAGCAGACTGTGTGTCTGCACCGTTCTCCAGTGGCCAAGAAGAGGGCTCGATCCTCACCTGGGGCTGGGTCAGCACTGAGACGCCACTCCCCTCAAAGCCACCCTAGTGTTGATGTTCCTATGTTCCAACTTCTTGGAAACCATTGAGTGCTATTGCTCCAGCCATCTCTTCAGATCCTGAGAACGTGGTCTGGGGGCTTTGGCACCTCCACCCTGCATCTTAGGTGAGCAGTGCCAGGGCCCGGGAAGTTGAAAAGGACCAGGTGCACCACAGCTTCAAGGAGAACCCCTGCTGTGCACCTTCTGTTGACCTCAGTCTTGAGTGAGGCCAGTGCCACCACTGCCTCTTGCATACCACCCACATTGGACTTTTTAGTAGTATGAGCACGATACATTGCTTTGGGAGAAGACAGTTGCTGCCGCCATTAAGCAAGCCAGTCCACATTATTTCTAGAGCTTATTGCCCAATTGGATACTCATTTGTAATGTGTGTGTAACTTAAGATATGAGCTTCACGGGGTGCGGTTTCCTTCAGGGTCGTGGCTCAGAGTGTTCATGTTATATACTCAAGGGATCTCGTTCACATCGTTGTGGAAGAGACCTCTCCTCTTTCCCTTCTCTCTGTGATCCTCCTCCTTCTCACCCTGTCTCCAGTGCAGTTGGGGATTCTTAAAATATTCTCTTTGGCCAGCATCAGCAATTTCCCTCCAAGAAAAACACTACTGAGAATGTTTTTATTTCAGGGCTGATGTAGTGTTCTCTGGAAATTTCTATAAAGAGTGTTGTAGCTGTTCTTCAGAATCTGATAGTTGTCGGTGGCGAGTCGGTCATGTAAGGAGTGGTGATTTTATAACAAAATCAGTTTGAATTTGTAACCTTCAAGGGCTTCATGGTGACTTCTGTGTTCGTAGCAGTTTGTGCGTCGATGGAACCTGGTTTTCAGGAAAGACAGTTTGTGCTCTTCCTGCTCCGTGACCAACTGGCCCGGCAGATACATGGAAACAGAAAACCGAGTCGGGCATTGCTGTTTCCTCTTGGTGGGAGGCAGGAAGTGAAGAGGCTGGGCAGCCAGGGTGCCCCACAGGTCCAGTCGTGTTGGCTCTGCAGGAGCGTAGAGCTGGGTCCCTCGCTCGGATGCCGTTTCCCACGCTCTGAGGACTGGCCTGCAGTTCTCTGCCTTGGAACTCCCCAGTGGTCCCTGAAGGGCAAGGGGAGCATCCCGTGGCCAAGACACCCTGCTTCCCGGTCCATGTGGGGTGGCAGCACGTGGCCAAGCCTGCATTCAGGGTCGATGCTGATCTGGACGCCCTACGAGTACAGATAAATCCATCCTAAGTGCAACTACAGGGTTTATAGGCCAAATCAGTGCCCTAAAGAATTCCAAAGAGCTAGCTGTTAACAAGGTGTCTCATAAATCAAAAGGACGCCATGGTGGGTGGATGAGTTGTCTGGACACAGAGGGATCTGGTTTGGGCTTTGTCACAAGGGGATTCAGTAAGCATATGGGAAGGACATGTCTCGTGGTCGAGGAGCATAGGATCAGATGTCGTCAGAGTGAAGCATGAAGTGCCTGTGGCTCTGCCTCCTGTCACAGTTGTTCTGCCGAAGCTGCAGCCGTGCAGAGCTGGCCTGGTCTGTTCTCAACTGGCGCAATTGTCAGCTCCAAGCTCCTCAGGAGGAGTCGTCTCAAAGCTGTTCACTCTTGATCTTCAAATTGCAGATTAACTACCTTTTTTGGTTTTTTTGTACCAGAGACTGAACCCAGGGGTGTTTAACCACAAAGCCACTTCCCAGCCCTTTTTATATTTTGATTTTGAGACAGGGCCTTGAACTTGTGATCCGCCTGCCTCCTAAGCGGCTGAGATTGCAGGTGGGCACCATCGCACCCAGCAACTCCTTACCTGTCCTAGGAATCGCTTTCTGACTGACGGTTCTTGGCGCGTCACACCTGCAGCCGGAGTTTCGGTGCTGTTTCATCAGCTCTTCTCCAGCGGACACGCAGCAGCACTGTCATCACAGTTGGCCAGGGTCTGAGGCTCGTGCTGGGAACTTTCATGGGGTGGATTCCAGAGTTCTCTCCCCTGCCTCAGACGGTGCTTTGGTAAAGGAGTCACATGCTACCGAGCATTTGTGCTTCCTCCACCCGCTGGGTCCTCACAGAACACCTTTGCAGCGGGGAAGGACCTTGCAAGGATGTCAGTGTTGTGCACAGGGCTGGGGGCACTAGGCAGAAGCTGCTATGTAACTTGAATGTGGGTCTTTTAACACTCTAGGTGAAGGCATTGTCCTTAGATGGTGAGCGAGAGTGGTTAGCTCAGAGCACCCTAATTTGTAGATTGTCATTATTCAATCATGTCTCTCCTGTGGACAGACGTGGAGCCTGTAGAGTCCATCTCCTCTTCTCCAGGTTCCCCCAGCAGTGAGTGAGCGCTTTCTCTGCAGTAGCACAGGCACAGGCCTGTGAGCGGGTAGTTCTTTCTGGAGTGCTCTGCTCTCCCCCGAGTTCCCTCTGTTCTTCCTGGCAAGGCCCTTTGTGCTTTCCACCTCCATGACCTCATGATTGAGGACAGATAGACACGTGGCCTGCCAGGGGAGTGGAGGGTTGGCATCGCCTCCAGGAGAACAGAAGAGAAATGAAGGGAGACTGCTACCCTGGGATCTATGGCCCGGAGTGCCCAGGAGCTGGCCTTGCTTTTGGGACAGGAGGCCTCGGTCCCCTGAACAGCCACAGACTTTATTACAAGGGGACTTCCATCATTTTCCTGGATTTACATTAGTCCTTTTTTCTTTAGTGTTGCCAAGGTATGTTTAAAAAAAAAAAAAAAGTACCTAATATACCTGGCACGAAAGAGCACGTGCTAAGGCAACTGTGCAGGGACGAGAAGGACCAAGGCTTTCAAGTGCCGAAACCTTTCGGGGAGGCCACCATGGACCAGGCATGGTGTGGTGCACAGGGTCAGGCGTGTGGGGGCCGCTTGGCAGGGATGGCAGCTTGTGTCTCCCTGTCGCCTGCACAGTGCAGTAGCAGAGCAGGCAGCTGGGATGGTCCAGGTGAGGAGCAGTCTCGCTGTGAGGCACAGCGGAAGGAAGGTCCAGAGGTGTGGCGGGAGGAGAGAACTTGTCTGTGTGCTTTTAGGAAGACCTAGAGGGATTTGATAGTGTGTGGCACATGGGAGTCGGGGGGTAGGACAACTTCCACCTGTGTGTTCTGCTGAACAACTGAGGGGATCTCGTGGAGCCACTGACCTAGGTGGTGCTACCAGGGAAGGGGTGTGGGCAGAGTTTGAGGTGCAATAGAAATTCTGGCTTAGGCATGGTGAGTTGGCGTTCCTATCAGACATTCCTGTAGGGACATATACAGCAGATTAAATGTATGTGTACGGGAGCGGTTAGGACTTCAGGGACCGTTGATGTTTGGCAGTGTTTGCAGCCCTGGTACCAGGGAGTGAGCACAGGCACCAGGCAGGACTGAGCCCTGGCGGTGCCAGGAGGACACTGCATCACACCCTGGCAACAGGTACCTTAACAGCAAAGCGAAAAATAAAAATAAGTGCCTAACACTAAACAGGTTTATTCTTTCAAAATATATTGACCATTCTAGGTGTACTTTATTGTGGTACAACGTTCATTTTAATTAAGTTAAACACAGTATTTTTGAGACTGTAACTTAGAGGTAGCCATGTCTGCTTGCAAATGAGGAGTTCCAGAGATCAAAGCTGAGCCTCTTAAGGCGACACAGGTCATTTAGTAACTCAAGCCCTGTGAGGGCAGAGTCTTCACTTATGTGGCCCCAGAACCTGGGATTGGACTTGAGACTCAGCACTTAAGTTTTAAATGAATAAATGAGAAAATGGATGATTTGTTTGTATTCTAAAGCTCAGATTTTCTTCCTGCCTCTAATGAACTGTGCATTGTACATCATTCCAAATTACAAAAGGACCGTATAGTTAGTGTATTTCTTATTAAAAGCCATTAAGGCGCTGGGCACGGTGCCACACGCCTGTAATCCCTGCACTTTGGGAGGCTGAGACAGGAGACTGACGAGTTCAAAGCCAGCCTCAGCAAAGGCGAGGCACCAAGCAAGTCAGTGAGACCCTGTGTCTCTACATAAAACACAACATAGGGCTGAGGATGTGGCTCAGTGGTCAAGTGCCCCTGAGTTCAGTCTCCAGTACCAAAAAAAAAAAGCCATTAAGACAGAACAGCCTGCTATTCACTTTGATTCTGAGTCAGGGAAAGGACAGACAGCAATCCTTCTGGTTGCCATGGGGCTGGCTGGGCTGGTGTGGTGAGAATCATTTCTGCCTTATTTTCATTCAGTGAAGTGGTGTTTCTGCTATTTATTTTAGTTACATTGGAATTTGTTATACTTATTTCTTTGTTTTCATTTTGATAAGACAAGTACGTGCTTGTGTTATTTATAAAGATGTTTGGACTCCGCGTGTAAGTACAGTGGTGAAATGCTGGGTCACTGTGCTTGTTGCTTAGTGGGATTTAAAAAGCGGCTCTGGCCCAGCAGTTAAGTCTTAGAATCTGGGAATAACCCATTTTCATTTTTGGAAACCAGAAAGGATCGGTCAAAATATAAGCAGAATAAATCTACTTAAATATCTGGATAAATAGAGCTAGACTTTTTTTTTTTTTTTTTTTTCCTTCGGTACCAGGGATTGAACCCAGGGGCGCTTAATCACTGAGCCACATCCCCAGCCCTTTTTATTTCTTTATTTTGAGACAGGGTCTTACTAAGTTGTTGAGACTGGCTTTGAACTCACCATCCTCCTGCCTCAGCCTCCCAAGTACTGGGATTGCAGGCCTGCACCACCACGTCTGGCTCAGAGCTGGACTTTTTGGTGAGACTGTTCACATACATCTCAGTGAGTAGCTGGCTGCTCCTCTCATCAGCTGCCCTTTAGTCTGTCAATTAGTATGCTTTGAAAACGGGAATGAGCTCTTAACTATTCCAGTCCTTTATTGCAGTAGTCAAGTAGATATGTTACATTTTTAGTTTCTTGCCACATTTTTTTAAGACTCTGTAACAGGAATCATCCAGGGATGCTTCTGAAAACGCAGAATCCAATTTGGGAGGTGTGTTTCCGAGCTGCAGGTTCCTAGGTGGTGTGTACACACCTGGTCCTGTGACCACACACTGCCCAGAAAGAAGTCGCCATGGGACCAGAGCTGGTATTTGTGCCTGGAGATGGGCCTGCTTCCTGGGGCGCTTGTCACTGGTCTGCGTGTCTGAGCCCATCAGTCTACATAGTCATCTGTGGGATTGTGGCCTGAGCGCTTGGAGCCAGTGCCTCAAGGTCAAGGTGCTTGGAAATGGTGTGTTTGGTATTTGAACTCAGATCTTCCGTAGCTCGTAGCCCATATTCTTTGTTATCTGCTTCCCCAGACCTAAAGTCTAGAGCACATTTTCATCTTGTACAGCTGTGGCTTTACGTAGCCATTCTGTAATTACACACCGCCTGTGTGTTCTCAAAGACTGACGGGCCAGAGGTGGGTGTTCATGCCCGCCCTGCCATATATTGGCTACGTGACCTTGACAGTTAAACACCAGGCCTCAGTTTCCTCACCTGTAAGAGGGTGGGAAGATCAGCTAAACAAAGTGCCCAGGAAGCACTTAGTAGGTGCTAAATGCTGTTAGCATTCAACACACATTTTTGACACCTGTCAATCACCAGCATGAAGATCATAAATAACTTGAATGAACCTTGCTGACATTATGCTAAGTAAAAGAAGCCAGACACAGAAGGCCACACATGGTGGGATTCCTTTCAGATGGTATCTCTAGGAAGGGTTAGTAGTTACCAGGGGACAGAGTGGAGGGAAATGTGGGGGTCCGCCATGAGTGGATGGGTTCATGGTGCTTTCCCAGGTTGATGAAGAAACTTTGAAGCTAGAAAGAGCCAACGGCTGCACAGCAATGTGACTGTGCTAAGTGCCGCTAGGTTGTGCCCTTTAGCACTGATGCTTGTATGTTTGAAAAATGTCACTTAAATTAAGGGAAGTCATATGAAAACTTGCTCCACTAAGGCAGGCATCACATCTACCAAATATTTTTAAATGAACTTCATGGAATTGTAGGAGGCATTTCTTGACGTTCTGATGAGATGATTGGAAATGCAGGGGAATGGCTTATTTTGGAACAAACAGTATTGCCTTGAACCTTTGCCAGTTCAAGCTGGATCTTTGGAACAGTAGACCTCCTCTGTTTTCTGGCTCCCAAGTGCTGGGACGTAAGTACCCACTTATTTTGTTATGAAAAATTATACCATTGGCAACTCTCATTTTTTCCCCTGAAGTTCAATGCAACCTAGAAATAACTTCATTGCCACGCTGTTTCCTTAACTACATGGTTGCTTTTGTAGTTTATAATGAGGGATAATGTATTTGGGTGTCAGGTTAATGAACTAACCCCTTGTCACAAAGCTGTAAAGAGGTGGAGATTGGTTTACACCCAGTTGCCTGGATGCTGTGAGTTTGACCAGTACATTATACTGTCTATCTGGGGAAGAAGCAAAGCTTTATTATCCTTTCCCTAGGAAAACAAAACAGTGTACATACTAGCAAATTCTTTTAAGTTTTATTGTTTGGGAAAATCACCTTATTAAGTGAAACAAAAAATCAATAAAATCTGGTGAGGAAACTATTGATAATTTGATTTTTATAATTTTGAGCTTAAAACAATGAAAGATTAATAAGTTACTATTATAACAGGGAAGACATTTGGAAATGCAGAATGTTCCTGTACATTTACCATAGTAGGTGTGGGCTGGACAGACAGAGATGGTGGTGATGACACTTCAGCATCTTGTCAGCATTAAAGTAGACGGTTGTGAAAAAATGGAGAATACAGCAGACTGCTGAACTGTGTGAAATTAACTGGAGTCCAGGGGTTAAATCTGGTACAAATTTCTGGCTGTCAGATTTAATTTTTAATTAATTAGGCTGTATCTTAGGCAACTTGAAGTCTCCCATTTGCAGAGACCCTTGTTGACTCTGGTCCTCTCTTGTCCCTGATCAGTTGTGTTCCCACAAGTATTTCTTTACACCACAGCTGCCAATGAATTGAACAGCCGGGCAGACGGTGGCCTGGAGACAGGGCCAAACCCAGAGATGGAGTACGCATAAACTTGGTATTAGAATGACAGGCATTTTGCTTATCAAATGTTGTCAACGTTAACAGACCTTTTCAACGTGAACGGTAAAGCCCTCGGGTGAGTTAAATCAGTTTCGTGTTACAGTTGTGTTTTTCACACCTCTGGTGGTGAATCAGTGCCTGAGACCTGCCTCACAGATTGCTCTTCCCCTCCAGCCTCGGCCTTCTCTCTCCGCTCCTACTTCACTTCACGTGTGGCTGGCTGTCTTTCCCCACTGCCCACGCTTCCCTGCGCGTTGCCCAGCGTGGCCGTGGTTTTCTGTTTGACATCGTACCTGCGTGGGTAAGCGCTCCTGTGTGAGTGCCGTGTGTGGGAACAGCCACTGAACATACTGTGGCTCTGCGCATTCCTGGTAATTTTTGGTTTTCCCTGAGTTAATAACTGACAGTTATTTTGATTTCTCATTTTCTTTGTCTCTATTCCTAATTCACTGTACAGCACCCGAGTGACAACCCTTCTCCCGAGCCTGTCCGTGAGCCTTTCGTGACCTCCGGGCCCCATCCCGAACGCCCTGTTGCTTGGCTTTCCCCACAGCTGCTTCCCTCCAGCCTGATGGGCAGACGTCGTCTTGAGCGTACCATTGCCGTGATCCCAGGGGTTCCCTTTCGTGTGGCTCAGCCTGTTCTCCTTGCCAGGGCTACTCTTGGATGGGTGTCCAATCACGTTCAATGCAGAGGCCACGGAGAAGCAGGTGGACACGGCCTGAGTGCAGCCCAGGTCGTCTGATGTGGGTGGAGGCATTGGGTGAAGGAAGTCCACGTGTTAGTACGCGAGTGCCTTTGTAAGGTCTCCCCAGAAAGGCTGTCGGGTCCTGCCTGAGGGTGCCCTTCCCAACCATGTCCAGAGCCAAGGCTGGCCCCACAGAGCAGGTTCCCTGGGCCTCTCTCCACAGCCCTCGGGAAGGCCGTGCCAACTCTGCTGTTGTCTAGCTCCAGAGGAGAGTGGGGCAAGGGGTGAGAAGTCGCCCCTTATGTGTTCTGCACCCCCAATTTCAGCCGTCTGGGAACATCAGTTTCTCAGACTTTCTGGAAATGAGCAGAGAGAATTGGACGTTTCCTGTCTCCCTCCTTCTCCAGACCCCAGCCTCAGGCCACCTCCGTCAGCCACTGTTCATCCATCTGTTCCGCAGCTTCTGAAATACTGTTATATCTTGTCGTCTGTGGACTCTCCCCACCCTCTTAATTCCATCACTTCTGCTGAGTATTGGGAGCAGGCGAACGAAATGTGTGCTTGCTGGCCCCAAGCCACCTTCGTTTTCTTCCTCGTCCATCATGCATTAGATAACCGCCCCACCTTCTAGCCTGAGAGCGCTGCAGCTCAACAGTCACACCTGTCCACGTGGAGTGACCTCCATGTGCAGAACAGGGACGGTTGGTATTCTGCCCGTGTAGAGTTAACTGCGTAGCCAGCCCAGCCTCACGGAAGGTGGTCTCTTCACTAGCTGTTCATCTGAGAATAAAGCAGGAAAAATGGTTCCTATTTAAATTCATCAACAAAATTTGAGCTTTATGAATAATTTTAAAATGTCAAAAATACCCTGGTCCCTTGTGTTTTCCTCTCCTAAAAGAAATTTTTGTTCCCTTGTGTCTGCAGTCTTTTTTTTTAACTGTTTAACGACACATTGTATCTTGTTCTTAAAATCACAACAGAGCTGCCATCAAATGTTTCTGATTAATATTGATATATTCAATATTCTTTTCAAAAAAGAAATACTTTTGTCATTACCTAATGTGTTAGTGCGCAATGCTGAATTTCTGTTGCTGTGGATGCTGAAATAACTTTGCCCTCCGCCCCCATTTTAAGGGCTATAAACATAGGACTCAATCCTGTGTTCATGAAGCCTCATTCTTTGCTTTATTTAGCTTCTCAATTATTTTTGTTTTGTCAGATACCTTATGGGAAATGTGCTGGGTCAGCCTTTTGTTTTTGAGTTCACATGCTGCCTAGCTGTGGTCTTGCAAATAGAGTTTTCTATTTTGGATACTTTACTAAGGTAAAGATGGGTTTGGCTATTGAGAGTCCAAGGCATAGGGTTTACCTTGCCTTACTTACATGATAATATTTAGGACAATCAAATTAGCATCTTCTTCTGTCTTTGTGATATTAATTCTTGAGATGCCTATATAAATTAAATTTGTCAATTTGCCTACCAGAATTCTAATAGCTGCCTTATGGTTTTATTTTCTTAACATTTAGAAAGGGACAAATTCAGAAAACATGACTATTATCCAAGTTTGTTTAAATTCAGTTGACATTTCAGTGTGGTTTATATTTGAACTTCAGGGCACACACATTTTTAAGGCTGCCCGTTCTCTGGCCTCTTTCACCAGCACGTTGTGTTTCCCAGGGCCTCTTGTCTGAAGTGAACCTGATGTTGAAACTTTGCTGGACTAGTTATATGAGTTTGTAGAGATCCACACATACTGCCTATGTGTCTCTATAAATGATAACATACATGGGCTGATAAAAGTAAGATAAATACTTAAGTGTTATTAACCACTCATAAATGGCCAGATGAGAACATGATTTCAGTATGGAGTTATCAATTTTCTAATGCCTTCTTTCATTGAACTTATTAAGTTTTTTTTTTTAAGTTGTTTCAGCCATATAAATTAGAGGAGAATAGGAAAGAGCTTTCAATGACAGAGTGCTCTTATATACAAGGATCTAGTTTAGGATTGGCAGTTATACTGAGCAGGATCCCTGAGTACACAGCCTGCTGTTATTCCATCTCTGCTGGAGACAGATTTTCCCACATTATACTCCATTCCTATTCATTATCTTGGGCTCCTGTCATTTATTCCACAATTGTGACCACTCTTCCTTAGAAAAAATACATTGCTCTCTCATATTGAGTAAGTACATACCAGATTGTGAAGGAGGAAAGACATCTCCTATAGGTGGTACTGAGCCTTAGAAACTATCGAAAAGAAGGATGTAGGCCTTATTCCTGGTCATTCAGCAAGGGGAGCTTAAACTTTAGGTGAAAGGATGGATTTGCTGAATGTAAGAAAGAACAGGTAAAAACACAAGCTCATGATTCAATTTATTTTACCTGTAAAGTTCTGACGTATAGAAACCCATAGATTTTCAGGGATTTGGTCATAGAATACTGATGCCTGCAGATTAGCAAGCATCACTGAATTAAAAATGAAAACATTGTTTTAGTCATTTAAAAACGTGTGGGTTCCAATAACAGTATTGATGGAATGTTGGTGATAATGATCATGAAGCTTACTGATGAGATGTTCAGTCTTCTAAACTCTGGGAAGCGTTTTCTCCTAACACCTTCTCCTGAACATACTGACTAATGCTAGCATCAAAGTCCTAATCCTAAAGGATTGCTTTTTACATTTGGCTTATCTTGTATCTTCTCCCAATTTTTAAATTTTATTTACTTATTTCTTATTTCTGTGACATTGGCTCAAATCCAGGGCCTTGTATATGGTAGGCAAGTGCTTACCACTGAAATATACCCCCAGCCCCCATTTATATTTTTCATTAATAACATCATTGAATATTTATGTAGTATTGTTTGTAAGTGACTGAAAATTTATAATCTGGGATTTTTTTTTAATGTATAGTGTCTCATATATTGAAAACCAGATTAATGTTTAAATATTTGGCTCACTAAGATAATGACTCAATTTCTAGTCGTCGTCAGTTTTTTCTTGACCAAGTGTTAATATTCTTAACACTTCCGAGGGCACACTGGTATTGGAGACCCATGTGTTTCAGATCCGTGTCTTTGCTGCTGGGATTGTGTCTGCTTTTACTGTCATCAGAGTGGCTATTGTCCACAAACAGCCCGATGAATCTGTAATAAATATTCTTTTCATTGTATCCCTCACAGGTCCTGTGGTCTTTGGAGATGGGTCATTGGATTTCCGAGGAGCCCTTTGAGCTTTCTAACCACTTCCCTGCAGCTCCTGTAAGTCAGATGTTGTTTTGTGATGATAAATGCAGTCTGGTATTACTATGATAAGTATGACTCAGCTGACTAAGTCAAGAGCAGTCATGCTCAAATGAGAAAGACATATCCACTGAACTCAACATGTGCTATCTATTCATGAGGTCACATGTGAGAATGTGAGCGAAGTCTCCAGAGGAGTACCGAGAAGTGTGGTAGTCTCTAGAAATTTAACTATGAAAGCACCCACAATTGAGGAAAACAAACAAGCAAATTAGATTCTTGAGAATGTACCCTTATGTCTTGCTGTTTTAAAAAGTAATGTTTTTTTACTGTTAATAGAGATAGAACTGATAGGTATAAAAATCGTGGCTTGCTATCATTATAAAGTGGTCTTTATATTTTGTTGCTTTTCCTAAATTCACTTCAACTGTACTGACTTAAGTATTTCAAAAGTTTAATGGAAAATTTCCAGGTTCTAGTTTTTTTTTGTTTTTTTTGTTTTTTTTGAATAAGTAATAGTGAAGTGGGTTCATTAAGTCTTGATTGGAAGCAGGATTATGCAGAAGTGGCTTTCATTTCCAAGAATGTTGACTGGTTTGTGGCAGTTTATTTTTTCAGAAGATTAATATCTGGAAGATAAGTGATGGTTTTATCTGCCATTTGTTGTGTATTTGTTGAGTAGCCCTCTGACTATAACATAGCAAGACACTGACCTCTGCTCTCTAGCTGTTGCAGTTATCTAGGTTGTTAAGTTGTTTTTGTTTTCATTTTTAAGATTACTGTTTTGATTTCCTTTCAACTTTGTCAGTGTTTTCTTAAGGAGAGAAAAAAATTCCTCCTAGCAAGACTGTTTGTTTGAATACTATTAGGAATTGAAGTGTCAAGTGCAAACACAGATTCTTCTCATTTGTGTCATAAGAGAATGTAGCTCTGGGTAACATTGTGAAGTCTATTTCTGAAATTCATTTTTCCTGCCTGCATGAGAAATTGATGCAAATCAATCATGTCCTTGCCAGTTTTTCCTGTGTTACTATTTCCCCGGTTCCGTATCCATCATTGTCGTCATTGACACACAGGTAGCTTACTGTATTGTGAAGCTGGGAAATTTTCTTATCAGATGGTTTCTTAACTTGATACAAAGCCATGATACCCCTGTTGAATTTTTAAAGCCTTCTTAAATGTAGCTGTGGAAGTGGTTCTCAGGAGGGTCCTGCACCCAGCAGGTAGTTGGGAGAGTGAGCCATGGCCGAGTGCTTGCACTTTGACTCAAAACACGGAGTGAAGTGTGAGGGTCCTAAAGCTGAGTGTGGAGGAATATAGGAATGAAATGGAAGAAAACCTGAATGAAGAAAAAGTAGTGGTGGGACCGTCGGAGGTGGAGACAAACACAGCACGCGGGCCACAGATTGGATCTAAACTTCCCAAAACTTGACTCAAAAGTCAACATGTGAGAAATTGCTTCTAACTTCATTCCTCAGATGTACATTATTAATACTACAAAAACTTTGGAAGGAATTAAAACTGTGGGACTTAAGGTTTTGCGGTCGTGAGCATAATGCTGTGCTCATAAAACGTTCTGTACACATTTGAGTCTTCCGTGCACATCAGATTTTATTTTTGCATTCTAGAACACTTTTTTTTCAGATTGCTGATGAACACTAATGCGAATTATTTTTTTCCTTAAATAATCTCAGAGGTGAGTCTATACCTTTGTAAGTGTCTTAAATGGAATGTTTTTCTCAACCACAAATTAAATTTAGCTCCATTTTCTAAAATAGAGCTTACTAGAAGAGAAAGTTCGTGTCTGTATTAGAATACTGAGAAGATCCTAAAGTCTGAGAAGATAGTAAAGTGCATAATTTTCTTCATTGAAAATCAGACTTTTCCTTGTAATGAGGCACAGGTATTTTGTAACTAAATTACAAAATTGTAAATATTATTATAAAAGTTAAACATAATCATCTCACCTAATAAGTTATATTTAATTACTAAAATACCTTCATATTTAACAGCCAGGCAGGAAAAAAAAATAGTACAATCTTCATAGAAACTTAAATTGCCCTCAATTTCTATTAGTAATTTCAGAGATTCTGGAAGTGTTCACCATACAAATTTAAAATATGTATTTGAGCATTAACTTAAAACTAAGCTGTCAACAGATAAGTAAATACGCTGTTTTTGCATTGAAAATTTAAAGTAGCTAGAGGAGTAAAAATGCACTGTTTTTCCAAATATTAAACTGCTAATAACCACTTATGAGAAAATCCCTGAATATATGGTGTATTTTTATGGCTTAGAGAAGTTGGTCTTCCTTGTAATTGTGATGGTAATATTGAATTCAGGACACGTGGATATTTACACAACCCATAAACAGTGCTTAGAGGATCCGTTCCAAGGTCGTCTCTACTATATAGCATAAATGTTCTGTTTTCCAGTTATTTACTGACGAACTCGAGCATGACATGCTTGGTTGTGACAGCAGAGTCTGTGAAGTGTCAGTCTCAACCATGAATTCATCTTCATGTAGGTTCACCAGACCACAATGCCAGGTCCTTGCTGGTTTGGGTTTTGCTTTGGCTCGTTAAGTGGTGTGGGTTTTCGTGATGACGTTGAGACTGTCACCTGGAGCCTGGGTCTGTGGGCACCCGGAGCTGTCTCAGGTGAGGGACAGAGTGCAGCAGTGCCTTTCAGTGCTTTGGGATTAGCTGTTGGAAGAGTCCAGTACAGTCTTCCTGGGTTAGGCACAGGCATTTAGAAATCCGCAGGGCGAATCATCATGGTGGTGGCCTTAAGTGAGTAGCCTGACCCCTTCCAGTAGTACCACTTAATACCATTGAATTTATTTGTGTTCTGCTTCTGTGGATAGTACATTCCATTCAGGTTGGAAGGGCCACACGCATCAAACCACCAGCCTGTGGAAGTAAAGCACAGAAGGAATTAGGACCAGGGATACCAGCTCTGGGCACTGGCAGTCATGCTCCAGGCCTTCCAGCAGGCCTGGGCAGTCTCACGAGCACAGCACGCTGCAGTGGTGCCTGTGCTCCCACCACACACCCGGGTCCCAGTGCTGACGGCTCAGTGTTCTCACGCATTCCTTTCCTCTTGGGCTCTGTGGAAAGGCCCATCATCCACAGCCACTCTGCTTTGGTAGAGACATGGTACATTGGGAAGTAGGGGTCCTGGGAACCTCGGGAACCCTTGGATGGCTGGTATCAGGCCAAGTCCAGTCCAGCAGCATGGGAGGCTAAAGCAACCCAAGCTCTTCACCATCAAACAGGGTTTTGGTTGAAACAGAACCTAGTGGAAAGGACTTGGTGCAACTAGTTAAAAAGGAAAGTGGGGTGGGTGCTGGCTTGGCCTGAGCTAGGGCAGCAGGCAGCCTGAACAAAGCTGGGCAGAGAATGCCTTCCACACCTTCACTCTGGGCATGGCCCACCAAGGCAAGCCAGGGCCAGGACTGGCCAGAAGAAATGACCTTGGTCTGCATGTGTGTGAAGACTTGGGTTTGATACCATGGCTGTTAATTTTTTTTTAATACAGCAAACTATAACATGACTATTATCACCACACTTGGGAAAATAGATGCGGTGAGTGAACCTCAACTCAGGGACCCCCCCAGCAGAAGGTAGGGAGGGGCATCAATAGAGTGGCTTTTGCCTTATCTGTAACATTTTATTCCTTTGAAGAATCCTGATGCAAAGCATATCTTTAATGTACACACATTGGATATGAGTGCCACTTACCTCCCAGTGCCTGACTTATTTCCTGCTATTGATTCCGTCCCTTGCGGGGACTCAGATTAATGGAAATGTGGTAGGAAGCTTGCACGTTACCCAGAATCCTTGGGATAGTGCAGAGTGACAGAAGTGTCCCCCCTGCTCCCGGGAGCCCGTCATCTGCCCCTCTACAGAAATCACCATCCTAGCAGACTGCTTGCAAGTCGGCCCCTCCACAGCCCAACCCGTTCCACTGCCACCTTGGGCTGCCTTTCATCTCCCGTCTCCCTGCATTTCCATTCTCAGCCTCTAAATCTTTTTCTTTCTTTCTTTTTTTTTTTTTTTTTTTGGTACCAGAGATTGAACTCAGAGGTACTTGACCACTGAGCCACACCCTCAGCCCTATTTTGTGTTTTATGTAGAGACAGGGTCTCACTGAGTTGCTTAGCGCCTCCTCATTGCTGAGGCTGGCTTTGAACTCGCAATCCTCCTGTCTCAGCCTCCCAGAGTGCTGGGATTACAAGTGTGTGCCACCGCACCTGGCTCAGCCCCTAAATCTTGATCTGGGTGAATAAATGTACTGTTTCCGTGGTCATTAACGCGACTCCCCTGCTCTGAAGGAGTTGGTGAGCCTGCAGGAAGTGTGGAAAGCACCACAGAAGCAGGCCCAGCGAGTGGGCAGCCACGAGGGGAAGAGAGGGAGCTGTCGGCATGGCTGGCCTTGAAGAGGGTGATGAGCAGCATTCTACAAAATCAGTGTAAGAGCTGTCTCTTCTTAAAGAAGAGACAGGGCTGGAGGACGATCAGTGTCACCAAGCAGTGACTACTAACTCAGGAGCATAATTCTTTTTTTTTTTTTTTAGTTGTTAATGGACCTTTATTTTATTTATTTACATGAGGTACTGAGGATCGAATCCAGTGCCTCACACATGCCAGGCAAGTGCTCTACCACTGAGCCACACTCCAGCCCAGGAGCCTAATTCTTGAGGTAGTAAAGATAGGAAGTTTGAAGTTATGGAAACTACTGGATTTCACTTTATTCCCATAAAAACACCTTCCTCTCGACAATGAATGGTCCCTGAGGAGCGGGACGGCACAGACCAGGGTGAGACCTGCTGGTCGCAGGTGTCCCTTGTCCTGTGAAGCAATTGGCCGCTGCTCATGCCTCGGCTTTCCTGGGTGTGTAGTGAGTCTGGCTTTGCTCATTCCATGATGTTCTCTGCAGTGAAAGCCTGTGTGCACTGCTGGCCGAGCTCTTGGTACTATTTCAGTATTTTCAAGAACAAATTTGACAGCGTTTGTCACACTTCTCCCTTATTGTCAGTCACTACCAATTGGTTCCCTTTACCCAATTTCTAAACCTTCAAAAATAGGAAGGATTTAAAAAAAAAAAAATCGGAAGGGTGAGCTTTCTAACAGTTGGTCCCCATCACTGAGCTCTTGAGTGTTTCTGAATACCAGTCTGGCTGTCTAAGTGACGGCCACAATGGCCTTTGGCTCCCGGGGATGGTTTCTGTTTCCGTTTTTACAGCAATCTGACACGAAGGGTGGAGAGCAGGAATGGCCTTGATTTAAAGTGAACAATCACTCGCACTAATAAAACGGGTCCATGGTTTCTTTGTGTTCCTAAGGGTTTGCTGTGTATTCTAGTGAAATTCTTACCAATAAAAGACAACTGAAAATTCTTGTTCAAACATTGTTGTTAACTAGAAATAAAGCCAAATGGAACTTGGGCATCTCTGTGACGTCTGATAGGCAGCAAGAGCACACTCAGGAAAGCTGGGAGCATACTGAACACCCCCCACCCGCCGACTGCACTCCCTGCCAGGGCTGGTCCCAGGGACACACGGGTGGCCTGCAGGCTCTTCCAGCCCCACAGTCTCCTTCCAACTTCACAGTCTAAGGAAGTGGAAAGTCAGTTTGCCTATATCACGCTCGTCTGTCTGTCTATGAAATTTTGGACATTGTCACTGGTCAGGTTTGAAGTCCCAGTTGCCGGGCGTTTGCACTTTCCAAGTATTCCTTGCCCATACAAATAGGAAGACAGGAGCGCCGCCTACCTCCCGTCAGCATCTGTGAGCATTTGCAGATACACTTGTCATTGTCAGCATCCTTTGTGCTAAAGTCATTTCCTGGCTGGCTGATGCTGCTTATTTTCCCGGCTGTGCCCGAAAGTCCTTTAAGGTGAATCCTGTAAGCATGCAAAAGGAAAAAATAAAACTAATTGGCTCGGGTCATTGGTTTACCGTAGTGGAAAATTTTTCAGAGTAAAGAATTCCATGCTAGAGCAGCGTGCTCTGTGCTGGCCAGTGCTCTTCAGTGCCTACCCTGGACAGAATATTTTGCACTGGTATAAACAGGAACCAACTTATCATCAAACCCTTCGGCAAAGAGGGATGTTTTTGTGAAAACTTCAACACATATCACTTGCACAAGTATCAGCAGGGACTGAAGGGCCCTGTAATTGATTTTCCTGCTGCTTTCAGATAAACAGAAGAGTGGGCTGCAGCATGGAGGGACCTCCCCCGGACTCCAGTCACCATTGACATGGCAAGCACTGGAGTGCTGGCCAGCCTCACACGCAGTGCTTTCAGCAGGGGTGGGGGTGGTGCAGAGAGGGGAGCAGGGCAGGTGGTGGTCCTTGAGTTTGGAGTAGAAATCAACAGAACTGTGTAGGAAATAGCCCCTGTGCCCGCTTTGCCCCATTTCTCTGCCATGGTGTAGTCAACCTGTTCAACCATGAAAGGGGGCACTGTTATACTAGGACACCAGATAGTGGCACATACTTGTAGAGTACTGCACCAATATGGGGTTCATCGTTGTCACTGTGCATGCAAAGAGACCCTGGGGAAGGATTGAAGACTAGTTTGTCAAATCTTCCCATAACCATGTCACTGCCTCAGAAAGCCGCAGCTGATGAGTTGGGACAGATCCGAGCTTGCTTTCCATGGTGCGGATGGCTGCAGGAAGGGGGCACACACAGTACTGGGCTTCGTGTGCTGGAGTCCCCGTGTCCTGATGGAGATCCAGGCATGGGAAGACCTGGGCCAGGGTCCTGCCCGTGTGGTAGGAGAACTGTCCTTTAAGCCCCAAAGTTGTGCTTATTCTAGGAAACCTGCTGACAGTTGCTAACCACCTCCTTGGAAACTGCAGAATTTTCAAGAATTCGTGTTGGCAAAGAGTGCCAGCACAAGCGGGGAGGTTGACTGGTGCCAGGCACTCAGCAGGCTGGCCTGTTGAGTGCTCGTGACAGCCCCAGGGTGGGGTGCCACCCCTGCCTTTACATAGGAAGCCATCAGGATTCAGATACACACTTGCCCAAAGTCAAGACAACGTCGTGGAGCTGGGACCTGCCCCAGATGGCCCTCACTCCTCGTTGTTCCCGCCTGGTGCCCGCCCTAGCAGAGGGGTAGCTGTAAAGGTCAGCTGAGGGCCTGCCTGTCTTGTGAGGTCCCCGGGTGCGGGTTCTGAGTGACTTTTGAGTTCATCACTTTGCTTCCTTTTAAATCTCGATGATTAAGAATAGCTGTGCTCTTGGAATCACTGTAAATTGGTGTCAGTTGATTTTTTATGATAGCGGGTAAAGAGAGAGTGCAGGGTTTAGCAGTTAAATCTCGGTGTTTGCCTAAAACTGCAGTAATGTTTATGAAAACTAAACAGTTTTGAAGGTTTCGTGTACAAATCTATTTGAGTTTTATTAAAAAGAATCCTGTGGATAAAAGTATCCGTGTCTTGTAATGTGTACTCTTCTCAGATTTCCATCATTTAGGGAACATTTCTTCACGGGGGAAAAACAGCCGCTCCACACACTTGATATTCTGAAGCATTTTGTCATTAAAATTTATGGTCACATCACAGTTCTTATCAAATTTGCATCGTGTTTATTAGGACAGTAACTTTTAATCTATTTTGTTTCCAAGTATATTATGCTTTCAACCAGTGTGTTTTTTAAAGTGGCATGCCCAAAATTTGATCCCATTTCTAAAGTAAATATCTGTTAAGAGCCATCTCCAGTTTAAAAATGTTTTCACAATGTCAGCATACAAGGGTAATGACCCATTTTGTACAATCTTCTTATACAAACAGTCTAATCCTTAATTTTTGTGTTTTTTTTCCTTCAAAATTCCTGTTGTAGATTCCTATTAGGAATTGAAAAAATATTGAGCTTGGAGGTAACACAAGGACCGAGCACTTGTGTCTCTGAACGCAAGGATGTTCTGATGCATTTGCAGTGGGGTGGGACCCGCGGGGAGGCCCAGACACTCTCTTTTCATTCACCTCTGAGGCTGCCTCTCCAGCCTGAGGCTATTCTCTGATGAGAACCGAGGGACACGCTCCATGTGCTTTTTCAACGTCACATCAGTGTTTACCTGTTCTCGAGACATGCCTCTGAATACTGTCCCCCACCTTAGAGCAGGGCACCCTGGGCGTCACATTGCTTCCAGGAGGGTTTCAGGCACCTGGGCTTGCAGCCAGCTGTCCTGTGCTGCCTCCGTGACCTCCCTAGGAAGCCACCCAGGCCTGCATGAGTCGGCGCAGGCCAGGTGACAGCGGCTTCTGTGATGCTCCTTTTGGGCTCTACCTGCCGCTGTGGCCTCAGAGTAGGTGCTTCTTGGTCACCAAACCCCCGGAGCCTGTGCTCTTTGGACTGCTGCAGGGTGGTGCTCGTGATAACTTTCTCAGGTCTGTTCCTGGGGTGCCACCAGGCACTCTCCCTCGTCCTCCCACGGCTCCTGCCACACACATTGCACGTGGGAGTGGTTGGGAGTGCCTCTGCCCCTGTGCTCATCCTGTACCACTGTAAGGCCCCGGGACTGCTCTGCCCGACCCCTGGCATTGCAGAGCCAGAATCCTGGTCAAGGTTCCACACATCACTGGAACGTTTAAGATTTGTGCTACCAAAAGTGTGGGGACAGTACAGGTATTAAAGGGGTTCTCTGGATCAGATGTACTTTAGAGAACAGACAGGCTTAGTAACCATCCACCTCATTTTGTGATTTTAAACTTGGCAAGTAACTCTGAATTTGAAATTGAACACAACAATTAGATGTGTTTAAACTTAAAAAAAAAATAGGTTAGTTTTTAATATCCTTTGGAGATAACGCTATAGTCCCAGGCATCCATCTGCCACGATAGCCACGTTACGTGTCGTAACAGGGACTCTCAGCATTCACTTATTGTACAGGTGGTTGTGGGCACCATCATCCACCCTGAAGGGTCTAATCTCTGAGGATACACAGGAAGGACAACAAAAAATTCCACTAAGTTCCCTTATATTGTCATAACCAAAGTGAGATCTAACAACTAGAGACACTTACCTAAAGACAGTAATGAGTAAGAGGCAAGCACTGTGGGAAGCAATCTGAGTCCGAATCTTGGCTAGTTCAACATGGATCTCGGGTTCTGGAAGAATCTCCCAGAAAATCCCCGCGTTCTTCCTGATTTCAAAGGGCTTACCTGTAGCTGAGCTCCTCGCCCGAGAGGTGGAAGTGCTCGTACAGGGAGTAGGCCTCGCCCCCTTCCCAGTCCCGCAGGTGTATTCTGAGCACGTAGCGCTGCTGGCTCGTCAGCTGGGAGACGAGCTCGTTCCCCAGCCAGTATTCTCCGGAAGGGTCACCAAAGCCCTGTGCCCAAGCAGAGTTCAGTCACTTCACGTTGTTTCCCTCGTGTGTTTGAAATCGACAGTGTATCTGTGCACCTTGGACTACCTGCCAATCAGCAGAGCCTACTCCCTGCGCTGCACAAGCGTGGGACCTTTCATAGAGGACAGTGGATTTGAAAAGATTCGTTTTAAGGAGCTAAGCTACTCCTGGAGGAAAGCCAGTATTGGCACAAATAGCGTAACCAGGGACACTCGGGGAGACCGGAGCACAGCAGCTGCACCTACCCAGTCCGCAGATGGTGCTGCTGCTCACTCGGGGCTGGGCCTTGCTTTGACCTGGGTCTCAGTCACTTGGGTGGGCCTGACTACTGTGCAATGGGGAGACAAAAGCACCACTGGAAGACACCTTTCCTAAAAGTCTGCCTCGAAGTCATTGGTTAGTTTTAGGTTTGCAACTAAGGCCCTGAGGACCTTGAAAGCTAGTGTGCACAGAGGAAATTGCTTCTTTCAAGCTGCTTTAAGGGATATCCATACCACTTTGTACTCTTTCCATGACCTCTGGAAGTCGACACTGCCATCCTTGCGACGCTGGATGACAGTCCACCCACCGCCACTGGTGTCCATGTCGCAGTAGGCCTGTCAAAGAGGAGGGCAGAGTCACGCTAGAGACCTGGGCTCAGTCCCGGTACCAGAAGTGTGGATGCCTGCTGAGAACCGTGTCCACAGGGTCTCTGGAAGAAGAATGGGGTGGACCCTTTACCCTTAGATGACCTCCAGACAGCTTTTTGAGAGATCTCTGTGAGTGGAAATTCCAGACGCCCCTCCATCCACACCTTCAGCGGGTCCCAAATCCTAACTTGTGTCCTCAGCCTTGTGACACTGCCAGTGCTTGTCAGTCCCTGCCCTCTGTGGTGACAGCAAAGGGGATGCTCTTCCACTGAAGAGCCCCCAGACCTGCTGCATCCTCACTGGAGCTGAGGCTGCCTCTCCCTGCAGTAAGAGTCAGGTTTCTCGGTTCACCACTGAGCACAGGGCCCTGGGGCACCAGCGTGCCAGCACAGTGTGACCTGAGCCTGGCCAGGCGACTGGGCCCCCAGGTTCAGGCTCCTCTGCACTTTGCACACCACCCATGGTAGTTTTCTTCCTGACTCTTTATTTCTGCCTGTGAGTTGGCTAAGTGGGTTCAAACTTGGTCCAGAACATAGAATTCTTTCTTGGACTAAGTGCATGCATGCTCAATTTCAACTCAGCTGGAGTTTTATTATGAAATTAAAAACCCCCGAAAATAAGATTACGCAAATACTTTTCAATAATGAGATTATACTAGGACAATAAGAAAAATTTTCCCGAAAGTAAAATAATTTCTTAACAGCATGCAAGGTAAGATATATTAAAGTTAAGGTTCAAGACCAATCATAAATATTCTTCCTTTGTTGTTTTCTATGGTCTTTTGGAGAGTAAGGGAGCCGCTAGTTTTGGCAGAGTAAAGCTTAAACAGAAACTGTGTTTTTGAATTAGGATCTAGGGCCGAGAGCTAACTGAGAACCAAGGAGCCTCTTGTCCTGGCCGTTCATTGTACATGTGAAGCCAGAGCAGGGCAGCCAAGCGGGCTGCCTGTGTGTCATCACCATGGAGCCAGAGAATATCACGGGGCCACCCTGTTCTGCAAGGGCTTTTCTCCCTCACAGTCCTATTTCTGTACAGAGGTCACTGGGTCAAGTTGCCCTCTCCAGTGACCCTTTCATTTGGAAAGATAGGCACTATGAAAGAAAATCACAATTATGGGCAAGAAAATTATTTCTGTAGACTAATCAGCTCTAAAGATGGATCTGCTGAAGGAAGCCCCTTATGATCGCCCCGCGTTGATACGACCTTAATCATCCATCACAGGAATCCCAGTGCACTCCTCCAGCCCTGTGCCAGACCCCAACCCTGCACATGTTGTCTGAGACCTCACAACTGCTGAGATGCATTCTGCGTTTCCAAAAGAGCAGTTGAAATTGACTGATTTGATCGAAGCATGCAGCTGTACCATAGCATGTGGGGTCTGAAGAGGGCCCCTTGAATTCCTGCATAATGTATTTCCACTCCATCATGCTGCCAAAAGCAGAGAAACTTGACCCTTTGGTTAATAGGCCAAAAGTCCCTCGGCTCAGCTCCAACTTGAAATCAGCTCATGCGCCACAGTGCCTCTGATTTACCTGTGGTCAACACAGTGGTCAGTGCTGCTCTGTTCTGCCCACGGGCTTTGTAAAACTCCGTGGAGCGAGTTGGCCAGTGAGCGCGCTGGTGTGAGTCTGGCACCGTGGTGGCTGGTGGTGGGGGAAGCATTGGCATGGCTCTCAGCGGGCCTGCCCTCATTCTAGAACATTCGACTCTTCAGAGACAAAAGGCACCATGCAGTTAGTGCTGCCTAAGGACATGCCTGCTCTCCTGTGGCGAGGACCCGGTTGCCTCCGGGAGTGTCCAGTCTGCACAGTCGACTTGATCCATATTGTCCTTCTGGCTCCCTTAGTGGTCACCATCAGCTTCTTAGAACATTTTCTTAATACTTCATCCAGATTTGTTAAAAATCAGAGGATTTGTAAAAACAGATGCATTTGGGTGAATTTGGTCATGAAACATGCAGAGAGTGTTCAGTTACCCACATAGCAAGGAGACATCCAGAGGGAATCATGAAATAGACCGTGTCAGGACCGGAAAAGCCCAGTGCTGGCCATGCCCACAGCCCCGCCACTCCACACACGGCAGACCCTGAGGCAGCCTGTTTCCATCAGTGTGCTGGCGCATGGTTCAGGGCCTGGTATAAAGCCTGATGCTTTCCAGTGGATGACGCTTGATTGAACTGCTGTGCTTCAGCTCCCGAGGCCCTTAGGTAAGTGGCTCAACAGCAAAAACAGATAAACACGAGGAGTCGGGTTTCTGGGGAGTTCAGGGAAGGAACTAGTGTGCTTCCAACTAGCGACTAACGTAAGCTACCTTCATGCTTCTGATAAATGCCCTGTCTTGTACAGAAACCTAATGAAATTTCCAAACATTAACGTTGCAGTACTTAGGCCTTTTGGAAGAAGGTCTGTCCAAAGAGCAACTGAACATTTGTTTCTTGAATTAAATGACCCAGGGTGAGACTGGGTGCTTTGCTATGCAGAGTTGTCCTGTGCTCTTTGGGGGCAGTCCCCTCTTTTCATTCCAAGTCCTGTCCTGGGTCCTGAACTTCTCTTCTCACAGCCTCTGGGGCTGGGTGTTGTCGTCACATGGCAGATTAGGAAACAGCTCCAAGAGGTGAAATGATTTCGTTTGAGCCCCGGATGGGTAGAGCTGGAATTTAAACCCGTCTCCCCAGATCAGATGGTGAATTATGAAGTTTTAAATCTGCAAGGGAATTCAGAGGTAACAATCTAGATCATTTATTTTAAAGAAGAGAAAGTTGAGGTTTTGAAAGATTATTGTTCCTTGCTATGTAAATGGATTTATTTTTACTGCAGATGTTTATAGGGGATATAAATCCTGATGTTTCCAACCATGACCTGACACTCACATAATCTCAGTACTAGGTCTTCTCATCTTTCTGCAGAGCACTTTGGTCATTTCACAGGGATGGTGCCATGCATGGTGGGAAGCCAGAAGAATGTCCCTATAGCAGCATGATGGGCTGTGCCCTCAGTGCTATCCCCCAGGACCTGCATGGACAGCATTCATGTGTGGCCACGTTCTCTGTCCTGCTGGACACTCCCGACCCATTATCACTAGGCCAAGAACATGCAGGCTTCTGCTGAGTAACAATCACATGAGAAGAACTGCCATGCAAACCAGATCACAAAGGGGACTTAAAGGCTTAGGCTAGCGTTAATTGCTTTTTCATCTGTAGCAGGCTGTTTTGTTTCTTTCCTCCCCCTGATACACTGCTTCTGGGCCACTAGGGACGTTAACTGATTTTCAAGGTTTAAAGCAGCATGAATGAATTAGAGATTTCTTTGGAAAGAATTATCTTAAACAGCACAGTATTTATCTTCAAATTCATAACCAAGGTTTATGTTACTGTTTCAAATTCCACATCTTTAAACCTTTAAATACTTGTGTTTTTCTTTGATACTATGTTAAATACTGGGTTCAAAAAGGTACTACCTCCAGAAGCTTGTAAAATGTCCATTCTGCTATGGTATCAGGTGCATTTTCTGGAGTTGTCTGCGTTGGTTCGGTACGCAGCTCCTGCTTTCAGACACAGCGGTCTTGGTAAACACGTAGTGTCTACAGCCATCGAACATCAACCTGATTCACACTATTGTCATGTAGTGTCCTTGTATCTCGTCCGATCTCGAAAAGAAGCCACACTGAAATATTTCCCGAGGACGTGGTTTTCTTCACACAGCTAAGACTCAGAATCTCCCGGAGCGGCTTCAGGAGATGCGTATGGTCTGTAACCCGGGGCATCTGAGTGGGGCTGGGTTCAGCTGTGAGCTGCCCTGGCCTGCTACCCCGTGCTGATGGTTCTGCTTTGAACACGGTGCTGGGACACACCCTGAAGTGAATGCCCTGGACTTGAGGAGAAAAGCAGTTGCTGTGTTAGGAGAGGCCACAGACGACCCCAGTGCCCGCCCTGTGTGGGCTACAGACCCGAGCATCCAGGGCACCTGTCAGCAAGTCTGAAGGGTGGAAGCCACTTCCACGATGACACTGATATGCCCTTGGCCTGTGGCTCAGGGCTGGCATTTGTACTGATGGCACAGGGCAATGGTGGTTAATCACAGCAGGGCAGAGGTACCCAATGGCACCACAGTCCCTGCATCCTCAAGCCCACCCCCGTGGTTTAGAGGAAGGAGAGGCAGCGTCACCCTAGAAGGCTGTGGCAGCACAGTACACATCACTGGGCCTTTGCTTCTGTTGAAACCTGGGCTCTAGTGCTTCCTGGGTCCCCAGTTCCTGGGCTCGAGGGTCCGTCTGCCTCAGTAAAAATTATTAATTTTATTAAACCTCTACTGCTGGTGCACATTTCTACTCTTATGTCTGATAACATGGGAAACGCGTGTAGCTGTCGTCTGAGAATCACTGTGCGTGAGCTGGTGAGCCTTTTCCTTATTCTTCCTTCATGGAATACAAACGCTACTTGGGAAAATGATCAGAAGACAAACCATGGTTATGCAGGCTCAGGTTCTGCAAGGTATTTTCTATAAAATCAATGAAATGAGCCTGGCCCCCAAGGAAAGCAGCCATCGTTGAAGCACAGTGCCTCCTGTGAAGGACGAGATGGACAGTCCACACCATGAGCACACAGTGGCCAAGTCCACCAGAGTGACCTAATGCAGAGTGTGGGCCACTGAGGGTCCTGGGGGCTGGATTCTGCTCAGGAGTCCTCACCCCAAGAGGCCCTGGAGCCAGGCAGGCAGTGAGGGCAGCTGATGCCTTACCTTTCTCTCTTCTGTGGAGTTGGGAAATGTCAGGGTGTAGACGCCAGTGGTAGTGAGTCCCGATCTGAATACTTCAGCACAGTCTCTGAAAATATCACGTTCTTCTTTAGCAACAATAGAGTTCTTAACTATTTTTAAAAAAAAAAAAGCATTTAGATGGAATTCACATAAAGATAAAACTTGTTATTTCAAAACCCAGTCATTCATAACTTATTACATTTGATTTTTTTAAAAAATATTTATTTTTTTAGTTGTAGGTGGACAGAATATCTTTATTTTATTTTTATGTGGTGCTGAGGATTGAACCCAGTGCCTCACGCATGCTAGGTGAGCACGCTACCACTGCGCCATAACCTCAGCCCACATTTGAATTTTTATAATAAAAAGGACATGCCAGTTTTTTAGCTTTTCTAAAAAAGTCACTCTTGCGACCTGTTTTCCTATGAATTCCGAAATGATCCTTACTTCCTTTTTGTATCGTCAAGTGCATGTAATGTAGGTATTTTACAGCCCGCAATAGGCTTTTTGAAAATTTCTCATCTTGAGTAGAATCAGGTAAACCTCTTCCAGAAAAGTAAGAGAAGGTACAACCGTGCTTCTCCCCGAGGGCCCCTGCATGTCCCTCAGGCCATTTTCTACTGGGGCCCTAATGTCCCTCAGGCCATTGTCTTTGGACTTTCAGCAACTGTACTATGGACAGCTTATATTTTGAAGGATGTAGTGTTTACCTATGTGGTTTATTTTTATTTTTATTGTTTTGGTACCGGAGATTAAACTCAGGGGCCCTCGACCCCACTGAGCCACATCTTCAGCCCTGTTTTGTGTTTTATGCAGAAATGGGGTCTCACTGAGTTGCTTAGCACCTCGCCATTGCTGAGGCTGGCTTTGAACTCGCGATTCTCCTGTGTCAGCCTCCCTAAGTGCTGAGATTACAGGCGTGTGCTACTGTGCTCGGCTTACCTATGTGTTTTAAATTCTTCTTCTAAGTCTAAAATTTCTATGGCTGTGACATTCTTCAAATTTTAATTCTGGTGTCAACATTCACATTTCCAATTCCTTTTCTGCCATGTTAAAAAAAAAAAAAAAAAAAAAAAAGTCTGTCATTCTGGAGTCCTGTGGAGCAGATCCCGTGTGGGCATGGAGGCACAGAGGCAGCCTTGGCTCAGTGGAGGCCACGGAGAGAAGGATCCTCTGCTGCTTCCCGTTTTCTGCCAGAATCTGAGCTACACAACTTTCTATCCTTTAGCTCATCAAAGTAGGTGGCGCACACCGTCTGGGCCAGCAGTGTCAGACGACCGACTACCTTCGCTTTTTCTATGAATGTGAAGAAAATATGATTTTCCCAAAGTGTAAGAGAGTAAAACTCATTGGGAAGCACGAGCTGCACCTGGCAGTCCAGTCACCTGCGTCTCGGTCAGCGTCCCGCCACTCTTCCCTGCAGCTGGTCACCTGCTGAAGTAGGTGCTTGGCTAGTGACTGTCAGCACTGGGGTAACTGCAGGACTCAAGTAAAATGTGGAGACATACTTCTTTTATGGAATCACACACACGATTTGCACGTGTGAATCCACGACTCACACGCAAAGGGCATTGAGTCAAAAGAGCCTGAGTTAAGAGACCATTATGAAATGAGCCACAAAGAACCAGGTCAAGGTTCGTTTATAGAAAAAAGCTCAAATAAAAATGCCCCAGAGATTGGATATCTTCAGTTAATGACCAGAGATTCTTCAGCCCCTCCAGCTGAAAGGCCAGACAATAAGGAAGGTGAAGATTATTGTGGGACTGGGCGTGAGAGGGGACCTGGCACCTCCTCGGTGACCTGTGGGTCTGGTCGTGTTTTCCCATTTAAAACCCAGAGAAACAGAGATGGCTGTGGAGTAGTGACTCCAGGCTCGTCTCGTGCAAAGCAGGCGCTGCACACCCTGCTTAGAGCCTGGGGAGCTCGGCCTCCGACCGGTACTGTGCTGTGTGCCCCGCCTGCCCCTTCTGCTCCCTCTTCTCCTCAGTTCTCTATTGAGACCCTTTAGAGCTTTCATACGAAATATGTGAGAGAAAAGTGCCTTTTCTGAAGAGCACGTGACAGGGCTGATGGGAGGGGGCCGGCGCTGAGAGGCGTGGCGGCACTTACAGCTGGACGCTGCCATCATGGTCAGCAGGCTGTGCACCGTCTCCATCAGGTCCCGCTGCTGCTTTTGGAGGGCTGAGTTGTTGACAGTGGCAGTGACGAGCTGCCGCTCCAGCTCCTGGATGACAGAGCTCTGCTTGGACACCAGCACCCGCAACTGGTCCTTCTCCTCCCGCATGGACTGCAGCTGCAGCGTGTGCTTGTCCTCCATGTCCAGCACTTTCTTCTCTAGAAAGCTGAAGGGAGAGGACATGCTCCTTAGTGCAGGGTCTCTGGGCCGGGTTGCCACGTGGCCAGGTGCTTTATAAACACCGTTTCCAGAACCCCAGTGACATCTTGCGTGGCTTTGCGACTCTGTTCTGCCAAGGCACTCTGTTCAGACATGGCAGGAGTTGTCACAGCCCTGAACAGTCAGGTTACATACGTGGATCACGTGTGCACAGATACACACGACACATGCCAGGGTACACACACGTGTCCTGCTAGGCCACCGAAGTGGAACATGAGTGTCACAGTACAGGGTGCCTAGGAGTCCACGAGGAGGTGGCGTCACTTCAGGCATGGTGCTCGAGAACTGCTCGCTTGACAAGGAGCAGTTTGAGGTGGACTTCTGGGTAGAGTGTTGGCTTTCTCCTGAACTATTTGTATTTGAATACTTGATCCTAATGATGATAGAACAGCTGACCTTGTAATACTGTGTGGTAAGGATTCCTGCATGAGGGTGGTGACTACTTAGCTTAGGTTCAGATATAGCTTTTTAGCCTGTGACCTGGGCAGCTTACCTAATCATGTCTGCTGCTGTTTTCTCATGTCTTGGGGTGGCCAGGTTCATTTGAAATGCTTAGACTAGTTCCTGACACACAGCAACACTCAATAAGTGTTAATTATTGGTAATTACTATTGGTAATTATTATTGGTAATTACTAATTATCAACTCTTACATGTTGATAATTACTATTGGTAAGTATTGGTAGGCAAGGGACATGCTCAATCCCTTGCCTACAGTCTCATGTAGGTGGCAGAGGCAGAGTTCAAACCCAGATCTCTGACCCTAGACCACCCTCCCTTTCCTTTCATATACACCCTTTAACCAGCACTGTCTCATAGACTTGGTGCTCAGCAGTCGCCATGTGAGATAGGCCCTTGAAAATGTAAAATGATAAAATACAGAACTAGAAGAATATTACAATTTCACACATGGTTTTAAGAGGAAGTAACGCTTGATGAAATGAATGAACAACACTCTAAGAAGTTTTCCCACTGTAAATTATTTTGTATAAGAAGAAACAAAGTCCTCAAGAAGGCCTTGGCCAGCAGCACACACTGGCAGTTTTTACCGACAAGTGTGTGTGCCGTTGAGGCAGCTTGGAGGCCGCAGGAACGGTCTTTAAGGGAGCAGAAAGTGGAGACTAGGATCAGGGACTGGGGAGAGACTTCTGGGTCAGTGCAAAGTGTTCCCAGGACCCTCCCCTGCCTTGCCCTGGCACATTTTCTGATCCATATGCTAGATCCGAAGAAACTCTTCATTTTGAAAATCACACCTGCAATTAATAGTCATGCAAGTTAGGCCTTTGTGTCTTAAAAGTGTACAATATTTTTATATTAGTTATTACCTGTTCTTGTCCTGCAATTTGTTTATTTCACTGGTCTGGTCCAAAATCTGTTTTTCCAATTTGTTTGTAGAAAGGGAATGTTCCAGAAGCTGAAGTTCAAGCCTTGTGGTCTGGTTTAACACCTGAATGTAACAAAATGAAATTCCTATATCACTTTTTTTTAAACATTTATTTTTTAGTTGTAGGCGGACAGAATATCTTTATTTTATTTTTATGTGGTGCTGAGGATCGAACCCAGTGCTTCACGCGTGCCAGGCAAGCACGCTACCACTGCGCCGTAACCCCAGCCCCCCATATCACTTTTAATCAGTTTAATTTCTAACCTTTTAATTCAGTTATCCAAATCAGAAAATAGAACACACTGTTTATCAGCCCAAGTACCTTATTTTGACCTATTTTTCATGTTCAGCAAAGGCGAGGTGTCTTGGATTACATCCGTGTGTGTTAACCCTTTTTTCTCCATGTTTTGTTTTGAAAGTGGTCAATAGTTACAGACAATGATGTTTGTGTGAAATTGTAATATTCTTCTAGTTCTGTATTTTATCATTTTACAAAGTGAGATTAGTAAGAGCATACAATGCTCATATTTCAAAGATCAAAAATTGTTGATAAATAAAAAGTAATTCCCCTCAGTCAAAGCACTGTTCTGGCATTTACTTGCTGGTCAGTAGATGCAGGCGTGCAGTCGCGTAAGCCTGTTGTATGAAAACGCGGCTCCCTTTCAGCTTGGCGTCCCCAGTGTGTGTCCACGTGCTCAGCCTTTATTCTTGTCTTGCCATTTGCTCTTCCCTATTCTAATATTCCTTGCAACTAATTAGGAAACAATGAAATGTCCATATCGAGAGGCCCTGTCTTGCTCTGCAGCTCTGTGTGCGGCATGTGCAGTCTTGCTGTCCCATTCGGTCCCAGCAGCTTGAAGGACGGATTCCTTGGTGTTTGGCGGCTTCGCAACAGGAAGAATCGATTACTCACATCCTCCGTGTTGCAGTGATTCAGGATGTGATATCACGTGTAAATGTGAGTCGGGATTGTGGCCAAGGAACCGGCGTCCTTGAAAGAATCATTGTTTGTTGGGTGTCTTTGTGGTTTGCAAAAGCGCTGGCCTGTCCACCACGCAGGTCTCAGGAGTGGTCCATTCTCTGTCCCAGCTGGTGGGATGTCAGGTCTGAACAAGAAGGGAGGAAGGCCCTGGCCAAACCCAGGCCTGAGTGCCGAGGTGAACACCTGGGGCACAGATCTGGCCTGCAGGTTCTTGGAGACAGACACTCCATGAGAGTTGTTCTCAAAGGAGAATTGGGTCTCATTTATCAGTTCATGAGAGTTACTAGACGAGCAGTTAGAGAGGTAGAGGGGGAAGTCACGCGGGTCCTGCTGGCCTGGGATGACTGCTGTTTTTACATCACTGTTTTCTTAAGGTAGCCATACATTCGAATGGGCCTTGAGCCCTCTGTCTGCAAGTGACTGTGTGAGCTAGCCAGGCCAGGCCATTGTGCTCCAAGATCTCAAAACTCCAGCCACCCATCAGTGCCCGATTCAGGAGTCTCTCATTCCATCAGGCTGAAAGATCTCACATTAACTAGAGATATTCACGATGGAGTTTACACCTACTTCAGGGGGACCAGGGATATGGGTAGCCTCTTGCTCAGCCACGGTCATGCCTTTGGTTGGACTTTATAGACTGTTTTCTTTCCACCCATTTTCCTATTTTCCTGTTACCCTGGATCATATGATATCTAATTTCACAACAGGCTTTTTAAAGAAATCATGTGACCCTGAAGCACATTAAATCTGACTTATACAGGATGTGGCCAAAGTTTGCATGGTTGTTCTCTGACTTAACACTTTTTTATTACTGTTATCCTAAAAACATTTAAAATGTATATTTAAGGGACTTTTTTTGGATGAGCTTGATTGCACACTGATTTTAGTACCTAAAGGTAGGGAATGTCACTTAATAATTACTAGTTTATTTTACTAACTGACTATGGGCACATGGGTGTATTTATTTCTAAGGTCGATCTTTTTCATTTCTAGCTCTTATTACCAACTAGGATTAAATTTTTAGTGTACCCTATAAAAATTTGTTTATGTATTTCCTGAAACATTCTGATTTTGTTGAAAATCTTGGTAATCAAATAATTGGTTATTCTATTCTGTCCGAAGAATCTTGTGTTCCTCTACCACTCTCCTTCTCTTTTCTCCACTTTGCCCAGCAGCCCTCAGGGCAAGTACCGCGCCATCCTAGAAGGGGTCACGTGGGCACAGAAGGTCTCCGATCCCACACTGTCTGTCCCCCAGCTGGTGTCTCGCCCTTCTCCAAGTCCTTTCAACTGGAGCAGCAAGAAGGGGTGATGTGTCGTGGGAATCACTTACAGTTAAATCCACCCTGGTTTTCTAGAGCACTCCTTCAAGCTCAGAGCAGGTGGTGCCAACCCACGAGCCTGTGAAGAAGCCTGCATTGGGGGCTGGAGGGCACACGGGCACAGCCCGGCCGCTGACCAGAGCCTGGAGCCTCTCCTTCCCTTCAGCCAATAGCACTCTCCCCTTGACCTGTTCTTTTGGGTCACCAGTTGTGCATTATGTAGCATGACTTCAGATGATTTTGTTTTGCTTGTTTTGATATTTTAATGTTTGGCTGTTTTTAATATTTTCATATTTCTTATTCATTTCTGTTATTAACCAGTAGCTCATAGACTCTTAAAGCTACAAGAGAACTTAGCCATCATTTGTCCAGCCCAGCCCTTCATCTGATAGTTAAAACCACTGAGACCCAAGGCAGGTGTCCGAGCCTGGCTCAAGTGTAGCCATCCTATGGGGGGGACTGGACCGTGACAGACACAGCTCTCGGCTTGGCTAGTGGCCTGCCTCTCTGTGCCACTGCATCCGCGCTCACTATTGTGGTTGTTTCTTTCCCTATGAATTAATTCCACAAATTGTGTGAACAACTCTTGGAAATTTAGATTTTGTCTTAACCTGGAATTAAGATTTAGGAACAAAGTTTCCAGCTCCCTGTCTCTGTGGTTTTCGTTTCTCAAATGCATGAAAAGCTTAGGCCTTGGAAATGAGAAGTGCTCTCTGGAGTCCAGAAAAGACCAGCCAGGCAAAGGACCATTGATCCTGTGGTCAGGTGTGCTCAGGGGGGGAGATAACCGGGTGTCCTTTCTAGAGAAGCATCGTTTAACCTCAGTACTCGAGCTGAGTCCAGAACTTGCCATAAGGTCTTGATTTCTTAAAAATCCCCCCTTGGAGCTCCCATCCTTCACCCATGGATGGCTGCCCTCTCCTCTGGCAGCTGACGTGGTCGCCTACCTGGGCCTCCACATCGGTCAGTTTCCGCGTCTGCTCCGCTGTCTGGTTCAGGAGGTTGGTGCCGATCTCGATCATCACGGCCGTCTGGTTCTGCACGGCATTCTGCTGCATCTCCACCATCTCCTTCTTCATGTTGTCCTGGATGTAATTCTCGAGCTGGAGAAGAACAGGAGATGGAAGGGTGCTCGAGTCATGTGACCAGAAACGCCACTCCTAAGCATCTGTCCTCTTCTTTTAAAGGCCATCTGAAGACCTATGGCTCACCGTCGGTTGGCATCTGTGTTCTGCCACTAGTGACAATCCCTTGACTCAAGATCTAGCCACCTAGGAATGTGACAAACACCTGCTGTCCCTACACCCCTAGAGGCCACAGCCCAGCAGGCCCAGAGTGGCCGGGCCACACCCATGGGTGGGCAGATGAGGTGCAGGGCAGCAGGAAGGACCCTGGGCTTAGCTGTGTTGATGCCAGGCTGCAGCGTGAGGAAAGGAGCCCCTTTTGATGTTCCCGGAGCCCACAGAATCCCCCTCAGTTCCAGGTCTGTGGTGCCCTCCCCCTTCCTTGCTCAGTTCATGAGGGATCAGTGCCCCTCTCACAGGTGTGAGTTAAGTCTCATGGGACTGAACTAGTTACCAGAGAGCGAGCCATCCCTCTGGCTCTTGCACACATCTACTTCTTTCCCATCTTGTGACCAGAAGCCCGGCAGGTGCTGGTACTGTGCTCTAGGACTTTCCTGTCTCCAGAACTAAGCCAAAATAACCCCTTTTTCTTTTTAACTAACCCAGCCTCAGGTATTTTGTTATGGTAACACAAAATGGACTAAAACAGCAACTAATTCTAGTATTAGCATAAACACAAGAGAATGAGGAAGCTAATTTCACTATCATGTATAGCTATTTTAATCTGTGGCAGTAAAATTAGATAATTAAATATAAACAGGACACCTGGTATGTCAGAGGAGCATTTGGGCTTGGAGCCAGGGAAGTGTTTTAAATAATTAAGCTATGCTTTTAAAGTCATTGTACATTCATAACTTCAAGTACTTTTTTTCTTTTTAATAATAATGATGGAAGGTACTATTCTATTGGTTGTTACTATCAGTTCATGAGCACAGAACACATATATATATATTGAGGGGGGTGCCAGAGATTGAACCCAGTGACACTTAACTACTGAGCCACTTCCCTAACTCTTTTTATTTTTTATTTTGAGACAGGGTCTCAGTAAGTGCTTTAGGGTATCGCTAAGTTGCTGAGGCTGGCTTTGAACCTGCAATCCTCCTTCCTTAGCCTCCCAAGTTACTAGGATTAAAGGCATGTGCCACTGCGCCTACCTCAAAAATCATATTTTATTTCTTTTTCCCAGAGTATAGCAATTTTTTATTAAACTGAATTTGAAAGTTGACCTTGAAACTATTTCTGGTGCCTTTCTTTAAAACTTGAAAGTCTCTTCACAGATACCATGCATAGATAGAGTCAGTCATCAAACATGATTTCTCGCCAGACATAGTGGTGCATGCCTGTAATCCCAGCAGCTTTGGAGGCTGAGGCAGAAGGGTCACAAGTTCAAAGCTAGCCTCAGCAATTTAGCAAGGCCAACCCAGTGAGACCCTGTCTCTAAATAAAATACAAATTAGGGCTGGTGTTATGGCTCAGTGGTCGAGTCCCCTGAGTTCAATCCCTGGTACCAGAAAAACAACAACAAAAAACAAACACGTGATTGTTCTTAAAATGTTAATGGATCACTAATTCTGTACATTTGCCTTAGAACCTGAGAAATAGGTATAGGAAGGGTTGAGTCTCCCGGGGCTCCTGGCCTCCTTTGTCTGATCATGGGTGCAGCATGGTCTGAAGCTCCGTGGTGGGGTGGTGGACCTCTGTCTGTACTACTTGCTGGCCACTGACTCCCCCCGGGCTCCTCCCCGACCAGTGGTCCTGACAGTGTGCAGTCATCCTGGTGTGACTCTGAACTTCATGGTGTGGCCCCACCACTCTGGGCCTACTTGGCTATTGGGAGGTCAGGGGACGCTCACTAGAACTCTGTGGTTTGTAGAATCACGTAGTTAGAGCCTTTCCTCTCCACGTGCCTCAAAATAGACGAGGCCACAAGAAGAGGTGCTGCTCCTTGACGGTCCAGCCCCTTCCCTCCCGCAGGCTGTCCTGGGACCCAGCTCAGCCTTTGTGTCCATCATCTTAATTCATCCTTTCCTTCCTTCCTCTGCTTTACAGGTTAATAGCTTGAACTTTTATGATTGAAATACAGTATTTAAAAGAATTCATAGGTAGCAGTTATCTCCCATCACATGGGAGTAGTGGCACTTTTCAGGTTACAGTAAAGCTGTGTCTTAGTTACATTACTCTAACCACTCAGCGAAGGTAATATTTAGAAAGTTTATTCTGGGAAGTTCAGAGTTACAAAGATGCACTCAAGCTGTAGTTCCGTTTAAATCCATACCCAGAAGTAGTACTTTATAAACTGGTTCAAATAACAATCTTCACCTTTTCTATTTCAGTATTTAAAAACTAAATAAAAATGGCTCTGTGGTTTGTCATTCTAAAGCATATAATGGAGAGGGAAATGTACCTTTTAATGCCTCTCTCCTATTTTTTGAGCTCCTAAGTCGAATGTGGTTATAACCTGAGATACGAGGATGGTTCATAATTTGAAAATTTAAAGTCAAGTTCCAAACTAAAATTAGACTCAAGAACTTCTAAAAGACATACATGCCTAATTTTTAGAAATAAATTTTCTTAACTTTATTGTCACAACTTTTCCTAAACTTGAAAACAACAGAATGCCAAAATGTTTGTTAAACTACCAGTGGTTGGCTACCCAGAATGACGGTGTATGGCGCGCACGTGTGTGTATCTGTCTGACGTTGGGGCAAATGACAGCTCCCTGCATGCATTCCATGTTTGTGCACACATACTGTTGTGTCTGTGTGTCATTCTATGCATAGTGCACACCATTTTTGAAGATGCCTTGTTTAAATAAAGTGAAATTCCGTGTGACATTGATCCAGTGGTAACTAATTGAAGGCTTTGGAAGGAAAATGGAGCAGAAACATTGAGTGGTAGACATTATACATGGATGTGAAAAGAACAGGAAGAATGTATTTGTTCTTCAGGGAAGTTCACAGCCGTAACCCAGCAGCACAGCAGTCGTCCCCTGGCACCTGCCTGTCTGCTCTCCATGGGTCTCTTCCTGGAGACCCGGGAGTCTGGCTGAGAACTGCTGTGCTGTGAGCAGCGCGTTCAACCTGAGGCTGCTCCATGCCTGCTCACCTTTATCAGCCAGAGGGCTGGGTCTCCAGATCGGCCTGAATGTACTTTCTTATTCCAAGTTCTATTGCCATTAGCAGCAGGAAGAACACCCACCTCTCAGATAAAGGCCAGTTTTACCAACAGGAAAGCCTAGAATTACAATTCACCAATGTCTGCTTTATTTCCTGGGAGCATCATGGAAAAAATATCCTGTTTTCTCTCCAGAAATTAGTACTGATGCTTAGAGATGGGAAGGATAGGGATGCCCATGCCGTCACATAGGAGCACTTCCAGGTGAGCGTCCCCATTGAACATGGCCTTCCTCTAAGTCACTGTCTCGGGGCACATGGGACCGGATGGAGAAGTGAAGCCCACGGGGCTGATCCTCACTCAAAGACATGCCTTCAACCTCCTGCCTCAACTTCTGCAAATTGGTTCTTTTCTAGTTTACTACTCCCCTGCAATGTCTCTGTGCTCAGTCTCTCTCGTTCTCACTGCGTGACTGCAACCAGGAGTAGAGACATCTGCCCCGCGCGAGTCCGTTGCAGCATGAGGAAGTCTCAGCAAGGGGAAGGTGGGCGCCGGGGCTGTCCTCCCTCCCTGGCAGCATCAGGCTCCACTCTCTGGCAGATGCTTCCCATCCTGTCATCCACACTTAGCTGCCCTTATCAAAAACAGTTCCAAGACACTCGAGCCTCCCCTGGGAGGGGACGTGGTTCCTCCTCATTCCACATGTGTGGCTTTTCACACGCAGGTATTCAGGAACATTTGGCATCACCTTCCAATCCGGAAGGTAGTGTCGGGGTTCGTGGGCACTGGGACCTCTCTCCAAGTGTGAGAGGGCTGTGTGCTCTGGCTGTAACCTCTTCTGAATGGCTCAAGTTATCAAAGTGCAGAGCCAGGGGCTGGGGATGAAGCTCAGAGGGGGAGCGCTTGCCTGGCACACACACAGCCCTGGGCTCAGTCCCCAGCACCACACGAGGAAAAGTAAGGCAAGGAGCCTCTTCTCAGAATGCAAATGAGTTTCCCAAATTTAACATTTGGAGGCTGGAGCTATCATCGTACCATAGCCGCACAGATTGTAGCTCAACGTCCAGTTTGCTAAAATAGAGCACTGCAGCCTTTCAAACTCGGCATCATAGCAAAGTCCAGGCGACCAGAAGAAAATAGTATTACAAGAATCTACTATAACAGATATTCTAATATAACAGAACTTTATGTTATATTTTACTATAACATAAATATAACCTGATGTAAATATGTTCTGGAGTTTATTATTCCCCTAACACGTGAATGATCAAATTTGACAGAAAAAAGTTCATTTGTCAGGCAAACTATAGCAGATTGATTACACAATAAAATGTTGCTCTATCTTCCTTCTCATGACAATCTTCATACATATTTTTTATACCAAAGCAAAAGTTGTCTTGCAACTGTCTCAAGAGAAGCAAAGGCTCCCCAGCGGGAGATTCTGATGTGGGCCCCTCCCCAGCTGCCGATGCTGCTTGAGAGGTCATCTCCATTTAATGGAGCTGAGTGTCCTCGTCCCTTTTCCTCAGTTTTGTCCATCTGAGGGACCTACTTTTCCTAGAAAATCACCAGCTCCAAGTTTCCCTGGAAACATTTCACCACACCATTTCAGTTTGCAGGTGAGACGAGGCCCCTGCTCTCACAGGCCCGCGGATGCTCCTCTGCCTCCGAGCCCTTCCCCCACCCCGCTGCCTCTCCTGTCCGAGTCCTGCAGACGTCCTGCTGCCCACCTTCAGTGGGAAGCCAAATGCAGATCTGAGGCGCACATCGTCCCTATGCATGCCTGTAGGATTTCTGTGCCTGGGAAGCACCCTTTCGGACTGATGGCCTGTGGCCTCCTGAGCCTTCTCATTGGTCATTTTTCATTGCCATGACAAAACTCCTGAGGCTGAGTACTGCGTAAAGAAGAGTTGCATTTAGCTCACAGTTTGGGGGGCGGAAAGGCCAAACGGCATGGTGCCCGCGCTGGCGATGGCCTCTGGCCGCACTATACCATGGAGGATGGCATCCTGCGAACCTCCCGTGAGGTGGTGAGGCGGGAAGCCGGGGATCCTGGGGAGGCCCCAGCCTTGCTCCTTCAGAACCACCCTCTGAGGAGAACTACCTAAGTCCCAGGAGAGCCACCTTAACCCTTCCCAGGACACACTCCCAGTGGCCTTCCCAGCCTACCGCTTCTCAGAATCACTGCACTGTGGACAGTTTCATCACATAAACCTTTGAGGGACACACTCAGACCACACCCAAATCACAGCAGCCTCCCGTGCCAGCTGCCTTCCTAGGCTGCCCCACCCCTGCCTGCCAAACCTCACCTGCTCTGCCTCCAGAGTGCCCTCCCAGGCTCTCACGCCCCATTTCTTTCCCTCATCAAGGATGCTGACTATGTTGGTGTTACACTTGGATACCAAAAACCTTTTGTTTCACGTTTTCTTTCTTTCTTTCTTTCTTTTTTTTTGGTACTGGAGATTGAACTCGGGGCCACTCGACCACTGAACTGCATCCCCAGCCCTATTTTGTGTTTTATGTAGAGACAGGGTCTCACTGAGTTGCTTAGCGCCTCACTGTTGCTGAGGCTAGCTTTAAACTCGTGATCCTCCCGTCTCAAACTCCCAAAGTGCTGGGATAACAGGCATGCGCCACGGCGCCCAGCTTAGTTTCACATCTTCTGACACTGGGTTCCATGTTTGCTGCCGATGCTGAAACTCACCATCCTGCACATAAGCCCCAGTAACCACAAGCAAAGCATCTGCTCTCATAATTAGTGTGAAAACTCTGAGCAAGATATTATTTGATCCAGGGATATTCTGTCTGGAAGGCTTTTGACCTAATGCTCTCGGTCCTCTGTCATGAGGAAACTCTGAAGCATCATTCGAGGTCTCCAGCCAGAACTGGCAGCCCTGGGCTTGTGCTCCCTCCTCAGGCAGTTGTTCTGATGGCTCTAAGTCTCAGGATTCTGCTGCCTAAGCAGTTGTGTGCCTGGCTGTGCTCAGGAGAGATGCTGAGATGAGAATGGCAGGAGGCACGTGTTTGGGGCAAGCTGGGCCCTCCTAGGACACTCACGGGGCCTGCATGGCTGCCTCACCACAGGCTGGAGGTCACGCTTGGGTGCCCCTCGGCTGGGCAGAGTTTATGCTGAGGCCACCTAGTGTTGCATGGCTGGAGAGGTGCTTCCCGCACTGGCCCTGCGTGGACTCCAGCAGTGCCCCCTTCACCAAGCCGAGCAAGGCAGTATAGGGAAGCCAAAGACGGGCAGCCGCTTGCTTAGCCTGACTGCTGAGGGGTCACAGGCTTTCCCTGCAGAGCAGACCGCCCACCACAGCCCCACCCGCACAGGATGGTCCATGCCCTTCTCACGACCAGTTGTTCTGTCCTGTCATCTTTACATTTTCCAGTTAATGATTCCAGTGACTTTCTGCTGTCTGACGCTGGGTCTGGACACCAGCCCTTCCCTGCTTTCTTTGATACGAGGAGACTCATTCCCTTGGAGCCCACTGCTAACGGGAAGGTGCATGCGTTATAGCCACAGGTGGTGTGGCATGGTCCCCTCCTGAGACCAGTCCAGTTGGACATGATGTTCCTGCACATCAGTCACACCTGGCCCGTCCCGTCCCACACTGCCTGTTCCTGCACTGTGGCTGGGGTGCTGCACACCCACACCTCTGAGCCTCTGGAGGGTTCCCTTATCACCCCTCCAAAATCTAAGAAGGAAGGGTGTTGTTCCCCTGGGAGCCCTGCAGCCATTTCCTCCTGGTACAGTGGCTCTTTCCATGACAGCCACTGTCAGTGTGCAGGTCTAGGGAGGCTGGTGTAGCAGCCTCAGGAGATTTTCATGTGGCACAAGGTCCTGGATTTCACACACAGGCATCTTTTAGAGGGCTCTTGGAGCATATATATTTACATATGTATATATTAATATATATTTCTATATTATATCTATTAGAGCTCCGGCTCACAGCAGCTTACAGGCACCTGACATTTGTACTAATACCAGGGTCAAGGAAGAAATGGAAGGTAGCAGGCATTGTAAAGTCATATATACACACACACAGCAGTAATAACCAGAGCAGGCTGCAAATACACACACACACACATACACACACACACACGTGTGTGTGTGTGTGTATGTGTATATTATATATTTTTAATCTCAGTGGATTCTCACATTCTTTGCCTGGGCTTCCCCAGGAGCAGAGCCTGAGACCAAGGCAGGCATGCAGGAAGTTTATTTAGGAAGTGGTCCCAGAGAGCAGCATGGAGGACAGGCAGGGAGGAGGGGTGGACGGTTCAAACACGTGGACTCCGTTGGCCATTACTCTGGCAGCTGGTGAGAAGTCCCTCAAGTCCTTCTGGGAGACCCTGGGAACTATGTCTTGGAACTGTGGACCTGGGATATAAAGAGGACACTCCCATCCCTCGCTGGGCAAGGGTGGCCCTGTGGGCATTGCCCCCCCCACCCAGGCTTTGAGGATGTGCTGAGGAGGTTCCAGCTGGCGTCCCAAGGCAGCATGGTGTCGAGGAGTCCCGGCCAGGGATCTGTGGGAAGTCCCACAGGAAGGCCCTGGGTAAAGCCCACAGCAAGGCCTGTCTCTGGGAATGGCCCAGAAGGTTTGAGTGGTCTCGAGGTGTTTGCTGAGTTGGTAGGGTGGCACTCTTAGGCCCCTTGTGTAAGGCAGAACCTTATACAAGGGATCGGAATACTTAAAACTTCACCCCCTTCGCCTGTGGACTGTGACGGAGGCTGGGTGGTCCACTGGTGGTTTTTGCCCCTCCACCCACTCGCAGCTCCCCGCAGTGGCTGCGTGGGAGAAAGACCTACGGCAGAGCAAAGGTTCTGAAAGTGGCAGTACTCCTGGCAGACAGGAGAGGCATGGCTGGAGGAGGCTGCAGCAGAGCTCTCAGGAGAAATGCCAGGGCCCCGGTGAACCAACAGCCCCAGATGCTAGTCCTGTTTCCTGCAGAGCTAGAAGGAAATGTGTTCTGTCTCTTTAAATGCAGGAATGGCAGCAGCTGGAATTCAGCTCTGGGAATAGGAAGGATGAGCTCAGGCTACAGCATTACTGATTTCTTCCACAAACCCAAGTGCTCTTTCTTTTCTGAAGTTAAAACATGCTGAAAGTGAAATAAAGTAAGCAGCCACCTCATCTTCTATGCCAAAGGGAATCTTTGAAATGTGTGTCTGTGGCCGTAGGTGCACAGGGGGCCTGCAGGTGCCAGATGTGTGGTCCCTGCCGTTCTCTGTGGAACAGCCAGCGCTGAGCCGGCGGGGCAGGGGAGGGCTTCAGAAGCCAGCCTCACATTGAACCCAGGACTCTGGAGCCTGGATCACAGTGCCGCTGGTTGCAGAGACCTGCCTCACCCAGCACTGATATACCTGTTTGTACCTTTAAGAAGTGTGCCAGGGTTAAATCCTTCCTTTCTCACTTGGAGACTAGCATTCAGACAGCAAGGGCTCTCCCAGCCTTCCTCCCCTGTCCTCTGTTGTGTGGGTCTGGTACAACCCGGGCAGCTCCATGTTCAGGCAGCGTGATCGTCTTGGAGCAATGTTTCCTTTATTTTTAACATAAACTGGGTTTACACGGTCACAGAGACTGGCTGGAAAGGGGGATAGGCCAGAGAAATTCAGATGATTTTTGTCTAGCAGACGCTTTCAAAGTTTGCTGTCCTTTGTACAAATGCAGGAAGCTTCTGTTGTTTCTAGTTAAAGGTGGGGGTGGGAGGGGAGGGCTGGGGATGCCTGCAGGCACGCTTGAGGAATCCCAGAACCAGCCCGTGCGCCCTGCTGGGTGCTGCTGCCTCTGGACAGACCCCTGCCGAGCCCTTCTGCTTGATCTCCTCTTCCTGAGGTCACAAAAGAGGCGGAAAGAATTCCAATGGAGGGAACTTGGGCAGGACACTGGAAACTGTTCTCAAGGCTCAGGTTAATTCACAGACACGCTCAGCAGTGCACATACCATCTCTGATGGCCACTGGCCACCAGTGCCCACAGTTATTTTCTCAGTCCCCTGGGCTGCTCATGGTCTCTTGCCCGGGTACTGATCTGTCGCACTACCCTGTGTTAGAATACACGGATACAAAGTTACACGTGGGTGCCCAGCCGGACACAGGTGGGGCAGGCTCCAGCAGCCACCCTGAGCTGCTGGGGAAGCCACCCAGACCTGAGCAAGACCACCACAGCTTTGCACCAGGGCACGTTAGACAGGAGGTGTGTTCTTTTCGTTTTGATTGCCATGTTCATAAGGCTGCGGCTGCAGCTTCTTCAGTGATTTTACTACAGCTGGACTCCAAGCTATAGAGAACCATTGGGGAGGGAAAATCACCCCTTCTATTGGAGGACATTGTCCCTGCTTCAGCCTCTGGTTAGGTGCCATTCTCCCAGTGTTTGCAACTACAAGTTTTCTCATAGTCTTGTGTTTGCATAAGCTCAGTCCCCACGTGTACACATCCTGTTCAGAGCTGTACCTCTGCCGGTGCTAAGTGGCCATCATTTTATGACTCATATTAGACTAATTAAGATTACAAGTAATTAACAGTTTACTAGTTTAACAAGGCCCTGTTTTGCACATTGCTTTTCAAAGTTGTAATGTATTTTTAAACATTTTAACAAGCTAATTTTAAATCCAATCAGCAGGGGTTTTTTGGTTTTTTTTTTTTGAATATTTATTTATTTATTTTTTAGTTGTAGGTGGACAGAATATCTTTATTTTTATGTGGTGCTGAGGATCAAACCCAGTGCCTCACGCGTGCCAGGCGAACACGCTACCACTGCACCATAACCCCAGACCCTATTTTGTTTTTAAATAAAAAGCCACGCGCGGCAAAAGCAAGGTACTGTTCAACACCCCAGCTGTGTGGCCACACACAGAATAGAATGGCTTCTTCCTGCGACGACAGCTTCTCTTCATTTCTTGACCTGAGCTTAGACAGAAGTGTCTTAAGTACATATTAACATATATACTGTGCCATTTAATTGTGGTAGTTCAACTGGGACGGTGGTTCACTTTTAGAAGTCTGTAGAAAACCCTTCAGTGTGTTCTTCTTCTGTCTGTGGCTCAGGGTCCAGCAGAACTCTTCGGAAAGCCACTTGCACTGTGTCTGTGGACAGTTATAGTTTTATTCCACTGAGAGGGAGTCTCAACTGGGAACTGCAAATGGTGATTATGACTTTGGGCAAATCACTGAGCTTCTAATTGTGTCTTCCATGACCTCCTTACCACAAAATATGTGTTGCACTGAGCTTTTCCTTACAGAATTCCAGCTCCAGGGGAGGTTTGTTTCTGACTGGTGTGAGGAGGCAATTTATCAAATTTCTGCTCAGGGCTGTGTTGTTCCTTCCAAAGCAGGACAAGTGTGTTCTCCTCCTCTCCAGTGGTGAGTTGGACTAGATATGAAACATTTGGCCATAAAATGAAGATGTCTCTGCTTCAAATGGAATTTAACACTCTTCTTCATTTCAAAAGCATTAGTCATCCTAAAGTAATCATACAGTTGCATTCTAAGAGGAATTCATCTAAGTAAGAGGCACGGATAAGGCATTCAGAGTCACGCTGGGCCACAGGAGAACCTTCTGTCTTCTGCTTGTTATACAGTATCTCTCCAGCTGAGGGAATCTTGAGGAGTTGGAATGTTGTGTGGCCAGTTGTGTGATTCCAGTGGCACTTGCTCCTTGCTCAGTGGCTTCCTGGGGAAGCACTTTGACTGGTTCTTTTCTCACACCTGGGTCCTTGCTTTGACTTGCGAATGTTTCTCTGTGGGGACTGGTGGGATGTGTTCATGTCCAAGACTCAGTTTCTAAAAATAACCTGATAGATTGTTGTTGATATTAAACATCACACAGAGCAAAAGCCACATGAAGAGTCCTTCCTATATGATCTTGGTCACATAAAGCTCCAGACAGGCCAAACCCATGGGTGGGGGGGGGAGTAAGGGAGCCTCTAGGCACCACAGATGCAGCTCATCTTGATCCTGCACCAGTGACAGAATAGATTCACTTTTTAGAAGTTCATTGAGCTGAAGGCTTAAGATCTGTACATTCTCTGCATCTCCTGTGCTTTACATCTCAATAAAAAAATATTTTTAAAAGAAAAAGGTATTTTAAGAGGAAATGCTTGACAATTTTTACTGTGAAACCATAACGCTAGTTATAGTGGGTGATGTTGTTTGTCTTTGTACCGTTCATCTGTGCATACCTAAATAATGCTGAAAAACATAAACTTTGGAAAAGTCATTTTAAAGTCCTTGTCTGCAGGGAATATGGATTAAACCATTACAGCTCCCTGCAGAGGGTTAAAAGTATTCGGTTAGGTAAATTAGCAATTTGACGTTCTGAAACATGATTCTTTCCGGATCAAGCATAAAAGGCATGTGCTCTTGGAAGCCCAAGAAAGAATTCATGCAGTTCCCATTAGTCTAAAAATATATAATAAATAAATAAATGTCTGAGTCATGTATCGCATTTTGTTGGAGTGCAGTGGCTTCAAGTGCAAGGAGAAAATAACGTATGCTCTGAATAGTCGCTCTTCCCAGCACCCAGCGGAACCAGTACAAAATTACTCTGAGAAATGCGAAATAAATGAATCGATGGAATTTAATTCTATTTTGAGGTCCTTCGATGTGAGCATTTCTTACTTTTGAGCAACTGTATAAAAACCTGAATAAAAGAGCTTTCTTCATGTTGCCTCTGGCTAGGGAGAAAGTTACTTTTGAGGTCTTTGAGTCTGTCATGGGGAGGGGGGGCATTATTGCAACACAGGTGTGGGAATTAAACAGCTGGGAAAGAATCCCAGCTCAGTCCATGGGAACTACTGGCTTTACATTGTTTAACTTTGTTTCTCTTAAAAGCAAAAACAAAACAAAACTGACATGTAAGTGCTTACTGTGCTAGATTAGCAAGAAAATGGCGTGAAACAAATCAGCACAGCACCCAGGCTGTGTTCAGAGGCACCCATCACTGGGAGATGGCTTAGGTGTTCAGGAGAAACCAGCAGTGTCCAGCAGCCGTCAGCACTGGGGGAAGTGGGAGCACCACAGTTATACTGGTGTATTTTACCTCCTGAAAAGCTGGATTTCTCATGGTTAGTGTTGCAAAGAGCAAGCACTGCAGGAAAATCATGGAGCTTGAAAGGGGGAGGGAGGCCTTCACTCTGATTCCAAAATTTGTGGAGAAGCTGGCAGTGCCTACACAGGCCAGTGCGTTCCATTTCCCAAGTTACTGGGGTTCCTTAAGAAACAAGTATCACATTTACTTTCTACTTATATGTATTTGTGTTTCCAAATAGCTACTGAATATTTAAGTTGTTCGAACCTGATTTCTTAGTAAATGCAATTGTTAGGCACTTCTTTTGGCCTAGAGGTGCTGGGAGATGTTCAGGGTGCTGGGAGCATTTGATAGAAAGGACAGTCAACCCACTCTCCCTTCTGTCCCTGTTCCCAGTCAAGATACTATCTTTAATTGTAGTATCTATAGTTTGTATATTTAAGAAAGACTAGAAAATGAAAAAGAACTAGTAAATTGTGACCTTGATTGAGATGCACACTTCAATATTTCCCTAGCTACTGAAATCACTAAGGAAAACAGCTGTGCTCCTTGGCGAGCTGGTGGGTTGACTGTCTCCTTTGGGTGAGCGGGATTTGTGAGCGGGGTCTGCTCCAGTAGAAGCGCTCTGGGAGCCTCGTGCGTGTGCTCTGGGGGACTCTGCATTTGCCCCCAGGCTGGTGCATTTGGGGCAGGGGGGGGTACAGAATATGTACCAGCTTTACAAAGTACTATGACCCAGTTTCGCTTGTGATTTACAGCACGCATGCTAACCCTCCTCACTTGTCCTAGATGAGCCAGTTTTATAACATTAAGTTATACAGAAAGGCCTAATTGACTTGAACACCACAGAAATTTGGGAAGTAAATGTTCAGTGTGATTCTCCAAATGCTTGTGGTAGAAGTACAAGGGACTGGAATTGTTTTCCCATAATTAGTTGAGTTTTGGAGGTCTGCCCCCTCCCCAGCCCTCTTGCTTTGCAGTGGAAGCTAGTGGAAAATTCCTCTTCCCTCCCCTGCCATGAGTTATAAAAAGCATGCCATTCAGAAGTGAATTTTCTTCTGCATGCTTGAATTTTTACCCACAACTGAAAGGGGGAAAACCCTTTCAAGAGCTGTTTCTCTATTTGTCAGGGAGGCGAGGGGCCACCGGTCAGTTCTGGTCCACCACAGAAGGGCTCGCCCAGTCTGCTGCCGCCTCAGGGGCCCACATAGCCACATACACGGGTGCTTTTCAGAGCTGCAGTGACACCAGGCACACCGGTCACTGGAGACCCCATCCTGACTGACTCATTCGGTGGGAATGAAGGGTGAGCACAGGAAGAGAGCAGTAGCAGAGGTTTTCCTATTGTTAGGTTTGTTTGTTTGTTTCAGTCAAAATGAGTCATCTTGCCCCCATTTTTAAACCAAAACTCACTGTGGTTACTTTTGTAATTGGGTCTTGTCTCCTACAAGCCAGTTCAGTTTTATCGGTGGTACTGAATTCTTGAAAGCTTCCCTCAGCTGTAGAAATTCAGTTTCAAATTAAAGTGGTTCAAGTGCCAGGTTAAACTTTGTGGCCCTGTGTCTTTATTGAGCCCCTGGCAAGAGGACCTAACACTGGAGTTTGGCCGCTCACTGGGATCCAAATTATGTGTATTTGGTTCCCGTGGAATCTTGGCCTCTGCTAGGGTGGCTTCTGGGGGTACTTTGGCTTCAGGAAGCCAAAGTTAGAACTTCGGTGAAGTTTTTGCCCCAAAGGCCTTTCCTGCATCCCTGCAGTTTCCAGGTGGCACGTCCAGGCATCTCATAGGTCCCTGAACCCCTCAACCACTAGCCCCTGTAGCTTGAGTGCCTTGGGGGCCACAGTCCACACTAGCCTGGGAAATTCCTCAAAATGGCAGTGGAGGAGTTAGTCAGGATTTGAAGCCTTGTGTCCACTATCTTCTCCAGAGGCCTCAAGCTCCACCTGGGCCACCTGCAGAGAAGCAGCTCTTGGGGTTTGGCAACTTTGTTGTGCGTTTCTGTGGTCCCAGTAACTTCCAGGAAGCAGGTTCGGCAGCCAGCTTTGAGAGAGGCGCTGCTGTGAGCAATATGGGAAGGACACCTCGTGGACGCTCATACTGCTGACCAGAAGCCACACATGTTGCAGCATGACCCTGGGCAGAACGAGCTGAAGTAAGGAAGAATCCTGGCACTTTAGGCCCTCACCTGGAAAAATCATGGAAACAAACACCTCTAATGGTGCTGCAGAAAGAAGGTGCTGGGGGAGAGGTGACATCTCCCAGGGTCACAGGAGCCACAGGTGGCCTCCTGGGCCCCTTCTTTTATCCTTGTCTCCCTTTTCCATTGACTGTCTCTTTCTTTAGTCATCTGCGATACCTATTTCAATATGCCCTTGTTAACTCTGGATTATAACCTTAGGGGAATTAATTATGTTTGTCCAACACCTGAAATTACTGAAATGATCTGCTCCTGAAAAGTTCTTCCTGGGTACCCCAGAAATGAGCACCAAGACCCCTCCTCAGCATGTTTTCTGAAGAATAGATTTCATTAGAAGATAGACTGACCTCTTACTCAAGGTAGCTTCAAGTCAGTCTAACTGTAGAGATCCCAAAGATAATAGTACAAGAAAAACAATACCTGGATTTGGCCAATTCAGAAGTATCACGGTACTGACTTCCCTAAAAGAACATGCCTGTCTACGGTAGTACAGGACTGTGGGAACCGTGTTGAACTCATTTAGTGAAACTCTACCCAGCAACAGAAAAGAGCACATTTTATTGTGCACAAGAGCATGGATGAACCACAGAAATAATAAAACAGGCCAAAAGGAATACGTGGTGTATTGTTCCAATTATATGAAATTCAGAACCGAGCTTCATTAACCTGTGTTGGGTGGTAGAGGGCAGAGGAAGGGCTAGCCTTGGACAAGGACACAGAGGCAGGGAGCCACGGTAGTATGGACATACTCTGCTGCATGTCCCGAGTTGGGTGGTCACTGCGTAGGCTTGTACAAATATAAATATCCATCATGTTGTGCACTTGGGGTGGGCAAATTATGTTCTGTGTAGCATCTCTCTCAAAAGAGTGTGCTGGGGGGTTTCATACAACAACACACCCTCGAGTTCGAGGCGGCAGAGTATGTCTGCAGAAAGGCCAGGCGTGGCCTCCTGGGGCAGCACCCAGCTCCTGTCCTCCCTCTGTTCCTCCAGGCTGGCTCCGAGGCGACCTTGCAGCCTGGCCAGCTGACTTGCTGCTGAGGGAAGCCCACCAGTCTCTGAGAACCTCACAGGTCTGTGTCTCAGACCTAACTGGCTGCCACCTCGCTGCAGGGCATGTCCTGTCCGGGGAGGTGGTGGCTCTCCTCCGCCCCAGTGGTTGGAGCCAGAGTCAAGGAGCACAGCTGGAGGAGGGGCAGCTGCCAGGCAGCCTGGGACCCAGCAGGTCACTGAATATCCCAGCACTTCACAGTTCCTCAGGGTGAAACCTGGAGTGGCCTCCCCAGGTTCTGCGTTTCCCCCTTGGTCACTCCCAGTGACACCTGCTTTACAGGGGACAGCGTGTGCAGGGTGCGCCTGCAGGTGTTGGAAAGCAGCAAGGCCTGCTCCCTCCTGACCCTCATGAAGTGCGGATTCGTTGGGTCTGGGAACTCTGCTTTCTCCCGAGGGGCTCTGAGGTACAGGCTTCCCCGCTGTTGCCTGTGTGTCCCATCCACCGCCTTCTGTGAAGGGAGAAGACAGCGCCTGCCGTCCATGGCTGTGGTGAAACAGACGAGGCAGCCACACCATGGGCACCTGATCGATGCCAGCTGCCACCACTGTGCGTCAGGGTCACTGTGATACCGTGGGCCACTTGGGGAGGGCCTTTGTTGGCCTCAAGCGACTTGAGCCATGATGAATGGGCTCTTTTTTATAAGAACTCCTGGGACTTAAGGGAGCAGGATGTGGTTCTGGGCTCCATTGAGGAGCTGCAAGCCGCCCTGCTTCTGGGGAGGCGAGAGTGTCACCTCCAGGCCCTGGCGCCCTCTCTGCTGACCTAGAGCTGTGAACCTCCTCTGAGAGCAGCTGCATGAAGAGCCAGGGAGGAGGACGTCTTTATCCATTAGATGTTTTCACCCAGGGGCTGCTTACTTGGTGGGAATGTAGGGGTGAGGAGGGCAGGGGCAGGCAGCGTGTCCACTAACCATCCTGCGGGTCAGAGCCAAGGATCCTTTGTGGCTTGGAGCAGGCTCAGCATGTGACAAGCGAATTACTAAAACCTGTCCTTCTAAAGGAAAAAGCAAGTATGGATTTGGGAATATGGACAGTAAGTCACACATCACACAATGGCCAGTTGTCCTTTGAGGGGACAGTGTTCTGACCGCTCCTGACTGTCCTGGTATTTTAATCCCAACCATCTGCGCTCTTGAAGAACACTTCACTGTACACTTTTTAAAAACTATGCTGGTCATGAGTTCCTGTTAGCACTTGTTCCATTAAAGTCACACAGGTTTGTTTGTTTGCTTTCAAGAAAGACTGAAGAATCTACTCACTGGTAGTTAAATACAGTAAGGAATGTCATAAGCAAACCCCTAATATTCCTCGTATAAAGCCTAGATAATTAGCTGTGGTGGGACTGCGATGGTCTGACGTTACTCAGCAGAACATAGCGTGTGCTTTCCAGCAGCATTTGTGCAACAAAATTCCCCAGTAGGAAGCCCAGTTTGTTCAGGAAAGTTGAAAGCTACATCTGTATCTAATAAATTTTCAAGATTCCAAACACTAAATGATCTAGTGAAACTCGTCCTGTCCTGCAGTTATCTTGAGACTAATGTTTATAATCGTCCAGTAGATAACTAAAAATTGATATTATCTGTTGCTTCCAGAAATCCAATGGCAAAGAAAATGCTTTTAGCCTAGAGAAAACTAGAGGAAGCGGCACCTCCTAGGAATCCTGCATCTTTTCTACCCAGGGTGCAGATTGACTGCTGAGCCCCTAAATTCCTGCCCAGAAGGTAGCGTGGGGCTGCCTTTAACATCCATTGAGTTCCTTCCTTCTGCTAGGAAACAGAACGTGCAGAGACCAGCATCACAGGCCACTCTGAAACCAAGTGATTCAAGTGCCTTTGACAGCAGGGAGGGTCCCCTTTAATGTGAGGCCCTGGGCACAGGCAGGGTGGGTCAGAGGAAGTGCTGTCTGGTGGCAGTTTTAGAGTGTGATGCTTCCAGAGAGCCATTCTGTCAGGTGGTGCGCAGGATAAAGGCATTTTACCACACAACCATCCTGTCCTCTGTGGCCAGGGAATTCCTCCTGCACCAGGCAGAGCTGCTGCAGTGCGTGACCCACACGGTACAGAAATCAGGCCATCTAACCTGGTAACAGGGAGTGGAGGTACGGGCGCCGCGGCACAGATCTAGAGGAGCACGTTTCAGATACGGGTATTGAAATTAATTATGATTATAGTCCCTGCAATTTCCAGCATGCTTGGACACCCGCCACCTTGCTTAAAACCCAAGTCATCCTACAAGGTCAGTGCGTAAGCAAGAAAACCATTCTGTTCCTGAACACATACCTGGTGGTCTTAGCCAGTTAGCTTAGTTAAGACAAAGGGTCACTAAACAAATACTGTATGGTCTTTCTGGCTTTAAAACAGTCCTTTATGCCAGGCACTGTAATCCCAGCAGCTTGGGAGGCTGAGAAAGGAGGAGCACAAGTTTGAGGCCAGCCTCAGCAACTTAGACACTGCCTCAAAATAAAAAAATAAATAGGGCTGGGGATGTGGCTTAGTGGTAAAGCACCCTGGGTTCAGTCTATAGTACTAAAAATTAATTAATTAAAACATCCACTTAAATGAAAGCATCCAGTCTGAAAGACAACATGCTGCGTGATTTCAGATGTGTATGATGTTCTGGGAAAGATGAACATGGAAGGGGAGGGTCAGGGGCGGCTGGTGCAGGTGCAGGGCAGCGCTCAGGGGCTCCTCGGGCAGTGAGATTGCTCTGCCGGTGCGACAGTGCTGCATACACGTCGTCCTACATTCCTGTGGACCCATAGAACACATGTCGCTGAGAGTGGGCAAAGGTGAACCATGGGCCTTGGGTGACGATAGCATCCTGTGTAGATTCCTAGGTTTTAACAAATGTCCCCCTTAGATGTGGGACATGAATAGCAGGAGGCTGTGTAGGTAAACACAGGGAGGATGGGACATCTCTGTACATTCCTCTCTATTTTGCTGTGAAACAAATTGCTAAAAATCAGTCTTTTTTTTTTTTTTGGCACTGAGGATTGAACACGGAAGTGCTTTACCACTGAGCCACATTCCCAGTCCTTTTTTATTTTATTGCATTGCATTGCATTTTATTTCATTTTGAGACAAGGTCTCACCAAGTTGCTGAGGCTGGCCTCAAACGCAGGATCATCCCCAGTCGCTGGTTGGCAGGCAGGCACCACCATGCCCAGCAATCGTAGTTGTTTTAAAAAAGGTATTTACTACCTATAAAAAGGGACGAACACAGCAACAAAGTAGCACAGTTCTATAGCTTCAGGTGGCACCAGTGAGCCCCACCGGCACTTCTGCTGACTATGTGATGAAGCAGATGGCACAGGGGACCCAGGACAGTAACTTGAGGGGATGATGCTATGGAGTTCATGGGTAAGCATCTTCTGTGTAAGGTTTCTTCCAGGCCGGTCCCATCCGAGGTAGAGTGCCCGCGTGTATACCCGATGGGACAAGGACTTCACCCCGGGCTGCGGCATGGCCTCCTTCCCAAGGCTGGTTTGGCCAGGCCCCTGAAGCATCTCAGTTTCCACTCTTCCCTTTCCTTCTGTTGGTGGTCTTGAAGGCCTCAGTGGGCAGCTGCCCAGCTCCCTTCCAGCGGATCTTGGAACAGAATGACTAATGTCCGATGGACTGTCCCTGGCAGGGACGATCCAGCTGGTCCCATGAGGAGGGCGACCCCTTTGTCATGTGTGTGAGCACATGACCACTTTGTGACAGTGCTTTCCCTTTTACAGTGTATGGCAAGTTCCACGGGACATATTCATTGGCGACTCAAGGCAAACCAGGCTCGTCTTCACCTGTACTCTGGGTGCGGTGAAGGTCTAAGCGTGTGCCTGGGAATCCCAAGGAATCCTGGGGACACAATGGTGGCTCTTACCCCAGACCCATTGCCCAACCAGGCTGCCTGCAGGGCCGGTGCACCTCCATGGCCACAAGTGCCACCTGTTGTTCAGGGGAATGTGACCAAAGGGAGAACTGGGGAGACTGGCGCTGGCCTCCTGTGCACCCTGAACAGCATTCTCTTCCCAAAGGCCAGCGCTGCGCTGAGTGCTCAGCACCTAGACAGCGAGCCCTTCCTCACCGAGGCCACCTCAGCACGCACAGCCACCCGTTCCCGGCACCTCCGTCTCTTAGCAGCTCTTCTTCTAAAACATCTCTGCCTTCTGTGAAAAATCATAAAATCGTACGTTCAAAAGTGACAGGCTATATTCTTACTGTTTTACATTTGTTTTCATGTTGACTTACTGGATCTGAGATATGGACTCCACACTGGGTAGCGTTGTAGGTCGGTTCTGAAGTTCATTGGCCCACTCCCGTGCATTTTCTCAGAGGGAGAGCGAGGTTCATTTTGGAGGAAAGTAATTACGCCCAGAGGAGCCCTGGGGGGCAGGAGGGGCCTCTGAGGCTTTCATTAGTTCTCACTGAACCAAAAAGATAATGGTTTCAGCGATGGAGGGGGTGAGGCTGGTAAAAGGATTAGATCCGCAGCTGGGGGACTTTTGATAGGTTTCACATCTTTTGTCCACTGGGACAAACTGGGATTAGGACATGAAAGAAAGGTGATTTCATGGGGAAATATCTAATTAAAATATTCATTTAGAGACAGCGACTGCGGTTCAGTGGGGGGACAGCTCACCTTCCTGGGTTTCAGACACCCGCAGCCCCACAGTCCTGGAGTCCTGAGGAAGTGCTGACCCAAAGCCCTCGGGACCTGCTCTTCACGTCCGCACCTCCACCCCACCAGCCGCTTTACACTGCTTCGTGATGCTGGTGTCGACCGTCTGTAGGATGCTGGGTGGGGAGAGCTTCCGGTGGCTTCCACAGCCATGTGGGGGAAGCGAGGCCGCGCAAGACCCTATACTGCAGTGCTGCTGGCCTGGCTCAGGGTCGTGCTGAAATTCGGGATCCCCCCTCTGCAGACTCCCACAACGGGCCGAGGCTAGGTGTGTGGTCTCTGGGAATGTGCACCTGCCCTCTCGGCTGTCCTGCGCTGACTGGCCACCTCTTCTGGTCACTACTTTATGGGGAAGACGCGCCCAGCTGCCTTCTTCCCACCAGCGGCATCCTCAGCCTCAGATGCCGAGTGTGCACAGGCCACCTGAACTCTGCTTGTGCAGGTGCAGGGGTTGCCCAAGGTGGACATCACTGCCCTACCGACGGGGTTGTTGGCCAAGTCAGTAAGCTCTCAGGCTTGCGTCTTTACTTTAGTTTCAGATTAAATTGCTGGGTAGGTAGAGCCGTGCTTAGTATTATAGTGTGTACAGGACGTTTCCCGCTGCGTATAGGCATTCATGGACACATTGAACGTTGAGAGCCGTTCCTTCAGAATGGTAAAATCGTGTGGAATATCTATTTTGTGCATTCTTTATAAACTTGGCTTTCTACAATAGCCATGTATTACTTGGGTGATCAGGAAAAATGGCCACTTGGAATTAGTTCCAGTTGATTTTCCTTTTATAAGAGAGGCTTCAGTGCAGGGAGCAGAGGGTTGCCCTGCCCTCACCTCGCTCCCCGGCCCACCGTCTCCTTGTCCTCCGCTGAACTTCCCTGCTACACAGGCCTGCCTCTGAGGACAATGAGTGGGCTAATGGCCTGTGTCCCCACTGACAAGGCTCCAGGCCCCTTGACTTACCCCAGTCACCTAGAGTAAACGCTGTCTGGACACGTGGAGGCCCTCAGTAAATATTTCTTTAACAAATAAGTGAACTTTCGAGGCTCCTTTCCCTGGGCAGACACCCCAGGAGGGACAGGTATCCGGTGGTGCTCTCGCGTCCCGAGCTCAGAGAACACTCCTCTGCACCAATCCATACTCATTCCTACTGCTCTGAGCGCCTGTGTCCTCCCAGCCCACAGCAGCTGCCTTGCTCTCAGGAGGGCCCACCTGCTTCTCATGCCTCTTTTCTCCCCAGGTGACCTGCACAGGGCCATGAATCACCCAGGGCCTGCGTCTGGCCATGCTGTGTGCAAGGGAGTCTGAGAACATAGCCAGATGGGGTCCCCTACCTGTCACAGGGATGTGCTGGGGCGTGGCAGGTGCTCTGATTAGAGGCAGTGCCACTGACTGTTATTGCCAGCCCGGTCACAGCACCACGGCTGTGGTGACTCGGTGATGACCGTGTGGCCGGGATGTTGAGCACAACTGACTCTTTATATCAGAATTCTAGACCAGCAGGAGGACATTCTCCTTGTCAGCTGGTGACAGAAGGAGAAAACAGGTGTTGTCTCTCTGGATGGGTCCTGTTGAGGAGACCTGACAGGTTGCCCAGTGAAGCCAGTTTCAGGGTCCATCACGGGAAGGAGCACACGGGAAGCATGCGTGGGCGGGGTGCTTCGCCTACCAGGAGCCATCGTCACAAAGTAACACCTTCTGCAGATTGAACACCTGCTTTGGAGACCGTCTGGGCCTGTCATGCCCCTCTTGCTCTGATCTCAGGAAGTGCACAGAGCCGCCAGTCTTGCTGTCCTTTCATGGGCAGATACAGAGAGACAGGAATACCTCCTTTCTCCCCCATCTGCCGCACGCTGTCACCCTTCTACAGTTTGGGTAATCACGTCGCAGGTGGCTGCTCCTCTCCCGCCACTTCTAAGTTTTGCCCTCTTTCCCTAAATAAAACCTTTCTCCCAACCTCTCTTAATAGCCAAGAAAGATTCTGATCATGGTGTAATGCCATTGTACACAATTTAAGAACAGGAAAACCATACAGTTTTCAGTCACAGTAAAGGGCTGCTGTAAATCTCTAAGTGCTGATCTCAAAGGAAGGGACCAAAGACCAGAGTAAAAAGAATCTACTTCTGGTTTCTACCATTTTTATAATTTAACTTCTTTTTTTACTGTAGCCATATCCCATTTTAAAATATCCATAGGGTGGTGGGACTGGTTAGTTAAAAATATACAAGATTTAAGTTTACTATGGGTTGGGCTGAGTCCCATGGCCAGCCTGAGTACAGTGACCACTGATAAGGCCAGTACCACTATCAGCTTCCAAGTGCAGTAACCGGTTTCCAGGTGAACTTCTGATTGCAGCCCACTTGGCAGCCTAGCAGCCCTGCATTGACTGAGGTCAGCAGACTTCTGTACCAAGGCCACGGGGAGCATGGACCCTCCCAACAGAAGGAAGAGATTAGGGACGTCCATTTCCTAGTTCTAGACTCTGGGTGATTTGTCTGCTCCAGTATGATGTCTTAAGTATTTGATCCAATGTCAGACAACCCTGTTTGATAAGCAGAGGCTGTTTGACTAGAGAAACATAACTTGAATATAGTAAACAATTTTTATATCTTCTGACCGGGTATAAAAAGCACATACTGTACTCCAGGTGTTGCATGAGCACGTGTATAAGATAATGTAGTCAATGATTGTATTGCTTTTCCTTGTCAAACTTAAATATATCTTGCTAGGCGCAGTGGCACATGCCTGTCATCCCAGCAGCTTGGGAGGCTGAGGCAGGAGGATCGCAACTTCAAAGCCAGCCTCAGCAACCGTGAGATGTTCAACAACTCAGTGTGACCCTGTCTCTAAATAAAATACAAAATAGGGCTGAGGATGTGGCTCAGTGGTCGAGTGGCCCTGAGTTCAATCCCCGGTACCAAAAAAAAAGCCTTAAATCTATCTTCCCCCCCGCAGTGAAATTGTCACAGTGAAACTCTCTGTCACAGTGAAAACTCTCTCTTCACCCTCTACTATTATATGGGTGTATAATTAATATAATGACAGTGGCTTTCCTGCAATCTTGAATAGGGGGTTTGATCAGCTCATGAATACATAAAATTTGTTTGGAATACTGGACACAGTCACATTTCATGACTCAGGATGGAGCTGAAAGACCAGAGGTTCCCCTCCACACGGCAGCAGGCCCTGGCTATGGCTGTGATGGCCTCTTTCCTTTCATAAACCAAGCTCTGTGTAGTTTTGTTTTTTTGGTTTTTGCGGGGGGAGGGTGTTTTGTTTTGGTCTTGGTTTTTGAATATACACCTAAGGAACGTTTCACACCTCACATGATAGAACACCCCACACCCCTCCACAGGTGGCTGGGGCTGCAGGGCTGAATTCCTCTATGAGCCTCTTGTCGCTCGTTTTCCCCCTTGGCGGTAATGATGCTTTTAGGGAGCGTACCTGCCCTGCCCCTGTGCACAGGCTGATGAGCAGTAACTCTCATACCTTTTGAAAGGGTACAGATAATCACTTTTTTAAAAAACTTTTTAAAAATATATTTTAGTTGTCGATGGACCTTTATTTATTTCTTTATATGCGGTGCTGAAAATTGAACCCAGTGCCTTATGCATGCTACGCAAGCACTCTACCACAGAGCCACAACCCAGCCCACAAATTAACACTTTTAAAGAAAGAAAATGACTGTAATTCAAGTTTACAGCTCCTGTATTTATGTTGTTTAAAAGAAGTAGAACTTACATGGCAGAGGAAATGTTTACATCGGTTTAATAGGCATTAGCTTATTTTTCAGATCATTCTATTTTAAAATGATTGTGGGGCTTGCAGTTGTTTATGAAATATAAGGCATTCATCAGCGTGAAATAGTTGTTTATTTCCTTTCCACATTTCCTCTTATCGGAAAAAAAAATACATTTGTTCCTCTAGCCAAATACAATGTGTTTTGCTACGGTATTTGTGAGGTTTTTTATGAACCATGTTTACTATCACTGGGACAGAGGTTCAGAGTGGTTGCAGGAGCAGTCTGACTTGCTGCGGACCTGGCCGTGCGGGGGGACTGGTGCATGGGCTGCGGGGAGTTTCTCTCCCCCTGTCTGAGCACCGGAGAGCAAGAGCAGCCCTCTCTGTACCTCTCATTCATGCTCCTGGCTCTCCTCCAGCTGGACACTCCCCTGCCTGGCCCTGTAGGGCAGCCTGGCATCTGTCGGTGGTGTGCACACAGCTGTCTAGTCCTGCTCCTAGGCCATGCTCCCCACTCAAGAGCTGAAATACTACTGTACAGTGACCTTAAACCTAACCAGAAAGTTGGTCTTTGCCTTCCGAGCAAATTTTTAAACTCTTAAGTATATAAAGGTTTTCTGGTGGTTTTTTCCCTGAGTGCGTGTGTGCCCCTTATTTTTAGTGTTTATCAGAGAAAGAAAGGAAATATGGAACCATAAAAAAATAAACAGCCCCAAAGAAAATATGTGAAACAATGACATGTACAGAGTTGTGCTTTTTCTTTCAGTGTGAATCTATAAATAGTGTGAGGTGTGATGCGGACCCTCTAATGAGGGGCTTCTCGCTCATTCCCCTGGACCTTATTTTTTTCTTTGTCAGAAAAGAATGTTTATTATTACAGGTGCCAAAACACACAGAGAGAAACAAGCAGAGAGTTTACATTGAACTATTCCAAGCAGGTTTTGTGCTTGCTTTTCACTTTCCTTCCCAAGCTGGGAGCCTGTAAACCAAGGAGCAGGGCCAAACTGCCTCAGGTGCCGGCTGGGAGGAGCAAGTGCAAGCCCATGAAAGGAGCAGCTGCAGGCCACTCTGGGTGACTCCTCACTGGCTAGCTAAAGAGGGCTTTGGAAATCCCAGTGTGCTGCTGTTCTCGTTCTTACTAATCTACCCTGGAGAGAAGAGATGCTGGTCACCTGCAGGAGTTGGTCACCTGCTGGGGTAGGCCTCCTCCTGTTCTGTCTGAACAGTGTCTCAAAGGCCTGCAAGAAGGGGCTGGTTTGCCCTTAAAGACACATGCACCTTCTCATGGGGTCACAGATACACCGTCCTGGGCCCAACCAAGCAAATATAATTGAGCTGTCCTGCATTTGGCAAAACATTCTTTTTACATTTCGTGACTGTTTATTTTAGCAGATGACTTGCTGGTCGGGCAGATTACAGTGTTTACTAGATCAATGTGCTCCCCCCACACACACTACTCTGGGGCTCTGTGCACAATTCCCGGGCCATGGTAGATGTGGGAGGTCACTAAATGCGAGTATTCAAAGAAACAGAAAGAGGGCGGCCGACATCTAGGGTCCCGGTTGCCTTCCAGGGTTGAGACCTGTGCTGTGCATACTTCAGACTTCAGCATTCTTATTTGTGCAGGATGAGTTTTACGAGATTTAACAAGAGCACACCACGGTGGTCTTAAGGAGAGAGACCAGAGGATTCACCCAGAGGCAGACCCTGCTGAGGACTCTCATGTCCTGGGTCCCTCTCTGCCGGCCTTTCTGCAAAGCGTCCACTGTCCCTGCTGCCTGTCTGAACCACCCTCTGTCCCAATGGCCGTGGGCTGGGAGCTTTCATTCATTTAGCCTCCCGGCTTGAGTCATGATTCAGCTGCTTCCTCTCTGAGGGCAGGGAGTTAATGAGGAACACAGATTAGGATCCAGATAAGGTGCCCTAGCACAGAGCCCATGCCGAAATGACAACAAAATCATCCTCTTCTGGGAGAAAGTGTCAAAGGAGGCCCACCAACTCCGAAAAGCTTTCATACGACTCTAAATAATGACCCTCTCCTGCGCGTCCCCGTTGCCAGGCAGTGTCATCTTTAGGATGTCCAACCATTAACCTACTGTTTACATGTTTTGTTTAAACTTCCTTTGGAATACATATGGTTCATATAAAGAAAATTCCAGGGTCACTTGGGGTTTCATATGAAAGCGATCATTTGGGAAAGAAAAACAGAGCTTTCAGGATCTTATTTTGGTTGCGCGCTCTGTGAAAAGGCTGTGAGTGGTGGAGCCCTACCTCCCCGAGAACAGACTGTCACCCCATCCTGTCCCAGTCCCACGTGGGGAAGCTCCCAGAGCCCACAGTGGAACTGACCGGGACCTCTGTGCCTCTGGGATGCTTGGGAAACCTGCCCCTGTTTCAGAGGACAAGCCTGCGGTGGTCGAGCCCTCGGGTTCTGGGGAACCTGAGGTCTGCTTTATTGAATTTCCTCTCATTTAGCAGGAGTCACAATCTATTTTCATAAAGAAATTCAGGAAATTGGTATAGCACTTGACTCCATCCGCCACATATCAGTCATTAACATGATTCTCACGTTTTCCTGGCCCAGGGCTGCAAGCTCAGAGCCTCCCCCCATGCCTGTACCCACTGAATGGGTCCCGGTAATGGGTGTCCCTGAGCTCCAGCTGTTCAGACAAAGCAGCTTGCAGGCTTTGCAGGGAGGTGCGCTGGAGGAAGTGTCCAGCTCCAGAGGCTGTCGGCAGGGGTTCTGACACACTTCTTAAGTAACTTCTTTCGCTTTTCACCCTGTGACCACCTTCCCCTCGGGCACAGGACAAGAGAGATGATCTCTTGTTCAGGGGGCTGGCAACCACCTCTCTGAAGCTGTGGTCCAGAGAGCGGCCGGCGCTCAGGGAGCCCAGTTTGCCTACCTTCATCAGCCACTGCGTGTTGTTCTCCATGATGTTCTCCAGCACCTGCAGCCTCTGCACGGAGTCGTCGTAGTCCAGGGGAGCATCCCTCTGCACAGCATTGGACACGTAGGAGCTGGAGGAAGAGCGGCAGCTGTCCGTCTCCGGCAGCAAGAAGGTGTAGCTGCAGGGCCCATGCTGGACCTGGTACTGCTTTCTGCCAGTGCTGTCCACACCCTTCCGAAAGCTGTTGTAGGCTGCCGCCAAGACGAGATCACAGCCCAGAGTAAGGAAAACAATCTGCCACATTCTCTTGCTTTGGGTAGTAAACCTCCAGTTCAGCAAACTTCCAGACACATGAGAGTCCCGAGCTCCGAGCTGCCGTCTAAAACGCAGGGCTGTGCTGCATGGCGAGTCCCTCAATGACAGCCTGCTTTTTCCTCCCTTCCAGCTGCAGGCTTGGTTTCAGGGCTGACTTCTCCCCGGGCACGCAGTAAACTGTCAGATCGCGGTGGGCAGAGCAGCCCTGCCGGCTCGGGAGGGCTGTGCCGGCTTCAGAGAGCAGCTCTCATGTCTCTTTGTTTCTCTTTCCCCGATTCGACAGTGTCGCTATCCGAATCAATCACTTTCCTTTCCTTATATGATAAGTTGATAAGAGCAGCCAGACATGTGCAGCAAGCGCCCCGCCCTCCCGGCTCCCCCGTTATCTTCCTGTAGGGGGTCACTAGCCAGGCAGCAGGAAAAATCAGAGCGTAATGCTCGCTGTCCAACCAGGACCGCAGGCTGCAGAAGCCCTCCGGGAACGGAACGCTGGCCAGCCGCGGGACCCCTGGGCCCACAGAGGCACCACCCCGATTGAGCATTTCCTCGAGAGAAGTGGAGCCATCCTGTGACACTCACTTCTCCATGCTCAGCCAGCAGAGTATCTGAGGTAGTAACTTGAATTTTAAAGTACAATGAAAGTTCCTGTTTTTTTCTTTAGGAATAAAAATACTACAAATATGTCAGGACTTCGGTTTATTTTTGTTATTATAAATAAAAACGAAGACATTTGGCTCCTGTAAACTGCCTTTTCAGAGGAAAACAGTCTCCTTGGTACCACTTGATTTTAGAACTGTTGTCTAAGTCTATAAAAGTTTTTATTTTAAACCAGCTTGACATTATGAACTCCAGTTAGATCAGTTTTGGAGCCTTGACATTTATTCTTTTGAACAAAATATTCACTTAAGTATTCAAAGTAAACTTAAAATATACTGATCTGATTAACTGCTTATTAAGTTGCGATCAAAAAATCAGAATTTAAAAGTGTGCTGAGAGGAGCGTATAGCCTCCCACTTTGTTATAGCAAGAACTGCCCAGATCTCATTATCTCATGGCGTTATCAATTAAATTCGTCTCACCCAGTATTGGACTCAGACCAATCACGTCCCCTTTTGAATTGAGCTCTAACGTCCTTATCTGTAAATGCAGCAGCTGTTTCAACCAACTTCCCAGACTCTCCTGCTCATTTCCATGACTCTGGACCTCCTATGAGCCACTTCCTTTGGAGCTGAAACCCCATGCTTCAGAGGTGAGCAGCGTGCTAGCTCCCAGGCTGGGGTCCACAGGCAGCATCTCCGAGCCTTGACGGAGACTGTATCTCAGGCTTCTGGACTTACTTCCTAATGAGTGGGAAAGTAGCAGAGCTCGCTTAGCCCTGGTAGCTGAGGGTCAGTCTGCATTACTAAGGTCAGCTTTCAGAGCAGTAACAAATATGATTTTAATTCATAGGTGAATCTGAAATTAGTACAGTCAATTTTGTTTTCCTGAAATCTGTTTCCAGGAGAGCTAATTACACCTTTAAAAAATCCATCCTATTACTGGACTGACTCTGCTGTTACCTTTACAACAGGAGTTCTGAATCTGAGGTCCCTGGACAGAATTCATTAGGTCCATGAGCTTGGACAGGGGGAAGAAAGTCAGTGTTTCACCATGCTCTTGCCAAAACACAGCCTTTCCTCTGTCTGTGAATGGCTAACACATGGTGGTCAGCATCTGTGTCTTTCTCGTCCCTGTAGGTCATAGATGTTGCTATTACGGTGTCTCAGACTCTCTTGTGTGAGCACAACACTGTGGCCAGGCCACCCCTAGGTCTTGGCATCGAGCATTGTCTTTTGAGGAGGGGTTCCTTGGCTCCAGACTACCAATGTTCTCAAGTTCCGAAAGGTCGGAATCCACACTCTGAAGGGCTGTTGGTAGAAGATAGAGTTTGAGTTTACCAAGATCCAGGTGCATAGTTGCCACTAAAGGGCCAAACCAAAGAAGGCCACCCTCCAGACAGCAAGCCCCGGAGGGAAGCGGGCAGGCCTTCCGACCAGCCCCGGAGCCGAGGCACCTCAGGAAATGCTCCATGTATCCCAGCCTCAGTTTCCCTGCTTGTGAAATAGAGGCTATTCTCCATAGAGCTTTCCAGACTAAGGTGACAGGTACATGTAATTTAGGAATATTCATTTCCTTTCCTTCTAGGCACCGTTATTGAATGGGAATCCGTTTTTCCCCCATCAAACAGTGTAACTATTATTCTCTGATCCAAAAACGTGAAACGGAAGCACAGGGTGAAAGTTTGTTCTTCTACATCTTTTGCTTGTTTGAAAAGCATATTGTGAGGTATTAAACTGCATGTGTGTTTCAAGACTCATGTCAGCTGTCTCCCAGGCAGATAGGTTGGCTTAACAGGCCCCAGTAGGAAGTCACCAAGTGCCTGCCTGTCCCCCAGGTTTGCAGGGGGCTGGATACACACACTTCTGAGCTTCTGACCTGAAGAGGCTCATGGTGTCTTAAGGGAATGAGACCCTAAACTGGCACAGTGTGAGGAGAGCAAGGACTCAGTACAGGAGGGAGGGAGGCAATGGGCTCCTGGGGACAGCTGGCCTGCGGGTGTCAGCATGGACACTGTTCTTATCCAGGCCCTCAGGATCAGAGCGTGGAAGGACTTTCTCTTTGTGGATTCCAAAGCAGAAATGATTAGAACTGGAGATTTAGGGGAAGCTCTGGTTAGACCAGGAGTTGGCACACATTTCTGTGTCAGATAATAGATTTTTTGGCTGTGTGGACCATCCCATCTATCACCAGCTCTCGGCTAGAGCCCCAAAACAGCCACTAGCCAGCACTTAGCAAGAGCAGCAGGGACAGCTTTATGCCTGGATACTGAAGTTTGGACTGCATGTGATTTTCACATTCATGAAATAGTCTTGTCTGGATTTTTTCTAACCACTTAAGAATGTGAAGATTATTCTTAGCTCATAGACCTAAATCCACTATGAGCTGTAATTTACTGACCTGTGAGTGAGAGCCTAGGATGTCCATTGGGGGCTGGGATGGGACACTAGGGCCCCTGCACAGTGCAGAGCCCTCCCATGCCCTGCTTGTGGCTCCAGACAGGACAGGAGCCTGAGATGTGCCAGGGGAGGGGGCTTAGGAAAGGTCCAGAGAGAGTGGAGACCTGGTGGAAGGTGCGGCGGGAGGCAGAACTGCCAGGAAGGTGACGCTGGTGAGGAGCAGACCCCGGCACACGTGCCAGGCCACCGCAGCAGAAGCCCGGAGACACTCATGTCGGGGGAGCCGCAGGCTGGAGTGAAGGACCACGGTGAAGTGCCGAGAGGCCTGCGGAGGGCCCTCCAGCACACTGACCCAGGAACACAGGGCCACTGAGGGTCCAGGTCACCTCCCGTCTGCGCCGTACAGGCACCTGCTTTGGTTGCTTAGGTGGCTGGCGCTCCTCTCCATAGGCCTGGGGCAGTGGCTGAACACAGCCCAGATCCCTCCACACTCTGAAGGAGGCTCCACTGTGGTCCTCCGCACACTCCACTCTTGCTGGAATCTTGTGTTCTCTTCAGTGACTTGCTGATAGACCAGCTGAGGGCAGGCGAAGATGTGACGAGAGGGATGTTGTTACAGGCTTCCCGAAGCCGCCTGCCCAGTCTTTTTACCCCCGACAGTTCTGCTGAACAGCTGTGCTGGCGCTGTTTTCTTAATAATGTTTGCCTTCTCCCCCATCTCATATATTGTCAGCTGTAACTTCAGAGGCTCCATTTATCTGTGGAACTCTCTCAAGTTCTCATTAAGCTATTTGATGGTACCAAAAAGATCAGTTATGTACTCCATGAAGGAGGAGGTCAGCTGTACCCAGAACCTCCACCCTGGCCCCTGGTGTTGCTTCTCCACATTCAGCTAAGCTTCTCCTGCAGGCTGTGGCCTCCAGCTTCCCAGGAACAGACTGATGCAGGTACAGACCCGCCACCCTCTGGATCCTGGACTCAGAGTGGCCACGGCCCTCAAGGCCCTGGGGCGCCTAGGGCACTATTTGGCTCCCTCAAACATTCTGTTCCTTTTGAGTGGTGTTACTGGAAGCCAGAAACCAAACAAGAAAGGTGGCTTCAAATCAGCACAAAGTAGGGCATGGCATGTGGCCTCTGCTATCGCCCAGGAAGCCAGCTTGCATTCAGGACTCAGCCAGGTTGTGTGCGGATCAGCAGGTGGAAGTGGGACCCCAACCCGACCTGCGAGTGGGCTGCTACCGCCTTCCCAGCAGACAAGGCTCACGGTGTACTTTGCCAGAGCCCTGCTTTGTTGGCGAGTACGTGGAAAGTGCTCGTACGTCCACAAAGGCACGCTGGTCCCCCGACCTGGAGCACAGTGGTTTCCATCAGGGCCAGGCAGCCCCTCCTGAGCCAGCTCCCTGTCCTCACCCTCACCCACACCGCCAGAGGCCACTCTCCTCACATCATCGCCACCGGCAGGACCCCAGGGTGGTGATTGGTGCAGGCATGTTTGGCCCTGCCTGATCTTAACTTTTGGAGAGTGCCGTGCTGGTATATGAGGAACTCTCGGTGCCGAATTACCCTAAAATATGAAACTGGGACACTGTTTTCATAGACAGATGGGCACACTCAGGACTCTCAGGCGCCTGGCATGCTACAGCTGGAAGGCAGTTGAGAGACAGCTTGGCCTTCTCTCCTTCCTATCCCTGGCCTCTTTAAAATTGGCAAAACAAGTCAGTCAACATGTTTACATATGCAGCTTGACGTTCGGAGGGCAGGAGAAACCATAAGGAAGCTCACTGGACGTAAACTGTTATCAGAGAAGTTATGTTCACCACTCCTTCCCCCTAATGAGAACCAGGGGGCATCCACAGCTGACAGGACAGGACAGAGAGGGGGCAGTCTACTCTAGCCTTCTTTCTGAAAGCAGCCCCAGCATGGGATCCCTCTGTGTGCCTCCCTGGCCTTCTCATTTCAGCTCATGTTGAGCTGGATATCCAGAGCCGTGTGCAGGGACGGAGGTACATCTGCGGTGCTGCCCTGCAGAGCTGCTCAGCGCCGCTGCGGAACACCCTCCCCACCCACGTGCGACAAGCACTGGAGGAAAGCCCCTTGAAGTCACTGCGAAGACAGAAGACAAGGAAACAGGAACGCACGGGCCTCCGTGAACATGCATGGTAGCTTTTGTGACAGAGGAGGAAAGCAATGTTCAGGGAGGCGCAGAGAGACCCCTATCCGTCAAGTGCAGCTCTGGGCCTGTCTTGTACCTTAGTGGTGATGAATCTGAGGAGAACTTCAAGCAACGATTTTTTCCTCTGATTTTAACATGGAAAGCCTAGCCTCCTTTAGAGAGGATCAGATCAAGACTCACCACTTTGCACTGACTGTCCTCCTGTTCAGCAAAAACACGCATCCCCAGTGACAGAACCCATTTTACTTCCAGAGTCTTCCATGGCCTTTGGTCAACTGAGCTGGAGCTGTGGGGTCTTGTATGGACAGTCACCAAGCCTGTGTCGGTATGGCCGACCCGAGACCATCTATCATGTGGGAGTGCAGCCAATTCACTCCTGCAGACTCAGAAGCGAGGAGTTAGTGATGGAGCCATGGACATGCCCCTGGAGCCTGGTGTGCTGTCTGAATGCCCCAGTTCAGCTTCATACACCCTTCCCACCTGTACTTGACTCTTCTGGCTTTACAGTTCTTTCCTGCTTTGCCTCTTTGACTTCATACTGCGTGGACAGCCAGAGGGCTGCCATGAGCCTTTTAGAATAGAAGCTGTTTCCCAAATGAAGTGCAGGGCTTAGCTTAGCACAGTTTCCTGTTCTTGTTGCGTTCAGTACGTGTGTGTGTGTGGGGGGGGGGGTGTTGTTGACACAAAGTAGCTGTCCCAGCAGGTTTGGATGTTTGGTGTACAAACTGTCATCCGCTGGGAATCGGCACTGGCTCCACAGAACCACCTTTGTGAGAGCGGAGGGAAGGTGCGTTTGTATGAGTCGCTCTCTGCCTGGCAGAGGAGGGGAAGAGCCTCTGCCAGATGTGTTGAGCCACTTCCTTTACCGGGAAATAGCTGTCCCCACATCACCAGCGTGTCCCCTCACAGACAGCTGGAGGGGAGCCGCCAGCTGGAGGGCCCTGACTCGAGCACAGTTGTCCCCCACCCTGCCACCGTGTAACTCGTGTTTGACATGGACCCCAGGAACCAGTGGTCAGCACACTGAGAGAAGAGGAGGGCCAATGGCCCGAGAGGCCACGCTCCGCCATGCCAGGTGCCCTGCGTCCTTGTTTGGATTAAACTGAAAAAGTGCCAAGTGCTTATTCACTCCAGTCCCTCAGTGCCTGCTGTGAAATTGCGTCCAAATGATGTTTCAATTGGAAGATTTTTTAAAGAATAAACTTGAAAGAGACTCCCATCTTTCACAGTTTGCACAGCCATACACCAGCCTTGCCTCTGCAAGAGCACTCTCCTATCTCAGGGCCCCACTGTGTCCTATGTAACCTTATGGGCTTTGAAAGGAAGAACTTTTATTTACTAGAAACTTGGGAAATAGCCAAGTAACTATTTTTGTAAGATTGCACCACAAATTCCTTGAATGTTTAGGGATATTTTAGTTTATATAATTATCCTGTTTTATAAAGTTATCTCAAAATACTGTTTGATTTTTAAATGTTTTCATTCTAATATTTTTATGGAATATTTTATCTTCTCATCAAAAAACAAATGCCAAAAAGGTCAAGATACAAGTCACAGCTTTACAAAGGCAGTGGGTGAAATTCTTGAACAATAGATGAGTGCATTAGCCTGACAGTATTTTTGCCAATAATTCTGTTCCTGTTTTCTCCCTAGAAAGAAATGCTAAACATTCTTTTCAGTCCATTGATGTCAGCGATTACTGTTTTACCCATGACCTAAGTTCAGTCAAGTAGGATCTTTCCTGTGACTGACATAATATTTTGTTTGAGATTTTTGAAGTAAGTTTAACAGTTAAAATTTTACATAAAATTTTCCTAAATCCATTTCAATGGAGTTGTAGAAATTTCAGTTTCTGTGACTTCTGAAAAATGTGCCCAGCCTCTCTGTCACAACTATTACTCCTTACAGAATGAATTTTCATTTGAAAATTGGCTTAATGCCAACTGGATTAATCTTTGTTTAATCTAGATTTATAAAATTTTGTCTTAATTACTGAGAGGCATTTTTTAAAACAGATAAAAATATCATGTGGGCTGGGGTTGTGGCTCAGTGGTGGAGCACTTGCCCAGCACGTGTGAGGCACTGGGTTCAATTCTCAGCACTACATATAAATGGGAAAAAAAAATGTCCAGCAACAACTAAAAAAAATTTTTAAAAATATCATGCATGTTATTTACATTAAGATATATTAACTCCATTGGTTATCGGTTAACAAAAGTAAAATTTCTTATGTCAAAGATGTAGAAACAGCCCGTGCTCATCCATCTGGCTGGCCTGATAGGAACAGCTTCTCTGTGGGAGCCTGTGTCTGATTGTGGGGTCACACACACAAAAAGGAGTTATATCAGAGCTGTAATAGTTATGCATGAAGTTACGGCTGTGTGCATGAATAGGTGTGATGTTTGCATTCAGTGTGTGACAGTGCTCCCTGTCACTGGTGACACCTCGCTTCTCCAGCAGCCTGCCATGTGTTCTCCGCTTCCCCAAACCCTGTCTCAGGCAGCTTATCTGCTGTCCTGCTAGTGACAGACCATACTTCCCAGAGTGCTCCCTCTCCCAGAAGGGGCCTGAAGTCAAAGAAAGACTGACACAGAAGAGAAAATAAAAGGAAGTAAATTGTACAAAGACTGCGTAGAGAGGACGTTGATAGCAGTGTCGAGGTACCAAGTTCCTGACATCTGTTTCCCTCAAGAAAAAAAAATCAATATATTTTTTTAAATATCATTTTATTGTTGTTTTTTATTTTGTTTATTTTTTATGTGGTGATGGGGATTGAACTCGGGGCCTCATGCATGCTAGGCAGGCACTTCACCACTGAGCTCTCTCTCCAGCCCTCAATATTGTTTTTTAAAGCCTATATTCTAGTAGAATATTTCCAGGACAAGAAATTATGTACTTTCCCCAAAAATCCTGATGCCCTGCCCTGCCCTTTTTTTATTTATACATCAAAAAGTCTTGCTTGATTCCTGCAGGAGATGCTACCCGCTGGAGAATGCAGCTGCGATGCTCACCTGCTCCCCCTGCTGGGCTCATACCAAGTGACAGGCAAACTGCCATCACTTGGTATGGTTGAACTCGTTAATGGGAGTGATTCATAATTTAGGACATAATCAGTCGCAACCAGTATACAGCCTGGAAAGCTTTTAGTTTAGTTTTAGTAAGCTAAACTAAACCGCACACTATATGCAGAAGGTAAAAGCAACACACAGGTGCACGGGTGTGTACACAGTGAAGAAACATGTTTAAGTGTTTGTTTAGTATACCTGGAGCCAGAAGCTGTTTCTGGGTGCTCTGAGATAGGGTGACTGTCCAAACAAGACCAGCCATGCTGTTGTGGCAGCAGGAACAGTAGCGGTCTGTACTGTCCGTCTTCCTAAGGAATGCATCTGGACACCTGCTCCTGCTCGCGGGAGATCCTCAGGCTGTCAAGGCAGGCAGAGGGTCCCGTGCGTGGACACTGCTGGCTAAAGTGCTCCTTAGCACAGGCCACCGTTGTACAGGGAAGGCCCCGAAGGCAGGTGAGGACCAAGGGATCGTGGGAACCCTCAGTATTTATTTCTGATCCAAGTGGTTTACTTATTCAGACCCCCTTCCCCGGTACAACCCAAGCTGAGAACAGAGATACTGCAGGCTGTGAAAACTTCTGCAGTGGAGGATGCCAGGCCTCAGAACCTGAGGCAGGTCCTGTTGCACAGGGGAGACAGGCCACCGGGGAGGACTGGAGCATGGAGCGAGAGGACTGCGTCCAGTAGAATTCCAGAACGGAAGGACACCTGGCATTCCAAGAGATGGTGGCTGCAGATTCTCTCACAGTGATGTAAGAGACCAGACTACAGACTCAAAAAGCAGCAGCAAAAGCAAACAGGATCAAGGGCAGGATCAAGCAAAGCAGTACAAGGTCAGAGTCAAGGACAGGCCGCCCTCCAGCTTCTGGCCCACAGCGGAGGACGATGGCCCTGGAGAAGGTTGGGCAGGGGAGCACTGCAACTTCGTGCAGCTTCCTGTGACTGCTCAACACACCCCGGTAGAGCTCTCCTGGTTAGTGCAAGGGGTCTGGGCTCAGAGTCGCCTGGGCCTGAAGCAGGAAGACTGTCCAATCTGGCGAGCAGCATGCACACCAGCCTTGCTCAACAGTCCTAACTAGCACTCAGCAGCACGGGGAGAGAGTGAAGAATGAGCAGCCGTGTGAGTGACAGAAGGCCTCCTCGTCTCGGTTTCTCCAAAGGTAACAGCAAAGCGGCTCATCCACAGCCTCTTTGGCCCCACCTTCACTGCAGCCTTGGTAGATTCTGCTCTGGCCTGCTTCTCTGGCTCCTGGCCTGGCAGAGACAGATAATAACGATAAGTAAAGAAGACCCAGCCAATAGAAAGGAACCTCAGAGTGTCTAGGAGGTGTTGTGAGTGATTCAAAATAGAATAAAATCTGCAGGGTACAATTAGTAACATGGTAACTTTAAAATTTGTCATTTTGTTAAGGGCCTTTGTTGTGGCTTGAAATGTTCCCCCTAAGTTCCTACGGTGAAGTCCTAACCCCCAGGACTTCAGAATGTCACCTTATTTGGAGTAGATGTGATTAGTTAAGCAGAGGTTGTTCTGAAGCAGTGTGGACCCTAAACCTGCATGACTGGTGTCTTTATAAGAAGACTGCACTGTGCAGGCAGAGGCACCCTTGGGGGGAACGCCACACGACATCCAAGGTAGAGAATAGGTGCAGTTCCACAGGCCCAGGAGTGCCTGCAGAAGCCAGGGAGAGGCCTGGGCAGAGCCCCCCACAGGCCCTGGAAGGAACCAAGCCCATGCACATTGATCTCAGGCTTCTGGCTTCCAAAATCAAGAGAGAATCCTTTTCTGTTGTGAAAGCCACTCCTTTGTCTCTGCAGCCCTCGTGAACTCATATGGCCTGCACGGATTCAGCCATAGACCACCACAGCTATGGCTCCCGTGCAGCCCCGCCTGGCTCTGTGCCATCTGGCTCATATGCATCCTGTTGAACCCAAGGGAAGAGGTCCAGGCAGCACATGGGCTTTAGTGACAGTGACAACCTTGCAGAGCTTCATCGAGCAGCAGCAAAGCTGTTTCCTAGAAGTCTTAAGCTGTGAGGGCAGCCAGCCTTCAGGACAACCCAGCCCAAACATGACTTCTCCATGCAGCTGTCCCTGTCTCTGCAGGAAGGACAGAGCATGCCTGCCTCAGGGCCTTGCATTGGCCACACTGCCAGAGTGGCCTTGTGAGGCCAGAGGCTCCTTATCTCCATCTGTCCTGCTGCTGCTGTTTCAAAAAGATACACGAGGTTTATCAGCTGCACCTGCTCACACAAACGCAGCAGCATCTGCAGCAGGTGAAAAAACCCGAGAGAGGCCCATGCGGGCAGCTCCTTCCCCTTCCAGTTACTCATCTCAGTTGGCTATGTGAAAGGGCCCCTTTGCCTTCCAGCCTGTAAGCCCTGCCACGGGCACCGTGTCCTGGAGGAGTCCCCAGATTCTCCCCACAGCCCAGCTGCCTTGGGGCCCTGTTGCAAGGGAGGCGGCCCAGGAGGTGTTATAGGCCCTTGGACTTGTGCAGTCCAGTTCATCTGAGCAGCTAGGCCGCTGTTCCTCGGCATCTGCAAGTGCTAACACGTGGCCTTCTTACTCTGGGCTTCTCTTGAAGCCGTGATGCTCCAAGGTCTCCATCATCTTCTCTTAACCCTGTGTCCTCCAAAGCCTGTTACATCTGAGTGAATCCAGTAGATTCCCAGGCCACAGCTCTGAGCTGAATTAAATTATCCAATGCACAGCGCCTGGCACACAACAGGTCATTCCTGGGCCAACGCATTCACAGATTCTGAATGTACACGCAACTGCACAGTAAACATATGGGAACTTACATCTAAAAGCAGGTGTGGACCTTCAAGCTTATTTTTCCAGATCACGTACATTTATTCTGCTGCTCCTCTTCAAACCATTTTTAGAAGTCCTTTCGGACCGCTGCTAAAAGCCAAAGGCTTTTGACAATCTTCCGTGATGATAAGTGTTCACTAATTGAGGGAAAAATAGTTTTTAATGTGCCCTCGAACTGCAGTGTTGTGTTAGGGTTGAGAGGTGCCTAAGCACAATGTGCTGTTACTGTCCTGTTGGTTTTCAGTGTTGTTTCTTTTTATTCATTTGTGAAAGACGTCGTGGCACTAGAACAAGAGATGCGAGCTAAGGAATTCTCAGTGAGCTCGTCGTCTGCATGACCTGTGTCCTCCACCTCCCTGCAGAGTGGCTCTGAGAAGAGCCACCCATACTGAGGTGGACCATCATGGGGACAGTTCTCCTCGCCCACCTGCCCTCTGTGAGACAGCGGAATGTCCCCCACACCTCTGAACTCTGAAGCATGGTTTCCCACTTTAGGGAGCACTCACGCCTACTGGCAGGTCAGAATCCAGCTCTCCTTTGAGTAACTGCCAAAGATGCCACCCTGTTTGTATCTCCCAGACACTTGGCTGTCCCCACAAACACAGAGACCCTGGTCTTTGAGCAGAGTAGGTTGGAGGCACTGCAATGGCTCATGGGAGAGGGAAATGGGTGGAAATTCTTTCCTACACTGGTATTTCTAGGGGAACACTTCAGCCAGAGCCTGCAGCTGTTCACTGTCCAATGTCAGTTCTAAGCAGCATTTTAGTTGGCAAAAGAAAAATGAGAAAACAAAAGGTTTAGGGCCTAAAGCTTTGGGAAACCCCTTTCCATAATGTGCTTACTTAGGGCTTAAAAATACGCCTGTTTTCAGAACATAAGAACTAATGTTCAACTTTCCTATGCCTGCTTTTTATTTTTGGACATATTTTAAATGTTAGAAAAGTGCTCGATTGCTTTCTAAACATAATATAAATATCCCTTCATGGTTGTTTTTTCTCCTGTTTTAAGAATAATCTACTTCATGACCATGAAAATACCAGTAATTTGGAGATAATAGGACAGAATGGGAGGCACACAGCACAGAGGTCTGCATGGGAGGTGTGCCCTTGGACACAAGTCCACTGAGGTCAACCCAGTGTGCTTTCTGGTGATTTCAAAAATGCTGTCATCCACAGAGAGGAGAGTGGGGGCTGAGCAGGGTCTTCAGTCTTCTCAAGACAAGCAGAGGCTCATCAAGGGTTTGAGCAGATGTCCGTCCTCGGGGAGAGTGGCCGATGGACTGCCTCGTGCAGCCCAGGCTCAGCAGCCGCTGGTCTTGTTTGGAATACGGTAGAAGTTGGGAGCAATTCGACTTCTCCAGCCCATGGACTTGATTATTCCTGGAACAACTTCACAGAGCCGAGCCCATGGTTTTTATGCAGAAATGGCCCAGAATTTCTAGCATTGGACCAGGCTTCCAGAACAAACAGAGAAGCAGGGTAATCTGGACTGGGATGTTCAGACAGGGCCCTGCAGGACAGAGGCTGCCAGACCCCAGGAACTCCACAGACGTGGCTGTCTCCACTCCCTTGAACACATCTCAGCCCTCCACCTGACGCTTCCAGCCCTCTTTTATAAAATGGGAACAAGGGGAGGGAGTGCTGTTTGGGAAGGGACACTGGCCAAGTGCCTGGTAGAGAGCCTGTTCTGCACTTGACTGGTCACCAGAGGATTTTATTAGTGACTGCAATGGTGCAGATCCACTCTCCTGGGAAGAGACGGTGGTCAGCACTCCACCGTGTCCACGTTAACAACTGAAAAGCAGGTCCTGTCGGCAGAGCTGAACAGTCCACCATCCTCTGTGGGCCTCATGGTTTGCACACGATTCTGAGAAAATTAGGTGGTTTTAGAAAAAAAACAAAGGACACCAGCAGCGCTTAGACCCTCAGAGTTCCCATCGCCAGGAGCCCCAGAGGGGTTCCTAGTTGTGAGGGAAACTCACTGTGTTTCCTAATGTATATAGAATTAAATTTTCTGAAAAGATATTAGATGGTTAAATAATAATGACAATGGCGGGGGTCGGGGGCCGTGTGGCCAGTGCCAGGCGCATTCCCATCAGAACTGGGTCCTCGCAGCCTGGCTTCCCCCTTGAACAGGCAGGAGCCACTGGCTTCCTCTTGTACCACAGCCCGGCTGCCAAAAGGTACCCTGCCTCCTGCTTCCTCAGACTCGCGCCGGCTCACTTGGTGTCGCCATGGGAATAATGGAAGTGTAAACCGCATCAGCAATTCAGTTTGAATATTGGAGGCAAACTGTGATTTTTTTTTGAAGTATTTTCAGACTCACAGTGTTTCTGTGTTCCACATTTTTCTGTGGCAAATAAAAGGACTTATCAGGAATGCAAAGAAAGTTCTCCTTGGCTGGGGCTGCGCAGAGACAGGAGGTGCAGGCAAAGGTCAGGCCAAGGTGAGTCAGCGTGAGTTCCGTGGAGAGGGCCGTGTCCACCCCCACGGCTGTCCCAGGAGCTTCCTCTGAATGAGACGGTTTGGGTGAGCTCCACAGGGGTTGCATCTGCTTGAGGTCACCACAGCTGGAAGGTGGCCGGTGGTGGCAGCTGTCAGAGCTCTTCCCAGGCTGCAGGCTCCCCTGAGTGCACGTCGCAGCTGTCACCCTCTCTGCTGCCTCTAGTTTACTGTAGGTCCTCAGACCTACAGTCAGGTGCTCTGGCCGCTCTTGCACTGCTTTCCCTGGTCTGCCTTTCTAAATGGCACAAAATGAAAGGGCACTGTGAATGCTTTTGCTTTTATTCAAGCTTATTTGTGATGTTAGGCATGACTTCCATCTCAGTTGTTTTGGCTGGATTCCCAGACCATTTACACCCTTCCTGTGCTGTCCATTAGAAAAAGAGTGAAATTACCTATACATGCAACTGCTCTTTCTCCTTTTTATAAAGGCCGATGGCTGAAAAACCTGGCCTCTACTTTACTCTCCAAGGACAGTCGTGCCGTGGGATTGCAGGCAGATTGCTGAACACGTGAGTGAGCGTGGCTCCTCTGCAGGAAGCTGAGCAACAGGGGCATCTTCTCTGTCGCGTGTCTTTATGTTACCTTTGCTCAGAGGTCTGACTGCCAGAGTGTCTCTGGTAAATGAAGCCATCCTTCCTTTGAAAGAGTCAGCTGAGCAGTGACACAGCAGGGACCAACTAAAGGTCTCAAGCTCCTTCGAGAAGATGAGGAATACCCCCCGCCACTGCCACCCTAGAGATGGGTCCCAGGCTCCCCTCTTGCCCCACTATCTCTGTGGCCGAGGTCCCTGCTGGCTCAGCCCTCACAGGTGGTCTCTGCATACCTAATGAGGCCGTTGCTCTTCCAGCAGGAACTGGGCATCTGCCATCTGCCAGTCATGGGCTTAGAAATGCACAGTTGAGGGGCGTTCTGGCAAAGCAAACCCAAAATAAAGGCACTCCAGAGATGTATGCAGGCGTCAGGAAGAAACCAGACACAGTCCAGTATACTGTGGATGGAGATAAGGCTGGAGAAGGGAGTTCAGGTGCTGAGCCCAGGGCCGTGCCTGTCTTGGGCGGCGGCGAAGTGATGGATATGAGTGAGTTGTAGCTAGATTGTTCTGGCAGTGCTGTTCAGGACGGGCTGAAGGGAAAGGACTGGGGAAGTGTTCCTCTGTAGCCAACCCTGGCTTGAGTTTAGCATCACACACCTTTTTTGTCCCTCAAATCTCTTGCAGTGTAGATGTCCTGAGTTAAAACTGCAGGTGATGGTTCCCATCTGGTGGGAGTCCCCCTGCCACAGAGTGTGGCTATGGGAACCGGCTTCTTAGCTGGCAGCCCTGCGGTCAGTAAGGACCATGCTTTGTCCTCCGGAACGTTGCTTCAGCCCAGAGCCATGGCTTGGCTTGTGCTTCCCGAGGTCGCGAGGACCCATTTATTTTTGTTGTTGATGATGTGTATCAATTTTCCGCGAGTGTGCTTGACCCTCACTGGTGGTCTGGATTATGGAGAGCGCAAGTCTTCATGATAGCTCTTTAATGAAAATTGAAAGGGAAACTCACGCCCTGAAGTCTGGCAAGCACAGAGCCCCTGAGCTGACGTCTCCCTGGGCCTTGCTCAAGTCCAGCTGGATGTCTTCAGCATTTTCTATCTCAGGAGCCACTGCCAGCTTGCATGGGGTTCTCCTCTGCTTCTGCCCTGGTTCCTGTTTCCCAACTATCGTTCCTGGTGTCGCTTCCACACTCCAGCCTGTGGCCTGTTGGCTTTGGGCAACTGTTCTCAGCTGTGGGTTGCCCCCACACTCCAGATGCACAGCAGTATTCATTGGTCGGCTGATGATGGCTGGACATGGTGTCCAGTTTTTAACCACTATGAATCTGATTATGACTTTTGGCATGGATTTGTGTATAGTTATAAGTTACTTGGTAATTTTTCAGGAAAATAGCTGTCTTGGGGCCTGGATGGTTTACCGTGGTCTCAGAAAGTTCCCACTGAGAAAGGTGGGACCCAGTGCATCTTCACGGGAGCACACTGTTGCCGCAAGGACACCACAGTAGATCAGAAAGCAAGCAAGTGCTGGCAGGGACTGGCCAGAGAGCCCATGCAGAGGCTGGTCAGAGGACCATGGACTGGCAGTTCATATACAGGACCGTGTGGTAAGACATGCTGTCCCAGCTGCGCAGGGGATGTGGTGAGATCCTAGACCCGCAATTGGGTGTCTGACGGGTGTGCTGGGAACAGCCCAAGTAAGCCTCCAACAGAGGCCCAGAGGGTTTGGGCTCTCTTCTGTCTGAGGCCTCCTGAACCATTTCCTCCCAGGCTGTTCAGAATCTGGCCATCAGGGGAAACAGATGTAACAGTTTTCAGCTGGCCAGATGAGGGTGCATAGGGGCCAGAGGTGGGGAGTGGATGGAGTTGATGAGGGAGCCGGTGGGCCGACACAGGCTCTGGGAGGGCCGCACCCCACCTCCACCCCACCATGTCACTGGCCCATGCGGGCGGGCGGCTGCAGTGCCGTCTTCAGAGCCAGACCAACCCCACGGCCCTCATTCTGTGCAGGCGCCAGCCATTACTGGAGCAAGCACTGTAAATGTCACTTAAAGTGTTAAAAAAAGAACAGCAACCAAAATAAAAGTGTGCTTGTGAGAACATTCAGAAAATGACCTTGTGGTTGGAAGGAATCGTCGATGAACTCTTTGAGGGGAGGGCGAGGTGCCCCCTCCCCTCCACTCTCCCACTCTAGTGCCTCAGAGGAGAGAATCAAGCAACTTCCAGGGGATCCGTTGCCTTGGTTCGTAGAGTGGGGACACGAGTGTGGACCAGTGTTGAACCATGCAGGCCAATACGAATGCTCCCCCAGGTGGGTCTCTGGGAACGCCTTCTCTGCGCTTTTCCCTCTGTCTCACCTGTCATCCAGGTATAGGATGAGCAGTCTGGGTCAGCTTCAGTTTTAAATGTGATCTTCCTCAGCCCATCCGCCCGCCTCCCAGTCTCAGCCGAGCCCATCTCTGCCCTCCACGCCCCTCTCCCCAGCTGCCTTCCTGCAGGCCTGTGGGCTGCGGTGCCTGCTGGCCCCACAGCAGATGGGCTGGATCCTGAGGCTCGAGGGAAAGGCTTCAGTGGCGAACATCATCACATCATTTGTAATCTAGGTGTTACGCATAGACCATCAGGAACACGTGGCCAAGGTACAAGAGCAGAAATAACAGCATGGGGAAATGGAATGGTGATCATTGAAGGTGTTCCTCACCTGTACAAATAGACTTTTCTTAATCAGTTTGGAAATCACAATTTGCCTGTCAAAATGAAGCTAATCAATTTGGAAATTAGCCAGCCTTGAAATGCCTAGATGATAAATTAGCAAGAAGGAACATCTTGCCCCTGTCCTCTCGGAGCCAGGTCTGTGCCCTAGTGCTGGGCAGCAGGAATGGTAGCAACAGAAATCGTTGTCCTCTCAGGAGCTCAAGCCTGACTGCTGTCTTTTTCCCTTATTAAGGATTGTTTTTTCTTCTTAAAGAAGAGCCGATGCCTCGCTTTATGGGAATCTCTTTCAGTCCCAGTTGGGGGGGTGAAGGTGTTTATGCTCACTTCCTCTCTTTGCTCATATTTTATTGCTGAGGATATTGACATGAAAACAGGATCTCTGTAGCCTCTGAGTTCATCCACTGCCGATTTCCCACCAGAAATTCCAGGCTTTGTGACATCAGCGTGCACTGCTCCGGTGTCATTTCAGGAGCAGGCATCTGGAAGTGATGAAATCCTGAACAACAGCCTTTGTTTTCAGGAAGAGGAACCATTGCGGCAGGAGGAAGCCAACTCCACCGCGCCTGCCACGGGCCATCATTTCCATCTTCCTCCCAGTGTGCGGTTTTACCACGCTGGGCGGTAAACATGGTACATGCTCCATCAGCCGACACTCCTCCAGGTTCCCTCAGTGACTTCCAGGGTCCACGTAAAGCCCCCAGGATGCACAGATTTTAAATCAGTGTAGGCCACTGGACTGCCTCGAGACCTCGTCACAGGGTTGGTAAGGCGTGGAGACGCTCGGCATCTGTTGGGATACAGCTGCGCCTGTGAAAATGAGGCTAATAGAAAGTCTCAGTTCATAAAGACTGCCTTCAAATATCTAAGGCATGCCTAAAATGGCATACCTGATCCCCAGAAATAATATCGCTCTACTGCTTTCCAAAGGCTTCCTTCTTGTAAAACTTGGTGCATTCAGAAGTTCTTCATAACAGAAGGAGGTGGGAGAGTGAGGAACACCCCGGGCAGAGCATTTGAGTAAACGATGCAGGTGAAAGGCTCCTTCTGGAGAGCGCTCAGTGGGTGGCACGGTGTCATGATGTTGGGTGAGAAAGGCTCCGGTTCCAGCTACGTGGTCATCACACACGGAAATGGGGACAATGAGCAGTGAAGCTGGAGTGGCAGGTGGGGCAGGTCCCAGGGGATGATCATGATGCTCCACCTCTCACGTCTGCCCGTCACCCTTCCCTGCATGGAGGAGAGTCATTAGGTTTTCCAAACGGTGTGATGGGCCAGTGTAACCAGAACCTAAACTGTGAACAAAAAGTGAGAGGGACCCTGGGCAAGAAGCTGAAGAGGTTGGTGGCTTCTCCAACTCGAGCCAGACTGTTTCTAGCCACAGAAGCTCTGTAGGCTTCTGGGTCCAGGCGACCTAGGGTCTGATGTGGAATCTGACTTAGGGCCGGTTTTCCTGAATGGCATGCTGGATGCTGGTCTGTATGGAGACATTGTCACAAGCAGTGGCTTACAAAAACAAAATGAACGAAGAACATATGCCAAAAAAAAATACAAGTAATTTTGAAAAGTGTAAACAGAAGAGCAGGTTAGAGTGCCCAAGTGCGCCTCTGCAAGCTGACCTGTGCACTCACACAACCCCGGGTAGGTGAAACGTGGTCTCTGTCGCCCGTGAGGACTTGGCGGCTGTGGGAAGCCCCCGCAGGCCGAGCGTGCGACCCCAGGCCCTGTACTTTCTGCTGCAGGGGGCATCCTCTCTGTACAGGGACTGTCCAGGATCCTCTGCATGGCTGCACACCTGCTTCCTGCAGTAGCTGTGCCCACCATTCTTGGTGACACCACTGCTGGACTCCAGAGGCTGCTGTCCAGTGAGACCTGGATCCCACACAGTGTCCACAGGCCATCAGACACTGAGTGAGGGCCCTGCGGAGGAGCGCCCTCCCCACTGGCCCTGCAGTCAGTCTGTCACAAGTCATGGAAACGTCCCTGCAGAAGCTACCCGATGTGTGGAGCAGTGGTAGGAGGAGCATGAGGGTCCTTCCCTACTGTCCTCCTGTTTAAGAGCCCCAGTGGCCTGAGTGTGACAGCAGTGTGAGCCCTGCAGAAACTCCCTTGCAGGCTTCCTTCCAGTGTGCTCCGTGTGTTGGGCAGTGAGCTGCAGGTAGACGTTTTATTCCAGGACACATGGCCTTGGAGAAGCAAATAATGCTCTGTCACCCACTGCCTCCACATACGTGGTGAAGCCTGCAGGTTGGAGTTCACAGACAGCTCCAAGAAATGCTTGGCTTTTGTGCTACATGTGAACAGAAGGCCATCTGATTCCCACTGAGGCCGACTGTCCGGAGCCCACACCAGTCCCCATTCTGGGCTGCAGCAATGCTAGGGTTATTGAAACGCAGAAGAAACAGTTGAAAATGATGCCATGTCTCTGTCTAGGTTTCAGGAATATGTATCATGTTCCCTGTAAAATTTCTTCAACTTTGCTCTACACTGGAAATTTTTCAGAGTAATATGCCAGGGATGTTCTATACCTCTGGGATAGAAGTGGGGAAATTGCTCAAGGCAAACAGAAAGGAAGCTGGGCAGGGCTACGCTAGAACGTCACCACCAGTGACATTACTCTTTTACGCCAATATTTGTGAAGTATTTTAAGCATATGGAGAACAATAAAGAAATGTTCTCACCACCCTGCTTCATCAACTCTTAACCTCGGTCATAGATGTTGCCACCTTTGTTTGCTTTTTATAAATAAAATACTACAAGTATCACAGGATTGTACCAACGTTGCAAAGTTAGAGCTGCCTGTACTTCCCTCCTCCCAGGTCCTAGCCCTTGTGCCCACTCCCCAGAGGAAACTCAGCCTGGCTTGCCTCTGGCCACACACAGGTGTGGCTCCACGTCACCTAGCATGTACAGCGTGAGCCAGGAGGTGCCTGCATAGGGCTAAGCAGGCTGGGCAGGGATGTGGACTTCCGCACGTTCTAGGAAACAGATGAGGCTCTTCGCAGCCTCGGTTTCTTCATCTGTTAAATGGGGACAGTAACTCCCACCCAACAGGGTTTCTGTGGTGATTAAATTAGACATTCGAAAGCACTCCGCACAGCTCCTAGCAGAGGACAGCAAGACAGTAGGTGTGGATGTTGAAGGAACCAGTCTCATGGGAGGTGCCTCTTCACCACTGGTGTGTTCCAAAGGGAGCCAGCTTTGTGGCATAGGCTGTGACTAGGAGTAACCCCTGAGAGCCTCCAGGGACGTCCAGCTCTCCTGCTGCCACCCTCCCCCACACGACCCCCAGCAGGGCACTAGACCTCTGCTGAGAACTGCAGCCAGCCCCTGCTGTGGTCTCCACTGGACCCCCTTCCCTGGTGGAAGCCCTTGCCATAACCCCACGGGATTATATTTCACACACACAGTGGCTTTCCTGCAAAAGCTATTAGGTCTCTGCTCTTCCGAAATCAAATCCCTGTAATAGTTTGGCTGTATTTATTTTAGAAGTGGTCTAGACTGTTGTTTCTATTGGTGGCAGTTTGGGGTTTGCTGTTGATAAACAAAGCTTCATGCTTGCTTGCCTTCTCAGAGGGCTGCCTTGGGCTGTGGCTCAGATACTCTGAGGGCCTGGTCTCCGCGGGGTGAGGAGAGGTCTCAGGCACCTTGTAAGTCCAGGTTTGAAGGGACTGTGACCTGTGTGTTTTTTGAGGTAGCACTGTGAAATTGGTGCCAAGGACTTGGCCGGAGGCAGCCTGTCCTTGCAAAAGGTTTCCCTCACCCAGTAAGACATCACCACGCCAGAGTGGACCCCTGCTCACCACCCCGCCTGAGGAGGGCCTGTGCTGCTCTCGGAGACCCCACGGCTGCCGTCAGTCTTCAGGTAGACAGAGCTTCCCAGAAAGCTCCAGCCACCTCCTCCCTTGAGTCCCCCTTGTGTTTTCCTATGTCCCTGTTTTTCTGTCGTTTGTTGGGTGTCTGTCCAGGCCAAGCCAGGCGGCTATTGTGTCCGGCAAGAGGAAGCGGAGGAGGCTGAAGCGCGGCTGCTGTGAGGGGCTGCTGGGCTTGGCCGGCCCCAGGACTCCTGCTTCTTTACTGGGATCCTGGGGAGTGTTTATGGCAAAGGATTGTTATTGAGAGAATCTTGAAGTCAGTCAGAGCTGTGAGCCAGGTCTTCCTCAACATGGGAGCCAGTTATGGGCTTTTACCTGTGTTTTCCTCGTGTTCCAGCACAAGAGAGGATACAGAGGACTTCCAAGCCCTGGACTTGTGTTAATTTCTCTACCGGCTTCACATGTGGCCCTGCATGGAAGCTCCTGGAGCAATAGCAAGACATAAGCTATTGATCAGACTCAGAAACTGTGAAAGAACATAGGCGCCCATCCACCCGTGTTACTGGGGTGACCCAGGTATAGGAGCCCATTCACCCATGTTGCTGGGGTGATCTGGGGTATGAGCTCACCTACATCTGTTGCTGAGGTGGCCTGGGGATAGGAGCTCACCCACCCATGTTGCTGGGGTAGCATTTCCCTTATATATTGACTAAGAAGCTATTGTAAATCTTAGACAATAAACTGACATGAACAGGCAATTTGAGGTGGAATATGTCACCTTAGAGATTTTAAACAGATCATCTGATCTTCTAGATCCTTGGTCCCTGTCAGTGCAATGGAGATGGTTCGTTGCTACAAAGCTTTGCTGAGCACCCTCTGTGCCGGGCGCTGGCCTGGTACTCAGGAGGCATCAGGGTAGGAGACGGGAGGATCCCTGCCCTGGTTCTGCAGAGGAGACAGATAGTAGGAATGAATGGATGAGCCAGGAGGATGCCTGCATGCAGGGGAGCATACAAGGACTAAAACCGTGGAAGGCAGAGCGGGAGGCGGGATGCTGATCAGGGTGGGCAGCACCAAACTGTCTTCTGGACAAGGTGAAGGAGTTGAAAGGGCAGCAGAGGTTAGCCAGGCAGGGAACGGGGAAGAGCTCTGGGGCACCACCAGGGTTGCTCAGGGCCATGGCGGAGGAGCAGTGATGGCGGGAGAGGCAGCACAACCTGCTGGGCCTGAGACACGGGAGCACTGCCCTGAGTGGAGGGTCCCTCTGCGTCAGGTCTGCAGGGATGCATTCCAGCTGAGCAGAGGGGAAGAAGCGTTGGGCTGAGCGATTCGATGTGGGAGGCAGACACGGAGTTCGCAGGAGCGTGGCACAGACCACAGGCGAGGGCACCTTGCCAGGGACAGGGCCCATAGCAGGGACATCAGGATGTACTCTTTCTGATTCCTGAAGAGAAGATTCACTCACCTCCAAACGCCTAGGAGAGTCGGGTGAAGAATTCAAGCAATAGTGGCCACAAGGGAGTTTCTTCCTTTCTTTTAGTTTACTCCCTTATCTTCCATTTCCATGTCCCTCAAGACTGCTCACCATGCACGTGCTCCACGCCCTGGGGTGCCGCTTGTGTATGCCGGCCACGCTGGGGTGAGCCGAGGGCGCCTGGTTTTCTCCACCTGAAAGGGGTGTGGGAGATCGTTTGCCCCCGTTGTTGGCTCCAGCCTTGGCTGTGCCACTGACTGGCACTGCACCCTTAACCACGGGCTCCCTCCACAGGAAGGATCTACCAGCCTACAGGTAGGAGGAGGGGCACAGTGAGCCCCTTGCTGCTTCCCAAGCTCAGCCAGCTGCTGGGAGCCTGGGCAGCCTGCTCTTTCCTGCACCATCACTGCCTACGCACAGTGAAGAAGTGGAGGGGTCTGGCCGTTAGGGACCCACAGGTGGGTCATTGCCGTGGTGTGGGCGTTCTCTGTGCGCCTGGAGACCTGGGCTGCAGGTCCCCATACAGCGTTATGGTGACTGGCTCTGTCTTCCCAGCAAGCAGCACAGAGCCTAGGATGTGAAAGATGCCAACAGTAGAGACCAGCGCCAAATCCTGCTTAAATTCCAGCTTAAATCCCTTTAAGCTGTAATTCATAGCCTTCTCAACAGGTAATGCATTTGCAGTGGAAAATCTACACTACCAGCATCAAAGGGCCAAGGCTGGGTTGATGGCATAGAGGACAATAGTAAAGAGCCAGAAAACAGGGCAGGTGCTATGGTAAGATTCAGCAGCCAGGTGATTCTAAGGCAGAGCACCTAGGTGGTGCTGTAGACCAATCACACTTACAGGCAGGAAAGGAGCTATAGTGCCTGGTGGTCCAGAGAAGGGCAGGTCTACAAAGTCCAGTGACAGCCCTCCTGGGTCCTGGCACTGCTCTGAGCACTTCCTGATCTTTGCTGTCTGCCATGAGGGTCACAACACTGCCGTCCTGTGAGCCTGCTGGTCAGAGCAACATGTGGTTTCTTGGGCTGGGGGCCTGGGTCCTCACAGGCTCCCTGGGGGCTGCCTCCCGTCATCGCTCTCCCCTCCATAAAGACAATGTTGAGAAGAAGGCAGCAGGCAGGACACAGGGTTTTCACCTTTGTCTTGTGCCTTTGGTAGACATCCACCACCTAGAAGAGATTGCTTGAAGACAAGGCTCAAATATGGCCCCTAAAGCCAGGTTGCAAATGAGCCTCGTAAGGTAGATTCTGTGTTTGGCACCAGAAATCTTGGAAACAATGCAGAGACAGGAAACAGCAAACAGCCCTGAGTCCTGGAGCCCACCCTCAGACAGTCCGCCAGCTCAGCTGGGGGTTCCCTGGTCTTCTCCAGGGGCTGCTTCTGCTGCAGATAGACCCAGCAAGCTGAAGCCTCAGCGCTGGGAGGGGAGAGGGCGTGAAGAGCTCCTTCTCTTCCCTGATGTGCCTGTTTCTGGCACCATGTGCTGCAAGGTGGTCCTGCTCTCCTCAGCCTTTGGCTGGAGCATGCTACTTCTGGACTCTCTCCTTCGATAAGTGTGAGCCTATATGACCTCCTTCCTCTCCCACAGGAGCCTCCAGGGCAGGTGCTGACCTTACACATACCTGGCTCCTTAGAGTAAATGTGAGCACCACAGAGGCAGAGCCAGACCCTGCTGCTGTTCTTTCTGCACTTGACCCAGCCTTCCCAACAGGCACTAGCGGCTGCTCACTCGGCATGTCTGCAAGCACTTAACTACACCTGCTCACCCACAAGGAAATGAGGACATTCCCCTGCACAGAAGGGATGGGACGGAGAAAGGGGGCAGCCCTGGCACAAAGGCAATCAGTCAGTCAGCTAGCCCCAGTAATCACTCAGTGTGCACCTTGGAAAGCTGGAGGGTTCCGAGCTGGACTTGGGGAGCCAGGTTAGGAATGGTGTCTGTAAACGAGTCTGAGAAGCAACCCAGAAGGGAGCACTGCAGAATCCCACAGTCAGGAACAGAATCTGGGCAGGGAATGCAGGGCCAGAAGGGACTGGGCACAGGGGAGCCCTTGGAACTGGAGACCAAGCGCCTGTGAAGGAACAGAGCTCAGTCCTTGGCCTCAGATGCCCAGGAGAGAAGAGAATTTCAATGCTCATGGGCCCAGCGCTGTCCAGCTAGAGAGCAGCCAGCAGTGGCAGGGTGCATGGCCTGAGGCATACACTGTCCTCAGGTGCGTGGGCAGCCTTCCTCCTCTGTGATCAGGAGGCTTCTGAGAGTGACTGCTGTCCCCCATAGCCCTAGCTCTGCTGCTGTCAGTGAAGGGGGATGTGCATCCCTGTATAGGCGAGGGCCCTGCAGGGGCCACCACACGGAAGCAAGCCTCGGCTTTCTGCTGTGGCCGTTCATCATCTGGGAAGGCCGCAGAGCCAGCGGCCTGGAGCTCCTGCCTCCTGTGACTAAAGCTAACCAGGGCCGTGGGCGGAGCTGGAAAGCCATGCTCTTCAGGAAGGTGGCATTCCTGATGGCAGCCACACTGCAGCTGGGTCAACAGGTTTCCAACTGTGGCTTTCCCGAAATACAGTGATTCTTAAGTTAACATAGAGAGCTTTTGCCCTCATGAGAACTTAGGTGCTAAAATACATCCATGCATGCACACACAACCCTCCTTACTAGGGAGTGGAGGAGAGCAGAAGATCCTGGTGACTTCTGTGTGGTTAGACCATATGTGTTAAAATGCATGGAATCTATTTCCATGTTACTTCTTGGAGCAAACACCTCCCAGGCTTTGAAAAGTCTTGATAAAAGTGAAAATGCATGGAGTGCCTGGGAAGCGAGAACGCCCTTCCAACTCCACTTCCGCAGGCATATAAATAGGAGCCTCTTCCTCATCTCAGTACCTTAAAAAGAAACCTTGATGTCCTTACGTGATTACCTAAAAGGAGTGCCTTCCTCCACGGCGGTCGGAAGGATATGCTTCTGAGAATGCTAAGCATGTGACAGGGATCATTGATACCTTTGGAATTCTGTTTCAAGTGACTCAGGCCATTACCTAGGAATTAGTCAGGGACCGCGTGACGCCAGTCCCCCACCGTTGCGGGCAGCAGGACCGAGCGAGAACCCTGCGAGGCTGTGCCGTTGTGCATTATTCTTGCCGTGATGAATGATGCTTGTTTTCCTCTCACTTTAATTAGAATGTTTCTACATTTGCCAAAGAAAATGTTGGAATGGAGACAAAAACCCTGAAATTATAGGAACAGGGCTTGATGTAATAGCTTATTTGTGAAGGAAACACAACTTGTTTGGTGTTTTATTGAAGCAGGAAGTTCAGAACCTCAGAACACACAAGTAGAACAAATTCTCAGGTGCTCGCTGAGTCATCTGTTGTTGGAAATAGGCTCTGGTAGTTTTCCCTTGATGTACTTTTTATCTTCGTTCTGTTATTTTCTGAAATAGTGGGCATCAGGTGGAGGTAGGAAATTACACAGAGATTCAATTAGAGATTGTGTGCTTTTTTAAAAAATCCACTCAAGATTAAACAAATAGAACAAGCGGGAAATGCTCTCTTAAACATAGGTGCGTTCTTGTCATTACCTGCATACAAAATGAGGGAGACCAAGTAAAATGATCATCTGCCTCCAGGAGTTACTATTTTAAAAGTAACCACTAGTTAGAGGAATGATTGGAGATTAGTAAAGATGAAAATGTCTGTGGTTTTATGCCTGCATGTTCTGTCGGCCAGTAAGTGGTCAACACAGTAACTTAATTGCAGGAGCTGGTTGATAGTTGGATTCACTGAGAATTGAAAAGTTTCTGGAGCTGAGTCAATTTAGACAGAAATCTCTAGGCTGGAATTTACTGTCCTTTTCGGAAAAATTAGACCAGGATACTGCTTTAAAATATGCAAAACCACAGCCACCCTGTTAGGGTTCAGTGTTCGATGCCGGGCCAACAGGTCAGGTGGCTACTTTCAGTGGGACTCAGTGAGGAGCCCGGGAGGGGTGGAGGTGGAGGGCCCAGGTTCCCACCTTGTCCTGGACACTGCCTGCCCACCCACCCCTCTGCTCAGTGAGCTCAGGGTGGAGCTAGCCTTCCTCTGGGAAGCAGCAGCACTTGGTTGGGATGTGTAAGAACAAGCTGCTCTAAGTCCATTTCACCCACCATCCCTGTCCCCTGCCACCGTCCTGGGGTCTGGGCCACGTGCCCCTCCAGCCTTACACTGGCCAGCCACGTCTCCAGCATGCCCCCACCCAGAGGCAATTGGAGGCCTGCTGTGTCACGGCTTTTCCCAGATGGGCCAGAGGCAGGCAGTGTGGCAACGCAAAAACATGCAGCTCCAGATTGAAAGTCTTTTAGTAAGGTTTTTGTTCACTGATTAAATAACACTAAACAAAATAACGTTACTATGAAAGAAAGGATCTTGGAGGGTTTTAAAACATTGTTTAGATAGTTAAAGGATGCCATAGATCAGAAAATGATTCACGACATGCTGCTGCAAGCCTTTGGTGGAAGGCCTGCCTCCAGACGGACACCCATAGCCCCCTGCGCAGGTGCAGGGACTTGCAGAGGGACAGTGTGATGGGACAGGAGGAGAGGCCAAGGACAGAGGCCTCTGCTGGACACGAGTCTCATGAGCAGTTCCTAGATGCTAACTGCCCTTACAGAAGGTAGGAGGACTGCAAGGTGAGCAACGTAGACCACAGAACAGGAACCCCAGCAAGGAGAGAGGGTCCCGTGAGCTGGCACTGCCAGCCTGTGACCACAGCCAACATACCAGCACGTCCCCACAGTGGTGGGCGCTGGGCAGCTGCTGCTTCCCCCGACCTCCCCTGCTGTCTGTGAGCTTTGTAAATGTACCTTTGGAGAAGAGATCTGTGCCCCTAAATCTGTAGTGCCTTCCCTTTGTCTGCAGGTTCAAGTTCAGACTCTGAAGCAAGGCATTTAAGACCTTTCCCCAAACCTGCTCTCAGCTCACCTCCTCTCCCACCCAGTGCCAGCTGCCCACACAGGAGCCAGCTGTTAGTCTCCCTCCTGCCAGGCCACTGTGGCCACCAAGACACTCACATACATACATGCCATACATGCAAATCACACATGCAGCACATACATACACTTGTGTGTACAGACCAGCATGTGCATTTAACACACCTCACACATGCTTGACACACTCATAGCACACATACAGCTTCCACCCGTGTAACACACACACACATACGCTTTTCCTAGTTATGTAAAGGACAAGTTTTTCTGTGGAGCATCCCTCAGAACTTCCAGAAGAATTCCACCCTCTTGTATGATCTCATAGTAATGTTTTCATATCACCAGTATAAATAGTAGAGTACATAAAGGATAATTAATGTGCCGTGGTTTAATCAGCTACTTCTGTGTGTCTCTTCTGCTAGATTATGAGCTTCCCAAAAGCAGGGTCCACATTTTTAAATTTTTTTTTTCTTAAAACTCTGCATTGCACATTGAAGACACTCCAGAAATCATTTGAATTAAAATTGAATCTGATTGGAAGGACAAAACTAGGTTCCAAATGCTGTGTGCAAGATTTAGGACGGTCAGTGTCCTTGGGCAGAAAGTTCTGGAAGATGCTCAGGATGGAGGGGAATTGGGGCCACATGGTAGAGGGTCTTAGCAAACCGTGGACCTCGCACCTGAGCTGCCAGGGTTTGGAGCAAGAGAGAGGCATGCCATCCATGTCTGGTGAGACTTTCCAGGCAGCAATGCGGCCCTGAAATGAAAGAGGTAAGACTGAGTCCTGATGAAGGTGGAGCAGCACCCAGAGGTGTCCAGTGACTCCTGAGCTACAGCCTGGCAGCGAAAATGAGATGGGAAGAAAGGGCAGGAGGGCTGTGCAGGGCTGTGCCCCATCCCCGAGACCTGCATTTCCTTTCCCCAGGCTGGTGAGTTCCTGGTCGGGCCTTTGTTGTTGGCTGTTTGGTGTGAGGCTTTCCTTGTTGTTTACAGCTGCAGGTATTTGTAGACAGATCTTATCTCCTTCCCTTTTAGTCACCTCTTGGCCCAGGCTCTGCATATTTGGCTCCTTTAAACTTTACTCCGGGGCCTGACCTCTTGGCACTCTCTGAAGCATATTTGTTTTGTGTTTTCAGATGTTATTCCCTTTGGACTATTTTAAGAGATGCAATAAACTAAATTAGGCCTGGCCTAAATAAGAATGGTCTTGAAATAGAAAAATAAAATTAAAACGTATTTGTTAAATGAAATTAAGATGTATTTGTGTGTGTGCCTGTCTGCATGTGTGTACACATGTGCATGTCTGCATGGCTCTCTGTTCACGTGTACACACGTGTATTTGTGTACGTGCGTGTGTGGTGGCACAGTAAGCTGTAAGCCAGGCATCAGTCCCCAGAGGGTCCCGCTGTCACTCACTGCTCTTCTCACTCAGCACAGGTCTTCAGCCCGAATCCTCCAAGTTTTCCCGGGAATTGATCCGTTCTGAATTTAAAGAAGATGAACAAATGAAAAACAAAGTGGTAACTGCCCTCCGCCTGGCTCCCCTCTAGAGTTCATCCATTTCCATGAGGTCTTGGGGCATGTAAGAAATGGCTTGTTTTCATGGTCCCGTTAATATGTAGAGATTTCAAAGGGGCCAGCTCCATTTGATCTTCAGTTTTCTCTTCAGCTGCAGCAGCTGTGGGGTAGGGGTGGTAATCGAATGGAAAGGGACACAGGGAGCTATTTGGGACAGTGGGAGTGGCCGTGTTACCTCCGCGTGTCAGAATCATCATGTGCACATTTTAAATGGGTACATTTTGTTGCTCATAAATGATGCTTCAGTGAAGTTGAATTTAAAAGTTTAGCACATACACGTGAGTAGAAAAGGACCCCGTGTGGCTCTGCATCTCTGTGCAAGTGGCCAGGGCTCTTCCCTCCCTGGGGCACTCCCATTTTAAGATATGAATAAGGTTAAAGGCCCTGGCAGGAGGCATGAGAGAGGGCTTTGGAGGTGAAAGTACTTTCCTAGGCACCACTTATTCATAAGGCTAAACTTGGTTGCAAATTAATAAACAGAAGCAGGTCATAGCTACAAGGCAAGCAGATTATGTAGGCTATAAGCAGAGAACAGTCTGGGGCTTAGTCATGAGCCCTGAGGCCATCACTGTTCCCTCAAATCCAGAGTCGGTGTTAGGCAGGTCCAGCAGGGCATCCGAGTTCCATGAAGACAAATGTGCTTTTGATAATATTTGGTTCACACATCAGTTTTAGAAATAATTTGGCAAAAATAAGGGTATTTGTGAGACAGCAAGTCAGTATTCCACCAAGTCCTTTTGTTCATTTTGGTATGACTTGACTTTACCACTCACCTGCACTCATGTCCCTGGGTGCTCACAGCCCCTCTGGCTGCAGGAAACAGGCCGAGAGGCCAAGGCTCCAGTGCCAGCCAGCTGTACAGCAAGGCTGGAGCCTGGCCCTGGACAGGCCCATCTGGGCTGGCCCAGCTCCATGAACCTGGTGGCAGCTCACGGCCAGGTGGCTTTCTAGGGTCCTCACCCAGGGTTTGGCTTCACCGATGAGGACAGGGCCTCTGCGATACCATTTGAACAGCAGCAGTTTCCTGGGTGATTGCAATGTGCCACTGGAATAAGAGCTGCTCCTCTAAGGAATGCAGGGGACAAATCCTGTGCCGCTTTCGGGTGCGGCTCTTTCCCAGCATCTGCTTGGAACCCCGGCTTTGAGTGATGCTGTGGACTTGCTCTAGTGTTTAATAAGGATTACAAATCTCTTGCCATCTATGAGTTTCTAAAGGATCAGATAAAAGATTCGGTAAAACCAACAAGTGATTTCCATATGTGTTTTATCTCTGTTTTTGAAAAGCAAGAATTAAAAGCAGCCAAGCGCTCAGAGCCAGGCGTCGCAGAAGGGTCGACATGGTTATGGTTAACGTGTGTGGAGAGGGCTGCACAGCCCTTCCGTAGACCGCCTCCACAGGGGAACACTCCAGGTTCAAGTTTTGACATACTTCTTGCAGTTATTGAAAACTACAGGGCATAAAACCCAGATTTATGTTGTTTTAAAAGTTACTTGTGGATTCCCAAGATAATTATGTTCCCATCACTTATAGAGCCTTTAAAACTCAAATGACACTTTAAAAATCCAAATTTGGCACACACCGAGTTCTGATGTCCATCGAGTAGCATTTAACGAACACGAGGAAGAGTACCTCTGCCTTTGCCTAACTGATCGCCCGTCCTGGAGAACAAAAAGTTCCACTTCTGCATGACTTTTGGAAAAGCCAAGCCAGCAGGACTCCCGGTGCACTCTGTTTTCATTTGTGTTTAAATGAGAATTTGGATGCAATTCCTGGGGCCAGGATGCATTCCTGGGAGTGCTCCCAGCCTCCCAGCCTCCCAGCCGACAGGCCTTTCCTCCCCACCAGAGCCTTGCAGACTGCACCTACCCGTCACCACGCACCACCAGGGCAGCCCACCCTGCTGGGCTGCCCCCCTCCCCTGCCCTCACACCATTTTTCTTTCTAGATAAGTTCCTTGGAATTTCTTTCAATTTTTGTTCCTGCATCATTGTAAAGCATTGTAGTGTTAAAACCAAGGGGTTTCATAAACCACACTCTCATGCTTGACTGCATATGTTTTTGCCTGAGGCCTCTCCTGCCCAGAACATAAGGACTCTCTAAATCATTCTCACCGTTTTTACTGGCCTTCAGAGGCTCTTTGCTTTGACGTGCTCTCCCTGCTGTCAGCCTGTTAAATGCTCCGAGCATCCAGATGTCTTAAACAGATGCAGATGTGGAGGCTGGGTTGCTACTGGGGTGGAGACAGGCCTCTCCCAACCATCCTCAGAGGTCAGACTCAAGAAAAGTCACTGTAAGATGGGAGCAGGGGCATCCAGGATCCAGACTCCGTGTTCGCCTTTACTAGCTTTCATGTCGGGCATCGTGTAAGAATTCTCTAGGGATACATGTCCATATCTTTATATGCACCCACCTGTAGCTCCCCAGCTGTACCGCAGTCTTTCTTGAGAACAGGCTTGGAGCCAGCCAGTCTGTCTTGGCTCCTCTGTACTGCCACGTCCATTTCCTTGTCCAGCTCTCTGGCCGTGAAGTGGCCAGTGGTTTGCCAAGCACCTTCTGGAACTGAGCAGTTAGGCGCCTGATGGGAAGAGGAGCAGGATGGAAGCTGAGCCCCACAGCAGCTCTGGGAGGTCATTGTCTGCTTGTCCCTGAGGAAGTGAAGATCTAACCAGGTCATGGAGTACACAGTCTCGTAGCCGAGGGACGGGAGATCCCAGGCGCCACGTGCAGTATCCACACAGTGTCCAACATTAGCAGGGAGATCAAGCTTGTCATTGGGCCTTGGGAATTTAATTAATTCAGAAAGGGAAAGATTTTTGGGTTACTGGTATAGAATATAAGACCTAAATTTCTTCAAATAGTTGCAAGAATGTAGAGTCCGAATCCTAAGCAGCTGCCCACATCAAGGAACTGATGGCTATAAGACTGTCATACCTTCATAGATTTGGAGTTAGCTAATCCCTTCTGGGCGCAGCAGGTCATGTTTTTAAGGAAGTATGTTGTGCAGCTGGGGATAGGGGCTCTGTTCAGTAAGACATGTCTGGTTTGGTTACCTGTCCCACCACACACCAACATGGCACATTGACCCAGTCACTCTGCCCTTCAGTTACAGCGACTGTAACAGATACATAACGGTAAGCTCTGCCTCCCAGGATTTTGTAGCAGTTGCATATAACATGGGAAGTGCTGAGAATTAATTTAGCAAATATGTACAATTCAAATACTCAGTCAATGTTAACCACTGTTATTTAATATGTAATTGTTACTAATCTCAGTGAATGGAACCACTGGCTATCAGGTGGTGCAAGCCAGACTCCCAGAGTACCTCCTGTCTGGGACCTGAGATGAAGAGACCTGCACCATGCAGACAGACAGTAAAAGGCATGACGTGATGCTGGCGTTTGTTTAGTGGCTTCCTGGGAGCCAGGCCCTGCACGTGTTGTAGTGTTCATCTCTCCTTCCAGCATCTCTGCTAGGCGGGCGGTGCACCTACACCGTGGTAGTTGAGAGTCAAGAGGGCTAAGGACTTACCCACAGCCACGCAGGCAGCAAGTAATAGCTGTGATTCCAGCCCATGCTCTTCCCGGAGCCCACACCTGCCCTGGTCCTACCAGGTCATTCAGGCTCTAGGGACAGGAGGAGTACAGAGGAGGCGACTCAGGAATACTGCAGAATCTGGCAAATGGGACTTCAGCATGGCTGGAGAGGGAGAAACCCAAGTTGCTTCTGCATTTTCAAAACCACCTAGTCACGGAGTAGATGAGAGAAAGAAGAAACAGGAGCCAGCTGAGCAGGAAGATCGTTTATCTCTACCTCTAAGGTCCCAGAGAGCTGCACTCCTGGGATTCTGCATGACTTGATAGCTGTGTGTTTCAGTGAGCTTTTTTGCTGCTCTGACTAAAAGTTCTGACAAGAACAATTTTAAGGAGGAAAAATTTATTTGGCACTCACAGTTTCAGAGATCTCAGTCCATAGAAAACTGGCTCCATTCCTCAGTTCCTGAAGTGAGACAGGACATCATGGTTGAAAGAAAGTAGCTCAGAACATGGCCACCAAGAAGCAGAGAGAGGGAGAGTCCTCACCAGAACAAAATATCTACTCCAAAGACATGCCCCCAGGGACCCACCTCCTCCAGCCACACCCCACCTGCCTACAGTTACCACCCAGTTACTCCTGTGGTGGGGAGAGGTTAGGAGGGATTAACTCACTGATTGGGTTAAGGCTCTCATAACCCCATCCTTTCTCCTCTAACCCTTGCATTGCCTCACACGTGAGCTTTTGGGGGACACCTCACATCCAAACCATAACGCAACATACGTAGATACGGGAAGTTAGACACATGGATGTGTATGACGGAGGGCTGGGACATGGCATAGAACCGAATTATAACAATGCTGACATCTCTTGGCTTGTTTTATAGAGTGACCATCTTCCAAGCAACTCTCTCTCCCTCTCCCCTCCACTCCCCACCCCCGCATGTGTGCGCAGTGCCTGGAAGGTGTCACCTGTAAGTCATAGCTCACACTCACTTCATTCTTCTCTGTATGGATACCTCCTTTGGGCCAGAACTGTGCCCGCCCTTGCTGGGGAGTAGAGGCCATGCCATGGGGCTCATGGGTGGGCAGTGTGACCTTGGGGGAAGGCAGGTCCTCTGTCCTAGCTCTGGAGGGATGGAATTCCCCAAACTGAGATGGAGTCTGCAGGCAGAGCAAGTTGAAGGAAGGAAGGGAAGGGATGTCAGAATCAGTGGGAGAGGTGTATTAGACACACCAAAGCGGACGTCACGGAGGCCTCTGGACACAGGACTGTGCAGAGTTCTGAGCTGGAGGTACAGTGTGGGAGTCACCAGCATACAGAGGCTCTGAGACCAGCCGAGGTCACCAAGGGATGAGTGTAGGAGGAGAAAAAGATCCAGGATTGATCCTATGCACCTTCAGAGTTAAGAGGTCAGGAGGAAGAGCAGGAGCCAGCTGCCAAGAAGCAACTAGTGATTCGAAAGGGGAAGTGCACGTGTTGAATAAAGAAGCTGCTTCTGGAGGAGGGAGGGCCGGCGGCGTCCTCTTGGTCCCTGTGGGATGAGGACTGAGCTTCACCTGCTGTCTCTGGCAGTGTGAGGTCCCCAGCTCAGGGTCTTACCAGCTCAGGGTCCTGGGCAGGTGGCAGCAGTGGCCCACACAGACTCAGCAGACTGGCGGGAGGCAGTGAGCTCGGGCCACTCTGTCAAGGAGTTTGCTACAAAGCAGTGCTGCTGGGCGGTGTCTGGCAGAGGGGGCCGAGGAGAGGGTTTAGGGAACGGAGCGGGCAGAGCATCTTTGTGATTGGCTGGTGTGAGATACCCAACGAGAGCTCCACGGTCAGGAGCCTGAGGGAAGAGCTGATGGCCGGGCCTCGAACAGGCACCAGGGCTGCAGTAGTCAGGTGGAGCAATTGGTCTCCCGTGTAGACGGTCCCTCTCCACTTGCCGCTTAGAAAGCAGGTCTGTGTGGCGTCCCTTGCCCACTGTCCTTGCTGTAGGGGGAAGCAGCGCCATGGCCAGGTGTGAGAAAGGGAGGCAGTGTGGCTGGTGGAGACCAGCAGGTGTGAGGGCCAGAGTGGGTGCTTGCACTGGGGCCCTGCATGGCCAGCAGCAGAGGCTACAGGGAAACACGCACGGCCCTAGGCCTGAGGCCTTCTCGTGAGGCCATACTTCTGGCTCCCGCATTCTCTCCCAATTGGTACTGAGCCTGGGAACAGGTGCATGTTATTAATGGGGAACCTAAAGCCTCAACAGCAGTCTCTGCAGGCGCCCTGCATGGCTCTGGCACTGTGCTCGCGGCTGACGTCCTGCCTTTGCACACAAGGAGCCAGTGACTCTGGGCTCCAGTGGGTTCACCTCCTCCTGTCGGGAGTCAGCCTCCAGGCACACCCTGCCCTTCTTCATTTCTTGTTGTCAATGTGAGAAAGCACGTCCTAGAATGGCTGTGATGGCAAGGACAGAAACACCCCGTCTCTGATTTCTGCCTTGGTTTGTCTGCGGGGTAATCCTGCTAACTCAGGACACTGGGCTCACCCCTGCTCCCGTGTTGATGGCTGCCCGCTGGCCTCACTCACCACACTGTACCATCAAGTCGGCCCAGAGCCGCCTCAGTCTCACCACTCAGTACATCTTAAAACACTTTCAAAAGAGCCGGGCGTGGTGGCGCAAGCCTGTAATCCCAGCACTTAGGGAGGCTGAGACAGGAGAATCGCGAGTTCAAAGCCAGCCTCAGCAATGGCGAGGCGCTAAGCAACTCAGTGAGACCCTGTCTCTACATAAAACACAAAATAGGGCTGGGGATGTGGCTCAGTGGTCGAGTGCCCCTGAGTTCAATCCCCAGTACCAAAAAAAAAAAAA
>CM053403.1:147657576-147741216 GCA_028644305.1 Xerus rutilus | reverse complement strand
AGGGCGTCAGGACCTGCCTTCCTGCACACGAGCCATCTGAAGGACTGCAACAGAACTTAGTTTGTACATGTGATTCTCTTCAATCCATTGAATGTTGTTATTTTCCAATATTTTGTTTTGGACTCTGTTACCAGTTCAAAGATCAACAATATTTTGGTCTACAGATATGTTTCTTGGGAGTTTTATTCGTGGCCACTTTGGAAAACATCATCTCATGTCATTAATGCCATTTTTTTCTTGGGTCCTCAGCATTCCAAGTTTATCCAAATGGGCATGTTTACACTAAGCCTGTTCTTCCAGAAGGAAAGTGTGCCTTGTGGTCAACCTGCTCCCATAGCAGTGAGACAACCCTGCCTTTGTGACACTCCCTCTGTCTCCCCACAGGTCTGTCGACTTGAACGCCATCTGTCTGCCGGGCAGTACCGGGGAACCCTCTTTGCTGACCAGCCCATGATGTTCATCACACCGGCCAGCAGCCCCCCCAGGGCCAAGCTGTGCGAGCTGGTCCTGCTGTGCGGAGGCCGAGTCAGCCCCACCCCTCGCCAGGCCAGCATCGTCGTGGGGCCCTACGCTGGAAAGAAGAACACAACTACCAAGTACCTGTCGGAAAAGTGGGTCTTAGGTAGGACTCAGGTGCAGAAAGAGGGCGTGTCCAGGGAGGGGTTCTGCAGGGGGACTGGAGGCTCCTAATGATCCCTTGCCCTTGAGAGTTCCTACAGAGCCACTGCTCTGTGGTTCCAGCCGTAAGGAGTCTTCAAGGGGTTGCGTGAGCCCGCCCCGCAGCCTAGACCTGCACCAGGTCACGGCTCCTCACAGCTGCCCCTGCAGTTATGTGATTGTCCTGCACACCCTGCTACTTTCTGTCACCGAGGGAGAGTTCACAAGGAAAAGAAATCCCCTGGACTTTACCCATGTCGCTTCCAGCGTGTAGGGGAAGCCTGGTCCATCCAGCCACACGGCACCATCCCACAGGCCATGTGTGTGACTGCGGGTGCAGGGCTGGCGTCTGGGGAGGACATGGTGGCCAGCCAGACACCCTGACCATGGGGGGCTGTCCTGCATTGTGGTGACATGGCAGCCTCGTCTGTCACACCACCTCCTGTGGGGCTGCTGAGAGGAGCAGACAGGGAGGACGGGGCAGCCAGGATGCCATGATGGGCACCATGATGGGTGGGTCCACACTGCAGGATGATTGCAGGCTCCTCCCTGGGATGGCTTCACCTCCTCCACAGGCTTGTGATAAACCTTAGTTTGTAGGGTGCTAAGCAGAGTGCCATGGGCTGAGCAGCTAAGCAGCAGACAGCTGCTGTCCCATGGTCCTGGAGGCCAGAGCCCAGGATGGGGAGGCAGCAGGGGCTTGTCCCGGGCCTCTTGTCTCCTCACCATGTCCTCACGTGGCCTTCCCTCTGCTCACGTGCCCCGTGGTGTCCCTGGGTGTCCAAATCGCCTCTTCATGTGAAAGCTCCTGTGACCCTAATGACCTAATAGCTGCAATTGCAGTCACGTTCGGAGGGACGCAGGCTGGGACCTCAACATAGGAAATTTGTGCCATGAGGGAACTACTCGGGGGTCAGCGCCTTCTGCCGAGGTCCTTACCTGGCTTCTTCAGAGCGGTTTCTCCCTCCGTCGCCCATTCCCTAGGCACTATCCCTTCCGCGTGCTACCTCTTGTCGCCAAATCCCAGACTCCTTGTTTTTCTCACCCTTTGCTGGAATTGTCCTTTAGCAGAGGACCTGATTCCACGTTTGCCCAAGTTCCATTTGTTTGGGGCTGCGTGAACTTTGTGAATATCTTTTAAATGATTGTTGGTCGTCCTTGGTGGCTTTCTAAAGTGTGGCAATCAAAAGTAATTTTTCACTCTCTGATATACAGTGCTTTATCTTTTGCCTGAAAACCAACTTCAAAGAAAAAAAAATTTCATGCTTTTAGCAATAGTCCAAAAGCCAAGAGGCTGTTTACTCTTTTCTAAATGCTAAGAATATAACCTTCAAACATCCTATGTTCAGAGAGAGAGGTTCTTGTTTTGTTCTTTAGAGAAGTGTCCATATCAAAATGGCATGAACTGCAGACCAGAATTGTGCTGGGAAACACGTTCCTCTGAGCTCACGGAACTGTGCACATGGTTGACATCAACACTCCGTACCAAGAGCTGCCCTTTCCAGAGTTCGGGAATTGTGTTCTGTACAGAAGTCTCAGGCTGGGTCTGCGTTCTTATTATTTCCAGCCTGGGCAACTATGAGGGCCCTTCCTGTTGCTGCTGCATTCTGTGTAGGGATCACACTCTGCAGCTGCCTGCTCAGTTCCTTGGCTGTTTTGCCAGCCGGCTGTCTTGCTGGTAGGGTGTTAGGAGATGAATGTCTGTAGGCCGGAGCCAGGGTTTAGTTTGCCCAAGTCCCTTCAGAACCCTTTGCATTTCAGGGCTGGGCTTGTGGACCCATTTCTGCTTCTTTCCTCTCTCCTAACTGACGCCCTATTTCTGGCCTGTCATTGATTACCTCATCTGCCTGTGCCCTTGGCAGCATCCGGGTATTGTGTGTGCTGCAGTCCTGGCTCGTGTAAGGGGGTGCCCCTGGCTGACCAGCACCCTGACCACACTGGGTCCTTCAGCCTGGACTTGTATTTTTCAAATATTTAGCTCCTATTTTCTCTGTCTGAATTGAATAGCAATCCAGTAGCTCCAGCTGTGTGCAGATGATAGATTGTTTTTGTGTATGCACTCATGCACAGACCTATAAGATTCGGCCTGCCAAAGCACTGCATTTCCTCTCCCAGCCTGGCTCTGCCTCAAGTTTATTCTGACTGGAATATCAGCTGCCTGGTAAGGTGGATTGGGAGTCCTCTTTTTTTCTTTTTCTTTGTCTTTATTTTTTTGTACCAGAAATTAAACCCAGGGGCACCAACCACGAGCCACATCTCCAGCCTTTTTTTGTATTTTATTTGGAGACAGGGTCTTGCTGAGTTGCTTAAGGCGTCTTTAAGTTGCTGAAGGTGGCTTTGAACTTGCGATCCTCCTACCTCAGCCTCCTAAACCACTGGGATTACAGACATGCATCACCAACCCAGCCTTCAGGAGTTTTAAGAGTAGTTTAGAAGCCGGGCGCGGTGGCTCAAGCCTGTAATCCCAGCACTCAGGGAGGCTGAGACAGGAGCATCATGAGTTCAAAGCCAGCCTCAGCAACGGCGAGGCTCTAAGCAACTCAGTGAGACCCTGTCTCTACATAAAACACAAAATAGGGCTGGGGATGTGGCTCAGTGGTTGAGTACCCCTGAGTTCAATCCCTGGTACCAAAAAAAAAAAAAAAGAATAGTTTAGATGAAGTATTTACTTAGAAATCTTAAAAGTAGCTTATTGTATCCACTTTCAGATTTAGAGGCTGCCATCCAAACTGAGAACTCCAGGGGGTTTTGTTGTTGTTTTAGTAGCTTTGTATTTATGCCTATTGTCTGTGGTTTCTGTTTGAGCCCCTGAGGACTTTTCTTTTCTGCCAGGGAGAAAGGTGGGTGCCAAAGAGCAGTCTTTCCCCAGGGCCTCCAGCAGCCTAGCACCATGACCCATCAGATAAGCTTTGGTCCCTGGACTTTCTGTATTGCAAAAGCAGCAACCCGACCTTCATTTTTTTGTGATTGTTGTACTTATAAGATTTCTTCTAGCCTCGGGCCTGGGGTGACCGCTCAGCACCCAGCCCAGCGGGTTGCTGCATAGACCAAGGAGCAAGTGTACCTTGTTGCCACACGGGCTTGGCTGAGGTCCACACTTGTTCCTGGGGGATGTCCTCCGTGCCATGCTGCCTCCTAGCCAGGCGGCTTGGAGGGTCAGCACTGTGTGCCCTGCTTGGTCCCCAGAGCCTGTTTTCCCTGAAACAGCTCTGTGCTTGGGCCAAGATTCTCGGTGAATCATTGGACCAGAAGGAAAAATGGGGATTTTTGAGAGAGCACGCTTGTGGGCACTTGAATATGTATCAAAATAAACAGGAAAACAGAAACCAGATTCCCGGCACTAAGAACTAAAATGCCACCTTTACCTGGTACAGTAACAGGGACCCATATCTGAAAGCATTTCAGTCATGGGATTTCCCCCAACACTCCTGTGAAATATAATTCCTATTTTACATGTGGAGAAAGACCCTGGGGTCCCAAGGAGCTCAGCCCGTGGAAAGGGACCCTGGTGGCACTCTGAGCCCACGCAGCCATGGTCCCTGACACGGGTGCTATGCCATTTCTGTTCATGCTTTCCGTCCCCCTTCTTGTCCCCACGTGAGGCTGGTTTGGCCTTTCTCCTGAGCCATGTTTTCAGGCTGGGGCACCCTTACATGGTCTGGGCTGTGCTCGAAGGAGAAGACACATGGGAGCTGCTGCGGGAACGGTGTCGCATTCTCAGCCGCGTGACCAAGCACAGCACAGCCCTCACACGTGCTCCTCATGAAGAGCATTTGGTCCACTGTTGCCCCATGTCAGCATCTTCAGGAAGAGGATCCCTGACAGCAAGGGGCCCCTCTCGTGCTGGCCTGGAGCATTCGCTGTCTCCCCTGACAACTGACCAGAAAAAGTGCAGTGACCATGGCACTCTGGGGGCCATAGGCTTTGGCCTTCAGAATTCCGTGGCTGCATGAGCCTTGTTCAAGATCTTCTCAGTCCACATTTCCACTTCACAGATAAGGAGAATCAGAGAGGCAGGGTCACCTGTGGCAGGGGGGACAGCAGCAGATTGGCAGGCAGCAGGGCGGGAGCAGGTCTGCCCCGTGGCCTGCCCATTTCTTCCCGATCCTACCTAATGTACCTTCAGCCCAGAGTCCAGCCCAGGAGCCCAGCTGTAGCATTTCAAGGTACAATTTCAGACCATACGAAGAATTATTTTTGCTTTGAATTATTCAAAACAAATGAAATCTACCAAAATAGAAATGAATGAGAACTAAAATGCAGAACTTTATAATTTCAATGTCTAATGTTTATAGCCTTTTTTAAAAAATTCTCTATGCACATACATATATACAAAGCCTATGGGTGTATATGTTAGTTACATGTATATGTGTGAGTGTGTGTGTATAAATATATATATGCAAGGCCTTTTGTGTTATATATATGCAAAGCCTGTATATATGTGTATATATATATGTATGTTGTATGTAATTAGTAATATTGTTTTAATTAATTGCTAGCCACTATCTTAGTACAAGATTTGGAAAGGTATGGAAATGTAGGCTCAGAAGATGATCGCCTGAGCTCTCCTTTAATGACATACATTGGTGAGCTAATGGTCCTAGATGGGTAGCTTTGAATTTCCTAAACTTTTGGGTCCCTTTTTAAAATTTACACCTACGGAACTCAACTCACTGAGTGCAAATTACATCCAGGATGTAAAAGCTAAAGCTCTTATTAAAGGCAGGCAGGCAAACTGCATGCTGAGAAGTCCACCTCTGCACATTTACCAATGTGCCAAAGTACATTCTTTGCACCTCACTTAAAACAAAGTAGAACCAAAAACCAACTCAGAGCGTAATAGGCAGCTCTGTGTTCAGCTCAAAACTGGAAATGTCATTGACAAGGCAACATTTCATGTCCATCACAGGAAATGCAGTCCTTGGTTTGGAAGTCAAACTGGCCATTATACCCTCGAGCTAAGCATTTGGGTTGTGACAGTGGCTTTTAAAGGCTACCTTGCTGTACATATTCATGGAGCCTTCTGCACAAGGTCCTGGCTTTGGAGAGAGTGCGCACATGTTTGGCAATTGTCCTGCAGCTCCAAGGGCCTGCAGGGTTGATGGACTTAGAAGCCGCTTCAGAGGTCGGCCTCCTGATGGGTTGTGCCTGATAGTCAAGGGCTGTCTTTGCTTATTGACCTGATTCATCATTGCCTTGGGCTGTGACTGTGAAAGGTTTTCCTGTGGTTTTGGAGTAAGCTGCAGGCCTGTACCTTACCAGAAAATACTGTTGAGCATACCAGAGCCTGAGGTGATGAGCTCAGGTTTGGGCTGAATTGTATCCCCTTCACATTCAGAGAATGTGACCATGTTTGGGGACAAGACTTTAAAGACAAATAAGGGGGAATGAGGTCATGAGGATGGGGCCCTAATCTAATACGATAGCTTTCCTAATAAGAAAAGGATGTGCACCCACAGAGAAGGCCATGTGAGGACCCAGGACAGGGGACATCTGTAAGCCAAGGAGAGAGGCCTCGGGAGCAACCAGGCTGCAGGCAGCATGAACTGTGAGAGGGTGGATATCCCTTGTCTAAGCCCCCACCCATCTGAGGCTCTTTGTTGCCGCAGCTTGTGCTGACCAACGCGGGTTAAAGTGTCTGATGAAATCACCAGAAACTCCACTTGTGTATCAGGAAGCCTAGGGATCTGAGTTTCTTGTCCGAGGCCACACAGTGAGTTGTCAAAAGACCCAGAATCCAGACCAGTCACCTCAGTCCCACCCCAGCATCGTCTTTGTGAAAAGTAAGGTCTCCGCTGCACTCGGCATGTGTAACTTGTTTCAGCTGTGAGACTGCTGACCCTGCTGCCTCTCAAACTGCACTGGGGAGACCAGTGTTCCACAAGCAGGGCTGAGACCCAGGCGCCCACCCCAACGGCGACAATTACGAATCCTTCCTGGTTTGTAAGAAGAGAAAAAGGAGTTGGATGAAATTATCTTGTATGTTTTTTAACCAATTTTTCTTGAATTTTGTGCCTGAAATGAATGAACACTAGCAGGAAAGTAATCCCAAAGAATGTGGGAGGAACGAAACATAATGTGAACAGTAGCGGAATCAGAGCAAAGAGAAGAAGGCTCCGCAGTGAGGGAAGCCGAATTCCCAGGGGGACTGCTCAAGAGGAAGAAGCTCCCAGTGTTGGAGAGGAAAGAGAAAGTGTCCAGAGAGTGACACTAAAGCAAGTGGGGACTGTACCTGCAGATCCAGAAAGGACGTTTGTAAATCAAGGGAGCATGACGTGCACTTGGATGCTGATAAATTTAACAACAGGTAAGATGGATAATTTTTAGGAAAAAATGTTACCAAAATTGATTCAAGGAATAGAAAGTCTAATTTCTGCCACTTAAAAAGAGCACGGGTCACTGATGGTGCATCTCTGGCCACCCACCTAATAAGACTGATGCACAAAAGAACATCAGCAAAACGGCCGACCAGGGAGCGCCACATTCGCACCCCTCAGGAACTGCAGAAACCAGCAGAAGCTGTCCAGCCAGCTTTTCAGCAACTCTGCATTGCAGGTAAAGGTTCACAGCCACCAGTCAAACTCCCACTCAGGGAAAGCCACCCTCAAAATGGCAGGACAGTTTGCAGCATGTGATGGCAACCTGGTTCCCAGCTCCCCTCTGGAACGCCAGGGAGCAGAGCAGACATCATTTGTTCTGTTCTCGCTAGGAATACCTGCAGAACTGACCCTCATCTCCTACTCCCATAACATGGATGGTGGGCAGGAAAAGAGGTGGCCCAGGGAGGCACCAAGTAAGAGCAGGCGAATGGAACTACATCACAAATGAAGACTTCTGTGCATCGAGCAACAGCAGACCAAAAGGCAGCTTGTGGAAAAGGAAAAAATATTTGCAAATATTGGCAGTGAGTATCCAGAATATATAAACCTTCCTGAAACTCAACAGCAACAAAAAACCTGATTAAAAAGTGGGGCCAGGTGCAGTGGCACATGCCTGTAATCCCAGCACTCTGGGAGGCTGAGATAGGAGGATTGCAAGTTCAAAGCCAACTTCAGCAAGGGCGAGGCACTAAGCAACTCAGTGAGACCTTGTCTCTACATAAAACCCAAAATTGGGCTGAGGATGTGGCTCAGTGGTTAAGTACCCCTGAGTTCAATCCTGGTACCAAAAAAAAAAAGTGGGAAAGAACTTAAATAAGCATTTTTCCTATGAAAATACACAGACATTTAATAAGCACATGAAAAAATGCTCAATATCACTAATCACTAGGGAAATGCCAAATCAAAACCACAATGAGATAGTACTTCACACCCATTATGATGGTTACTATTGAAACAATAAAATAAAATGCCTAGAAAAAGAAAAGCATTTAAAGGTTGTGGATGTGGCAAATTGGCGCCCTTGTGCTCTGATAGGTAGGGACAATATCATGGCCAACTATGGAATAGGGTGGTGATTCATCAAAAAATGAAAAATTGGGGCTGGGATTGTAGCTCAGTGGTAGAGCGCTTGCCTGGCATGGGTGAGGCCCTGGGTTCGATCCTCAGCACCACATACAAAGCAATAAAATAAAGACATTGTGTCCATCTACAACTAAAAATATATATATATATATTAAAAAAAAATGAAAAATTGATACCAGATGATCCAGCAGTTCAACTTCTGTGCATATACCCCCCCCCCAGTTGACATCAGGGTCCCATGGAATACGTGTACCTCCATAGCTACATCAGCATCATTCACAATAGCAGAAGATGGAAGCAACCCGGCTGTCTATTGACAGATGAATGGATAAACAAAGAAACACGGAATATTAGTATTCGATCTTAAAAAGGAAGCAGATCCTGACACATGCCACATGGGGGTGAACCTTGAAGACATCATGGCAAGCGAGGCAAGCCAGGCCCCAAAGACAAAACTGTACAATTCTACTCGGAGGAGACCTCTAGAACAGATGAAGCCCTGGGGACAGAAGGTCTACTGCAGGTCTCCAGCAGCTGGGGCAGGGAGGTCTGGGAATGAGGGCACCGTTTAGTAGCAACAAGAGTCAGCATGGGATGAACACGGTCTGGACGTTGGTGGGGGTGATCATTACACACCATATGAGTGTGCTGAATGCCAGTGTGCGCTTGGAAACAGTTACAGTGATCCACTTATGCCTGTCCTTCCAAAAATGACTGAAGACACCTCCCCTAGATAGTTTTTGGCATACTCTGTAATTATGCAGAGAAAAACAGCAATTATTCTTCTCACTTGCAAGGCTAGCCTGATCTTGACCTAATACTAGCATGAAAAAATTAATGTTAGAGCCCAAACTCATTTGTAAACATGGATATAAAAATCTAGTAATGTGTGTTAAAAATTTAAAAAGCATTTAACCAAGTTTTAAGCTGAGAGTATAAGGATAAATGAAGTGCTAAATCTTTTTTTCTAATCTGTTAATTTTCTTAGTGCTATTAAAAAGCATTAAAGACCATTCAGTACCCAGTCAGGATAAAATCTCTTCAGAGACTAAAAGGGAACTTCCTTAGCCTAATGAAGTGTTCTATAGAAAATACAGCAAACACTTTAACGGTGGGAGCCTTGGTTCAAGCTTAAGTCAGGCATGAGGTGCACCTGAGTGCTATTACCCTTCCTCTCAGTGGCCTGGGGTTCCCAGTCAAGGGGATAACCTAAGACGAAAAGTCAAGGAAGGCAGAAAGTACCTTATTTACACGTGGTGCAGTTGTATGCGTGGAAACATCCAAGAGAATCAAGAAAGTAATAACATCATGGTTGTGCTTTGTGAAATCCATTGACTGAAATCATCAGTATTCCTATAGCACGGTAACTGCAAAAAATAATAGAAAAAAACAGTAAGTAACAGTGATTTCAAGGAAAACCCTCTAATAATATCATTTTGTTCCCATTTCCCAGAGAGTAAGCAAAAGTTGGTGTGGCTGGAATGACGGGTAGGACAGGCTGTCTTGTGCATGGTGTGGCCTGCCCTCAGTACACTTTTAGTGAATTATCAGTTGAAAGGAATGTGGGACCCAGCTGTTGCCTGCAAACATACCACGCGTTATCGGGTTGTTTGTTCATTTGGTCAGTAGCTATTTATTTTGCACTTCCGCTGCTAACCACATTCTCTGCACTCAGGTGTAGCAGTTGACAAGAGAAATACAGTCCTTACCCCTGTGCAGCCTATATTCTAGCGGAGAAGTCAGAAAACAAATTTTAAAATCATCCTTATGGAAGTCAGTGCTGTGACAAAAATGGGAGGTGATCATCAGGAGTGACAGTGAGTGACAGCTGACAGCAGCATGTGAGCAGAGACCCAAATGAAAGAGAGGAGGACTGGTGCAGATCTGTGGGACCGGCCTGTCAGGCCCAGGGAGCAGGTGTGCAGGTTGCGTGGTCAGGAGAAGCAGCAGGCTGGGGTGCTGAAGTGGAGGGAGAGGACCAAGAGGTGGTGGGTGGGGCTGGAGAAGCAGGCGGCTTCCAGATGGACCGCTCAGATGGACCAAGACCTCGACAGACAAAGTCAAAAGTATGCCTTTTGTGACTTGGACGTCAGGAAGGGAAATGGGCTGATGCATGTTTTAAGGGGAAGTGGAAGGGATGGTGTTGGGCTTTTGCAGTGGTTCAGTGGCTCAGTGATGGTGGTTAGGATGAGGTTAATATCCATGCAGGTGAAGTTATCAGATTTTCAGCATAAATTTCAGAGCCAGTTGCCCTTGCTGAGAAGGAGAATTGAAAGCGACACCTAGCCTAGAGCTCCAAGCATCCAGCCAGTGGTAAGTGAGGTGCCCAGCAAGCAGGAGCAGGGAACAGACTTGCCTGCTCAGTCTGCAGAAGAGCCACCTGCAAGACCTACCATGGGAAAGCAGGAGAGACCTGTCCCTGGGGTTCCAAGGTCAGCAGATGAGAGATGCACCGTGGGCAGCTCTGGGCTCACCATGAGAAAGGACGCAAGGAACGTTCGTCACCACTGGGCTCTGCTGCTAAGGGATGACTCAAGTAGTGAGGCCCCTGCCTGAGTGTCCCCAGAGGCTGGGTCACCTTCATTCCACAGAAAAGTAGAGGTGACGCCCTAACTGAATGGGCGTCTGGCTTCATGAGCATTGATGTTTCTCCCAGCCCTGAAATACTTGGTTTGTTTTGATAAGCAAAGATAAGGCTCCTCATAGAGTCCCTAGTGCTCTTGAACTTGGCACACAGTACCATCAGCTACATTCAGCTGTTGGCAATTGGAGTTTTAAGTTAAATAATGGGATTTGCCTGCTGTACTATAAGAAATCAATGTTGGCAGCACGCTGATTCCATGTCCTAACCAAGAGACCACACAAGAGTATGGCCAGTAAACTTTAGCTTTTGCATGAATGTGTGCCAAAGCTTGCTAAATAGGATTTTTTTTTTTTTTTTTAAGAAAACTTTTGGTTTCTTTTTTCCAATTTAAATTTCCTGGAGCTGCTCTGTGCAGTTTGATTTACTGTCTCCACTGGCTAGGACTGGCCTTGCTCACCTCTGTCCTGTGGTCACATTTCATTGGGTGTGGGAGGATAATTCATATGATGTGACATTGGAATCAGGGGACGTGGCTATATGCAGATGCCAGATGAACTTGGGTGGAAGCCATCTTTCCCGGATGTGTTTGCACGAGGAGCTTGGGGCTACAAGGGGCTCCCGGACATGGCTCTGCTGCTTCCAGCCCTCACACCCCTCCAAATGCTCCTCCATCAAGACTCCTAAGTTCATCACACTGCATCTGGACCTCAGTGCCACCTCTCTGCAGCCCACGGGTGAGTCCCCAGGCAGCACAGTCACCACACCACCAGAGGCCCGAGGGGAGCTGTGGCCTGTGTTGTGAGATGACGTCTAGGTGTCTTCCATCTTGCCTAAGTTTAGACAAGCACCTCTCCAGTCAGCCTTTCTCCCGCAACACAGCAGGTGAAAGGATGGGGGTGGGCGGATGCAGGAGGGGATGATCCCCAACTTCATGGTCAAAGCCTTCAAACAGCAGTGCAAGGATCCCCCAAGCCTCTGCCCCTGCTTAAAGTAATCACAATAAAGACAGAACTTGTCTTAGTGATTTTTAAAAACACATTTCTGTAGAAATAAATATATGTAAAAATTAGGTGTTGTTTTGGGATTTGTTTTGATATAAATAGGTAACCACGTATCTTCCCGTGAGTCTTCATCTGTCTGTGTCAAGAGAATCTTTCCCATTTAACACATACGTGCCTGTTTCTTTCTTTTTAGTCATCAGAGGTAGTATTAATTTATGCACTCCCTGTTATTGGGCATTTGGGTTGTTTCCTCTGTTTCTGATACTTTAAACCGTGTGTGTGTGTGTGTGTGTGTGTGTGCGCGCGTGCGCGTTCACTGAAACAATTTGAACTCAATTTTCAGAGGTTGTCTTGGTCTGTAGCTATTGTAGCCCAAGCCCAGGCAAGTGGGTATTTGCATGCAGTGTATTCAGAGGAGCACGATGGCTGCAGCCTAGGGCATGTGCTTTAGATTTTGATGCACAGCCTGCTTTTCACAGCTGCATGTGAACTCCTTTCCTCGATGATGCAGGGCATTGCCCGAAGTTGCAGTGTTTGGATTTCCAATGGCTTAAACAAATAAATCTCAATATTTCATTTGCTGTTCCCCAGGGACTAAGTTACTAATGCATATGAATATCTTAGCAAGGGGATTCATGAATTCATGAATTGCTTAACTCTTGCCTATTTTTAAATGGAGTTATCTTTTCCATTGTTTTATAGCAATACTGAAATGTGGACCCCAACCATTCGTTACAAATGGTTTAAAATTCTCTCTGATTCTCTGATTTTATGTTGTGTTCAGTATAACAGAGGTTTTAATTTTCAATTATTGTTTTTATAAAATCAAATACCTCTGTTCTTCCATGGCATCTAAATTTAGAACTTTGGCTTTCTCAGGTCTTTCTGATCCCTGAGCTTTAAAAATAGTCTCCTGTATCTTCTGTTTATAGTTTTTATTAATGTTTAGAAAGCTGTTGATCTGGCTGCAGCCTATCTATTGTGAGCCGTGATGGGGGCCATGACATTTGTTTAGTCACACATCCATCTTCCACTGATATAACTGCCTCCCCGGAATCCTCTTGTAAATTCCCATGTTTGGGAGGGTGCTTCTGGTTATTCTCCTTCATCAATCTATTTGTCTATTTTGTGCAAAGCACATATGATTTTACAGTTCAGCATTACATAGGACAGTATAATTATCCTACAGTATAATAACAGTATTTTTCTCTATATGGTTGGTCAAATTCTCTCTCTTCATTCCTCCTTTTCAAAATTGTATTTCTGATGTTTTCTCTTTCAATAAATTTCAGAATAAATATGTGAATTTTCCTTTAAAGTTTGATTTTTTTAAAATTTATTTATTCTACTTAGGTATACATGATAGCAGCATGCATTTTGATTCATTGTACACAGATAGAGCACAACTTCTCATTTCTCTGGTTGTACGCAATGTAGAATCAAACCATATGTGCAGTCATACATGAAGCTAGGGCAATGATGTCTCATTCTGAAATTTTTTAATTATATTGAATTTTCAGATTAAGTAGAGCATTATACCATCTGACTTCCAAAAATCATATCAAATCAGAAATCAAAGTGTAAAAATTGCATCCATTAGAATTTGTACAATTTGGCATAAAATATGACTGGATTATCTATAATCTGGACCGGGAAAACAGCTTTGTGCCTATAGCTAAGGGCAACGAAACAAAACATTGGAATATTTGTGAGTATAGAAAAAAGAAAAAACTTTGCACAGTAAAAGTCAAAAGATAAATGACAGGCAGAGAAAATACATGCAACATGTATCACAAAGACTAATATGTTAACATGCGAATCATAATACTTCGCTGGGATGGACTACATGCTGTGCCTAATACTACTAGTAGTTATGTAATTGTGTGTATTTGTATACATGAGTAGATGCAGATAGATAGACAGAAGACAGGTGGATGATAGATATCACAAATGTCCGTGCTCCTCTCTTCTGAAGTCTGTCTGAGGACTCACCAGCTCAGACCTCCTACATAAGCACATTGGTATTGGGAAGACAACAAGTAAATTCTGGGACACTTTCTTAAGCCACAACTAGGATGAACCATTTTTTCCTTCATTTTCTATATTCATAGAATAAACTCATTTTTTCCCTCGTCCTGTGCAACCAACGTAGCTTTCCATCTTTCACTACTCATCGGTCTGGCTTCTCCAGGTCCCTCAAATATAACTGCAGGCTGACTTCCTCGTATAATCGGCCCTGATTACACTCAGCTAATTGAACTCATCTTGTAGTCCAGCCCGCGCTGCATCAGCTGCATTCTTTGTTCAGTCTGGTGGGAGCAGAATGTCGAGCAGAGAGCTCTGCAGGCCTGCAGAGGGAGCAGGGGCACTGCGGCCGGCCGCTGGGCAGCGTGTGGCACTCTGCTGCACAAGCGACGCTCGCCCAGGCCCACACCACTGGCAGTTTTCATGAAACAATCATATTTCCCACTGAGAGGGCCTAAGAGCTCACCATCCCCGCCTCCGCAATTGAACCCTAACAAGCCAGGTTTGGGGAATGTGCTTGACTTTGTACTCCATATAAAATACCCCCTGGGCAGACAGAATGGCACCGCGTGGATCATGTTCGTGTCACCATTGAAACTCCTCTGAATGTCTGTCTGTACCCTGTGTTGTACCAGGGTACTTGAGGTGGCTAACTGAGGTTAGAATTCAGGTCTCTGTGTCATAGACCGGCAACCCTTCCCAACGGAATGTTCTGCTGTAATAGAAATGCTCTCGTGTGCAGTGACCTAGCAGGACATGTGGCCGTGGCAGTGTGCCTGGGGTGCTGAATAAGTTTGTTTTTTATTTTATTAGAGAGCCACAGGTGCTACAAGCACATGTGGTACACCTAAGGTTATTACTCTGCTATCTTGTGGTTCGCTGTCCTAAATGCCAGACTGTCCTAAATGCCAGACTGCATTTTCTTTTCTCTCTCTAGATTCAATCACTCAGCACAAGGTCTGCGACTTTGAAAACTACCTGTTGCCGTAGTGATGAAGACACCAGCGCATGGCATCTGCAGGCAGTTTGCAAAGCTGTCCTGGGATGCTCAAGTGAGAAGACTGTGAAGAGAAGGACCCCACCTGAGGAGCCTGACAGCAGCCTAAGGGCGCAGGTCGACCTGGGGGTGAGGTGCTGTCTTAACTGTCCCGTGAGTGAGCTCGTTTCAGAGAAGCATGGCCCACCCTGTCTGGGCCCTTTATATATAATGCTGTTCTTTTTATCTTAATAATAATCACAATTAAAAGATGGCAGAATCTTGTCATTAAAGCACTGTACTTTCAAATAAAGAGTGGAAATCCATATAAGCTGTTTTATTACTCAGAATAGTCAACAAGCCCTGGCAGTTTCTTGGCTTCAACTCTTAAGGTCTTTTTAACATACCGCATACTAGGTATGAAGGATGTCTGTTAGCTATTAAGGTTAAATTTGTGCGTCTGAGCCTCACAGTGATTAAGGAAGATGGGTGTCGAGTGTCGCGTGATGACAGTTGGTGCTGTGTGGCCCTGGTGTATGGAGCATCACCAACAGGAGAGCAGAGCTGCACCCACTGCCCTGAGGCCTGCTGCGGCAAGGCAGTCTGCAGCTGGGGATGAGCCATGCACTCCCTGACTGGCTGGCCATCTAAAGGAGCCATGCTAAGTCCCAGCGTGGCTGAAGAGGCCACTAAGAGCTCGTTGTGGTACTCTCCCTTTCATTAAGTAACGATTATCTGTCACTCATCCCAGCTGTTGTTCCAAGCTCAGATAAATTTCAAGTTCCTCAACATGTATAATGGATCAGTTGTTAGAACAAGCCTTTAAGAGAAGAGGTAGAGACGTGGCTGGAAATGAGGGTGTCCTGCGTTCATAAGCAATGTACTCACGCAATAGTCCCCCATGATGCTCATTGTCTGGCGATGGCTGAACTTCAGTACACTCCAGCATCCAAGTCCATGCCCTCCCTGTGTCCACAGCTCCCACCACCCAAAGTCCTCAAGGAGGCCAACAGACCAATGTTGTGCTGACTCATGCTGGCGAGACACCACATAGCTCACATCTGCCACCAGCTCCGCCCTGGAGGGTATATCAGCCTAGCCTCCACCCAGCAAGGCTGAGTCCCCATGCCGACCCCAATTCCTGGTACTAGCCCACCAACAGCCAGTCAAGATTCATGTTCCAAAAACCACATCTTTTGAGGACGGGCTTGTGTGAGGCATCGCCCCACGCCAGCGTGTGTTGCCCCACTCTCCTCCGCAGCCCTCTGAGTTGGTTTCTGTGGGCCTGCAGTCCCTTCACCCACTGCATGTAGGGCTGAATATTCTCAGAACTCTGAATTTTGTTTTGTTTTTAATTTGGAAAAGTGGGCAACTCTCACCCCTTCTGTTCAACAGTGTATTAGGCTTTCTCCCCAGACAAGAAGGCAAGAAAAAGAATTGAAGGCCTACAGATTGAAAGGAGTAAAACATATTCTCAAGACTGCATGAAACTATACATAGAAATTATAAGGACTCAAAGAAAAACCTACTAGAGCTTACAACAAGCTTGGCAAGATTACAGGATACAAAATCAATATATGAAACTAATGGAGTCATAATTCTGCAATTGTTTGTGGGCAATTTGAAGTGAAATTCAGAATGCAATCTCTTTTACAGTAGCATCTAAAAAATAGGACCAAGCTTGGCAAAGAAGTGTAAGACCTGTACACTGAACCGTGAAGCACTGCCAACGGAAGTCAGAGACCTAGATACCTGGAGAAACGCACAAATCCCATGGGTTAGAGGACTCAGTGTTGCTAAGGAAGCAGTTCTCAAGTTCATATACAAATCAGTACAATCACCATCAAAACCCCAGGTGGCTTCTTTGTGGACTTGGAAAGCTGGTGCTAAAATTTACATGAAAATACAAAGAGACACCAGGAGACAAACATTAAAAAAAAAAAAAAAATCCAAGTTGGAAGGCTGAGACACCTGATTCCAAAACCACTGGAAAGGCAGTGTTGGTGCAAGACAAAGGTGTAGATAAGGGATCTCAGTAGAACCCAGTCTCAGTCCTCCTGATTATGGTCTGGTTTTCAACAAAGGTGCAAGACAACGCCTCATAGTAGAATATTGCTTTTAACAACTTGTTGGGGGTGGGGGTATAGGAAGTTTAAAAGCCTTAGATCTTTATCTCATAACATGCAAAAACGTATTCAAAATGGACCGAAGACCTAAGTCGGATCTCTCAATCTCAGCACTGGGGACACTTTGGTTAGGAAAGTGGTGGCAGGGCTGTCCTGTGCATGTGATATGCTCCACAGTGTCTGTGGCTCCCCATATTAGATGCCACTGGACAACCACTGTGACAACCAAGACGTTTCCAGGTACCCCAGCATCTCCCCCAGGAGCAAAACAGTTCCCAGTGACTGCACAAACTGAAATAATACAGCATCTGGAAGAAAGCAGAGCAGGACGTCTCTGCCACCTTGAGTTATGAGGTTTAGACCTGGCACTAAAGGCATAATTCATAAAAACAAAAGTTGGACTTTATCAAAATTCTAAAAATTTACTCTTGAGAATAAACCATTAAAAAAGTGAAAAGATAAGCCATAGACTAGGAGAGAGTATTTACACATTATATATCTGCTAAAAGACACATATCCTGAGTATGTAAGGACCTCTTGTAACTCATTGACAAGATCAGCACCTCACACAAGAAGATACTGTGATAACTGAGCACAAGGAAAGGTGCTCCACATTAGTCCCTAGGGAAATGCAGATGGCTAGATCCCACTAGGAAGGAAACGCAAAGACTGATAGCAAGAGTTGACCCAGATGTCACGCAACTAGAACACTCATGCCTTGCTGGTCTGACTAGACAAGGATAAGATCAGTTTGAAGAACCATTTGGCAGTCTCTTTAAGAATTAAACGTGCTCACCACATGACCAGCAGTTGCACTCCTGGGATGAACCAAGAGACATGGAAATGTACCTACCACAGGACTTGCAGGCACGTGTTCATGGCGGCATCATTCACAACAGGCCAAAGCCATCAGCTGACACCTGGCTAAACAGAACATGGTATATCCATGCCACCGAGGGCTACTCAGCAGTAACAAGGTGTGGCTCTGTGCAACAACATGTGCAATCCTCAGAATATGTCGAAGAAGCCAGAGTCAAAAGATCACAGTGGAGCCTGGCGCAGTGGCATACGCCTGGAATCCCAACACTTTAGGAGGCTGAGACAGGAGAATCGCGAGTTCAAAGTCAGCCTCAGCAACGGCGAGGTGCTAAGCAACTCAGTGAGACCCTGTCTCTATATAAAACACAAAATAGGGCTGGGGATGTGGCTCAGTGGTCGAGTGCCCTGAGTTCAATCCCTAGTACTAAAAAAAAAGTTCACATTGGTGTCATCCCACCTGGATGAGCCCAAAACTAGAGAGATGGAAAGCAGACCAGCCGTTGTCTGTTGCTACAGTAGAAGTAAGAACAGACAGCAAGCATTTGGGGCGATGGAAACATTCTAAACCTGGACTGTAATTGTGATTGACTAAAATCATTGAACAGTACTCCTTCAGTGAGTGAAATTGTGGTATATGAATTATACATCATTAATGCTGTGTTTTAAAAAAATGCTACGGGCATCCATGGAGCTCTGCACCTCTCAGATCTCTGCAAAAACTTTCTGTCATGCAGTAATTAATGTAGTTAGCCCACACTCTCCAGCTTCCAGCCCTGAGTTCCTTTAAGATTGGCCTCAGGGGCTGAGATTGTAGCTCAGTGGTAGAGTGCTCCCCTCGCATGCGTGAGGCCCTGGGTTCGATCCTCAGCACCACAAACAAAGCAATAAAAAAAAAAATAAAGACATTGTGTCCATCTACAACTAAAAAAATATTTAAAAATAAATAAAGACTGGCCTCAGCTGTCAAGCCAAGGCCACGCTACTCCTCCACAGTCCTCAGCCAAGGATCGGGCATGGCAAGGCCCAGGAACCTGGCCGATTCTACCCAACATCAGACCCCTTTCTTAGCTGTTCTCCAGAATCCCCCTCTAAGCAGGCTGCTGAGTTGGCCGAGACCTCATCTAACCTGCAATGTGGTCTGAGCTATCAGGGCTACAAGGTGGCTGGAAAGCTCTCCTTATCTGATCCTGTTTCCGTCCCCTTTGATTTTCCTAGGATTGCCACCAGTACACCTCCTGCTCTCTCAACTCTGCATCAGCATCAGCTGCACGTTGGGACCCACTTGAGAGAGAGTAAGATGATGCAGGTACAGTCCAACAGAAATTGGGTGGAAACCAGTAGCCAGTACCCCCAGTGACACACAGAATGTGATTTTTCACAGTCACAAAATATATCGATAGTCTCATTTGTATTCAGGTCAGATTTTGCCTCTAATTCATTTATAGTAACCTGGTTTCCAGTGTTTGGGGTTGTGGAGTGCGGATAAAGGACTGTAGGACTTGTATTAGTATCTAAAGATCTTCTCTGGGCACAGTGGTGCATGCCTGTAATCCCAGTGGCTCAGGAGGCAGAGACAGCAGGATCCCAAGTTCAAAGCCAGCCTCAGCAATTTAGCGAGGTGCTAAGCAACTTAGAGAAACTCTGTCTCTAAATAAAATACAAAATAGGGCTGGGGATGTGGCTCAGTGGCTGAGTGCCCTGAGTTCAATCCCCTATACCCACTCCCACCAAAAAAAAAAAAAAAATCCTAAGCTATTCAAAGTCAACCAACTTGCACACAGTCACCTAAACTGGTCAACAGCATAGCTGGCGTTGGAAGACAGGGGTCGTGCTTGAGATTCGCTGCTCTGTGCTCTGCACTGTGATGTAGGCTTCTTCAGCAGGAGCAATGTGCTCTGGCTTGGATAGAGTTTGAGAATGTCCCCCCTAAGGTTCATGTGTTGGAAGCTTGGTCCCCAGTGTGGCCATGTGTGGGGTAGTGGTACCTTCAGGAGGTGAGGCCTGGTGGAGGTGGTTAGGCCACTAGGGTGGGCCCTTGCAAGGGGTTAACCTAGCCCTCCGGGACCCCAGGCTCTCTGGCTTCCTGTCTGCCTCTGATCTCTCCCTCTTGCATTTGCTCCTGCCCTGGTGCTAACATCTACCATGAGGTTCTCTCCAGACCCGAGCCAGTGCCAGAACCATAGCCTTGAACCTCCAGATTGTGAGTTCAATAAACCTCTTTTCTTTAAAAGTACCCAGCTGTTGTGGTTTAGGTATGTGTCAAAGGCAGTGCAGCGATGTCCAAAGGCCGGTCTTTAGGAAATGACTGGATCCAAGGGTGCAAACTTCAACAATGGATTAATCCATTTGATGGGTTGATTATTTGAATGGACCACTGGGTGGTAGCCTTAGGCAGGTGGGTCATAACTGAAGCAAGTATTTCACTGGGGGCCTGACCATAGGGACTGTATCTTGTCCCTGGCCTGCCCTCCCCACCCCCTTCCTGGCCACCATGAGCTGAGCAGCTTTCCACTGCCACGCCCTTCCTCCCTGGTGTTCTGCCTCACCCCAGGCCAGAGCATTGAAACCAGCCAACCATGGACTGAATCCTCTGAATCCATGAGCCAAAGTAAATCTTTCCTCCTCTAAGTTGTTTATGGCGGGTATTTTGGTCACAGTGATGAAAAGCTGACTAACATACCAGCCTCAGGTATTTTTTATTATAATGAAAAACAGACTAATTCAAAATGCAGCTAAGAAAATGTTTGTTGGGATGAAAACTAGTGATCAGTTTTTAACTATTTACTGAGGTCACTGCCCTTAGCACTGTGTAATTGTTCTGTGTCTGATACATAGGCCTCAGGGTGCCCACACACTCTTTAGACTTACAAGCATTTCCACGAGACCTTAATTGACATTTGCTTTCAGCCATTAAATAGCAAAAGCCTTTGTCCAAATGAGGCTGCTTGAAGACATACAATAGGTAAGGACAGATCACTGCTTATCAGAACTGCTGATTACATTGGGGCAAGAGAGATGGTGGTATGCGGTTTCTGATCCTCACTCAGGAGCCTCTTCTCCCCCACAAAGGTGACCTCCACAGTACCTCCATAGACATTTCTGAGATGGTTTGAAAACCATCAGTCTCTATGATCCCTCAAGGCATTAACGGGAATACCAAGACCCCTGAAGTTGTGCAACAAATGAGCAATTCTGTGAAGGGAACCTAACTCAGAGTTTCTGACATACAGTGTTTATACCCTTTGCAGCCAAGAGGGTACAAACTGAAATTGGTTATGCATAAGGGGTAAGTTTGGTGAAATTCAGAGGACTGCTTTGAAAGTCTAACATAACACAAGGGGACGAGTCACCAGTGAAGTTTCATCTGACATGTCCATCGAAGCCCTTCATGTGCCATTGAACTGCACGGCTATGTTGCACATGGCCACGATGTTTCAGGAAGACGTCACCATGTACTAAGTTAAATGTCGTGCCATGTTTTTGGAAATGTCACTGAACGGCTTAGGAAATATAACTTCCAGGTAGTTATTTATAGTCATGCCCCTTATAATTCACTGGAAGAATGCATGAGAAAATCTGAGCACACTAATGTAATGGAGGAGTTAGACCGAAGTGCTTCTCCAACTTTAATGTGAATTTACGTCACTCGGAAATATTGTTAAGTGGCAGATTCTAATTCAGTCAGGCATACCTGGGATGCGGCCCATTAACAAGCTCCCAGAAGGTGGCAGTGCTGGTTGAGTGGCAAAGGTTCAGAACACTCAGAGGATGTTACACATTTACACTCCATTGACTTCTGAACAAGAATTAGTGATTTGGGGATTTTTAATGTCTTGTTAAACCAAGTTGCTGTTTGTAGCAGTGTTAAATTCACAAATAAGTTGTAAAACTCTTTATCAAAGTATTCAAGAATGGCCAAGGCAGTGACCCTCCACTTCAGCCATTAGAATCAACTGAGGAGCTTAAAGATAACTCCGTATAAACTCCAGACTCCACCCCCAAGGGGAATGATTTCACTTGTCTGGACATCCACATGTGGGGAGTGGGGTTCTATCACATGTGGAGGAAGGAATCCACCACCATGAACAGTGAAGGCACAGGCTGTTGTCCTCACCATGAGGACTCTCATGCCACCCTTTCATAATCTGCTGGCACACCAGACCCCCTTCACTCCTCGCGACCGCTAAGCTGTCTACTGGGCGGTGACCCTAACTTGTCATTCCAGTACTGCTGTGCAGATGGAAGCATGCAGCATGTAACTCTGGGCATTGCTTCTTTTCACTGTATAATTAATTCTCTGGTATTCCATCCATGTCCTGTGTGTGCCAACAGGTCTTTCCTTTTATCACTAAGCACGATTCAAGGGCATGGAGGTACCACAGCTTCGTTTAAGCATGCACTCCCAGGGTAGGGTGAAGCACACGTGAGATGCACTAGCTGGGGTATAGCATTGAAATGTTTGCTAAATCTGGATTTGAAGTCCTGGGGAATTAACAGCTAAATAAGCTCTCAACTCTTTAAAGCAAGGGCTTGTGGTGTCATGTTATAATCATGGTTTAGGAGCCTAAGCTTCTGGGCAGGGCCGAATCAGAGGTTGGTTGGGGGGGGCAGTTTATCATTCTCCCTCTGTTCTGTAATCTGAATATTTGTGTTCCCTCCCCAAATTCATATGTTGAAATCCTCACACCCAGGTGATGGTGTTAAGAGGTGGAGGCTTGGGAGGTGATAGTTCAGGTGGGTGGAGCCTCAAGAGAGGGATCAGTGCCCTACAGAAGAGACTCCAGGGAGCAGCCTTGCCTCCTCTGCCATGTGAGGACACACAGCAAAGGCTACCATCCATGAACTAGGAAGCAGCCTTCCCCAGATGACCAATCTGCCCAAGCCTTGATCTCAGACATCCAGCTTCCAGAACTGTGAGCGATACATTGCTGTTGTCTATGAGTGGCCTGTGCATTCCACTGTAACAGGAGAACAGGCTTCAACACTTCCCCTAGCTTCACTCCCCGTGGGATGCACGTGAGACCAGCTCTGAGCGGAAGCCAGCCGACAGAGCCGTGGTGCCCGAGAGAGGTGTGGCAGAACACGGCCGAGGGACTGGACGTGGCACTTCCCCAGTACTTGGGATTGTTAGGACAAGTGGGCGTAACCCCCTGGTCTCCAGGGTTCTCCTTGCATCTTAAGAGGCGCTGCGCTGCACATCACAGGAGAGCGTGGTTGCTGTACAGATGAGAATGAATGGGCCAAAGGCCTGAGAAGCTGTCAGGCTCCATGAAGAGTAAACTAGACTGTCCTCACCCCTGTGTTAGCAGAATCTCAGCAGCTGGTTTGCAACGAGGAAACAAAAAAATCAGGAGAGACCTGAGAGGTGGCTGAGAAGGAGCCTGCGGCCAGAGGCGTCAGTGCTATTCAAGTAACAAGGATTTAGAACTTACAGGGAGACAAAATTGATGCTGCATTTACTTCTGAATGGAAATTAATGATTTTTTTATTTCTGAGGACCTCCCTGCCCAGAATCACCTGCAGTGCCAGTTGCACATGCCCGTTTCAGAGCCCACCTCAGATCAAGCTGGGGACCCTGGGTGAGGAGACGCGCTTAGCAACACTGAGGGGTAGAGCTTGGCCTTCTTCAGAAGGCAGATACAGCACACCCAGGCCTGCGAGGGCGAGATCACATCTTTCCAAAACGAAAGGAAGGCAGGTTATTTACTGTAAGGAATTAAGATAATGAGATCCAAAACAAGACACAAAAGAAAAATGAGTGCAGATCTGCCAGACCATAAAATAGCCCTGTTGTACAGAGAATATCATTCTGTGTTGTGGACTAGTGCTGACTGCTACAGGTAAACACACACCCCAGGTTCATTTCCCTTCCTCTGTGTAAAGCCATTGATGGAGAAATAATGGCCAACACTCACTTCTGTGCTTTTCCTGTTGTTGCTTCCTTGTGTGACCTTTCCCTGGTTAGAGGAAATCTTACTGAGAAGAATAAGTATTGTGTAGGAAAAATGTGAAGAAAAAAGAAAAGGAAACAGACAATGGCCAGGTTTTTGGCTTCTAAAGTATCGTAAAAGTCATCGAATACACTTAGGAACCAAAAACCCTCCTGCCATAACAAACCTAGAAACACCGAAAAAAATACTAGAAAGTACGACAAGCTGCTTTTCAAATGGGTTGCAGAACTACTAATAAGGAGGGGGGTCAGGAATCAGGAGTAAGACAATGCAAGAAAGTTTAAAGGTGAAATGGGTACCTGTCCTGGAGAGCAGGATCAAGTCCTCATTCCCCCGGTGGTGAATAGTGTCACTTATATACAGAACAGAGATGGTAGAACGGAGCAGGTGCCTTGGGAGGAAGTGTGTCTTGCCTCTCCATAGATCTCAGTTCCCTTTCCTCCCTCACTCTTCCTCTAAGTATCTTGACTACATGACCAAAAGGCAGGAAAGACCCACCCAGGAGGTACTCCTTAGCAACTGCTGTGTTGGGAGGAGTGATTTCCCCAAAGGTATCAGTAACCTTGAGGAGGGGAAGTGCTCCGGAAGTGTTGGCACTCCATTTCCTTTTCTTTGAATTAGCCCTCCTCTTTCCAACCTAGTCATTTATTTTGTACCCTTGACTACCTGTTCTTTGCCTCTGTCTTAAAATGATTGGGTTATAAGAGTTTTAACTCAATCCCTGCATTAATCTGTGGGTAAGAATTAACCAGTGGTGGGTAACTGTAGGCAGGCCGGCTGGCTCCCAAAGGAGGAGAGGCCCTGGGGGTGTGCCTTGGGGGGGTTATAGTTTGTCCTTGTTGAGTGGAGTGAGCCCCCTCCCCACTTCCTGGTGCTGTGTTCCCTGCTGCTTTCCTCCGACACACTTCCACCGTGATCTACCTCACCTCATGTCCTAAGGAATAGAGCTGGCCATCTATGAACTGAGAGCTCCGAAACTGTGAGCCCCCAAATGAGCTTTTCCTCCTCTAATTGTTCTGTCAGGTCTTTTAGTCACAGCAGCTAAGATCTGACTAAAACACTTGGGCTGGTAAGGACCTTCCTGTGGCTTCCTCGTGGCCTCCCAACTCCACCTTGCTTTGGGTTTGGTATGACCACATTTTGATTCTGACAATATTCCCATTAGAAATAAGTGACATTATTCAGCAAAAGCAGACTTAAATAGAAAATTACAATCAAATAGGTGGGGTCTGGGAGGGGTGCAGAGCTGCCACGCCCTCTCCCTGTGGGATCAGGCTGGGGCATCCTCTGTCCTCAGGCTGCAGCACCCTACTAAGGAAGTCCCACTGAGTTTGCTGTGTGGTGCTTTGTTGGGTATTCTTATGCAGCATGATTGATGAGATCATTGGTTGACTGACCTCAGCCTCCAGTCTTCCCCTCCCTGAGGCCATGGTCACCAAAACTCCAGCTTCAATCACATAATTAGTCTTTTTGGTAACCAGCCCTAAGCTGAAGCTCTCCAAAGGTCACCATGCAGAGACCCTCCAGTGGGCCCCTCCACATCCCCATAACTGCCAATCAAGGTGCTCTCCCAGCTGGCTTATTCAACTGGTTAAACTGGTGCCCCATTTGCACTGTGATTCCTAAGGTTCCCCATTGACTTCAGTGAATTTAGTTGCCCTTAACACTCCTTCGAGATTCTGAAATGCAAATGAAGACAAATCACCTACTAAATCAAAACAAATACAAAAGCATGAAAATAAGGGAGTTTTGCCCCTTCGCTCATCAGAAGCTCATTTTAAGTCTTAGAAACAGTGACTTTGAAAGGAAATACAATGGGGGCTGGGATTGTAGCTCAGCGGTAGAGCACTTGCCTCGCATGCGTGAGGCCCTGGGTTCCATCCTCAGCACCACATACAAAGCAATAAAATAAAGACATTGTATCCATCAACAACTAAAAAAATATTTAAAAAAAAAAAAGAAAGGAAATACAATGGAAAAATGTATAACGCCCAGGATCTCACACACATGACCACTTGTGGTGGTGGTATAAATTGACAATGGCTTAGGAAAGCAATTTATCAGTTGTCATGAGCGACTTACATAATTAATAATTACTCGGAGGCGGATTGCCTTTAAATGCAAGTGTATGTTCAATCATAACAATCATCAAATATAATTAATTAATGGAAAAAGTGTTGGGTGTGCCGGAGCACCCCAACTAGCATTTGATGCGCACTAATTAAACACTATAGGTAAGTCACACTATCCTAGGGCCACTAAGCACTACCTGCAATTCACACAATCCTAGGGCCACTAAACATTACAATTAATGCACACAATCCCAGGGCAACCACAAGCCCCAAAGTACCTCCGATGCCAGGTGACTTCTCTTAGCCAAAGAGCAGACATTGTCCTTGTCTAGTGGTTCTCTTCAGCCAACAGCTGGACATCAGGGAATGGTGGAGCCTATGGTTAGGTGTCCCTTACAACCCTCGATTGCATGGGCTGAGCTCCCTATCAACTGTAGGCCTATGGTTAGGTGTCCCTTACAGCCCCCCTCAATTGCAAGCAGGCATGACTGCTGTTCCTTATGGCCAGTGAGTCCCCGTCATGTCCAGGCATGTCCATTGCATATGCTCCTTACACAGTCAACATGGAATCTTAAGAATATTTGTACTCCTGACCCAAATAATTAATAGTCACAAAATGTTCTAAAAGAAGAAACTTTGTCCAAGAATTTTCATTGTATCCTCATTTATATTGAAGAGAAACTAGAAACAATGAAATGTTCAGCAATATAGAGATTATTTGGTAATGTTGTTATACATTAAGCTGATGAAATGTCAGGCAGCCATGAGGGATTTTAACTATGGAAACTGATTTAGGAAATGTTTATGATATAAAGTAAAAAATGAAAAAATTATATTTTTACCACAATCAGAACCACACAATGCTTTGTGTGTACAATGCCACCAAACCATAGGTGACTTGGAGAAACTATTTGAGTGAGGTAACTGGAACGTGATTAATTTCTATATGATTTTTGTTGACATTACAATATTTGGTCAGTAATATTACTAATAATTCTGAAATGGAAACATCAGGCACCTGCGTACTCAAGGTCGATTGCTCTGAAAGCCTTCACACCTGAGTGTTGAACTGGGCATTTCCTGTTTCTTTGCCTACAGGTCAGCTCAGTTTTCTGTGGTCGAGTCCCTCAAGTACCCCTGGCCTGAGCTGCCTGCTCTCAAGTGGGATGGCCACACCTGCACAGCCTCCTCTGGGGACAGCTGCTCAAACAAGCTGGCTGGACGCCAAGCTCCAGGCAGCTGTCTTCTCCCCTTCCTCCAAGTTGGTCCTTCTTCGCCGCCTTCTTCGCTTCTCTTTGTTTTGTGTGTTGGTGGTGGTGGTGGCCATGGTGGTGGTTTTTTCCTATATTCAACTCTGTTCTTTCCTTCTCCTCCGTCTCCTGTTTCCATCGCCTTTTGGAAAGCCGAAATGATTTTCACAGAGTTGGAGATGATCTCACGTGAGTCACGGTGCCCCAGAGCGGCGTTCCTCCTGGGCCCTGGGGAGGACCTTTTCCTGCCTTCTTCAGGAGCTGGACACTACAGTGGCCGCAGAGGCGGGTCTTCATCTTCTCACTATGACACTCTCGTGCCCTCTTCTGCCCAGTTGCAGACCCGTGGCACTGTTTGGACAGCCGCAGGCCCACCCAGACAACACAGGACAGCACCTTTAAGTCAGCAGATCAGCCCTTCTCCCCTCTGCAACCTGGATTCCACTTGCGTGAGAAGTGACGCCTCCCTAGGCTCCGGGCTCAGCACTCAGACCTCTTTGCAAAGCCGTCACTCAGCCTCCCACGCTGCCCTTCAACCCGCACCAAGGCTGCGCTCGCCGAGCACTGTCCTCAGGGGCAGGCAGCCTGAGAGTTCCGAGAGGGCGTTCTCCCATAGCTGCCATTCCTTCAACTGGCAGCAATCGCAATCATGCCCATCCTGGTGCCCAAGAGCACAGGTCAATGGCCAGCAGATGATGCCCAACAGAGTTTGTGAGCAGATGCCCCTCGGTTTGCATTATTCAGAGACATGCCCACCCCAAACACAGATCAGAGAACCAAGTCACAGGAATCCTCAGCACAGCTTAGGAAACACAGAGCAAATAACCTGGCTCCAAACACTCCAAGTGGAGGGGAAAGAGAAGTCTTGTCTACTTATCATTATTGTGCGTGCTTAGGAATTATTTGATGCAATTGACCATAACATAAGGTTGAAATATGTCTATTTTAGAGTTGTCTGTGGTTATAGTTAAAGTGTTGTGTCGATTTTGCTGCTTCTGGTACTTAAAACCACGCAGTTTATTTTATATACCAGGAAGACACTATCTAGTTTTATCCCTCTAATATTTAAACTGTTAACTGAGACAGTAATTAAAACTATTGACCTGAAACTAAACAAGAGCATACAAATATCCTTCAGGCTAAACCAATATTTTGTTTGGTTTGAGTTCCCAACTTAGGCTTTAATGTTTCCCAAAGCCTTAAGCCTGTCCAGGGACTGAGTTCCACCTAGAACTCAGATGCTGGCAGCAGCCATCGCTTTATTAATCTGTTTTCAATTTTTAAGTGTTTGGATTCACAGCTTATCTATGGGAACAAATAGTTGTTCTATCTTTAATATTCCAGAGGGAAGGCTTGCTGAGAGCCTTGCTCCAGCATCCCTCCCGAGGCCCCCCCGAGTGTGAGCTCAGCCAAGGCTGGGGAGAGGAATGGTCCCGGGAAGCCGCTGGGGCTGTGCCTGTCAACACAAAGGCAAGACTGAGGTGCACCACAGGCCAGCGGCTCCAGCAGCTCATGGCCCCACTGGGTGGGGAGCAGGGAAGGAAGAGACCGCCAGACCGCAGGACTTGGCCCCAAGAGCCAGTCATCAGCCAGATGGAGCACACAGCCAAAAACGTGAAACCCAATCATGAAATTATTGGGAACCCATAAGAGAAAAGAGAAGGACTCTTTGTCCTGAGTGTGTGAAGCTGCGGATGGCAGGAGCGGCAGGAGGGCTATGAGTCACGGGGCCAAGAAGTTGTGTTCCAGAAACAGAACTGGGGACACTGGGCTAGGGCCGCTGGGCACCGAAGGAGGCCTGAGACTCAAGACAGACCTCATTCCAGAGGTTGTTGAAAGACTGTCACCTGGGCTGCTGAGCCCAGAGAGGACTGGGAGCAGCCTTGCTGTGTGGCTAGGACTGAGGAATTTGGCTAGTCTGAGTTCTCCGGACTTGACTTTCTTGAGCTATTCCCACCACAGCCCTTGTTAAAAGATTTATTAGATTGAGGGGCCACCTTAAAATGTCCTTTGAGCCCAAATTCGACCTTAGCACATAACCTCTCTGTACTCCAGGAGTTAGGTCCTCACTTCCTCCATGCTGCACCAAAGGGAAACACAAATTTGGTAAAATGATGTCTATGTTCTCAATTTCAATGGACCCAAGCAGAGTTAGCCTGTCGTCAGAGGCAAAGAGGTACTATTTGTCCTCTGTGGAACTTCTCCACAGTGTCATTGAGGGAACACTTGGTCACCACTACTGGCTCCTCCACCGTGGATTCACAGGGCTCCCTCTGCCTTCCCTACTAATGTTCACCTCTAGCAAGTGTCTGAGCTCGGTTCACTCCAGTCAGAAATAGAATGCAGAAGGCATTTACTGAGCACCTGTTCTGTATCAATTACTGTACAAGGCTCCAAGGCCCAGACGTAGCTAAGAGCACCTACCCTCAAAAGCTGATGGCCTGAAGGAAACGAGGCTGGAAAATGAATTAAGATGTGGCATGATAAATTCACTAAGGACCAAGGAAAGGCAACTTTGAGGAAGCAGGATTAGTTCTGTACAGAAAGGGGGAAATTTAGGAAATGCTTCCAGGAGAAACTGACATCTGATTCACTGTCAAAGAAAACACATTCATGGAGTGGAAGGAGACCAAGAGAAGGCCAGGGACCACAGGACGTAGGAGGCACATGGGCCTTACCATGGCTGGAGCATCCAGAGGGTCTGGGGGTGGTCCCAGCAGAGGGCTGCTCCAAGACAGACTCTCCTAACTCCAGGCAAGAAATGTGGAGGCGCTAGACCAGGGTTTGTGGAGGTAGAGGAGGTGGCTTCAGCGGCACTTAGCCAGCGCAATCAGCAGTGCTGGTTGATTGGTGGCGGTGCAGAGTGAGCGGAGTGAGGGGCGCAGCAGAGTCCCTGGCTCTGGCGTGAAGGACCTGCCCTCTCCTGAGGATCTGCGTTAATGTCTGGAGTGCACAGTCAGCAGACAGAGGAGGAAGTCTTGTGAAGTCTTGTTGCTGAAGGACTTCTTCTGAAAGGGCAAGGAGGGGCACAACCTCAGCTACGCCATAGCATCATGACTATCCATCATGCATATTAGACTTCTGGATTTCTTTCTTCTGCTGTTGCCTTTTTTTAAATTGCAGTACCAACAATTGACCCCAGGGGTGCTTTACCACAGAGGCACTTCCCCAGCCCTTTTTACAATTTCGGAAATGGTCTCACTAAGTTGCCAGACTGGCCTTGATTTATGATACTCCTGCCTCAGCTCCAGAGTCTCTGGGATTACAGGCGTGCACCACCATGCCCAGGTAACTGTCGGATTTCTAGACTTGGCTGTTTGCGTTATCCAAAGAGTATAAATCAGTGGTTTATGTTTCCAGCACTATGATGCTCATTGCAATGGACATCTAAAAATGCCCAACGAAATATACAGAATGCCCTTATGGGGGATGGGCAGACCTGTGAGAAAGCTGGAGAAAATGCTAGGTCTGGGAGCAAAGTGGGAGAGGCAGGTGAACATGGACACCGAGGAAGCCCCAGCATCCGGAGCCACATGCATGTGCCTGCATGTGCCTGTGAGTGTGGGCAAAGCAGGGGCGGTAGAGCATAGAGCCCAATAAAGCTGGCACTCAGGGAGGTGGCATTCCTAGGAAGAGAGCGAAGACAGCAGAGGGATAAGCTTTCCACAAGGGCAAACAGAAAGGAAAATAATGTCTTTATCAGGCCCCTGGAGGAGGCAAGCATGTGCCTTCCAATAGGAATACCCTCAGCAGGGCTTCTGACAACTCTTAGAGATGAAGTCACCATGATGCTTGGCATGGTATGGCACTCACCTGTAATCCCAGTCACTCAGCAGGCAGGAGAATACAAAGTTCAAGGCCAACCTCAGCAATTTGAGAGACCCTGTCTCAAAATAAAAAATAAAATGGGCTGGGGATATAGCTCAATGGCAAAGAACTCCTAGTTTCAAGCTCTAGTACAAAAAAAAAAAAAAAAAAAACCCCACAAAGCTGAATGCACACACATACACAATTTTAAATACACCACATGTCACTGGGAAAAACAAACAAGAGCACCAGATGGACCAAGACTTCAGACATCAGCATCATCAGATGTAAATGATAAAATAAGAATGCTAAAAGAAAAATAAACCAGGCACAGTGGAGCACACTTATAATCCCAGGAAGCTGAGGGAGGAGAATGGCAAGTTCCAGACTAGTCCCAGCAACTTAGTGAGGCCTTAACTCAAAATAAGCCACAATTAAAAGGACTGGAAGCTGGGCATGATGGTGCAAGCCTGCAATCCCAGCACTTTGGGAGGCTGAGACAGAAGGATCACAAGTTCAAAGGCACCCTCAGCAAAAGCGAGGCACTAAGCAACCCGGTGAGGCCCTGTCTCTAAATAAAACAAAAAATAGGGCTGGGGATGTGGCTCAGTAGTTGAGTGCCCCTGAGTTCAATCCCTGGTACTGCCCCCAAAAAGACTGGAAATGTAGCTTAGTAGTAGAGCACTCCTAGGTTCAATCCCCAGCACCACAATAAAAAAAAAGAAAAGAAAGAAAAAAACATAAATAAAAGGACATACAAACATGAAAAAGGTGGAAGAAATTCCCCAAAATGATAAGGTCAAGTTTAAAAAGAACAAAACAGTTTATATAAATTAAAAATAATAATAAAATTTGAAACATATTAGTGTTTAAGTCTTTCTGAATCCACACATAAAAATAAATGACCCTGGTAGCAAAATAAAGGAATTTTCAAAACACAGCAGGCAAGGACAATGCACCCCCGCCAGAAGACCATGTGGTGCAGTGTCTGTGGAGGCAGGCAGCCCTGGGAGGTGGCATCTGCCTGGAGGAGGCAGGCAGCCCTGGGAGGTGGCATCTGCCTGGAGGAGGCAGGCAGCCCTGGGTGGTGGCATCTGCCTGGAGGAGGCAGGCAGCCCTGGGTGGTGGCATCTGCCTGGAGGAGGCAGGCAGCCCTGGGAGGTGGCATCTGCCTGGAGGAGGCAGGCAGTTCTGGCTGGTGGCATCTGCCTGGAGGAGGCAGGCAGCTGTGGGAGGCACCTGATCGACCTGGTACCATTGCTTCTGGGTTGCGCCCAGTCAGCAGCTTGAATGCAGGGGGCCCCAGGAGGGAGCTCTGAAGGGTCCAGGAGGCTTCTACCCCCATGAACTCTTTTTTTTTTTTTTTGGTACTAGGGGTTGAACTCAGGCACTTGACCACTGAGCCACATCCCCAGCCCTATTTTGTATTTTAGTTAGAGACAGGGTCTCACTGAGTTGCTTAGCGCCTCACTTTTTCTGAGGCTGGCTTTGAGCTCGTGATCCTCCTACCTCAGCCTCCCAAGCTGCTGGGATCACAGGCATGTACCACCACGCCTGGCTACCCCCATGAACTCCTAAGACAGACCCATGTGAGTGCCTGCCTTAGCCAGGGCCACACTTGAGGGAAAAATCTTGGGAGTGGAATCAAAATCAATCCAGAGAGGCATGCATGCACAAAAGGAAAAGAAGCTTGGGACCAGAGTCAGGAAATCTCTTTGGTAAAGGATCAAGTAGGTACTTCTTAGCTTTGAAGGTCAGATGGTTTCTTACCTCTGCAGGTACAGGAGAAAAGCAACCCTAGATAATATGTAAGTACATGTTATGTTCCCATAACACTTCATTTATGGGTGCTGAAATTTGAAGCTTTGAATCTGTTTCATGTGTTACAAAATGCTGTTCTTCTGTTGGTTAATTTCTTTGAATCCTTTAAAAAGGCAAAATCATTCTTAGCTGGTGGCAGGCCAGACTTGGTTCCTAACTCCTGATGTCAATGAGTTTTTAGGGGATATCCTATCACCTTCTGTGTCTCTGAGAATTAAATTCTCAGCTATTAAGGAAGGGTGATCACAGAGCCACTGAGAAGATGGTGAGCTTTATGGACTCAATTGAATAGAATTCATGAAGTATTTTATGACATCTATCAACATATATATGTATATATATATATATGTATGTATGTGTATATATATGTATGTATGTGTATATATATATATATTCCTACCTTTGTTCCCTAAACATCTCTTGGTGCCAAATTATGGACTTGAACTATTATTTCTAAATGAAAAGAAATCAAGATTCCATGGAGAAATGGAAGATTTCATATCTGCAAAAAGAGAAGCCTGAGATGAGTCTGGAATGTCTTCTCATACCAAATAGCAGAGGAGCATCAGGACTTCTAAGGTCAGGCCAAGAGGACCCAGCAGCCAACAGGAAGAAGCTCCCCTCGACCAAGTGGAGCACTTTGAGCTTTAGTGATTGTCATTGCCAAGGATGAAAACCTCGAGAATGCTTCACTATGAGTTCTTAATGCCATTGAAAATGGAGTGACAAACGGGAGCAGGAATATCACAGTGAAACCTGCCAAAGGAAGCAAAGCGACCAGCATTTACATGCTCTCCCTTATAAGCTGTGTCACAGGTCAAAAACGGTGAATGAGGAGAAACATGTCCTTATAAAGGTATTCCAAGGAATACGTGAAAAAGAAACAATACACATAGAAGACAGCCTTTTGTGATTTCATGGCAATGGAACTACACATAGTATCATCAGTAGCTGCTAAGGTCACAGTAAAAGAGAGACAATCAGATATGATGTGCTTCCAATGGTTTTGACAAAGGGATTGAACCTGCGGATGACCCAGGCCGTGGGTTCAGCACCAATCTCCAGGAAGTGCCAAGGACCAAGGAACATGTTGACCATACCAGAGGTATGCAGTCACCAGAACCTACATGATGGGAAACTACACATCAAAGGATGGTCCTGCAAAGATGAACTGGCAAATGTAAGGGAGGGAAGAGGATGGAGGAAGAACATGGAGATTATTTCATTTTTTATTTTTTGGTACCAGGGATTGAACCCAGGAGTGCTTTACCACTGAACTACATTCCCAGTTGTTGTTGTTTTAATTTTAAATTTTGAGACAGTGTCTCACAAGTTGCCGAGGGTCTTACTAAATTGCAAGACTGGCCTCAAGTTTGCAATTCTCCTACCTCAGCTTCTCAAGTTGCTGGGATTACAGGTGTGTGCCACTACACTTGGCTAACGTGGCCTTTTGTGGTTGGTTGGTTATAGAACTTGGAATCAAGCCCAGGGCCTCTCACACGCTTGGCAAGCACTCTACCACTGAGCTACATCCCCAGTGCAGCATACGGATTTTTAAAAGATATATCAAATAATTTTAAAGGCCCAAAAGTAACAAAAAGATTTACTGCAAGTATAATGTACAAATTAGACAACAGAGGATTGGCAAACTGGAAGATACATCTGAAGAAATGTCTAAGAATGCACCAGAGAAGCACAAATGGAAACTCTGAAAGAGAAGCTGAGAAACAAAATGAGAAAGTCCAACACATATCCATTTTGAGTTTGGGAATTAAAAGGTAAAATTATGAGCCAGGTGCGTGGTGCACGCCTGTAATCCCAGCACTTAGGGAGGCTGAGACAGGAGAATCGCAAGTTCAAAGCCAGCCTCAGCAATGGCGAGGCGCTAAGCAGCTCAGTGAGACCCTGTCTCTACATAAAACACAAAATAGGGCTGGGGATGTGGCTCAGTGGTCGAGTGCCCCTGAGTTCAATCCCTGGTACCAAAAAAAAAAAAGTAGAATTATGGCAGGAAAATAATATTTAAAGAATACTGAACACACTTCAGAAATAATGGCCAAAATTTTCCAGCATTGAGGAAGCACTATAATATGCAAAGCATGACAAATAAAAATAAATTCAAACATATATATCTCTTGGTCATGCTAAGTAGCATCAGGAACAAAGATTGTAAAAGCTGGAGGGAGAAGGCAGATTACCTGCAAAAATGTCAATCGGACTGACAGCAGTCTTCTTAATAGCAACACGCAAAGTCAGAAGGCAGTGAAGCACCTACAGTCTGCTAGAACGTAATTATAGGTCTAGAATTGCAACCCAGTGGAGCAACCTCCAGGAGTGAAAGGAAATAAAAAGACTCCCAAGTAAACTGAAACGAGGATACTTACCACCAAAAAACCCAGTGAAGACACATTAAAGGAAGTACTTCAGGAAGATTGAGGTGATCCCACAAAGAACTGTGAAAGGTGAGGTTTGGTCGGTAAACAGTGATAAATGCATGGATAAACTTAAATACACACTAAGTATATGGTGGTAACTGCTGAAAACAGATTAACTCAACATATTGCCTCCCAGCGGCAGGTAAGGGGAAGCAGTGGGCAATGGAGCAGAAGCACCTCGGATCTTTGCAGTGCTCGTTCACGTTGACTTTAGACTGCAAAGTAGGTAGAAAGGATTTCAAAGGTAACCATTAAAAGCACAGGAATGTGGCAAATGCCTTCCAAAGCCCTCAAGACAAACAATGCAAAAGCAGGGGGAAAGTTAAAGTTGACGGCTCTTATTTTTTTGTGGCACTGGGGATTAAAACAGCCCGCTCTACTGAGCTGCATCTCCAGCTCTTTTTGTTTATATTTTGAAACAGGATCTCACTAAATTATGGAGCCTCGAAGTTGGAGTCCTGCTGCCTCCACCTCCCAAGTGGCTGGATCACAGGCCTGAGTCACCAGGCCCAGGGAAACTGACACTGTCGTTAAGTAAAGACAGCTTTAGAATTAGCAAATCAGCAAGCCTCCAGAGGCTTTCCCTGCGGGCTGGGGGTGGCATCAGACTATCCAGAAAAGCAAATGGGGGCTGTTCTCACAGGCCCAGAAGAAAATGAGGTGAGGCAGCTTCCATAGGCTCTGCTACCTGGAGCTGTATTTGATGAATATTTCATACATTCCCTGATTATTAAAATATTTTGGATTAATTTTTAAATCTGTGCCGGTTTACCACCACCAAGAGTAGCTCTGGCAGGGAAATGGGCTTTGTTCAGATGGTCCGTCCTCCGTTCTCTCACTACAGTCTCCCCTCACAGCCTCCCGTGCTGCACACCACCTGCTGTGCTGGCGGGAGGACCCAGGCCAGCTAAGGAAAGGGCTGCTGGACTGGCCTTGGCTCTAGCATTCATTTAGGATACTGCCAGATCTTCTAAACAGGAAAGATAATTTACGATTCAAGTTCAACAACCACCCCTTCGGTTGATAGCACCGGGTGTCCTCCTCGGCTCTTGCAATCAGGTGAGGAATATTGTCTAATGACTGAACAGTGGGATCCCTGTTCAGTTGGGGTCCCAGTTCCTGGCTCCAGAACAAAGAACTGAGTAAGACACACAGAAGTAACAAGGCACGTGAAAGGACACCCTGAACGTAGAGCAGAGAGGGCAGGTAGAGAGATGTAAGGCCCCAACCCCCGCTGGGTCTTGTCCTGGATGCAGAGTGGCGGCCCCTCCCCTCCCCACAGACCTGACTGAAGACCCTGCCCTGTTTGTTCCCACTGGCTACTTTACTTCACCTAATTAGAATACAGAACTTGTTCCTCTCAGCATTAAGCCCTGGGGGCATGACCTGCCATGGTGACAGGTCTTACTGGAGGCAAGGACCAGCCAGCCAGCCCTCCTCTTGTGTCCTGCCTGCCCTGCCTTCGCCAGCCGGATGTCCCTAAACTCCCACCTCCTAGCATTCCCCATTTGTGTGTGTGTGTGTGTGTGTGTGTGTGTGTGTGTAAATTCTGATTGTCTGTGGTTCCCCTCAGTTTTACACTGTGATTTTGGCAGGCAGTTTGTTTTTACTCCTACATGGTGAGCTTTACCAAGACAGCCCCATTTCTTTGGCTCTAGAACACAGTCACAAAAATGTCACTGCAAATGCTGAAGTCTTTCTGGCTGGCTTGATGCTACAGCTGCTGACAGACTAGGTCCAGACTTCGAAGTAAAAGTCAGCTGGAGGAACTCACTCCTATCTGCATCTCACTAGTTGCAAAACACCAATAGTCCCCAAATTACAGTGTTATGTAAGTTAATGAGCCAAGCATTCAGAATTCCACAGAAACACTGTCTCAGCTGGTACCTGCTTCCTGGGCCTACAATTACATAACTGTTATCCATAGTATAATTGAGATATAGTAGATTCAAAATAAATTATAGGAAAGCAAGCTGGAGATTACCCCTTCTTCTTTAACAATGTTCAGTGCAAACACAGCCCACAGGATATTGGACAGCTCACCTAGATTTAAGGTCTGCCTTCTGTTATTGGTTTTTGTTTTGGATTTTTGGGCCTGGACATTTTGATTTTGTCCTACACTGACCCCTGGCGCAAGGGATTGTGTGGGAATGGAAGGACCTGCTCCACAGAGGGTGCCCTGTGTCCAGTTGGGAGGAGGCTCTGGGTCTCCACCCAGGAAGGGGCCCTTATCTTTGCTACTCTGCCCCCCTTCAGAGGGAGCAGGGAAAGGAAGAGGGCCAGGGCATGGGGGGCCAGGTGGCCTGCACAACAGCCAACCAAGGGCAGATGAAGGAGCCACAAGGGCCAAGTAGTCACGCCCTGGACAAGGAGGAGGAGGGAGGCCAGAAAGTTCCTACAGACTTTCCAAGAACCTGGAAACTGAGGGAGACCAAAAGTCACATCTGCTCCATCACTCACTGCCATCCAGGGTACAGACTCCTGATAAGATGTTCAGCTTTACTTCAACACTTCCAGCATCAGGGACAGCCTTACTTGGGGGGCCTCAGTTAGCAGGGATTAAAAACTAAAGGGATTAAGAAACAGAGTTAGTCCATGGTGGCTATGGGAAATGGGGAGAGCAGAGGGAATCAGGACTCCAGAGCCAGGCCAGTGGGAAGGTGGTCCAGGGTTTGTGGTCCCTGATGCCCAAGGGGTGATGGGCAGGCCGTGGGTGCTGAGGCTGTGGTCGGCCGGAGAGAAGCACAGACCTCAAGTCCCTGGTCTGCTCCGTAGTATCCAGGAAGCCTGTGATGTTTTTCAGGCCGGATTTGGGGTAGTGCAGATCCTTTTCCTGTGCCTTCCATGCCCTCCACTGAGGTACAGCGAGCTCCGTATGGAAGTGAGTTGTGCCTGGGCCAGCAGCTCCGGGAGCAGCCTGCTGTGCTCCAGGAAGGGTACCTGCCAAGGCACAAAGCTCTCTGAACAAAGCGCGAGAGTGATACCTCCTGCAGAGGCAGAGGCACTAGGACAGTGGCGGGGCAACCTCATGCACAGCGGGCTACCATGAGGGCTCCCAAGGAGTCCTTTTAACTTGGCCTGGGAAAAGAAGTGCCTGGATGGTGGACCAGAGCCACCCTGGGCACCTGGCCCTGAGGGGCTGTGTTAAGTGGAGATGCCACCAGCCAAGATGCTGTTGAGAACTCGATCCTCCGTGACTCTGCCAACAACTCAGCCAACTCCTCAGGTCTCCGGGTGCACCCAAGGTGGGTGCTGAAGAAAGTGGGGAAACACATGTCCTCTTCCAGGAGGTCAGAAAGGAGTGAGGCCTGTGGGTGTGGGGTGGCGGAGGCGGGAGGGGTGGGTCTGCTGCTCCATTCTCTCCTCTGCATATTTCTTTTCTTTTTAAGATTAATTTATTTGTCCTAATCAGGTATACATGACAGCAGAATGCTCTTCGATTCATTGTGCACAAATGGAGCACAATTTGTCACTTCTCCGGTTGTACACAAAGTAGGATCCCACCATTCGGCAATCCTACATGTACCTAGGTAGTGATGACCATCATTACCCTATCCCCGTGTCCTCTCTCTTCCCTCCCTCCCTCCCCTTTGGCCAATCCAAAATTCCTCTACTTGTCTCATGCCCCTCGCCTTATAGATTAAGCATCCTCTTAACAGAGAAAACATTCAGCCATTGGTTTTTTGGGATTGGCTCATTTCGCTTAGCATGATATTCTTTAACTCCATCCATTTACCTACAAATGCCATAATTTTATTCTCTTTTATTGCTGAGTAATATTCCATTGTGTATATGTACCACATTTCTTTATCTATTCATCTATTGAAGGGCATCTAGGTTGGTTCCACAGTTTAACTATTGTGAATTGAGCTGCTATAAACATTGAAGTGGCTGCATTACTGTAGTGTGCTGTTTTTAAGTCCTTTGGGTATAGACTGAGGAGTTGGGATGGTTGGGTCAAATGGTGGTTCCATTCCAAGTTTTCTAACGAATCTCCATACTGCTTTCCAGATTGGCTGCACCAATTTGCAGGCCCACCAGCAATGTATGAGTGTGCCTTTTTCACCACATCCTCGCCAGCACTTATTGTTGCTTGTATTCTTGATAACTGCCATTCTGACTGGAGTGAGATGAAATCTTAGAGTAGTTTTGATTTGCATTTCTCTGATTACTAAAGATGTCATATATTTGTTGATCCACTGTTTATCTTCTTCTGAGAAGTGTCTGTTCAGCTCCTTGGTCTATTTATTGATTGGGTGGTTGTTTCTTTAGTGACAAGTTTTTTGAGTTCTTTATATATCCTGGTGATTAGTGCCCTATCTGATGTGCATGTGGCAAAAATTTGCTCCCAAAAGGTAGTCTATCTCTTCACCTCATTGATGGTTTCTTTTGCTGAAAAGAAGCTTTTTAGTTTGAATCCATCCTGACAAACTCACATACGTACGATTATCTCATACTTGACAAAGGAACCAAAAACATACACTGGAGAAAAGATAGTCTCTTCAACAAATAGTGCTGGGAAGCCGGGCGCGGTGGCGCAAGCCTGTAATCCCAGCACTTAGGGAGGCTGAGACAGGAGAATCGTGAGTTCAAAGCCAGCCTCAGCAATGGCGAGGCGCTAAGCAACTCAGCGAGACCTGTCTCTACATAAAACACAAAATAGGGCTGGGGATGTGGCTCAGTGGTCGAGTGCCCCTGAGTTCAATCCCCAGTACCAAAAAAAATAGTGCTGGGAAAACTGGAAATCCATATGCAGCAAAATGAAACTAAGCCCCCATCTCTCACCATGTGCAAAACTCAACTCAAAGTGGATCAAGGACCTGGGAATTAGACCAGAGACCCTGCACCTAATAGAAGAAAAAGTAGGCCCAAATCTTCATCATGGATTAGGCCTCAACTTCCTTAACAAGACTCTTAAAGCAAAAGAAGTTAAGAATCAATAAACGGGACGGATCCTCTGCATGTTTGCTTATGCACACAGCCAGGCAGCAAGGTGTTCTGGAGCTGCCGTCACCCAGTGGACGATACCTGGGAAGATGAGCACTGGTGCTGGGCCTTGTGCCCTCTCAGATCACCAGGAGCATTTGCTGCCTTCCCTTTCATTTCAAAGCTAAGGCGATGACAAGTTAGCGTGTGAGCATCCATGGCTTTTCCCTTGTCCGCGCTTTTGTTTTCCATGGTTTGAGTTAAATGTTAAATGGAAAATTCCACAAGTAAGCAACTTATGAGTTTTAAATTGCACGTCGCTCTAAGTGGCATGGTGAAATCGCACGCTGTCTCCTTCTGTCCCACCCAGGAGGTGAATGACCCCTGTGTCTGGCACACCCGCATTGTTTACGCTCCCCACCCGTTATCCACTCGGTAGCCATCTGGGTGATCAAGGCAGCGGGGCAGTTTGGCAATGCTGCTTCAAGCCCCCTTGTGTGGAAGCCCAATGCCACGTGAGCACGCCTCTGCCCCACCTCACCTCTCCTCATCAGGGAGGCCTGCTGTGGCCTCACATTGTCCCAGGAAGAAGGGCAAGCACAGTCCAAGAAGGGATTTTAAGAAAGACACACATGGGCTGGGATTGTGGCTCAGCGGTAGAGCGCTTGCCTCGCATGCGTGAGGCCCTGGGTTCAATCCTCAGCACCACATACAAAGCAATAAAATAAAGACATTGTGTCCATCTACAACTAAGAAAATATTTAAAAAAAAAAAAAGAAAAAAAAAAGAAAGACACACATGAGGGCTGGGATTGTGGCGCAGTGGTAGCGTGCTCGCCTAGCACACGTGAGGCACTGGGTTCGATCCTCAGCACCACATAAAAGCAAAGCTATTCTGTCCACCTAAAACTAAAAAATAAATAAATAAATATTAAAAAAAAAAGAAAGAAAGACACACATGAGTTTTATCACAGCGTATTGTTATAATCATTCTTTTTTTTGTACTGGAAATTGAACTCAGGGGCACTCGACCACTGAGCCACATCCCCAGCCCTATTTTGTGTTTTATGTAGAGACAGGGTCTCACTGAGTGGCTTAGCGCCTCGCCATTGCTGAGGCTGGCTTTGAACTCGCGATTCTCCTGTCTCAGCCTCCCAAAGTGTTGGGATTACAGGCGTGCACCACCACACCCAGCTTTGTTATAATCATTCTACTGTTAGTATTCACTCATCTCTTCCTGTGCCTGATTTATGTTACACTTTACCATAGGCATGTGCAGGAAGAATACAGGAACCTATGTAGGCATCAGTACTCCCTGTGGTCTCAGCTATTCCCTGGGGCCTTGGAATATCCCCCCAGTGATAATTAAAAGAGGATGAGGGGGCTGGAAGGTACAAGAAAAGACACTCAATTCTCCTCCTCCTGTTCTTCCTCCTTGGAAGAAAGGTGAGATTTGGATCAAGAAGATGGGATGTCAGGGGAAGCACACAAGGCTTGTGTGGACACGGGGCCGTCCCGCCACACTGGCTGCAGCATTGACTTTACCAGGCAAAGACATGTCTGGTCACGACTGCAAAGCCAGCCTTGCTTCCCAGTCGTCCTCCCTGCCCTTTGGGAGCCTCTTCCTTCCACTTCCCTGGTGCAGTCCTGTAGTCTCTGCTCAGTTCAGGTCTGCCTGCCACACTCCAGGTTCCTGTTCATTGTCAGCTGTGATCTGAACAAAGCCATTCACAGGGAGGCTACAAAGTGAACTGTGGACCCTTTCTGTGCAGGGCACTGTTCCTCATCACCTCATTGAACCCACAGTCACCACTGGAAGACTAACTGTGTGCTACAAGAGTTAAGTAGCTTGCTCAGGTCATTCACTTCTTCTTCTTTTTTTAAATTTTATTTATTTATTCTACTTAGGTATACATGATAGCAGAATGCATTTTGATTCATTCTGGTTGTATGTGATGTAGAATCACAACATACATGCAGTCATACATAAAGCTAGGGCTATGATGTCCATCATATTTCACCATCTTTACTGTCCCCATGCCCCCTCCCCGCTCCTACCCCTGTTCCTCCATTCTTCCCATGTCCTCCCCAACATTATGGATCAGCATCCACTTATCAGAGAGAACATTTGGCATTTGGTTTTTTGGGATTGGCTTACTTCACTTAGCATGACAGTCTCCAACTCCATCCATTTACCTGCAAATGACATAATTTTATTCTTTTTTATTGCTGAGTAATATTCCATTGTGTATGTATACCACAGTTTCTTTATCCATTCATATATTGAAGGGCATCTTGGTTGGTTCCACGGTTTAGCTACTGTGAATTGAGCTGCTATAAACATTGAAGTGGCTGCATCACTGTAGTGTGCTGTTTTTAAGTCAGGTCATTCACTTCTAAGTGGCGAATAGGAGATTCAAATTCCATTTGTTGGAGTCCACAGCCTGTTTTTTCCTATGGTCTCTGTGGGACAGGCTGTGCGGGGAAGTTTCCTTCAGGATGGAGAGGCCCTTGATGTATCAGTTTCTTCAGGTTCATAGTGTTTTGCCTCCTGTCCCCTCATCTCCAGCGAAGTCAGGAAGTCAGCGTATGCTATTGCAGCTGCACACTGCTCCCTGGCCCTGGGAGATGGCTGTGGCAGAGTCATCTCTTGGAAAGGGAACATGAGGGCCTGGGACAAAAGCAGCTCCACCACCCATCACAATGGTGCCAGCCCTGAGTGGCCACTGCACCTCAGTGGGTGCTGTTTCCTCCTGAGGGGGCTGGCCAGCAGGTACCAGTTAAACTGTAGCAACTAATAACAGCTTTGGAAGGAAATGGGAAAATGGGCAGATTTAAATTATTTAGTTGTTACCACGTGAATGTTCCAGACCCAAATGCTAACTTTGAGATCATTTAGATTTAACTAATAATGCGACCCTGCCACACAAGATAAGTTATCCCCTGGGATTTAAAACAAAAAACTAAGTACAATGGTTGCATACTTTGCATAAAATGGATGAGATTCTCAAAGTCATGAATATACAGGGAAAACACTAAAAGAATCATGGATAGACCTGAGAAAAGTCAGAATTGTGCCAGTCACTCAGTACCCCATCTAAATGGAATTATGTTGGTGCTTTCAAGTTCAGCTGTGGGGACCCAGAGAGGGAAGTGCCCCTTGGAACCTCCCTCTGTCCGCAGTTGGAACCCTGCAGTGATGGGGAGGCATGTTTACTGCTTTCCCATTTAATAAGTCTTCAGCTAACGTGACATGCAGAGACAGGAATGTCATCCTTCTCTGAATTCCCTGGTTAATATGGTTAACCAGAAATGCTTTCTGGGTTCAGTCTTTGCTGTTGTTTTCAATTTTTCAAAATTTTTTCTTTGTTTTCTTTTCCTAGTAAATACAACATACTCATCAAAAAATCTTTATTTCAGAACCTCAGAATGGCTGTAGTGGCATGCTCCGTTTGGGCAAAGTGTGAAACTGGGCTGAACTGTAAAAACCCTACAAAAAACCCTGCTGTAGATATATACACACATATATACAAATATAAATATATGTATATTCGAATATAAATATATATTCGAATATATATATATTTGATAGCAATTCATGGAGTTATGAGTAAACTCTTTCAAGTAAGAATGTGCGAAATAAAGGCAAGGAAATTTCAGTGGGTTCCATATCAAAGAATAAAGATCCCTCAAGTGTCCCAGCTGGATTAAATTACATACTAAGTGCCTGTTTGACAGGAAAGTTTCAAAAACTGGATCAGTCCTTGCACTGAGAAGCTCAGACAAGGATGAATAAGCAGCTGTGGTCAAGCTGCATGGCCCCTGCAGTAGGGGCAGGAAGTGAATGGGCCAAGGATAGAGGGGAGGATGAAGCCCAGCGATGGGGCAGTGCCACTGGAAGCAGCCTCCAAAAATGAGAGAGGAATTTCTGGGCAGAGGGGAACGTGTGCAGAGGCCTGATAAAGGCAGGTGGCCCCACGTAGTGGGCACCTATGAAGCTGTGCTGCACCATCCTCTGGACAAGCGTGAGGAGTGAGGTGCAGACGGGAGGGCCGTGCTGCCAGCAGCGGGGGCTGCAGGGAGCTCGTGGAAGGCCTGACACTTCCCACTAATGCGGTGTGCCCAACTCTTAGAATCGCCTGAAAGCCATCAGAAGACTTTCAAGCAGAACCCTGAGATGGCATCTGTCTTTGAGGAAGACCATTTGGAGAGGAGTGTCCTGGACACTTGGTGGGCGGAGGAGACTGGAGGCTAGTAGGAAGGTAGAATATCAGTCTAGAGCCAAAGGATCAATGGGACTTATTGACTGTCTGATTTAGATTGTAGGGAGTCTAGGTGGACTGAGATAGTTTCCTAACATAGGTAAGATAGTGGAAAAGAAGGTTAGGAGAAAGATCATGAATTAGAATTTGCACTGAGTTAAGTCTCCAGATCCTGGAGGAGTCCAAATGAAGATCTGTAAGAGGCTCCTGGAGAGATCATTACAAAAGAGCATCATTTTAATGCCAGATTTAATAACTGAGATAAGTTTAATGAATAGGTAATTCTAAATAATATAAATATTGAATGTTAAGTACATCATCTGCAAATAAACATGGAAAAAACAAAAACCTGTTTGCCATTCCAATTAAGAAATCTGAAGATGTGTGCTGGGCTTTGGGGTTCGGGCCTCAGTTTTCCACTATCTAGAGACTGCTGGACCTCTGTCTAAGGCCACCACAGCAGAACCCATGAAACAACTCCCTTTGCTGGCAGTTCGTTCCCAGTTGGGGCTCAAGCTTGCGGATTCTTTGACAGAATCCTCTCTGTTTCTGTGGGACATGGTGTGAGCTGCGTGTCCGTACACTGGGTCTTACCTTTCTGTCTGACCTCACATGCCGACCGATCTTGTGCTGTCCCTCGTCAGTTCCTGAAGGCCTGCAGATGCACAGCCTCCTACGCGGTTCCCTCCTCGGGCACATGCTTGCCATTGGGCCTATTGGGCTTCATGTGCCACGAAGTCCTCCCACTGTAGGTGCCAGAGTTCATTTGTACGTCCCCACCAGGATTCCGCCATCGCTACCAGTGACCATGCAGATTGTCTTGAAAACAGTTTCGTAGTTTTTATCTGAGCACACAAAAGAGTTTTATCACAAATACTCCTAAGCACCACGCATAATCAAATTTCACATATAAAACTGGGGGTCCCCCCAGCTCCATTACTGCTTGGGTTGCACTGTTGAATCACTTTGCTCCGAGCTACAGTAAGCAAAGTGATTCCTTTGAGGATTCCGCCAAAGCAGCTGCCAGGATAGAATGCATGAAAAATCCATCCAGTGGAAAACAAGACTCTTGGGGAGATGGAGCCGAGTGAGTGGTCATGATTCCAGCTCAGTGGATTCCAGCCCTGGCTGCAGATTGGTGTCATCTGAGGAGACTCCCACCCGCACGTGATGTGCTTGGTACCCCAGTCCCAGAGACTCGGTAGGACCCCACATGTACTTCTAGAAGGGTCACCATTCAGGTATCTTGTATCCAGAGCATGAAAACTGAATGACCTTTCAGAAGAAACTAAAAATGACCATAAATATGTGTTCATTTGGCCATCGTGTGAGTACCTGGGTGTGTCAGGGAGGAGGAAGGGAGGCCTCAGGCCCCGGGGAAAGTTCTGCTCCTGTGCCTCGTGGACAACTGCGTCCTCTCCCCAGGTTCACTCAGAGGCACTAGGCAACCTGCAGAAGGAGCGCTGACCCCCACCCTGGGTCAGGCAACAACAAGGGGCTCGCTGCGGTAGCTGGGGGGACCATGTGACAGTGTCAGCAGGAACTACCTGTGAGGAGGAAGGGTCTACATAGGACACACCCTGCCCTCGTCCTCTGCCATCCACAGTCTGTCATGGAAACAGAAAAATGACAGAGACCTTCACTGACCAGACTTCTCAGCTGGGCACTGTGGCCCTAGGGCCAGCACTGTGAGCACAGGTGGCGTCCAGGAGAAAGGCAAGCTGCCCTAGGACCTGGACTTGAGGACCCACAGATCCTGCCTTGCCAGTCCCCCATCCTGTCCCAACTGCACCCTCAGTTCTGAGTCTTCCTTATTGACAAGCTGAACTCAGTGTATTATCAAGAACCCCACCACCACTGCCTCCAGCCCTGCGGGAGTGGGCCCTGCTGCCCCGCAAGATTACCAAGATTCGCTACCAAGGCACTGAGAGATAGTGTTATACACTGGGGAGCCCAGATTCACTGTCTCTGGGCTGAGTGCTGTGGATGCTGATTCTGACCCCTTCCAAGGATGAAGTCGTCACTCAGACCCAGCTTACAGGGTGGCCGAGTGGACTGGATAAGCCGCCACTGCTGCTGAGGTCTCAGGCTTCCCGTGGCCTTCAGGGGAGCCCACAGCCTCTCAGTGAGAGCAGCCATCTCTTCCTTGACCAGTTTGAGTTCCCTTCAGAGGGCTCTTGGGTTGTTTTTTTTGTTTTAGTTTTTGGTTTTGATGGGAAAGTAGAGTTGTAGATATTTTCTACAGGCTCAGTAAGTGGGACCATTGTAAGTGGGATGATGTAGTTCCAGAGTTTGGTGTATCCCAGGGAGTGGGGGCAGCAAGGTGAGGGAGTGAAGCCACTTAAGAGCTGGGGGGCCGGGCGCGATGGCACAAGCCTATAATCCCAGCACTTAGGGAGGCTGAGACAGGAGGATCGTGAGTTCAAAGCCAGCCTCAGCAATGGTGAGGCACTAAGCAACTCAGTAAGACCCTGTATCTACATAAAACACAAAATAGGGCTGGGGATGTGGCTCAGTGGTCGAGTGCCCCTGAGTTCAGTCTCCAGTACCAAAAAATAAAAAAAAAAAGAGCCGGGGGTCCTCAAGAAGATCTGGCCCAGCCTTTCATTACAGTCAGAGGAAACAGATTCAGAGGCGTTGAGTGACCATCTGGAGCCACTCACAATGCTGGCAGCAGGAGCCGGGTGAGGACTGCAGGCCTTCCTTTCTCTCCCAGGTTCCTTCTGCTTCGTGGGGCTTGCTGGCTTCCCAGGGAGGCTGAGCAGGAGGTTGCAGGGTGCTCAGACACACCACCCTGGCCACAGGAAAGGAGCCCTGCACAGGCTGCTGCCACAGGGACAGAGAGGAAGGACCGAGCACAGAGGGTGTGAGACAGCCTGTGAACAGGGACAAATGGAGGCCTAGGCGACCAGTGCTGGGGTCGTGGAAAGAAGCGATTGCCGGCATGGTGGAGGGAAAAGAGGCTCCTAAGTTTTATCCTCCTTTAAAGGGCACGAAGATGTCAGGTAGGTGCGTGAGGAGGCTTGCGCCTACGTGGGACACTCAGGCTGCACAATGGAGGAGGTGAGATGTGTTTTGCGCGGACAGCCAGCATTGGCCTGACTGTTCTTTCTAAACTGACACAGGGTGAGCGGGGCCTGCGTATCTCTAGGCTCTGCCCTGGCCATGGTCAGGAGCTCCTAGTTAAGGGGATTTGACTGAGGCAACAAGGTAATTTTGTCTTTTTCCACTACTGTATTTTTCCATTCTTAGACATCTCTAAATTTTTCTACACAGCTGAAGATCACACTGTTATTGAAACAAAATTTTCCCCTTGGTTGGAAGGACTTGGTTCTTAAGACATTAACATCTCAATGAGACCACCTGACTACTTCTAAAGACTCCCTCCTGCTTCCTGATGGCCACTGCCCCCAGCAACTCTCACAAGCTCAGAACTTGTTACAGCAGTAGCCTCCTAACTGGCCGTTTTGCCTCCCTTTTCTCCATATTGAGAAATAAACACAATCCAGTTCCTCTGGTGGACAGATCATATTCCATGCTGCAGAAAGGCAAACTCTGGGTCATGTGTTCAAGGCCAGGGTGGAGCCTGCTGTTATGGCCTGGCAGAATGTTCAGAAACAGGTATGCCTCAGAGGAAGGTTTGAAACCTTTAAGGTTTAGTCCGTTAAGGACTGCTGTTGGAAGTTCAGTAATTTGTCCTGGACTCCTTTCTCTTTATTCAAATAATCAGCCAGTGGTGGAACTGCTCTGGCCTGGGGGCCTATCTTACAAATCCCCATCCTTCCCACTTGTTAGTAGAAATTCCACAGGCCACAGACAAAATCCAATCTGCAGATAACTAGAAAACATAAGAAACCCAAATACAAATCACTCCATCAGAGAAAACATTGCTCTTTTCAATTTAAACAAACTAATTTTTTTTTGAGCCAAGATGCATTTACTGTAATTTCCAGAATGAGTCTTACAAGTATCTGGTTATCATAAGCACAGAAAGACAGCTTATTAGCTTTAACTGCTGCATAAAAGCAGGCAGCATTTTCAAGATTTCTGGTTTCACCTTTTAACCCAATGAATAACTATAAATAGATGGTGGGGCCTGGGGTTTCCACGGCTAAGTGCTGCTATAAATAGTTCTCAACATTTTCCCACTTCATGCTTTCTGAAAGAACATTCTCCACTTCCTTTCTTGGATAACCTCTGGGAATAAAGTGACCACATTCAGAATTTTATTGAGGGAGTTTAACAAAACTTTTAATGAACCTATTAGCAACTCTAAACATTGCTCCCTACTGAAAGCAACTGAGAGTAAAACGATTCAACAAATCCATTCATGTAATAGATAATTTTATCTACACAGACATTTCTGGGAAATGCATGCCTAACGTAAGTTGCTAATATTTTCTCATGTTACTGGGAATTTTCCTCTAAAACTCAAAGTTAAAAACTATCATTGACTACTCAGTTCTTTTTTAACTTCAGTGAAATTTGCTCTCGTTTCCCTCAAAACTGAGCTCAATTAGCCACTTTGGTGGCTATTAAATGCAAGAAATATATTTCCTTCCACTTTCTTTACATATTATCCAAAAAATGAGGTGTGAGTCCAGCTCAGCAGCCAGGTGCTCACCCTTCGTCTTGGTCTTGAAGGCCACCAGAGCACCCCTGTAAAAGGCACTCGGGCCTCCAGCCGGTTGTTCAGTCCCTGCCCTGAGAGGCCACAGCAGTGCCAGAGCCCACAGCTGGCTCCTCCCTCAGGGAGCTGCCGGCTGCCCACCGGCCTTCTAGCAGCCTCTGCTGGTGGCTCCTCACCGGCAGCAAAAGCTGGACTTGGAAGGGCAAGGGAATTGAGCTAAGGAGGCTGGCGATGGAAACAGGCATGTCAGCAAAGACTCTCTCCCCTTTTACATGTAGAAAAAAGGGCAGGGAGGCAGTAGAAGGGCTATAAGAGATATTTAAAATATCAATGATTTTAAAAAATTAATAGACCATTTTCTGAGCAGCTTTAGATTTACAGAAAATATTGAGCAAAAAGCACAAAATGTTCCCTTATGTCCCCTCCAGCACCCTCAGTGGTATGGGTGTATTTGTTGCCGTTGATGAGCCAGTATTAACACACCATTACTAAATCAAGGCCAACTGTAGTGTACATTAGGGGTCTCTCTTTGGTTTGTACATTCTGTGGGTTTTGACGAATGTGTCATGACATGTACCCACAGTATAATATCATACAAATTAGTAGTTTCACTGCCCTAAAAGTCCCATCTGTCCATCTTTCTCCCTCCAATCCCTGGCAACCACTGATCTTTTGTCTCCATGGCTTCGGCTTTTCCAACATGCCCGGAGGTGGACCCCTACTGTTGGTAGCCCTTTCAGAGAAGCACATCTGTACTTCCCCCATGGCTGGGTACGCTGTCAAGCATCTTAGGTGCTAATCTGCCCTCAGTATATTTTCCTCATTGAGTTGTAGGTTAAGCTCTTTAGTCCATTCTTAAATTGAGTTTCTTGTTTCCATACGGTTTGTTTTTAAGCGTTATGTGTATATTTTGGATACCAATCTTTTATCTGATAAGTGTTTTGCAAAGATAGGGTTTTTTTCTTAAGCAATGAACACAGCAGGTACCCTAAACATGACCTTCATTCATCTAACCATTCAACCAGCATTTACCAGGTAAAAGCACAGGCACGAGGAGCTGAGAATACGGGAGAAAGGGTAGTCCTGACCCTCAAGGAGCTCACAATACCACAAGGAATGTCACACCAACATAATTAGACTGCAGAAAAGATGACATGAGCCTTAAGGATGTTATGCTAAATGTATTAAGCCAGTCACAAAAGGACAGATACTACATAATTCCACTTACAAGGTCCCTATGACAGGAGACAGACAGACCAGAGCAATGGAAACACGAGGTTAGGGAAATGATTCTATAGAATGGGCCCTCTGTTCCGACCTCCACGTGCTTTCTTTTCTAAGAAGCAATTTACCTACAGCCCTGCCTGGCTTAAGTTATGTCACATTCCTCAGCAAACTACCTGTTATCTGCAGGAGAAAAGCAGGCCTCAGAAAAGCCAATAAGAAGGACATGAGTCACCCCGAAGGAGGAGACCTTTGTAACTCTTACACAGACCAGATCCCAGAACTCAGGGAGATAAGAATAATTTCCCCTACCCATAAAATCTGTAAGAACAGGTTCCAAATAGAACTGGTCAGCATAGGCCAAAGTGACCTAGAGATGTCATGCGCGGTGGGGACTTGAGAGTCTGATGTCAACCTGCTGTCAGTCAAAAGTCAAGCGCTGCACCTGGGCAGGACTCTCTGGACAGTTTCCTGGGATCCCCCGTAAAACTGCAGGGCAGGAGAGGCATACCATCCCTCTCTTCTCTGAGAGGGTCCACCCTCTTCCTAGAGAGTGTCCCCTTTCCCTTTTCCTATCCTTTCTAATAAACTCATGGCTATAACTGTGAGCAACATGTCTGAAATCTTTCTGACCTGATTGCAAGAATCAGGGTTGGTGGTGGTGGTGGGGACTTTGCATTGCCTCAGTTTCCCAGAAGGCCGAGCCCTGTAACACCAAGGGTAGCAAAATTCAAACCTCCAGAAAGTAGACAGGGGCTGCCAAGACAGGGCAGGGGCATCAAGAGCTGTTTAGTGGGGGCAAAGTTTAATGGGGGCAAAGAGAGATCTGGACATCGGCTGTATAGCCATGTGAATTTTACTTAGCACAATTGGACTGGTCACTTAAATTTAATTACAAGGGTAAATTTTAAGTTATAAATATTTTACCACAATTTTTAAAAATAAGTTAATTTTTGAAAATAAGTGTGTGGATAAAACACTATGGGAAAACATACAGAAGTGATTCAACTTCTAAATGATTTAAAATCATCTACATTGCCATATTAAATGGGGCGAGTTTTTCAAACTCGGGCGCTGTGATTTATTTTCAACAGTGAAAGGATATTATTCACACTTATTAGATCAACAGACATTAGAAAAAACATAAAGGAATAAAAACAAGTGAATAAGGATATAATTTTTGCCATAAATCTGCCGCTTGGGCAGGGCTCGAAGGGCTGGTCCTCTCTGCTGGACCCCTCAGACAGGTGACTTGAGGGCCACTCACTTGGGTGCCCGGCTCCTGGGTCTGGGAAGCTTGCATGGTGGGGCTGGTACCACTGGGACCCTTGCCACCTCTGACTCTATGTGGCTTCACACTCTCTCTCTAGTGTAGTGGCTTCAGCGTAGCCAATTACAAGTGTGGAGAATATAGTGTAGAGAAACCCTGCATTCTGTTTTCCTAATTTTTAACATTTGTTTCAATTGATGGACCAACACTGATACATCATTAGTAACAAAAGCTGATACTTTACCCGGATTTCCTGAGTTTTTACCTAGGGTCCTTTTTCACTTCTAGGGTCCCACATTATGTTAGTTGACATGTCTCCTTCAGCTCCTCTTAGCTGTGATGGTGTCCTCCTTGTTTTTGATGACCTTAGACAGTTTTGAGGAGTACTGGTTAGGTATTTTACAGAATGTCCCTTGATTGAATTTATCTGATGATGTCTCATGACTGGAGTAAGCGTTTTGAGGAGGAAGACCACCGAGGTGGATTCCCTCACGCACACACATCCCAGCAGGCTACCAACTCTCAGCAGGAGTTACCGCTGCTGTTGCTGATCTGGACCACATGGCCTGGGAGTGTTTGCCAGGTTTCTCCATGGTGAATTGCTCTTCCCCAACATGCCCATTCCTGCACTATTTGAAAGCAAATCCTCAGGCACAGCCCTCCTTTGATTTTGATGAACCTTTTCAGATAACAACGTAGTCAACTGAACTTTCAAACTTGATTCCATGTGTGTTTTTATCTCTGTGTCTCCTTCTCAGGGGTGTCTGAGCAGGAAGTGTGACCATCCACAGGGCAGTGGAGAGATGGCCCTCTGGGGTGTCATGTGCCTCTTTGCTAGCTTCTCCTGACTGGCTCCTGGGCTTTTGTTGCTGTGAGACCCCTGTTATTACTCCCTTTGACCTTACACAACCATTTTCCTCTTGATGTATCTGAACAAGTTTTGTGAGCGAAATTGCTCTGAAGCAATGCACGTATCGAACAAACATTCGTTGATGGAACCATGTGCCAGGAAATTTCAATTTATAAATGTCTCTATCACATATTCCTATAGCAATCTGTAGTTCTTTTCTAAAACTTTACGTACAGTAAAGCTCTCTCTTTTGAGAGCATCATCCTATGAGTTTTGAAAAATACGTAGTCATGTTACCACAATCACAATCAAGTTGTAGAAAACTTGTGTCATCAAAGAGATTCCCTGGGGGTCTCTCTGTAACCACCCCTTCCCCCACAGTCCCAGCTGTCTGGTGATCTCTGCCCCGTGGTCTGCCTTTTCTGGAATGTCATGGAAATGGAGTGGCACCTTGTAGCTGCTTTCACTTAGTGTAACACATCTGCAATTCTTCCGAGTTGGGGCATGTGTCGGGAGTCCTTCCTTTTTATCCCTGAGCAGAACCCCTGTGTGGTCATGTAGTAGTTGCTCATTCATGCACAGCTGGAAGGATTTCAGTTGCTTCCAATTTTTGTCCATCATCAGTAAAGCTTGTGTGAACGTTTACAAGCCACTTCGTTTTTGTTTTTAATTTATTTATTCTGATTAGGTATACATGACAGCAGAATGCATTTTGATTCATTGTATACAAACGGAGCACAACTTTTCACTTCTCTGGTTGTACACAATATAGAGTCACACCATGCGCAGCCATACATGAACCCAGGGCACTGTTGTCCATCGCATTCCACCATCTTTCCTGCCCCCGTTACAAACCACTTTTTTGTGTGAATATGTTTCTTTCTTTTCTGTCTCTACCTAGCAGTAGGATTTGTAGGTGAGATAGCCAGTGTGAGTTCAACTTGGTAAGAAGCAGGCACACTTGTCTGAAGGGGCTGTGCAGTGCCGTGTGCATATCACAGAGCTCAGCAGCCTCCCGGCCCTCCCTGAGGACACCTTAGTTCTGGCCCTTCTAGCAGATGCATGCACTTCCCCAATAGCCAGGCGTCGCTGGGTGCTGACTGCAGGTTGTGTACCTTCTTTGGAGAAGCATCTGTTATTTTCTACCTGTTGAGGAGGGTGGATTGTTTCCTTATGGCTGAGCTTTGAGAATTCCTTATGTGTCCTGCTTTCTAGTCCTTCCTCAGGTTTGCGAGGACCCTCTCCCAGGCTTTGGCTTGCATCTTCACTCTTGGTACACTGTCTTTTACAGAGAAGTTTTTAATTTTTACAAGGTTTAATTTGATGTCATACCTAATACCTTTGCTTAGCCTGATGTCACAAAGATTTTCATCTGTTTTCCACTAGGTATTTTATAGTTCTATAATTTAAATTTAGGTTCATAACCCATTTTGAATTAATTTTGGCATGAAATGTGAGATACGGGTCCAGTTCATTATTTTCAGCGTGGACATCCAAATGTCACAGTGCTATCATTCTCTTTTGCCTTGTCTTTACACTTTGGTTTAAAAAAATTAATTGACTGTATCAGTGCAAGTCTATTTCTGGATGGTTCTGTTCCACAGATCTATGTTCACTCTTTTGTCAAAACTCCTGACTGTAGCTTTGTAGTAAATCTTGAAATCAGGTACTATGGGCCTTCCAATTTTGTTCTTTTTTATTTAAAATTTATTTTGGCTGCTACAGTTCCTTTTCCTTTACATAAAGTATTCAGAACTGGCTTATTATTTTAAACTTCTATAATATGATCTATTAAGCTGGGGAGTTTATAAATAAGATAAAATAATTTCCCACAGTCCTGGAGGCTTGGAAGTCCAAGATCAAGGTGCCAATGGAGTTCCTGTCTGGTGAAGTCTTACTCTGCTTCACAGATGGCACTTCTTGCTGGGTCCTCATAGGCTGGAAAGGCTACTAGTGGCTTCATGGCTCTTTTATAAGATGACTGACTCCATTTAGGATATGAGTGAATCACCTCCTACAGGTGCCACCTCGATGCTATTACATTGGTATTTAAGTTTTAACTTACAAATCTGGGGAGACTATATTCAGATCACAGCATGTAACTCTGTACCCCACTTTCTCTCTATGATGGTACAGTATTTACTCTCAGCCATTATACACATTTCCAAATAGTTAGAAGGAGATAAATATCCTATTATATTTGTCATTTGTCTTGTTCTTCCTCATCCCAGAAGTTCCAAGTTACCCACAGTGTGGAGAATTTCTTTAGCATTTCTTTTAGTACAGGCACACTGCCTTAAATTTTTAAATTTTTTCATTCAAAAATGCATTTTGACAGGTTAAAAATCAACATATGCAAATCAATAGCTTTCCTAAATACCAACAATAAATCTTCTGAGAAAGAAAATAGTATTCTCAAAAGTGTCAGAAAAAAAATCTAGGAATAAATCTAACCAAGGATGTTAAAAACCTCTATAATGAAAACTATAGACCATTGAAGAAAGAAAAGAAAAAAAGAAGACAACTTCAGAAGATGGAAAGACCTCCCATGTTCATGGATAGGCAGAAGTATAATACTGTCAAAATGGCATACTATCAAAAGTGCTATACAAATTCAATATAATCTCCATCAAAATACCAATGACATGCTTTCAGAACTAGGGGGAAAAAAAACAGTTCTAAAATTCATTTGGAAGAAAATAGACCCATAGTAGCCAAAGCAATTCTGAGCCAAAAAAGCAATGCTGGAGGCTTCACAATGTGAGAAATATAAGTAAGGTGGTCCATTTTCAGAATATAGTATTTAGCCTTAACTGGATCCACTTGTAGCCATTTTAATTACAGACTTTCCCTCTGTCTGCTCCAATTTTAAAATTAGCTAATCCAGTAGATCGTAACCCCAAGCTCCTCCAATCAGGGCGAAGGGCAGTGCTGCATTGGGGATAAAAGCAGACGGACTGACCTCCCAGGTGTGCTTGTTAGTCAGATACCCTCTGGGGGCAAACCCTTCTGCAGAAATACAGTTTTTGCCTTGCCCACCCACTTTCAAGCATGTGCTTGATTTCTTGTAGCACCTTGGTATTTCCAACAACAATACCTGACTTCAAATTATGCTACAGAGTTATAGTAACAAAACCCGCATGGAACTGGCATAAAAAGAGACACAGCCCAAGGGTACAATAGAAGATATGTAGACAAACCCACGCAGATACAGGTCATCTGATCTTGACAAAGGTGCAAAAATCATATATTGGAGAAAAGACAGCCTTTTTAACAAATGTTGCTGGGACAACTGGTTATTCATATGTAGAAGAATGAAGCTAGACCCTTATCTTTCACCCTGTACAAAAATCAACTCAAAGTGGATCAAAGATCTCAGAATTAGACCAGAATATATGCAACTCCTACAAGAAAACATAGAGTCAACACTCCAGCATATAGGCACAAGCAAAGATGTTTTCAATGGGACTATAATGACAAGAATTAAAAAATAGGATGACATCAAATTAAAAAGCTGCTGCACAGCAAAGAAAACAATTAGGAATATGAAGAGAACCTACAGAATGGGAGATAATCTCTGCTAGCTACTCTATCTAGAATATAAAAATAACTCAAAAAACACCAAATAAATAAATAGGCAAATTAAACAGACACTTCTCAAAAGAAAAAAATACAAATGGCCAACAAATATATGAAAACAATGTTCAATATAATTAGCAGTTAGAGGAATGCAAATCAAAACTATCCTGAGATTTTATCTCACCCAGTCAGAATGGCAGTCTTAAAAATACAAACAATAATGAATGCTTAAGAGGATGTGGAGAAAAAAGAACATTTTTATACTTTTGTTGGGACTGTAAATTAGTACAACCACTATGGAACTCAATATGGAGTTTCCTCAAAAGACTAGGCATGGAACCACCATATGACCCAGTTATACCACTCCTCGCAATTTGTCCTAAAGAATCAAAGTCATCATGCGACAGTGGTACATGCATACCCATGTTTATAGCAGCACAATTCACAATAGCCAAACTATGGAATCAGCCTAGGTGTCCATCAATAGAAAAATGGATAAAGAAAATGCAGTACATATACACAATAGCGTTTAATTCAGCCATAAAGAAAAATGAAATTATGGCATTTATAGAAAAATGGATGGAACTAGATAGAGGCTGTTAAGTGAAATAAGTCAAACTCAGAAGGTGAAAGGTCATATGTTTTCTCTCATATGTGGAAGCCAGAGAGGAAAAAGGAAAAGAAAGGTGAGGGTGGGGTGGGGTAGGGATCTCATGAAAATCAAATGGAGATCAGTAGAGGAAAAGGACCCAGGAGTGGGGGTGGGAAGGGAGTGGGGAAGTGCTGGGAAACGATCCTAGTCTAGCTGTATTGTTACATTGTATGCATGTATGAATAAGTAACAACAAATCCCATCTTTAAGTACAAATATAATGCACCAATAAAAACATAGAAAGAAAAAAGAAAAAAATTTTAAATATCATAAGAAAGAAAAAAATGCATTTTGAGTCAGGCATGGTGGTCCATGCCTGTAATCCCAGTGACTCAGGATGCAGAGGCAGGAGGATCACAAGTTCAATGCCAGCCTTGGCAACTTAGCAAGACTCTGTCTTGAAATAAAATATAAAAGGGCTGGGGATGTAGCTAAATCCCCTGTACCCCTGGATCCCGCCACACACATACACACAAATGCATTTTGTCTCCATTACTGAAGGAGGTTTCTGTTTGATTTTTTGTGGTGCTGGGGATCGAAGCCAGAGTGTCTTACATGCGAGATAAGCACTATACACTGAGCTACGTCCCCAGCCCTGAAGGACACTTTGGATGCATATAGAATTTTGGAATGACAGAGTTTTTCTTGGGGAGTCTTTTGCTGGTTTTTTCTTTCACTGCTTAAAACATGTTCCACTGTCTCTGGGCTGCTGTGCTTTCACATGGGAAGTCTTCCGGGTTTTCTGCTCTGTGATCTGTGTTTGCACCTGATTCCCTCCATGCTTCTCCTCTTCCTCCCTTGACATCCCATCCCTCTTCCCCTTCCTTTTACAGTTCCATTGCATGGTTTCTTGCCAGTTTTTTTTTTAAGTGTGTCTGATTAGGATTCAATGAGGTTCATGTTTACTCAAAATTTGTTAGATTTTAAGCATGCCATTATTTTTCAATTTTTCCACCCTCATCAATTGCTTTTCTCCTCCAGGACTACAGTGACATAAATGTGAGACACTTCAAAGCTGCCCCATAGATCTATAAGAATCTGCTCATTTCACTTTAAATCTTTGCTCTTTTCTCACTTCAGACTGGGTAATTTCTGTTATCAGTTTATAGTGTCTGACATCTCCATTCTGCTGTGAATTTTTATGTTTTCACATTGTATTTTTCAGTTCTAAAATGTTCATTTTGTTCCTTTTTTGTAGTTTGTTTCTCTGTTGAAAATGTCTGTCTTTTCATTTATTTCAAACATGGCTGGAGTAGCTGCTTGAAGATTGCTGGTTTCAACATCTGGCTGTCTTGCAACTGGGCTTGTCGGGTTTTTCCCCTGGAGGAATGGTCATCTGGTTCTTTGTGTCATTCTGCACGGGGGCTTGGACATCCTGACTGTTCTGCTGAGCCTCTGGGTCTTGCGTGAGGATGCAGACTCTCCTTGTCTACTTCAGCACTTTCAGACTGCAAGTTCCACTTTGCTGGCGTGAGCAGTGTTCCTGTCTTGATTTGGTTCTCTGAGACCACTGTTTTCTTGGCCTGTTCTGTGTATTCTCCCCTCCTGGTGAGCTGGAGATAACAGGTAGACTCCAGATACCATCAGAGGAAGCCTTTCTCCAACCCGATTCTCTCTCTCTGGGATTTGGGATTCCCCCACATCATCTGACTCCCAGGCCCCTCTTCCAGTTCCTTTGACCATGATAGATTTCTCTTGGAATTTTACTTGTGTACCTACTGTAGCTGTGTACCTTTGCAAGGTGAGCTGGCTTCATGGTTGGGCTAAGACAGAAAAAGACTACTCCGGAGGTTGAGGCAGGAGGATCTCAAGTTCATGGCCAGCCTCAGCAACTTAGTGAGGATGAAATAAAGAAACAGGCTGGGGATGAAGCTAAGTGGTAAAACACTTGTCCAGTAAGCACAGGGCTCTGGGTTCAATTCCCAGTATTGGGGGCGGGCAGGGGGAATGAATGAGAAAAAAATTTAAAAAAGAAAGAAAAGTGGATCTCCCTCTGCTCCACTGCCCCCTCCCCAACTAATAGGGGGCTTTTTTTCTGGTTAGAAAGATAGGGTACCTCTTGGAGATTTTGCTTTCTGCACCTATGCGTGTTTTTACAACTCAGGTTGCCAGGCTAGCCTTGGGTGACAGGTGAGAGGGAGAGAGAGAGAGAGAGAGAGGAAAGAAGGAAGAGGGAGGGCATGAATGCTGCGGGTGCCTTCCAGGCTCTTCAGGAACACTGCCGTGCTTGTGATGCAGTTGTGACAGGTGAGTCAGGCCTTCCCATGTTTGCTGGATGATGAAAGTCCTGTCTGTATCCCTCTCTGGGCCACTGGCTCCCTGAAACCAAGGATCAGGTCTCTCTGCCCTAGTGTGATGTCATTGGCAGGCGGTGCCTTCGGTGTGGTTCACAGTGAGGTCAAAACAATTGTTGAATTATTTGTTTTGGCCAAAGCAGGATGAACAGCAAAATATTGAAGTGATTAGGAAGGGAAATTAACCTAAAATATGTGGAGCAAGTCTAAATGTGAGATGATACTGTGCGAGTGACATAGCTTTTGCACAAGGCTTGAGATGAAGGCAGAACTGCAGGCACATCCGGGCTTTGAAAGATTTAAATAAGAGGAGTCGTCTCCCCTAATTTGTAATATTAACTAATAAATAAATCTCTTGGCAGAGAGAATAAGTCTGAAGTACTATGCTATTCAGAAAACAATAGAAATTGGCAAGGTTTTCAAAAGAGAAAAAAATCATTGAAAAAAATCCAGGCTTTAAGTTATGAGAACAAAAATAGCACAAATGTGTGATGAAGAAAATGAAGGAAGTGGGGAAGCACACGGAACCTGCTGGTGACACGCGGTGCAGGGCTGGCGCGGGAGGTGGTAGCCGTCCTTTGGAACCGCTTAGATGTGGGTGCCTGTCCAAAGGAGCCATCAGGAAGGCGTGAGGAGCTGATAATGAAACGGCCAGAGACGCACATCTGGAGCCTGTGTGCAGAGGGACAGCACTGTGGAGGACGCTGAGGACGTCTCTTGGCAGAGGAGAAGGGGAATTACGGCGGGGTTCTCCAGCAGAGCAGGACACTGAGTGATGAGCTGCAGGCAGCCATCCTCCTGCCACGGTCTGTCTCCAGACAGCTTCACAGAAATGAAAGGAACAGGGCAACCATGGCTCCAAACACACAGCTTTCAACAGAGAACACCGGGCTTAACTGACAGAAATTATCAGATTCCAGATAAGAGAACAGTATTGTTGAATCTTAACAGTCTTGTTATTGTTATTGCAGAACTTTTGATTTATAAGAATAAACTTTTGAAAAACAGAGTGATTTTTCTTTTTCTTTTTCTCTTTTTGCAGTGCTTGGGATTGAACTCAAGGCTCACACATGCTAGGCGAGCCTCTACTGCTGAGCTGCACCCTCAGTCCTTTTTATTTTTTACTTTAAGGCAGGGTCTTGCTAGGTTGCCCAAGCTGGCCTTGAACTTGTGATCCTCCTAGCTTCAGCCTTTTGAGTAGCTGAGATCACATGTGTGTACCACCTCACCTGGCTAACAAGGTGATTCTGACAATTAAAGCTCTAAAGTCCTTAAATACCAGATATAACAATGCTGTCTAGTATGAAAAGTAATGTTGAAAATAATATTAGACTATAATTAAAAGCTAACAGTACAGGGAAAAGTGGAAACTTTTTTTTTTTTTAAGAAGGCAAATTTAGGTCAAATGTCATGTGGTATTTTGCACCAGATCCTGGACAATTCCCAGCAAATGTTGTTAGATTAGACATCTGGCCTCAGTGTGCAGGCAGTAACTGTCCCTTGTGGTGCCTGCCTGGCACCTGCTGCAGGGCAACCTAGGGCCAGACTGTGACAGCCCTTGTGTGCATGAGACGAGAGGACTTCATCCATAGAAAGAGGAGTCACTGTGGTTTTGGAGGGAGAGGGATGAGGTTAGACCTGTTTTAGAAGGCAAGGCTGGCAGGTGAGCTGGAGCTGAACTGGGTCTCCAGCCCCTGGATCCAGGTGAGGTGGGGGGGCTCTGTCTGCTCCTGGGTGCCACAGTTAGGGAAGCCAGTGCATCCAAAGGCATCTGTTTAAAAAGGAACCGGTGCCCACAAGTCAGCTAAGTGACACAGGTGACAGGTGCTCACAAAGGGAGGCACAGGAAGATCAGTAGACTTCCAGTATTTGGGCACCAAACTCAGGCGATTCAGGAGGACTGGGATCAAGGTCATGGCCATAGGTGGTGGCAGTGCGTTCTCCTAGGAATATTTAAGATTCTTGTGGAAATGTCCCGGCTGAGATGTCAGGCAGGCAGATAAAAAATGTCAGCCCCTCAAGAGAAGTAATCTATAGATTGGATATGGGAGCAGCCAAGCCCACAGAGGGAAGCAGCGGACTCACTCAGGACACCTGGGGGCAGAAAAGGCCTAGCCAGCATGGCCAGAGTGCTTCAGTCCCCAACGGCTGTTCAGAGAGACCTGGAAATGCCACACAGAGGACAGAGCTCTGGGCTGAGAACATGAAGAGGAGGAAAGGCGGCTTCGAGGCTTGCTCCAGGCGAGGGAAACAGCAGGCATCTCAGCCACCACAGCAAGGGCTGCAGTGGAGACACCCCAGGGCTCAGGGCAGGGAAGAGCAGCTGCCCGGCTGGGACAGGGAGTGGGTGGGAGAGGTCTGCAGGCTTCTGCAGGTGAAAATTTGACCAAGTCCCAGGGGAAACATTGGAGGGGAGGGGCTTTCTAGCATAAATGATAGCCCAGATGCCAAGGGATAAGCAAGCAGGGCCCTTTTAGAGAACAGAAAGCAGCTTGTGTGGAGAAGCTAGGACAGAAGGTGGCAGGGAGGGACAGTAGAAAGGCAGTCCTGAGGAGCTAGTCTGGTATGAAGAACTCAAGTCTATTCAAGTGCATCAGGGAAAGGGAGCTCATGGCGAAGAATTGAGGGACCCTGTGGACAGCTACTGGTCAGCTGCACACCACAGGAGATGGTGGGACTACTCCTTCCTCTTTTCCTTTCCTCCAGGCACAGGGGCTGTGCACATGCTGCATTTTTCTCCCTGCAAGTTCATTTATTCCTGCTCTCGAGGCATCCACACGCAGCGATTCCCACGGCACTGATTATGACTGCAGTTCTCTGTTACTTTCTATGCCCCAGTGCTCAGTTCTGCGGGGCCATCACCTGTCTGCGGAGCCAATCTCTGGGGCTGGAGGGAGCAATTCCTGGTACAGCTTGCTTCTATAGCTCTGCTCACTTAGCAGTCCTCTGGGGAACACTCCAGGGAAGGGGATGGACTGGGAAAGTGTCCCATAGGCTTTTAAATAGTGGCAGCATTCCAGGGTAGCAAATGACTCCCAGGAAAACCCATGGCACATCTTCCTGAAGTGCATGGATCCTCTTGAATTTATTCAACAAGTTTTTATTGACCTGTTACTTGCTGGGCAGTGGTCCAGGTTGTAGAAATGTAGCAAAACCAAAATCAAGTCCCTCCTTTCTAGAAGCCTACACCCTACTGAGGAGACAGATTTTAAATACATGTCACATGAAAATGAATATAATGATCTAAAGCATGATAAGGTGATTATGTAGGTACTATTTGCCTACAAAAATCAAATACTTAGAACAAGTTTAAATAAGTTAACAGTTTATTCCTTTTTAATTTTCAGTAAGTCTGGAGGCAGTAAATCCAGCGTCAGTGATGCTCCACAGTGTCAGGAACTCAAGTTCTTTTTGACTGCTCCTCTGGGTGTGCCTGCTGTATGGCTGCTGGAGCCCTTACAATCACATATGCATGTCCAACAAGAGATAAGGGTACAGACAGGTCCCACTGCCACGTAGGTCACTTTCCTTTACATTTCATTGGTCAGTCGAACCACCAAGCTGCAGGAGAAGCGGGAAAGAACAGCCTTCAATTTAAGCAGCATGTGCTTTGGGGATCCAATTATAGGAGAGTGTGGACACTGGGAAAAAAAGTGTCTGTTACTAGGGGTAATGACGCAAGGGGGCCTGTGCCATTTAGGATGGTCAGTTTCTTATACACTTGAACAGACACTGGGAAAGAAATGAAGGGCAAGCATGTCCATATTGGGGGGAAAATATTCTAAAAATAGGGAAGTTCCCTTCTGCTTGATACACCCAAAGGAGACAGGATGTCAGGACCGTCAGCTCTTCAGAAGGACCTCCTTGGTTTTTGACAAGCAAAACCAAGTTAAATGCTCACTGTAGCTAGGAAGCCTTGTCTGGAGAGGCTCTTAGAAGTGTTTCAGAGGGGTGTCCAAAAGGCATTTACAGAGGTGGGGTCCGGGTGTGAGCAGCTTCACAGAGGATCTAACTGGGTTTGGACAGATGCCTGGTGGACACTGCCAGGTCAGGGTCTCAGCAAGTCTGATGCACAAACGGTTCTTTAACGAGCACCTGTGGGGACCCATGTCCTTGCTGGGCTGCTCACCAGCATTAGTTTGCTAGGGCTGGGAAAACGGAACTACACACAGGGTGGCTTAAAGCACTGCCAAGCCTTGTCTTTCAGTCAGGGGGAGTGAAGTGTGACAGCAAGCTGTGTTGGGGGGTGCTCCTTCTGTGGACAGAGGGAAGGCTCTGTCCTTGGCCTGTCCTTGGCTTGCAGATGGCTGTCTCTTCTCCCCATGCCTCCTTATGTCACTTCATACTTGCAAGTCCGTGACCAAAAGTGCCCTTCCTAAAAGGATTGAGGCCTACCGTAATGACCACATTTTACCTTGGTTACCTCATATGAAAACTCTCCATCCAAAAGGCCACACTGCAGTGTCCAGGGCAATAGGGCTTTTCACATGCAGTTGGAGGAGCATGATTCAACCTCCACCAGCTAGTGTATAGAGGGTCCAGTGAACGCGCTGCAGTGGAAGGTGAGTTGGAACCGTGGAGATGGGCATGGAGGTGATTTGCTGCCCAGGTAAGAGGTGATGGTACTTTGCATGAGTGTGGTCACCTCCAGGTGGAGAGGACACCAATTCTGGATGTATTCCATGATGCAACCAATGGAATTTACTGCTGGACTGAACACAGGATGGGAAGAGAAGCTGAGACGGACAATGAGGTCGCAGTCCCTGGAGAGAGGCCTGGTGCCTACTGAGCTGGCAAGTCTCACTGTGGGTCTGCGCATGGCTTGCTTCCTCTCATCATGTTAACGTCAACGTCCCCCCTTTAGACAGCATTTCCTGGCCTTGCGATCTAACAGTGCCACTCCTCAACCTCACCCTACTTTCATCGCTGGTTGCCATATGACTCAGTGTGTCCTCTACAGTGTGTCTTTCATCACTGACATCTAAGTCCCACTGAAATGGGGACCTCGGCTACCTGTTCACTTCTCTATTACCTGACTCGATCGAGGTTGGTGGCACAGGGTAAGCGCTCAGTAATTACTGACTAAGCGAGTGAATGCCTCAGTGTGTGTTGGTACCAGCAGGTGAGGAACAGGGGCACTTAAAGAGGAGCCTTAGCTTCGAGCTTGGATGGCTGGGTGGATGATAAAAGCAACATCCACCACAAAGACGGATTAACAATAAGGATTTGTCTGCTCTTGTAGCTTGCAGTTGACTTAATTCAGCAGCTCAAGGATCTCATCAGAGGATTCTGTCTTGCTGTGTTCTGGATGTCAGCTTTGTTCAAAAACAGACTTCCTGTACCATGGCACTTACTAATTCCTTTTAAAAATAATGGGGCCAGGTGTAGTGGTGCACAGTTGTTATCCCAGCAAGTAGGGAGGCTGAGGCAGGAGGACTGCAAGTTTAAAGCCAGCCTCAGCAACTTAGCGAGGCCCTAGGCAACTTAGCAAAATTCTGTTTCAAAATAAGAAAAAAATGTGGGCTGGGGATATGGCTCAGTGGTTTAGTGCCCCTGGGTTCAATCTCCAGTACGGGGGCGGGGGGGGGGAGGAAAAAAAAAAGCAATAACCTGCCACATGTTAACTAACATTTTTACTTAAAAAATTAACTATATTTTCAAAACCAAAACATTTAGTAAGGAGAGTGGCACCGTTTTGTTTCCTGCCCATCTCCTTAGCTTCAGGTGCAAGTGAATATAGCTGGATTCCAGATGTGCTTTTCCATTCAGTCTACCTACAGGTTGGTTTTTGGTTGAAGCGTTTCAATAGCCTTTTCAGACGATGGGACCATTCTTGTTTCATGGTACACTAAAAGCCAGGAACTAGTAGCTTCTTCAAATTAAGTAGCACTCATAGATTTTGAGACTACATTAATGAAATTTTCATACTGTTACATTAAAATCTACAGCCAGGTGCTGTGGCACACACCTGTAGTCACAGTGACTTGGGAGGCTGAGGAAGGAGGACTGTGAGTTCAAAGCCAGTCTCAGCATCTTAGTGAGGCCCTAAGCAACTCAGTGAGACTGTCTCTAAATAAAATATAAAAAAGAGCTGGGATGTGACTCAGTGGTTAAGTGCCTTCAGTACCAAGAAAAAAAAAAAAAATCCAGTGCTCTATCATATACATGGAAAGAACCACTTACCCATATGTTTATAAACATCATGTGTTCAGTATTTGGAAAACCTTCAATGAGTTACACAGATCTAAATGTTGACACATTTCATCAGACAATATTTTAAAAGCCACGATGATTTCTATTATCACATCTCATTAAAAAAAGTTCTAGTGGAGTGGCTGTGGTGATGCCCACCTGTAAATCCCAGCTATTCAGGAGGCTAAGGCAAGAGGATCCCAAGTTGAAGGCCAGCCTTAGCAATTTAGTCAATGCCTCAGCAATTTAGCAAGACCTTGCCTCAAAATAAAAAATATTTTGGGGATGTAGCTTGTAGCTCAGCGATAAAGTACTCCTGGATTCTATCTTTAGTATCCCCCGCAAAAAAATTTCAAGTGGGGGGAAGGTGCCAAACTCACGGGAGCAAATATGTTTTCCAAAATTGAAATATTCACTTGAAAATTTTATTGGCAATATTGTCTGTTGTTCTCCTTAAACAGCATTGTTTTGTTCATTTTTGAGAAAATGTCTATCAGAACAAGCACAGTTTATCTGCTGGATATTCTTTCAAATAAAAATGACATTCCACAAAAAAAAAATGGCTAGTTCAGCCTGCCCTGGAGGCCTCTCTCTCTAGAGAGCTACTGCTCTTCACTGTGAATTGCAAGCACTTCTGGCATTCTCCACGTAGCCACGGAGAATGCTGCAAGACCTGTAGCCAGGGGCTGAGATCTACTCACTTAATGATCTGTATTTCTTCATCAAGGATATTATCTAGTGGAAAGTGTTTGGTGTCTCACCTGAGACTGTGGTGCTGAGCAGGGTGGCACTAGTACAGTCAGGGTCACTGCAGTTACCTACCACTGCTCTTGGATTACCACTGCAAATTTAGCAAAGGGAAAAAAGTAAATGGCATTTCAGCATCACTGCAAAAATACTCTGTACCTTAGGCCACCTGAGAGCATCTTGGGGAGCATGCGAAGTTCAAGGTCCACGCTGGTGGGGGCAGGGGTGGGGGGGACCCCACTGCACTAGACTGATCCTGGGAGGGGGTCAACTTACTCCCAAAGCAGGTGGGCTGTGAGGAGGGGCGCTAATCTGAATGAAAGCCTCAGGGATCTCAAGAGGGGAACAGAGGCAACGGATTGCCAAACCTCTATTGCATAAACTAGAAAAGCACACAGCTGGAACCTCTGGGTAAGAAAACGGGCTTTCAATGAGAGACTTTCGTTCAATATTCAAAACAGATTACTGTTTAAAACTTTTGGAACAAAAATGTCTTGTTTTATTTGTATAAATGGAAAAATCAAAGCATGAGTGGAAACTGATCAGAAGCCCCAGGAATAAAGGGGAATTGGTTTCCACTGTTAACCTAGGTGCCAGCAGCCCGTGGAGGTGAGCATGCTCCTGATCAAGCACTATTTCTGAAAGAGTTAAGGAAAGGTGGGGGGAGGTAATGTAATGAAGCTGTTAGTGAGTAGATAAAAGGTATCCAAGTTCAAGATCTTTCCATTCTTTCACACTGACACTGGAGGCTTCCCATTGCTTCTAAGGGTACTGGCTTCAGATAGCACCCTTCTGTTACCACTTAGGGTGGCCAATTTACAATACACCTGAGGACCACAGGTTTCATGTAAATTCAACTTGGGTGTTTCCCAAGGCCTCAGCCCGCTGAGACCTGATATCCCAGGCAGAAGCCTCTGCTTCACTTTGGGAATCAATATGTACGATTATTGACCTTAGCACCATCCCAGGTAAAATCTTCTCTATCTCAAAAGTATAAAAGCAGCATGCTTTAATTCATATTTTTGCAATTAAATCCCATCTAGCTCTTATTTTGGTGTAGGTTTATGAGTATCCCTGAGAATCAATATGAAGAGATGTAGTAAAAAATAGTTGTCGGATGCTCGGCCTTCAGGACCACTGAACCTGAGCAGGGTCCTGGAGGCAAGATCTGTACTTGGTAATGGCCCCTTTCCCACCCAGAGCAACCCAAATGGCTGTGTACTGCACTGCCCTCAGGTACCAAGAAAGAACAGCCTTGAAGATAAGAGATGGCCTGAGGATTTCTTTTAATTAAGGTCTCACTGAGGTGCATTTTGATACATTTTTTTACAAGTCCTTATCAGATTTTGACATACCACGATTAAGCTGTGTATCACTAACAAAGTTAATACTTGAATGCAGAAGAAACTTTGATACTCAGAACTGATGATATGCTTTGATCAATGACTTTGATGTTTAAAAGCATATTCCACCAAGATAGAATCCTGCGCTAGAAGCAGAAAAAAAAGCATTTTCCAGGAGAAAAGTGATCAGGGCAAACTTTCTAACTGGTAAAAGGCTGCAGTATATTTAAAATGAATTGGGGTAGGTATAAATTCACTATGGCACTAACAAACCACTGGGTCCATTTAAGATTTTTGTAGCCACTTTATTTTCAAAACGGTACTTATAACTCCTCAGAATCTATTTTCTTTGTAACTATTTAAACTTAAAATTAAAAAAGCCTTTTAGATATCAACTTAAGAATGTCTTAGGGGAACATACAGCATTCTTTCAGTGAGCATCTAATTTTTGTTTTGTTTTGTTTTCTGAAGTCTGTCCCACACCAGGCACTCTCCCAGCTCCAGGCCTCCACACTGCCGTGTTCTTACTCGTGGGGCTCTTCCTCCAGTCTCTAGCTCCAGTCTGGCTACCACCACCCTAAAGTCTCATCCTAAGTATCACTTCACTGTTAAGTCTTTTTTGCTCCCAGACTAAATTAGATCTCCATGACATATGTTCCCACGGTACCATGATTTCCCTCTTTCTATCCCACATGGATCCCTGTTAAAAGCAGAACCAGGAACAAAGGGGAATCAGTACTTCCCCTGTCAACCCAGGTGCCCAGCAGTGTGCAGAGGTCGGGTGCTCCTCAAGAAGCACCATTTCAACAATGGTGGAAAAGGACTCAGACCAAAAGGAATTAAGGAAAACACGAGATGAGGATGCAGAAAAGGGTGTGTGGGTTGGTGATTCTGAGGTCTGGATGGAAAAGGGAAAAGAGAAAAAAAGAGGGGATAATTCCCAGAAATGAACATATTTGCACAGGCACATTTATTCACTTTTGACTATAGATTCCTAATGTGAAGACAACTGTCTCTACACATTTTCCTAATGAAGGGAGGTCTAGTCTCAACGTGTCAGGGCAGATGGATCCACAAGTTCTGGGGATGTTTGTCTATCACCTCCCAAGTTTACAAAAATATTTGCTTTATAGATTCTCCAAGTGCGGGCAAGTGCTTTAAGTACTACACCCAAAAATATGAGGCTCCAAAAAAAAAAAAAAAAAAAAAATCCGAAACAAGTCAAATAGCAAGGCCCTGGGGAAGTGGGGCAAGACTGAATACATTTAGAAAAAGCCTAATAAAATCAACTGTTGGAAACATCCTGTTCGGTATGCAGAAACACGTTATTACCATCATTCCTGCAATGGAAGAAAAACAGGCCTAGCCCTGCAACACCTAGTGAGGCCGACGGCAAGAGTGGCTCTCCTGCGCGGGCTGGGCAACGCTGAGGAGGTGCGCGTCCCTTGCTAAGGCCTGTCTTTGGCAGATGATGGGCCCAAAGCCCCCTCTCCGCGCTGGGACCTCTGATAGCGCTCAGAACACCCACTGTCACCATTCGAATTGCGTCTCTTGACCTCCGCACAGCGCGCTCCCGCACGTTCGCGGCACACGAGGTCCGGCGCGCTCCTGGGGCTCCCCAAACCGCGAGCGCTCGGTTGCAGCGCTCTTTCAGGGGTTCGTGGGGAGCAGCCGGGCCCTCCCGGGCGTGGAGGCAGGAGGGCGTTCCGGGAAGCCTGAGGGACGCTCAAACCAACTGGAGCAGGTCCACCGAGGGGCAGACGGACGCTCGCCCCCCACTCCCACCGGACCCACCTTCTCCCGGGCGCTCCCGGTCACCGCCTCCCTAGGCGTATCTGCAGCCAGACCCAGGTGGGGAGCATGCGCAGTGGCGAGAATCCGTCCACAGCGCACTGGGCGGCAGTTTCAACTCAACCGTCAGTGGGAACTGGCCAGTCGGAGGGCGTGTTTCCAGGCGGAGCTCCGCCCCAGCGGGGACCATGGTAACGGGTGGCCAATAGGGAGACGTGTTATTGCCGCGGAGCCCCTCCCCCGACAGGGGACCTGGTGACGGATGAGGGTCATGGGGTGTCAGCGCTCCTGAGCAGCGAGCCCCGCAGGGCTACGCGTCCCCTGGCGCTGCGGCCCGCACTCCTCGCCCGCTTCCTGGCGGCGGCGCGGCCCATGCGGCTGGGGACGGAGCCCGGGAGCGGGTGGCGGGCTCGGCGTCTCGGCGGCCGGGGCCTGGGAGGTGCGGGGGCGGCGGCGCGCCCGGCCCCGCGCCGTGATTGGCCGCGCGCCGGCCGCGGCTGAGGCCCGGCGCCGGGCGGGGAGGGCGGGGAGCCCGCGGCCGCGGAGCCGGGAAGATGCTGCTGTCCCTGGTGCTCCACTCGTACTCCATGCGCTACCTGCTGCCGGGCGTCGTGCTCCTGGGCTCGGCGCCCACCTACGTGCTGGCGTGGGGGGTCTGGCGGCTGCTGTCCGCCTTCCTGCCCGACCGCATCTACCAGGCGGTGGACGACCGGCTGTACTGGGTCTACCAGAGCATGGTGCTCTTCTTCTTCGAGAACTACACCGGGGTGCAGGTGAGTCCCTTCGCGCCCGCGGCGCCTCTGCGGCCGCCCGAGCCCCCACCCGGGGTTTTGGGATCGTTCTGGCGTGCTTGGCAGGTCCAACCCAAGAACACGTGCTGGTTCCCATCCTCCACCGTGGGGGAAGTTTCTCGTTTTGAGGTTCCTTGCAGGTCATCTGAGGTCTCTCGGAAGCGGTAGTAACGTCGTACCCCGGCTGCACGCGCGATCCTCCGCCCCGCCCGCCTCCCCGCTCCCTGCCAGGTCTCGTGTTACTATCTGTCTCCGTGCCTGGCACAGTAGGTGAGATGAACACTTTAAACAGGACAAGCATTTGGCCATACTTCTGGCATTTCGTCCAGGATCGGTTTGCGTTGAGAAGTGCGTTTTTAAAAGGACCTCTTGCAACTGATGTTACCATTTGGAAGTTAAATAAAACTCTTTGCATTTCCCCCTTGTACAAGTGAGAGCTGGACTAGGAAATTAATACATTTGTTACAGTAGAAGCTTTACTGTAGATGCAGCTTTTGCCAGCTCTGACTAGGTTTAAATGTGTGTCTGATCTTTTGTCCCATTTCTTTCTCCATGTTACTGTTTCTTTCTCTATAAAGATTGGATTTGTAGATTACACTTGAAAAACAATAAAAGTAGAAGATCTTAACAACAGTAGTTATTTGATGTCTCTTTAAAAATGTGAATTGTCCTTTTACTTCTCAATTTCAAAAAAAGAGCTTGATTCTTGGTTATTCTGAATGCCCTATTAGACTCTTACACCCCATCCCTCCTTGAGGTCGGATGGGGACACTGGGACGGTATCATTTTTCAGTCTTTTTGCCTTTCTTTTTTTCCATGTAGAGCAGCTGTTTTTAACCTTTGGTCAGCTGCATCTGCAGTTGAACAGCTGATTCCTTATTGAGTTTGCTGCACTTGGAAATCAGTTGTGAGGAAGGAAACTAGGGAGAGGCCAGGGCCTCCTTTAAAATCAGTATCTTTTAAGTGTTTCCTGGGAAAGAGAAAAATCGCTGTTCCAGATCATGTTTTCCTGTTAATTGACTTTTAGAATGGACTTCATTTAAATTTTTCACAAATCAAGGGTGATGCCCCAGGATCTTACTTCACTAAGTTACTTTAAAAGTATGGTTTCATCATGGTTAAATTTTAAATTTCGCATCATAGGACAACTCAACATGTCAGTCACTTTTTGGAAAATTTATCCTACCTGTACTGAGTTGTTTTACTTTTGTCTGAAAAATAGTGTGTTCCACACAGTGTAATGTAGAATATGCAATTGGGATCCTTTGTGTTTAGCAATTTATTTTTTTAAAATTGTAAAACTTCATAGTATTTCTGAAATTACACACCTTACCTTGTGTACTGCTGACTAAAATGTCCAATTTTTGATTTCCTAGCAAGTGGTTTTAAAAACATTTAATTTACTGATTTTCCACTGTTATTTCTATTAAAAGGGTCCAATATCTGTTTATAATCTTCATGTATTTATGAAAGGGTGTCTGCTGATCCTTAAGTGTAACTCAAAATTTTACTTAATGAGTGTCCCTTGATGAAGCTTGTCAGGGATCCTAAGTGTGGTTGCTCTCTGATCATCAGAGGCAGCTTATGAACAGTTATGAAAAATGTAGACCCAGGAATTTTGTTTGAAGACATTGTTTGCTGTTTAGTGACAGCAGGGTATTTTGAATGTCTCAGTCTTTTCCTAAAGTTTAAGTGTACTGTGTAAGCAGGGCTACCTTCTGATATTTTATTGATGGTTTCCTTTTAGAATAAATCAATAGAGGAATAAATAGCTATCTTCAAATATAAAATAAAAAGGAAAAAGATTTATAGGGACATTCTGTTACCTTATTCTTATTTTTTAACCTATTATTTTTCATCATTAACTTTGAGACATTTTGATTAAAATTTTAGCTTTTCTTTTTTTGACAGACTTAAAAATTTGAATTGTCAGCGTTCATTTACAAGGCTTTTGGTGATCCTCTTCTGTATAAAATACTGTTCACTCATTTCAGAAGGAAATTTTAGTAATTTAAGAGGATGTAAGTTTTGAAATAAAACTCATCAAGAGGCATTTTTAGATCAGAATTAAAAAAAATTTTTAGTTGTTAATGGACCTTTATTTTATTTATTTTTATGTAGTTCTGAGGATTGAACCTAGTGCCTCACGTGCTAGGTGAGCGCTCTACCACTGAGCTACAGACACAGCCCAGATTAGAATATTTTTAAAATGGTATTTCTATGCCTTTTAATTTTAGGTTGAAAAGGAAATTGTTCTTAGTAGTTGTGGAATATTTTTTTTTGCATAGAATTTTTAAGCTGAAGGGAAGTAGGTTCATAAACTTCACTCCCTGTTCTTGTTAGGAAAATCTGCTTCCAGCAAGTTACTTGGATATCCCACTGGAGTCTAGGTAGATATCTGTCCTTCCCTATTTTCATATGTACCTTTGAGATAGGAAAGAATTTGAATGAGTGTTGCTAAAATTATTCTTTATAAAAACTTGTTTATTCTTTTAGGTTCTTTCAGAGTCTCTCAATAGTGCTCAACTACTAGTATACCTTCACTATTTATTCCTTTGGAATAAGTAAAACAAATTTTTAAAATTTTGTATATGACACTTAATTTTAGATGCATTGAAAATCAACATGAGTCTTTTTACTATTTATGAGAGGCATTGATTCAGCCAGGCGTGGTGGTGCATTGAGGCAAATAGATCCCAAATTCCACTTCAGCCTGGGCAATTTGTGAGACCCTGTCCCAAAATAAAAAAAGAGAGAGAGAGAGAGAGGGATGCTGGAGATGTGGCTCAGTAGTAGAACACTTGTCTAGCTTGAATCAGGCCCTGCTCCATCCCCAGTACTGCCAATCAAATGAAAAGGGAAAAAAAGGCACTGGCTCAGTGTTTGATTTTCTTGTGGACTGCCGTAGCACAACACCTCAAACTTAGGTGCTTAAACACGTTTGTTCTCCTGGTTCTGAGACTAGAAGTCTGAAATTAAAATGCAGACTGTGGAATGGCCCCCCAAGGAGAGGCTCCAGGCCCAAGGGTGGGGGGGCACGACTGTTCCTGGTCTCCTTCAGCTTCTGGTTGCCGTCAGCATCCCCTGACTTGGTGCCACGTCCTTTTAGTCACACTCACAGTCCAGGACGTGAGTTGCTTTCAGCTCTGGTTGAAGTCTCTCTGTCTTTCTCTTATAAGCACACTTGGCATCGGTTAAGGGTCTACCCATATAATCCAGGATGATCAGCTCCTCTCAAGATCCTTTAAGTACCTGCAGAAATCAGTTTCCCACATAAGGGCACGTTCATGAGCTCCCACACTTAGAACACAGATGTGCTCTGGGGCCTCCATGCATCCCTGACAGTAGTGAATGCTGTAGTTCTGCCTGTTCGGTGTGTTGTTGTTATTTCTTAGTTTAATTTTGTCCTATTGAATTATTTACTTTTTTTAATACATTAGATTTTGCTTTCTTTAGCATGCTAAAATAAAAGGAGCCTTGTTCCGTATGCTAAGAGTACTTTTAAAATCGATTTCCGTATTTTCATTTCTTAATTATATATTTACCTTCACATATCCCATAAATAGAGCATTTGATTAGTTATCTTATTTTCAGAATCAGTAGCAGTTTCTTATTCATGTTTTAATGTTCTTTTAATTCTTGATTCTGAAATTATCATCTTCTGATAGTATACCCTACAAAGTCTAAAAAAACACAAAATGAAATAAAACTTCTGTGTCAAGACTTTATTATACATAATATGGTGAAGGTATTGGCATTTGGCTGTGTTCACACATCCTAAAAAAAATGTATCGGATAGGTAGAAATTTAAGTGTGGGATGCCTGGAATACAAATAAGCCAGATGTGTGTCCTTGAAGGCAAACTTGGGGGAAGCTAAATAGGGAGCAGGATGGCAAGGGGAGTGGCTAGGAGTCCTGAGAGGAGTGAAGGCAACTTTATTGCTGCCATCTGTAGTTGAGGGGAAGATGCATTTGTGCTGACTTCCGTCATAGGAGTCTAGATGTGTGCTAATGTGGAGGGAGCTATACAGACCTTAAGGAATAGTGATGATAGATAATGAAAAATCTTAACATTTTGTGAAACTAAAAAAGTAACTGTAGTTTTTTTCTAATGTTAGAATTCTTTTTAAAATTCTTCTCTTTTCTATTCCACTAAAAAACACTAAAAACAGACCATTGATCTTTGCAGGCCAATAGTCTAGTGATGTGATCCCTGCCTCTTCATCACATCTAATGAGTGTTTTAATCACCATTTTATTTAAATCACTTGGTAGCATTTGGAATTTACTTTAAAATGCATTTTCCATGAATGGCTCTGACTGCTAATCCCCTCCCTTGCCAGTATTAACATATTGTAACAATAAAGTATGAGATTCTGTTTATATAACATAAACAGCTTTTCAGCTGACCTGCTTTAATTGTGAAATACTCTGAAAAACACAGGAAGCAAGATAAATAATTTAAGTCTAAGATTTTGATGTTTGTAGGATGTGCTCCAATACTCCTAATTTCTTTAGCAATTCATATTTTAACTGAAACATTTTTTGAGATCCCCAAAGACAATAAAAGATTTCCTATTTAGAAACTGTTCATGATCTTTCTGTAGTACGACTTCATCAAAAGCATCCTAAACTTTTTTTCTTTTTCTTTATTTTTTTGGTACTGGGGATTGAACTCAGGGGTGCTTAACCACTGAGCCACATCCTCAGCCTTTTAAAACTATTTTATTTAGAGACAGTCTCGCTGAGTTGCTTAGGGCCTCCCTAAATTGCTGAGGCTGGCTTTGAACTTAGATTCTCCTGCCTCAGCCTCCTGATCCTCTGGGATTACAGGCGTGCACGACCATGCCCAGCTGAATCCTAAACTCTTAATGAGTTAAATGTGCATTCTGTATCTTGCTGGAATTGAACATGTTTATTTGGAATTGAACATATTTATTTGGAATTGAAGGAGACACCATACAACTTCATCTATACCAACCTTGCCTTATTCCATGTCTGAGTTCTTTCCACCTTCTGCCCAAAGTCTTCTCTAGTATTCCTAGTATTAAACAGAATGTGAATGGACTGTATTTTCAGTTTTTTCCTCTACTTATCATCCACCAGAAGACCTTAAATGGCTGTTGCCCTTGGGCGTGGGTGGACAAGGAAGACTAGGGGCCTGGGTGTGCCTTTGCATTTACTTGCTTTAGCAGAAGTGGACAGACCTTTGATACAGGAAATTAAACAGTTCCAGTCTAATACAACAAAAGTCTTGCTAGGAAACCCTTAGCGAGATAAGAAAATCTTAGAAATGTAATCAGAACTTTGTTTCTATACTATTTACAGATATAAACCTCCATAAACAAACCAGTTATTTAAGTTGAATTTGTGTAAAGTTTTTTAATGTCTTGTTTTTAAATTTTAAATCACAGATGCAATAAAACAAACACAGCCAGAATATTTTGAGGAATTTGAAGTTTCTCCTACTGCCTCCCACCCCACCATGTTCTTGGTGTATAATGGTTTGGTGTGTAACTTTAAGTTTCTTCCAAGAGTTTTTACATAAATGTTTGAACTGTGGGAAGACTCTGTCATTAAATGAACTTCTCAGGGGTGCTTCATAGTGACACTGCGTAACTCTCCTGTGCCAAGGGAGAACATGACTCAGTGTGCATTTCCTCCTTTATATATTTGTCTAATTTTGAGGAACTGAAGAAACTGAGAGTTGATGCTTCTTCAATAGTATTATAAATTAATTTTCTTATTTTGTTTCTTAAACAGAAGTTGATATTAATAGCTCGACAGTCCAGTACTCAGTAGTGATTTTTCAATAAGGTGCCTCTAGAACCTAGCAATAAATCAGCCATCCATCCATCAAATATTTGTGTGTGCACAATTTTCTGGGTGAGCTGTGCTGGTTACGAAAGGGTGAAAAAGATACATGGTTCTTGCTCTTGTTGGCTTTCTAGTGGGGAAGATAAGCAATAACGAGAATTAAAATTTACTGTACTGTGTGTTTGTTTAGCCTAGTGGGAGGAGGTAGGGGTTTAGAAAAGCTTCCCTAAGCAAATGACATGTTTTGTGTGTAGACTTCGAAAAAGGGCCGGTTTGGAAGGTATTGTGGTAGTCCAGGTGAGAGGTGATGGCTGAATGGTAGAAAGATAGACATCACATGGTTGGAAAGAATTCCAGATATGTTTTAGAAGGAGCCAAAAGGACTTGGATTGGAATTGAGAAAAAGAAAAGAAAAAACAAGGGAGGGTTAGCATTTAGTGACTACTGTGTGCAAACATTGTTCCATTATGTGGATCTTTTCTTTCTTGGAAGTTAGACAGGGTTCTTCCCTTTTTACAGTTGAGGAAAGTGAGGCACAGGTAGTTCCTGAGTGTAGACCTCAAGCAAGGATTTAGTCCAAGGCAGTCTAGCTTCAAGGTCACCATGTTCTGAAGAAGCTTTGTCAGGTTTTATGGTTATATCTGTTGGAATGTGTTCGCTGTTCACCAGTTATTCATGCTAGGAAAAACAAGGACAAACAATTACAATAGAGAATAATCTGAAATTGTTGGTATGTTGCATTTACAAATTTGTGAAACAGATAAAGGAACTCTGCTGGGGTTATTCAAGAATGTTGTTATCAGTGGTCATAAACTACTTTGAATTTTTACTTGGAATACAAGTAACTTAGTAACATGGTGTGTTTAGGGAAAAGATATTCTCAATTGATAGGAGAACAAATGTGAAGGCTTCTAAGCACAGCATTTGAGTCTGGCTAAATTCTGTTCTGGCTGCTTTCCTTGGTTTCACTGTAGCCTAGCTACTAACTACTCCTTCCTCCCTCTTTCCTTCTTTCTTTGTCAAAATAGTCTCAGCAGTGTACCTTTGGACTGCTCTACCGTATACTTAATTGTAACTCAAATCCCAACTGTTCCTCATCTGTCAAGGTCTCATCCCATCTCAATGTCAAGATTACTTTTATGTAACATTAACATGATTTTGACATGAAATTAGAATCTCTTATTGTGTATATTGACCCCACTACAAATTATAACCTCTTGGAACTGGCAATAAAGGGGAGAATAACTTGACTTGGTTTTTCCCTTTTAACAGAAAAGGGATAGTACTCTACAGAGAATGCCACTCTGAATTTTTGTGGATGTGTAGATGACTCTCACTTGTAAGTAATGGGGATTCTTGAATGGCCTTACTAGTGGACAAGTTTTGGTCTAACAGGGACTACAGGTTTAGTGAAGCTCTTCATTTTTTAATTAACTAAAGATGGAGGAACCCTGAGCTCCACCCTAAGGAGTAAGGTTAGAGTCGTTGTACAAGGAGGCATACTGGAACTGCCAGAAAACTAAAAAAACTTTGTCAGTAAAAGCCTGTAGTTTTTGCAATTTTGGATCTATGTAATTCTCCAAGGCATATTTTGTTTCCTGTTTCTCTAGGAACTAGCAACAAAACCCCACAAGAAAGTGTTGCATGGGTATTTTAGAGGACAGTTATGTATGCACAAATGCAGGTGCTATTTGGCAGACAACTTTTCTGTCTCCTATCTTGGATTGAGAATTCTAGAAGCAGAAAGAAATGAGGGTTGATGATTCCTGGAAAGGAGAGTTATATTAAGTTTCAGTCTCATATTAGGTGCTAACCACAGAGGTGCTAGTGTTTTGGATTAATAAAATAGTCTCTGGCCTCAAGTAGCACATCATTTAGCAGTACAAAAACAAGTTGATTAAAAGAGAAAAACCCTACATGTATAGTGAGATAAAGACCAAAATAAAGAGATTAGCAAAGAATTTTGGAAATTAAGGTGTCATACAAGTCATCCCGGAGTGCCTGTCACTGGTGGAGCTGTTGCTTACGTTAGCAGGTGGTTCTGTCAGTGGGTGCAGGGTCCGAACACCGCCTGCAGTGACCCATCACTTGGCTCCCATTCTTAAAATGTATTTCTGTAGAAAAATTTTTTATATTTTTTCTAATTCTGTAATAAATGGGAAGCCTTGCCTTTTTTTTTTAGATTTTTTTTTTTTTAGTGGTAGATGGACACAAATATCTTTATTTATTTTTATGCGGTGCTGAGGATCTAACCCAGTGCCTCCTGCATCCAAGGCAAGCACTCTACCACTGAGCTATAATCCCAGCCCCTTGACATTTTTTATTTGGAAATTTTGCAGATAATAGATTCATCATAGTTGAAAGACTTGGGTATTGTGGGGTGGGAAACTTAGATTTGATTTCTGTTTCTCTTCTGTGCTGTGTGCCAAGTTAATCAAGTCAACTGTTCAATTTTAATCTTCTTATCTTTAATGGAATATTTTTTTGTTTTGTTTTTTGGTTACTAGGGATTGACCTCAGGGGTACTCGACCCCTGAGCCACATCCCCAGCCCTATTTTATATTTTTTTTAGAGGCAGGTTCTCACTGAGCTGCTTACTGACTCACTTTTACTGAGGCTAGCTTTGAACTTATGATCCTCCTGCCTCAGCCTTTCGAGCTGCTGGGGGCAGCTACAGGCGTGTGCCACCATGCCAGGATTGGAATATTTTTTGTTATGCTGTTTTGAAGACTAAATGAGATAATAAACTGCTGAACTCAGTGACTGGTACATCAGCATGTTGTGAGAAAAAAATACATACTCTAAAATAAAAACACTACCAGGAAACTCACATGTATATATATATAAGAGCTTTGTAATCTGTGAAGTCTGATTTAGATATTGTATGACAATTGTCTTGCATTTTGATTGTTAGCCAAGCAACCATTTACTAATTTAACCTTGTTTCAGAAAGACCTCATGATTTTACTGGTCAGTGAAATATTTCAAATTGGACCAAATACAGGACGACAGTGTTTGTATACTTTATAGTATAAATCTCTTACTGGCTACCTGGTAACGTAGTTATGTGTTGCTTAACAATAGGGACATGTTCTGAGAAGTGTGTCATTGGGTGATTTCATTGTGCAGATGTCACAGTGTGCTTACACAGATGTAGGCGGTCACCCAGCATGGCTTCTCCGTGCCATGAATGTGTGTGGTGGAGGCGTAACGCAGCAAATTTTTTCATAAATAGACAGAGTACACTCTAAAATAGCAATAAAAGTATAGGATGGTAAACACAAGCCATTAACAGCACTTGGTAATTACGTACAGTGGTATGGCTGCACTTTATTTATATGACAGCAGGCTTATTCACACCAACATCACCACAGACAGGAGTAAGGCAGTCACCACGATGGCTGTTGTCCTTAGGCAGCAGGACTTCCTCAGCATCATTATTGGTCATCTGGGAGCACCATTGTAGTTGCATATGTTGTCCATGTGGACCTTAGTGTCATTATCTGGGGCTTGACTCTTCTTGGCATAAAAATACACTTAAAAATTCATTTAGAAGTACATGTAAGCCAGGCATGTAGGTGTGGGCTATAATTCCAGTGATTCCAGTGGCTGAGACAGGAGGATTGCAAGTTCATGGCCCTCCTCAGCAACTTAGATCCTCAGCAACTTAGTAAGACCTGTCTCAAAATAAAAAATAAAGCCAGGCATGGTAGTGGAGGCTGAGGCAAGAAGATCACAAGTTCAAAGCCAGCCTCAGCAGCTTAGCAAAGCCCTAAGCAACTTTTCGAGACCCTGTCTCAAAGTAAAAAAGGCTGGGGATGTGGTTCAGTAGTTAAATGTGCCTGAGGTCAATCTCTGGTACCAAATAATATAAAATAAAATAAAACTTAAAAATGGGCTGGGATGTAGCTCAGAGGTAAAGCACCCAGTTAAATCCCCAGTACCAAAAACAAAACAAACAACAAAGCCATTTAAAAATGCATTCACTCTATGCTTATGATTCATTTCAAATGATTGAAAGCATAGAGTATAAATAATATATAAAGACATTCCAATTAAAATTATAGCTTCATTACTAGTATTCAGAGACTCTTTGGGGAGAAGGAAATAGACTAGACAGCTGTCCCTTTTATCTATTAATTACAAAACAGTTTTGAATGAAACTTTTTTGTATTGGATGATGACAGCAGCATGACACTGTTCTGAGAGGTCACTTGTTTCCTCCATTTTGTGAAGTAGTTTACCTGGTCTCACAGAGTAGTTACTGTCACAGCATTCGTTTTGCAGGTGATGTGTTGAGGTTCAAGACTTCAGATCAAATTCTCATGGTGAGGTGGTGGGCTCAGTGAAGAAGTGACTCAGCAAAATAAAAAGGGTGTCTGGGCTACTAGGAGTGGTAAGTGGTAAATTATGGGGACGATGACCAGGAAGTATATGGCATGCAGGGGTTATGGTTAGTGTGGTTTGTTGTGTGGACTCACACTGGCAGTTTCTGGTCTTTCTGATGAGAGAGGGACAGTTTCACAAAGGGACATCCTGTCACCTTACACAGGGAGACACCCACCCTGCCTTCAGGCAGAGGGTGGGGCTGAGCGCTCTGACTGCCCCTGCTGTTTCTTAGTTGCCTTTAGTTAATTCTTGGGCCACAGGGGTATATTTTGAGGTGGCATATTTAGATTCCTTTCAGCATCACTGTATTTAAAAACAAGGAGTTTGCTTTCTACATACATACCATGTTTCAGGCTCTGCATGCTGGAGGAAAATAGATTACATTGGGATAAATGGATGCATTTTCTTTTTTTAACAAAGCAAAAATGCTATATATTTTTATGTCCCCTATGGAGGTAATAGTTGGAGGCCTTGGGTTTTAAAACACTTTAATTTCATTTTAGTTCCTACTGTAAGACAAAAGAGAAAGTCCACAGGTGGTTTACATGTAGTGGAAGCAAATAAAAAACACTGTAAAAATATGGTCAGAGTAAAGTGAAAATAATCTGCATTTAATCCCAGCCTTGTGAAAGCCAGTGTGTGAAGATAAACTTGTTTGACTAAAGCAGAACAAGAACTAGTGGGATCATTTGCCATGAAAATTATTATTCATAAAACAATTTTTTTGCCTCTGGATTAATTGAATGAAAAAAATGATTCTTTTTCTCTAAAGGGATTTTAGATGAGTTTTAAAAAAAATAGATATGAACCTAAAACAGTTATGAAGAAACAATTATGATCAATCTAAAATTACCTAAAGAATTGTAAAATTCAAAAGAAAAAAGAAAAAGCCTCAGGTATTCGTGTGCTTTGTTTTGGAGGAACAAGTTATCTGTAAAATGTGTTCATAAAGATGGCTAATGGGGGCTGGGGCTGTGGTTCAGTGGTGGAGCACTTGCCGAGCTGCTCCAGGCCCTGGGTTCAGTCCCTAGTACTGAAAAACAAAACGAAACAACAAATGTTTGCTAATGTGATTTAAAATAAGAGTGCTGAAAATTCACAAAATTATGCCTTTAAAAAGTCACCCGTATATTTAAATTGTTTTATTTATGTTTATTCGAAAACTGATTTTATGTTGAAAACATGGTATGGGTTTCCGTATTTGTGAAATACAAAAATGCAAACTCAGTGATTCAGTAAACACCTGTTGAAGGTTATCCTTGAAGGATAACCCCTTCCTTGAAGGGGTCCTGGGCTCTGGGGGTAGAAAAATGAGGATCTTATAGGCCCCTGGGGACATGCCTATGAGTGAGTGGCCCTTGGAGTGTGAACAGGGTATGTTATGAGACCCAGGGTTGCTGCTCATCCCCGGGCTGGCAGAAGGTGGAGGGCTGGCTTGGAGATGATTACCAGAGCGGGCATAGGTGTGCTGTGGGCAATCATGTCATGATCTATAATTTGTATGTGTGGATATTTTTTAAGTTCTTCAGAGCTTTTTTAAAATTTGAAAATATTACAGCTATCTCAGTCATATACTTCTTTTTTATTTTATTTTTTATTCTAATTAGTTGTACATGACAGTAGAATGTACTTACATGCATCATATATAGATGGAGTATAATTTTTCATTCTTCTGGTTGTGCACGATGTAGAATCCCATCAGTTCTGTGGTTATATATGGACATAGGGTAATAATGTCTGATTCATTCTACTATCCTCAGTCATATACTTCTTATAAGATAGTGATTATTAAATATTTCTGGAAATCTGTATTCTTCAAATGAAAACTTTTCCTTCCCCTCCATATTAGTAGACTTAAACATATAACCTTTCCACTTCAATGAATGGAAGAAATTTTATATTTATTAGTGTGAAATGCTTGTTTATCCTTGCATCTTGAGAAATGTAAGGCCTTAAATATTGAGTATATTCAGTGAGCCAGTATTGAATTTATACATTCCTGCTTTTGGTTTGTTAGTATCTATTTAAATACTTAATAATGATTTACATCTGATATGTTAAGATTTACTTTATCATTTCACTCACTTAATCTCAGATTTTTTAAGTCTGAAATATGACTCTCGTATTTTGTAACTTCTTATTTCTGGAATTTCAAACACTTATTGTTTAAGCCATGAGTGGAAAATCTTAGAGAAGAGGCTCTCATCCAAATACCTACTTTGAGATTCTAAATTATATTTTGTCAAGGGCTTACCATCTTTTGCATTTTAGTTGGAAATAGCATTTCTTTTAATATGATATATATATGGAAGAAAAATCTTTGAGTGTCTAATCATGTATATGTAAAGTCTCACAGTTAAACTGCATTTCCCTGTTCATTTCACCCAGTTGAATTCATTGTTTATACTTTCTGTAGATACCATTGAAAGTTGGTTTTTAAATATTGAGCAAATTTAACTTTGAGCTAATCAAACAAAATACTGAAGACCAGTTATTTGCAAGCCATTTCATGGTGGGAACATTAGTTTTGTAGGGATTAGAGATACGGACTTCTTTTTTAACGTAGTCTGTATACTTTTACTTGTTCCATTGATGTGTCTGTTTTGTGCTCTTTTTATTTTTTTTAAGGGTAGAGAAATTCATTGCCAAAAGTAGAAATATCTGCTAAGAAGAGATTGCTTTTTCTACAAAGCTTTTAGGTTCATACTGCATCACCAAAAAAAAAAAAAAAAAGAAAGAAAATTGTAATATTTTAAGGCTGACTTGGAGGTCAATAAATGGATGGAGCCCCAAAGTGGTGTTGTGCAGTATTTTTAAGCTGTTGGTGCTGTTAACTAGTCATGGATTTTTGAACAAGAAACTTGGTTTCTACAGGCCTCAGCCTGCCTAACTGTAAAACCTAGACTGGACACACCGTTCCAGTCCTCTGCATACATTGAGAGATGTTAGATGATTATGCTTATTTTTGTGCTTTCTTCTCTACCCTCAGTATGCTGCCTTGATTTTTTTTTTTTTTTTTTTTGGTACTGGGGATTGACCTCAGGGGTACTCGACCACTGAGCCACATCCCCAGCCCTATTTTGTGTTTTATGTAGAGACAGGGTCTCACTGAGGTGCTTAGTGCCTCGCCGTTGCTGAGGCTGGCTTTGAACACTCGATTCTCCTGTCTCAGCCTCCCTAAGTGCTGGGATTAAAGGCTTGAGCCACTGCGCTCTGCTATTGGCTTGATTTTTAAATGAGATATGTTTAGGTTTATAAAAGAATTTGAAATGCTGTTTCCTATGGTTGGTACTATAATCTGTAATCTTGTGAAAACTGCCTTTTTAATAGCTTCTTTGTCATCCATCTTCAAAGGCTGAGCCTAGCAGTTTCTAATAGATCTCTGCAAGAAAACGAGAAGGGAGCCATGGGATGGTTCAAGTGTTGCCTTCAGCTTGGTGGCCAGGCATGTCTCCAAAGACCCTTGGATATGCTACCCAAGGAAGTGAAACCTGAAACACTGCCATGTATTGCAGTACTTTTTTTTTTTCTATAGCAGTATTTATATTCTTTTTTTTTATTAGTTTATTTAATTGCATTTCAAGTCATAGCACATATATAGAGCTCAGTTTTTCCATTTCTCTGGTTGCAAACCAGATAAAGTTACACCAATTGTGTTTTCATACGTGCACCAAGGGTAGTGATGACGATCTCAATCAGCCATCTTTACTATACCCATTCCCCTTTCCTGCCCCCCGCCTCCCCCATGTCGCGTCCAGTGTTCCTCTATTTCTCTTATGTTTCCCATTCCCACCTCCCTTATTCATCAGCATCCACTAATCAGAGAGACCATTCGGCATTTGGTTTTTTGGGATTGGCTTACTTCACTTAGCATAATGCTTTCCAATTCCATCCATTT
>CM053403.1:147604023-147657076 GCA_028644305.1 Xerus rutilus | reverse complement strand
GGGTGTAAGGGAGGAGGGGGCATGGGGACAGCAAGGGTGGTGGAATATGATGGACATCATAGCCCTAACTTTATGTATGACTGCATATATGTTGTGATTCTATACAACTCACAACTAGAGAATTGATATGTTATCCTCTATCTATGCACAATGAATCATTTACACTGTTAACATGTAAGCCTAAATAAAAAAAAATTAAAAAAATTAAAAAAAATTAAAATTAAAATAAAAAAAAAAAAACAAAAAAAAAAAACCAAACCAAGAATCTTGATCTTCTATTTGAAGAATGCTAATTGCTGCCAAATGACTTTTTCCCATGACTCCCCCTGAACAAGCAACACAATTGTCATGACTTCTTGGGATCTGTCTTTCAGTGCATTCCAAGTGCTCTGAGACTTTGCTCAGGGGCACAGGTTCTTTCCTTTTTCTTCTTGTCCTCTCTCACCTCCTCTCCACTTGCCAGGGCTTTTGGTCAGCAGCAGCCTGAGCTCCCTTTGAAGGGATTCTGCTCAGCCAGCTGGCGAGGTACCCAGTGTGAGCGTTTTCTCATAAATGTTCTCTGGTTGCGTGCAGTTTGGGTGATTGGGCTGATGGGAATGGAATGAAACGAGGTGAAGAGCGGCCCTTCATCCTGTTAAGAGCGCACTCTTGAGGACAGGCATAGCGTGTGAGAAGGGACTGTTAGCTTCACACAGCCTGGTGAATTTTGACGCAGTGGGGGCCATTGTGAGATCTCCAAAAGACAGACTAGACTGGAAATATGTATATCCTCTTTTTAAAAATTTTAAATTTAAAGGCATGGGTTTATGTGTTAAAATGTCCAGTTTCCTTTTCTCCTTTCTTCTTGGCTGTATGGTTTGGTGTCTGTCATTAATTTTGGAAAATTCCTGTTTGTTACAGGTTGAGTATCCCTGATTCAGAAATGCTTAGAACCAGAAGAGTTTTTGATTTCACAGTTTTTTAGATTTTGGAATGTTTGCATAGACGTTACTAGTTGAACATCTCTAATCAAAATCTGAAATGCTCCAAAATCTGAAACTTTTTGAGTAATGTATTTAAAATTTTGGATTTTGGATTTGTGCTTTTTGGATTAGGAGTGCTCAACCGGTATTTCTTTGAACATTATTCCTATCCTGTTCTCTCGCTTCTCCAGTTGCTAGTGTGTTATTGGGTCATTTGGTGCTGTCCCACAGCTGTTGGCTGCTTTACCCTGTCCCACAAACTGCCCTCCCCCATTCTCAGTTTTATTTTTAGGTTGCAGTTTGGGTAGCCTCTGCTGATCTGCCTTCAGGTGCACTGATCCTCCTGGCTGTGTTCTGTGTGCTCAAGCTGGTTAAAGGCGTTCTTTGTCTGTTACGTGGTTCTTTTTTTTTTAAATTTATTTTAGTCATTGATGGATCTTTATTTTATTCATTTATTATTTATATGTGATGCTGGGGATCCAACCCAGTGCCTCACGCATGCTAGGCAAGCGCTCCACCACTGAGCCACAGCCCAGCCCCTGTTACCTGGTTCTTCATTCCTAGCATTTCTCTGTCTCTCTCCCGTGGTTTCCTCTTTGTGCTGAGCGTCTCCACTTGAGAAGGTGGTCCACCTTCTTCCAAATCTTGACTGTGCCTGTCATCCTTGCTGTAAGTCCCCTGGCTGTAATTCCAACATCTGCCTGTCTGAGACCAGTACTTCTGGTGGCTCTGTGTCCAGACCCTGCTTTCATCTGGCCATTTTCACCCCTTCTAAGATTTTGAAGTTGGCATCTTGGGTAGACTAGTAGACACTGAGGCAAATTGTACCGACACTTGGAAATGGTTGCACTCTTCTTTTTGCCTGTGCTGGGGGTGGACTCTGTCCAGCCAACAGTCGTATTGGGTTTGAGTTTTGCTGTGGTCATGTTTTTTCTTTCAGGCTTCAGACTCCAGTAGCTTTCATGACTTGGTGTTCAGGATAGAGGGTGTCTTGTTGGAGAGTTTCCCCTCAGTGTCCCATCCACATCCGGCTTTTACTCAGACTCTCTCTCCCCACAGCACTCTGCAGGTGCCGCTGAGCTCTGCTGATTTGGTAGAGGGAAGGGAGGAGTATTTTTGTTTTCATTCAGAAGAGAACTTAGGGAGGGTATCAGGGTGCAGCCTTCTCTGACCCTGCCTTTCCTGCCCTGTCAGTATGTACCTGGATGAACTCCTCCCTCCCTCTGTCCAGGCTAATATTTCTTTGTTCTTTTCCTCAAACCTCCGTAGATTTTCATCCATGAAAACTTCTGTTTTCTGCCAATTACATTTGGAAAATTATTTGTAGAGATCACTTGAAGCCTAGGATCAAACTCTTTTTCCAGAGGACATTTGTGCCTAAAACAAGCTGGGCACCATAAGGCTCCTCTAATCTGGGCCTCAGCAGAACCACATCTGAGCAGTTCTGAGCTGGAGGCCAGCTGGGCTCTTCGTCCAGAGCTGCTCACCCCCAGGCCTGTTTGCCTCTGTTTGCTTGTGGGAGGCCATAGGCGTGGTGCCACCTTGGCGCCTGCCTGTGGGCATCTAACAGAAGGCTGTGGCTTTGATTTCCATTCCTGTTGCCTTTTGAATCTTTTGAGACAAAAGTTCTTTTCTGTGCTTGCTTCTGCTTTACTGTGTTTGCTTAGTTTTGCTCTTACCCCATTATCTTGTTAGCCCTTTCTTTTTTCTTATTGGCACTGGAGTTGAATCCAGACGAACTTTACCACTGAGCTATATCCCTAGCCTATTTATTTATTTATTTATTTATTTATTTATTTTGGTACCAGGGGTTGAACTCAGGGGCACTTGACCACTGAGCCCCATCCATGCCCTATTTTGTGTTTTATGTAGAGACAGGGTCTCACTGAGTTGCTTAGCGCCTTGCCATTGCTAAGGCTGGCTTTGAACTCGAGATTTTCCTGTCTCACCCTCCCCCGTAACCCTTTTAATTTTCTGTTTTGTAACAAGGTCTTCCTCAAGCTACTAAAGCTGGTCTTGAACTTGGAATCCTGCCTCAGCCTCCCAAATTGCTGAGATTACAGACAATGACTACGACACCTGGCTTTGGCAGCTTTTTGATACTTTGAAAATGATGTTATATCTAGTTTTTCAAATTGTTTTTATAGGAAGTATCATTTAGATAGTCTAGGTTTTCATTGTGGGTTACCAAAAGAACCTTGTTTTTCAAGAGCAAGAGTGTCACTTTTTATGTTCCTAACACAGTGTTAATGACTGGCAGGCTAGTTTTAGAATCACTCTGTCTGATGTCCAGTTTCTCAGAATCCAGATGAAAGCAGAGATTATATTCTTGTTTGTGAAAGTTAAGTAACTGACATGGTAGAATGGCTTTATCAAGTTAGCTTTCATATGGCTTAGTATTTCTCACAGGAATCTATGACTAAAGAGTTTATGCTCAATATTGGTGTGATCTAAGAGATTACAAAATTTTGTTTGGGAAAAAAAATGCATTGTATTACAAATTATTAAGAAATAATTTCCATAATTGTTACTGAGACAGTATTTTCACAAGGTACTTATTGGTTCTGGATGCAAACAAAACATTTATTATAAAAATAACTACATAATTTATAAAAGTGCTATAGTTATAGAATTAGAGCTAGTAAAATTTATACCACAAATATGGAGATTTAATGCTTTTTCTTCCAAGTTTCTTTTTGGAGTGGAACACAGCCTATTAGATGAGAGTATTCTTTTGGCATCAGATTTGGCCTTAAGTCCTAGATCTGCTGTTTAAACTTTGTTATTTTACATAAGTCACTTTCTAAGCTTTAGTTTCCATATTCGTTAAATCTGTTAGTAACTCTTAATTTGTTAGCTAGTATTAAATAGCTTGTTTGCAAACTACACTGATTGTCTTAGTTTCCTATTACTTCTGTAACAAATTACCAAATACTTATTGGCTTAAAATAACACAGATTATCTTAACCTTTCTGAAAGTCAGCCCAAAATAAGCCTCCCTGACTGAAATCCAAATGTCGGTGAGGCTGTGGGCCTTTTTGGAGACTCCAGGGAGAGTCCGTGCTCCTGCCTTCCCCAGCTTCCAAATGTGGCCTGCATTCCTTAGCTTGTGGCTTCCATGCATCCCCAGAGGCAGCAGTGGCTGACCTGGTCTGTCCTTCTGGGCCATTTCTCTGGTTCCAATTCTTGAGCCGCCCTCTTCCCTATTTTAAGGACTCTTATGATTATATTAGGCCTTCTGGTTAGTTGAAGATAACCTTGTTGTCTTCAGGTTCATAATAATCCTCGTCACTCCCTGTTGCCATGTCACACGATAACCATACGTTGGCAGGTTCCAGGGTTAGGATATGGATCTCCCAGGGGGATGGGAAGGCGTGCTGCCCACCACACTCACAAATGTGTTCATGTGACTTAATTACTGTTTTCTGATCATACATACAGCACTTCCAGAGTTAAATAAATAATGAGCTCACTGAGGAAAGAAATCATTCTGTATCCTGCCACATTTGACGTTTTTCCCTCTGTAAACACATGGAATTTTGAATGACTTGAGTGTTTTTCTGATTATAATTGTAAAAGACTTAAAAAGTTATAGTTTGCTGGATTGGATTAGTTTGGGGAACAGAGGGCAGAGATGAAAGAAAAGGCAGTAATTACAAAGTAAATAGCTAATCAATTTAGGTTTTTAAAAATTCTACTATATTGTTGCTACATAAGTGTGCTTTGAAAACTATTTAGTAAACTAGACTATTTTTTTTTTTAAATCAAAGGGGAAGGAAACTTAAGAGCCTGTGACTTAGTACTTGATATTTTCATAACATTCCTCTAATAATTAACTTATTCAGTACATGATGAAAGTCTAGTTCAGTGGTTGGTTATAATTTTAAACTCTAATTATATAGTCTTTTTTTGAACTAGGTTTTTAATGTAAATACCTTGTTAATTTTCCATTAGAGTGTGAAGCATCTCCATGTTTCAAATGGTATCATATCTTGAAAATAGATTTTTTTAAAAAAATATGGAAGGTCATCACAGAACAGAATCTCGAGTTCTTTCAACGAAAACTCAGCATATCAGATTTACGTGTATAGTAATAGAAATGCTCTACATAATTTGATTTATTTATAGTAATTTGTAGCTTTTTCTTACAGTCTTGTTGCTCCTTGTCCTTGAGCAGGAATTCCATTTGTATCATGCTTCTTGAGACATGTTCCAGACACACCAGGCTGCCTGCAGCGCAGCCTTTTCTGGCCCTAGCGCTCTGGTTTGCTTCTCGACCTCTGTGGCCACCTTCTCCTTGCCCCTGGGAACTAAAGAGGATGGCTGCCCTTTTTTATCAGCATTTTTGAAACCACTAGCAAAGAAATTATCAAATGAAAGCACCTGGAGGAGGAAAAAAACATTCTGTTTTGAAGTCTTGACTCTCTATTGTGCTTTCTGTCCGGCACGAGGTTGCCATGAGGAAGGAGGAGGAGTACTGCTTCTGTTGCCTTGCCTTGGGAAGTAATTGTTCCTGAGGAGGCAGGGAGGCAGACCACAGGGAGGGCGAGGTTAGGGAGCTGGGCTGGTGTCCTGGCCTCTTTCCTGCACCAAGTGGGTTGGCTCACACTTGTAAAGCAGATCCACATTTTAATTGAAAATCAGCAGATTGCAGTGGCGTTTTATGTTAAGCACTGTAGTAAGTAAATTGTGCATATTAAAAGATTATAACCTTTTATTTTTATAATATCTTCAGGAAGCATGGGTATCATTATAATTTTCATTTTCTTTGTTTTTTCCTCTCATATGTAATTTCTGCTTTTTGTGTCCTATAAAGAAATCTTTAGTAAACTTGAGGTTGCTGAGATTTTCTCCTAGAAACATTATAGTTTATTTTTACATTTGGGTCTGTAATCCATTCAAATTCATTTTTGTATATCAGGTAGGCATTTGTATTTTTTAATATACATATCCATCACCATTGCTTGAAAAGGATATATTTTCCCTATTGTTTGAAATAAATGTACTATGTATAGGTCTGGTATTGATACACAGTGGATCATGTGTTCTTTTCTATAGATCTGTATGTGTGTCCTTGGGCCAGTACCTTTCTTTCATGATTACTCTTGCTTTATATAATCAGTTTTGAAATCTGGTATATTGAGTTTTACATTTCTTTTTTGTTTTCAAAATTGTTTTGGCTTTTTTGGTTTCTTTGTACTTTGACGTAAATTATAGAATCAGCTCAACAATTTCTACAAAAATCTTGCTGGGCTTTTGGTGTGGCTTTTATTCAATACAATTTAAATTGTATTGAATCTATAACTCAGTGTAGGAAGAACTAATATAACAGTATTGAATCATTGGTTCTGTAAATAGCCTATATTTGTTTATCTAAGTTGTCTTTAATTTCTCTCATTACTGTTCTGTGGTTTTTAGGGCATGAATTTTTATATCGTCAGCCAAACTTACCCCTAAGTTCACATTTTCAATGCTATTAAAAATAGCATTTAAAAAGTATTTCCTGTTGTTGATAGCATCTAAATATATAGTTGGTTTTTGTATATTGACTTTTTATCCCATAACATTGCTATGTTTACTTATTATATAGTAACTTCTTTTAAAACATTCCTTAGGATTTCCTATATAGACGGTCATGTCATTTGTATTATCTAAGTAACAGTTTTGCTTCTTTAAAATCTGGATGTCTTTTAGTTTTCTTGCCAAATTTTCTGGCTAGACCCTCCAGGATTTCCTTGATTAGAACTAAGGGAGCAAGCAGCCTTTCCTGCCCCTCCCTTAGGAGGAAACCCGCCCTCCTGCCCTTCTTTGGGCCTGATCCCATCGCCTGTTCAGCGCTGCCTGTGCTCCTTCTCCTTTGTAGTGTACTTCTTTTCCTACAGGCATGTCATGATGTGCAGTTGCACAATTCTGTTTCCGTATCTTGTGTGTTTTTCCTCACTTGTACATAAAGACTGAAGGGAAGGCTGTGTCTGTTGTGTTGTCTTGTGTGTAGGACCTGGCACATAAGGAGGGTGCAAGAAATAGCTCTCGAAGGGACCCTCCCTAGGCGAACAGCCCCCTTTGCCTTCTTGTGCTTGTCAGTTTTCTTTTAAAGTAAACGCCCAAGAGCAGGAGATCATAATACATGAGTAGTTAACCGCAGGAACAACCATTTTATCTCTGGAGGGGTGAGCTTAACGCTTATAGCCAGCAGTAATTGCTTTCATAGATTTGGATATAGACTTTACTGATTAAAAATATATTGTCATGAACATGAATTTATGGTTTGGAGAACTAATGTTTGTATTTTTATTACTGAAGATACACTGAATTTTTGTTTTATTCTCAGTTTTACCAGTTTTTCTACATTTTTATAACAGATCTGGTCAATCTGCATTATCAAATATAAAGGTCCATAACACAATCTGTTACTTTCTAAGTTAGGCAAAGAAAATTGTTGCCAAAGCTTTTTATATAAATGAACAAAAAGCTTATGTATTTGTATGGGAGCTGAAAATGCAAAACTGCCACAGTACCATTCTCCATTTCCTAGTTTTTCAGATCTCTGCATAAATTTTATTCATGAGTTTGCTTCATAAGCAACCTTGGATTCTCATAGAGATGTGTTAAGTAGGAGTTTTATAATCATTTAGGTCATTCAGGTAAGGAACACTTCTTATAGCAGGTGTGTACAGTGTGTGTACACACATCTTATAGCAGTGTGTGTACATTGGCATCATTTGAGCATGGATGAAATGAGCAGAATTTTCTCCCTTGAACTCCTATTTTGTTTTCTATAGTTGTATTAATCCCAGTGACTCAGGAGGTTCAGGCAGGAGGATCATAAGTTCTAGGGCAACCTGGGCAACTTGGTGAGATCTTGTCTCAAAATAAAAAATTAAAAAGTCCTGGAGATGCTGAAACACCCTGGGTTTGATCCTTAGTACCACAAACATTTTTTTTTATTGGTTCTTTTTAGTTATATATAACACTAGGATTCATTTGGACAGACAAGCATGGAACATAATTTGTTCTAATTCAGTCCCCAGTGTTTCCTCTTTCCTTGCCCTTCTCCCTCCTCCTATTCCTTCCCTCTGCTCTACTGATACTTCTGCTATTAACTTTTAGGTTTTTCTTTTTTCTTTTCTTTTTTCACCTCTTACAGTTAGTGTCTTATGGATATACATGATGGTGAGATTCTCCATGGTACCTTCATACATGTACATAGGAAAGTCAGGTCCGATTCGTTCTGTTGTTCTTCCCTTATCCCATCTCTTCTTCCCCACCCCCTTGTCTCCTTCATCTAGTCCTTTCTTCTATTTTGATGGAATCCACCCCCCTTACTTTCCTCTCTCTTTCTCCTGCTAACTTTGGATAGCTTTTGCAAATCAGAGAAAACATTCTCTTTGGTATTCTGAGTCTGGCTTATTTCCCTTAGCATGATGATTTCCAGTTCCACTCATTTGCCAGCAAATGCCATAATTTCTTTTTCTTTCTTCTTCTTCTGCTTCTTCTTCTTCTTTTCTGCTGCTGGGGATCAAACCCAGGGCCTTATGCATGCAAGGTAAGCATTCTACCAACTGAGCTATATCCCCAGCCCAATAATTTCATTTTTTAATGGCTGATTAATACTCCATTCAGTATATATACTACATTTTCTTTATCTGCTCATCTGTTGAAGGACACTTTGGTTTGTTCCAGGGCTTGGCTATTGTGAATTGTGTTGCTATAAACATTGATGTGATTGTATCCTTACAGTGTATACATTTTAAAGCTTTTTGGGGTATATACCAGGGAGTGGGATAGCTGGGTCATATGGTGATTCCATTCCTATTTTTTTGAGAAATTTCCATACAGCTTTCCTGCGTGGTTACACTAATTTGCAGCCCCACCAACAATGTGTGAATGTACTCTTTTCCCCACATCCTATCCAACATTTATTATTTTTACTCTAGATAATTGCTGTTCTTACTGGAGTGAGATGAAGTCTAAACGTGGTTTCGATTTGCATTTCCCTGATTGCTAAAGATGTTGAACATTTTTTCATGTATTTGTTGGCTAATTGTATTTCTTCTTTTGTGAGAAGTGCCTGTTTAGTCCTTTTGCCCACTTATTACTTAGGTTATTTGATTTTATAGTGTCAAGTATTTTGAGTTCTTTATATATTCTGGATATAAATGTCCTATGAGAGAAGCAGGTGGCAGAGATCTTCTTCCATCCTGTGAGCTTTCTCTTCACACTCTTAATTGTTTCTTTTGTTGTGCAGAAACGTTTTAATTTGATGTCATCCACTTACTGATTTTTGGTTTTATTCCTTGCATTTAGGAGTCTTGTTAAGGAAGTCGGTTCCTGTGCCAGCATGTTGGACTGTTGAGCCTCCATTTTCTAGCAGTTGCAGAGTTTGTGTTCTAATTCCTAGGTCTTTAACCCACTTTAAGTTGACTTTTATGCAGGGTGAGAGATAGAGGTCAAGTTTCATTCCCCTACATAGGGATTTTCATTTTTCAACCCCACTTGATCATGGTGCAATATCTTTTTAATGTGTGAGTTTTTTTTTTTTTTGGAGGAGGGTAGAAAAGATTGAACCCAAGGGCACTTAACCACTGAGCCATATACCCAGCCTTATTTATTTATGTATGTATGTATGTATGTATGTATGTGTTTGTTTGTTTGATTTTGAGACAGTCTCCCTAGTTTGCTTATAGCCTTGCTAAGTTGCTGAGGCTGGCCTCAAACCTGTCATAGTTCTGTCTCAGCCTCTCGAGCTGCTAGGATTATAGGCATGCACCACCATGCCCAGCTTTTAATGTGTTTTTGTATGCAGTTTGCCACTATTTTATTAAAACTTTTTGCACCTATGTTAATCAAGGATATTGGTCTGAAGTTTTCTTTCCTTGATATGTCTTTGTCTAGTTTTGATATCAGGGTAATACTGGCTTCATAGAGTGAGTTTGGCAGTGTACCCTCCTTTTCTATTCCATGGATTAATTTGAGGAGGATTAGTCAATTAGTTCTTCTTTTTGATATATTTTTTATTTGTAGATGAACACAATACTTTTACTTTATTTATTTATTTTTAATGTGCTTAGGATTGATCCCAGTGCCTCACACGTACTAGGCAAGCACTCCACACTGAGCTACAGCCCCAGCCTCTCAGTTAGTTCTTCTTTAAAGGCCTGGTAGAACTCGACTGAGAATCCATCCAGTTTTAACAACATCAAAACTTACACAAAAAAAGCAAACTAAATTTCCTTTATGCCCCACAGATGTATCTTTTTGGAAGGCTTTTGATAGCTCCTTCAATTTCATTTCTTGTTATTGATTGGTTTAGGTTTTCTATATCCTCATGATTCAATTTGGGTAAGAAAGCTTCGTATCTCTAGGAAATTGTCAGTATCTTCAAGATTTTATAGCTTATTGGAATATAAATTTTCAAAATAGTTTCTGATGATCTTGTGGATTCAGTGGGATCTGTGGTGTATTTCCTTTTTCATCTCTGATTTTATTTATTTGAATCTTCTCTCTCCTTATTTTTGTTAATTTGGCTAGGAGTTTATCAGTCTTTCAAAAAACTTTGTTTCATTGATCCTTTGTATGTTTTTTTTTTAATTCTCTATTTCATTGATTTCAGTTCTGATTTTAATTATTTTCTGTTTTCTGTTGACGTTGGTGTTTGTTCTTTTTCTAGGGTCTTGAGATATAGTGTTAGATTATTTATTTGGTATCTTTATAATTTTTGATGTGTAAACTCAGTGCTGTAAATTTTCCTCTTAGAATTGCTTTTATACAGTCCCATAGATTTTGATATATCACTATTCTCATTTGGTTGTAAGATCTTTTTTATTTCTCCTTTAATTTCTTCTGCCATCTATTATTTATCATTCAAAAGTGTATTATTTAATCTCCAGGTGTTAGAGTGGTTTCTATTTTTTATCTTATTATTGATTTTTAATTTTACTCCATAATGAAAACCATTACAATTTAAGAAATAAAAAATTATTTTTATAATGGAGATATGGCTCAGAGGTAGAGTGTCCTTCAGTTCAATCCCAAATCCCTACTCCAAATGTTTATTTGAAAAGATAAATGTCTTACTTTTGTCTTTTGACTGTCAATTGAAAATACAAGTGTAGTTTTTGGACTCTCTTCTCAAGTTAAGGGTTTGTTATTATATGATTTTAACGTTTTTGTTTTTTCTTTCCCAAGCAGGTAATTATAAAAGCTTAGACTGATTGATTACTTAGTAGATACTTGATACTCTTTTTAATTTATAGTTATTATATTACTTCAACTTATGTAACAAATATGAAGCTGCTTATAAATGCATTAGAGGAGTTCTAAAAAATAGGACTACTGTACAAAGCTTTTGAAATGCAGATACTACCTTTTATATTATGGAAATTTCAGTGTGTTTACATGATTTTCCTCCAATGAGATGTGCTTTTAATCTTGATACTTAACAACATTGATTCCTAAAATCTGCACCCTTTTAAAATGTCATGTTGGGTTTTAGGAGGAAAGGGTGGACGAAGGATGGTTAGGGCATGGTCAGTGCACACTCTGCATGTATAGAAATACACTGAATACCAGTGTAAATGTGCAATTACTATGTTAATAAAAACTAATGCAAAAATAAAATAAAATGTTATGTTATAGATTCTTAGAGGGGAAAAGTTATATCATTACAAATCAGCACTGCATGGCCAAATTTTTAATTAGTAACTATTAGCATATTATTAGAAATGTTTTTAGGTTCTTAGTGACTGGCCTATGAATGTTACATTTTAAATATAGCCTTGTTGTGTTCAGACTTAAGTAAATGTATGGAGATTGGTTGCTCTGCATGAAACAAATGTCATATGTAAATAAGTATACATTTTTCTCACTGTAGGAAAATAGGGTTAGCATTGGTAAATTAGCAGTAACAACATTAAAACTTACACAAAAAAAGCAAACTAAATTTCCTTTATGCCCCACAGATGTATCTTGTAATTTTTCCAGAGGGAACAAGGTATAATCCAGGACAGACAAAGCTCCTTTCGGCTAGCCAGGCATTTGCTGCTCAACAAGGTGAGTAAAAAGTTGACTGTGTTTGAAAAATGATTTTTGAAGAGAACGATCCTTTTAGTTTTTCTTCCTGGAGAAGATATGTTTTACAGTTGAATGAATTAATGTATTATCTCTGCGGAAATGAGGTTTCTCCTAAATTCATTGGCACGTTATTGCATATGTCTAAGAGATTATATTCAAGCACTGTGGCTTTAGTTAAAAATCTAAGTACGTGAGTATGTAAGTGTAATTTTTTCCTACTGAGTGTATTAAAGGTCATGGAAATAACTTCTATCTTGTAGGTTTACAGATCAGAGGCAGAAGCCACACTCTGACTTTTGTTAGCTACATACTGCCTAATGTTACCAAACACTAGTTTCTCATCTCTAAAATACATAGATATACCTCTCAAGTAGCCCCAAATTTATGTAAGAATTAAATTAGAATATATGTGAAGTTCCCCTTGGAGAATATTTCAGAAAGTTGGTTCATAGTGCTTAGAAGCTGTAATGGTCCCCAGCAATAGGGATGTTATTACCTCATCATGTCCATCATCCTATGTATAGGACACCTATAAAAATGCATAGCATGTGTAGGACACCTATATAAGTGCTCAAGTAAGTTTTGGTAGGTGTCCTATATATAGGATGATGGGATATGAAGGATTAAAGTCAATATTTTAGAAAATTGGATAACTAATACAAACAAGTAAGCTATGAAGTTTAACCAGATTGGGAGTTCTGCAGACAACAGTAGTTCCACCTTGTTCTCAGGGGTGTCTTTGAAGATTGAATCAGTATGAGTTCTCCTGTGGCCAGCAAAGCATGACTGAGTACGTACTGATCGTGACGTCACATCAGGGGCTATGACAGTGCTGTGGAGTAGAGCTTTCTGCAGCGATGGCGACACACTGTCTGTTGTGGCCAGGGCATCAGAGGAAAGGGATTCTTAGTTTTATTTGATTTTAGTTTAATTGATATTCTGAATTTTATTTAATTTTAATTTACATTTAAGTAGCCACATGTTCCTAGGGGAAAATCTATGATAGCACAGGTTTTGTGGGATACAAAAACCAGTAGATTTTAACTAAATCCACAGCACTTGAATTTAATCTTGAACAGATATAATATGCAAACAAATTGAGGAGAAATTTCTTTTCCTAAGAGAGAGCATTCAGTATATGGATATGCCCTTGTATGTGAAGTCTTTTGTAACAGTGTGTTTTTAAATGCTAGTGTCTTGTACTCCTGGTCTGCGTGTCCTGTCCCCGAGCAGTGGTTCAGGAATGGGCGAGTTCTGCTCTTGACCTGTACAGCCTTCTGTCTGGTCTGGGCACCATGGGCCGCCCTCTCCCTCGCTCTCTTGCAGGACCATTGTCTCTGATGCCTTTTTCACATTGAAAAACTAAAATAAAATCCTTGTCCCTCAACTCCACATTTTCCTCCTCTTGGCGTCTTGTTCCCCTCCCATTAAAAGCCCAGGCCTGTGAATCCAGAGTCTGCCTTCCTGGGTTCACTGTGACCTTCTCACTCGCCCCTCAACTCCTGGTGATGTGACAGGATGTTCATGGTAGTCTTATTCAAATTCCCTAAGCTTCTTTAGGGCTAGCCTTTGTTTTCCTGCTCCATCTCTGGTGATTCCTTGTTAGCACCTTTTCTAGCCCACTCTTCTTTATTCTTTCCTGTTTCATACACCCTTTCCAAAGTCTGACTTTGACCTTTCATTCATTTCACATTTTATTCTTTTCATAATGGTCTTTGTCTAAATTCATGGCCTTAGCCATCATTTGTTTAATTGCTCATGACTCACAAAAAGCTTTCTCCTTTTTATATCTCTCTGCCTAATTCTAGTCCTGAATGTACAGTTGCCCACTAGAGAGTTTCACTTGGCTGGTCCAAAGCTACGTCTCAAAGTCAGTATGTTGAAGGTGTGTTACCCTTACACACGCTCTCTATCTTAGTGATTCAGTCATTCAGTCCAAAACCAGAGTCATCCTAAACTCTTCCTTTTCGTCAAACAAACATGTAATAGATCAGCAAAATCTGATTTCTGTCCATGCCCATAATTACTGCCATACTTTAAAATCTTACTCTTCCTTTTTTCACATATATATTGTTAGATGAGAAACCATCCAAGAGCTTAGTGACCTCAAACAGTAAAACTGTTTATTTGCTCATGATCTGTGCCTTGTGCAGATTCAGCAAAGTCAGCTCATCTCTGTCCACAGGGTCAACTATGATCTCTTATTTCACTTTAGAAACTAGGTGGAAAGTCCAGGACAACTTTGCCAGCGTGTCTTATGTTGAACTTGGGATGTCTGTGTCAGCTGGGAGTAACTGGCCTCTTTCCTCAAGTTTTCAGCTTTTCTTCATGGAATTTATCAAGTTTCATTCTTTTGCCAGTATTTGTGCCTGGACGGGCATCAGCACTAGCTTTGGACTTTCCCTAAGCACATATTAGTCACATAACCTTGAATAAGTTTCTTTCTTTTAGTCTCTTTCCTTACTTATAAACCAGCAACGATAATATGGCTTTTGTCAGTGACATAATATTTATACAAATCCTGGTATGTAATAAGTAAGAGTCATCACTGCTAACTTTAAAAAGATGGAGGGGGAAGGGACCAGTACAGGTAAATCTGTTGGCGATGGCAAACATCAGTAGCTGGTCCTGAGGGATAAAAGAGAAGGACTAACAATTTCATTCTGCTACATATGGATTTCTAGTTTTCCCAGTACCATTTTTTGAAGAGGCTATCTTTTCCCCAGTGTGTGTTAATGGTACCTTTTGTCTAGTATGAGGTAATTGTATTTATGTGGGCTTGTCTCTGTGTCTTCTGTTCTGCTCCATTGGTCTTCATGTTTGTTTTGGTACCAATGCCATGCTGTTTTTGTTTCTACAGCTCTGTAGTATAATTTAAGGTCTAGTGTTGTGATGCCTCCTGCTTCATTTTTCTCACTAAGGATTTCTTAGGCTATTCTGGGCCTCTTATTTTTTCAAATGTATTTCATGGTTGCTTTTCTGTTTCTATGAAGAATGTCATTGGAATTTCAATAGGAATTGCATTAAATCTGTACAGCACTTTTGATAGTATGGCCATTTTGATAATGTTAATTCTACCCATCGAAGATCATGGGAGGTTTTTCCATCTTCTAAAGTCGTCTTTAATTTCTTTCTTTAGTGTTACGTATTTTTCATTGTAGAAGTCTTCATTCACATCTTTTGTTAGATTGATTCCCAGGCTGGTTTTTTTTTTCCCCTAATTTTTCTTTCAGCTGATTCATCATTATTGTATAGGAACACAATTGATTCATGGGTGTTAATTTTATATCCTACTACTTTGCTGAATTCATTTATGAGTTCTAGAAGTTTTCTGGTAAATTTTTCCAGGTCTTCTAAATACAGGATCATGTCATCAGCAAATAGGGATAGTTTGAGCTTTTCTATACAAACTATTTGTATTCCTTCAATTTTTTTTCTTTTGCCTAATTGCTCTGGCTAGAGTTTCAAGGACTGTGTTGAATAGAAGTTGTGAATGAGGGCATCCCTGTCTTGTTCCAGTTTTTAGGGGGAATGCTTTCATTTTTTTCTCCATTTAGAATGATGTTGGCCTTGGATTTAATTTATATAGCTTTTATAGTGTTGAGGATTGTGAAGAAGGAGCCTACAGAATGGGAGAAAACCTTTGCCACCTGCACCTCAGATAGAGCATTAATCTCTAGGATGTATAAAGAACTCCAAAAATTTAATACCAAAAAACAAATAACACAATCAATAAATAGGCGAAGGAGCTAGGCAAACACTTCACAGAAGAAGTGAATGCAAATAGTCAACAAATATATGAAAAAATATTCAATACTTCTAGCAATTAGAGATGCAAAATAGAACTCTGAGATTTCATTTCATTCCAGTCAGAGTGGCAATGATCAAAAATACAAGTAACAATAAATGTTGATGAAGATGTGGGAAAAATGATACACTATACATTGCTGGTAGGACTGCAAATTGGTGCAGCCACTCTGGAAAGCAGTATAGAGATGCCTCAGAAAGCTTGTATCGGGGCTAGGCATGATGGCACACGCCTGTAATCCCAGTGGCTCAGGAAGCTGAGGCAGGAGGATCATGAGTTCAAAGCCAGTCTCACCAAAAGTGAGGTGCTAAGCAACTCAGTGAGAACCTGTCTCTAAATAAAATACAAAATAGGACTCAAATGTGGCTCAGGGGTCGAGTGCCCCTGAGTTCAATCGCTGGTACCAAAAAAAAAGAAAGGAAAAAAAAAAGAAAAACAACTTTTAGTGGAACCACCATTTGACCTAGTTAGCCTACTCTTTAGTATATACCCAAAGGACTTAAAATCAGAGTACTACAGTGACACAGCCACATCAATATTTATAGCAGCTCAATTCACAATAGCTAAGCTGTGGAACCAACCTAGATGCCCTTTAATATGTGAATGAATAAAGAAAATGTGGTATATACACAGTGGAATATTACTCAGTCATAAAAAGAATGGCTTTATGACATTTGCTAGTAAATAGATGGATCTGAAGGCTATCATGTAAGTGAAATATGCCAATCCCCCAAAACCAAAGGTCAAATGTTCTGTCTCTGGATGCTAACACACAATCAGGGTGGAGGAGGGAAGAATTGAAGTTCAGTAGATTAGACAAAGGGGATTGAAGAGTAGGGAGGGACAGGAATAGGAAAGACAGTGGAATGAATCTGACTTAACTTTCCTTTGCACACGTATAAATACACTACAGTAAATCTCCACATTATGTACAACCACAAGACTGAGATTCCTAATTTGAATAAGATGTACCCATGTTTGTATAAATATGTCATAACATACATATTAAAAAAGAAATTTGATTATTAAAAAAACAGACTAACAAAACTACGTAAGAACTCATAATTGGCCATCTCGTGCAGCGTTACAGTGGGGAAACAAGGCTTACGTGTAGCTGCATTTGTTTAAGATACTTTACGTGGAGCAGGCACGAGTCCTGCTCATGAGAGTGCATCATGTGTCGAGGGTGTGATTTGAGGACCCTCAGCACCACAGTGGGTGGGTAAGTCAGGCAAGAGCTGGTTGGCTGGCCCTCAGGGCACCTGGTGATGTGGAGAGGAGCTGTCGGTATGAGAAACCACACTGAACAGCATGAGTGGCCAGGGACACGTGAGGTGAGCAAGGAGTTTTGGTGGCTTCAAGCAAAAGGCTGGTGAGGAGGAGTTGTGGAAACCGAGTGTTCAGTTGGACCAGATGTGGTGATAGAGGTGAACGCTGCGGGTGTGGTGTTCTGCCCTCCTGTGGTGAAAGAAGTCGGTAGCAGTTTTCTTTTTTCTTTCTTTTCTTGACAGTCTTTTAAAATAGCTTTTATTTTTTGAAAGTTAACTTTTGCATTACAAGAAACAGAAGAACATAAGCCAAGAACAAAGTCATCCAGTCACAAGCAGCTTAGCGAGATGTGTCCCTCCAGGTCTTGTGTCTAATGCTTTTTCACCAGTTCAGAATCCCAAAGCTACATGAGTATTTTTGATAACCAAGAATACACTACACCATCTCAGTCTGTTATAAAAAGTTCTAATCCTTTCTTGGGGACAGAAATTTCACTGAAGACAGAAATGACAACCAGCCTCTAAATAGATTGGCATAGCTACAACTAAAAAAATATATTCCTTAATACTCAATTTAAATGAGACAAAGCAACAGAATACACCAACCATGTTTCTAAGAGGATTCATGACCACATTTCTACTGCTAAAATATCCACACAGGTGCTTGTTCCCAGTGAATTAAAGTATGCCTACAGTACAGCCAGAAGATGCCCCCATCAGTGGCTCACATCATCACTTGCTGAGCAGTTGCTCCTGTCTTTCCCTGTGTGCCTCCTCCTCCCTTCTGCTGGCAGCAGTCCTCCTAATGAGTGGGTGTGTTTTATTTAAGGTTTTATGGTCTTAATTCTATGACAGAGTCCATAGGGTGTTTAAGAAAAGGGTTTCATGTATAGATGGGGTTAGAGAATGTTGTTTTATGTCCTGCTCTTAGGGAGTTTCAGTTTATGTGAACATTAGTCTCAGAAAAGTTCCACAATAGAGTCTGATTTTATTTCATGAGTATTTCCTAATTTTGTAGGTTTTAGGGAAGAACAGCAATCTCATCATTAAATAAAAATTTTGGATTTTCAGTGGGATGAATTTTAGGGTTTCAGAACATTTTGGTTCTCTAGGGGATTTCTTCTCTAAGGTCCTAGATGACAGCTGTGGCTTCAACAAAACATATATTTTACTCTTTGAGCCCTAAAGTAGTTTATAGTCGGCTCCGCGTGGGACTCCTGATGGGCCTGAGTGTACAGTGGCCACCCTCACGCCCACTCTGCTGCAGTCGAAGGGTTACAGTTTTAGGTGAGATGAAAGGGTTAGGGCTAGGGTTACTAGGAGGTGTTTGGGGAACTTTTGTTCTTGCTCTTTTGCATGTAGCACAGCATCTGCAGTGTCTTGGTATTACACAATTTATCTTCATTCTTTTTAGGTTCCTGTGGGTTGACCAGAGAATTGACCTGAAAGAACTGTACCTAGAATGCCTTATTTCCTCATGATCTGTGCTGATTTTATTTTTAACATAGTGTATTTTAAAATATTAATAAATCTTTATAAAATTCCAATGATGTAAAAAATTCTAAGGTAGCACAATTATCCATAATGTCTTCCAGGTTTATAATTTAATAGGAGAGGTAAGGCATGATTTTATTAGTTATCTTTTTATCTGTAACAGATTACTCCATTCATACTAGCCCAAAATAACAAGCACTGGTTATGTCACAGTTTATGTGGGTCAGGAGTCCTGGTGTGAGTGAGCTGGGGTCTTCCTGCTCAGGGTCTGTTTAGAGGCTACAGGGTGGGTGCTGGGGTCCTGGTGTCTCCAGGTGACATGGGCTGGGCCACTTCCAAGGCCTCCAGCACTCACTGCCAGTTGGCTGCAGAATGAATGCCTTGCCACAAGGACCTCTCTATGTAGCTTCTCGCCACCTGACAGCTTGCTGCCTGAGAGTCAGGGCTCATAGGTAGTAGGGAGAGAAAGGAGGAGGAGGACTGTCATTAAGCGCTCGGAGCAGAGCAGTGCCTGTGCTCTGCTCCAAGATTGCAGGGATCTATGGAGAACAGCTGGCAGGTGACATGGGCTGCTGAACTCTGGCTGCTTCTGTCCCTGGGCCGTGCTGACCTCATGCTTGCACACCTCGTAGGGGTCTCTGAGTGTGGCCGCCTGGGTGCTGGGAGTGTGGCCGGGTAAGGGGCACTCCCACGGGGCCCAGCTGCCAGGCACAGTGCTGGTGAGTGGGCTGGATAGCACTTGGCCTGCAGCTGCCCGGAGCCAGCCCATGGAGGAGGCCCTGAATGGCAGGTGGATCCTGTCAAGTACTGCCAGTTCGTATGAAAATCTGTGGTGGCCCCAGTTTGGGGACATTTGATTGTTGAAGATTTTAATGTTGCACTTGGAGTTTTTGCTTTAGCTGGGCTAACCGATTTGTTGGATGGGTTTGTTGCTCGAAACTGGGCCAATCAAAAATCAGCTTCAGGAAGTGCTCTTGATCCACTTGCAGATAAAATACTTACCAGTGTCTTATATGTTAGCTTGATCTATGCAGATCTTACTCCAGTTCCACTTACTTACATGACAATTTCAAGAGATGTAATGATTTTTTGCGTTTTTGCGTCAGATGTTGAACTCTTCCAAACCCCACACATTGGCTGAGTGTTCAGTTCTTGCTGTGTTACTGCTGGGTTAAAACCAGCGTTCATCAGCAAGGTAAACACACCAGTTCAGTTACACTTGTGGCTTCTTTGGCAGGTCCAGTTTTCAGTGATGCTGATAGCATTTATTTTCCGGTGCTTTTGTAGGTGTACCACAGCTACATCAGCTTACAATTACTGTCATTATGGTCAGAAAATTGTTCAGGTGATGGCAGATGAAAGTCACCCATCACCGTTAGCAAGGAAGCAGTGTCCATCATCGGTAGCAGCGCCAGCAAACATCTACAGGAGTTTCCCCAGTTTGCTGTTCAGCTTGTAAAAGGATTTGTCAGAACAAAGCATATTATCAAAATTAATGTGCATTGAAAATAAGCTTGATCATGGGCATAGCAGAATTTCCAATGTATTTTAAATGTAAATAAAGCTATAATTTAGATTTTTTTTTAAAAAGAGCTTGGAGCAAAAACAGGAAAGACAGGAGGCACAATCCTGGTAGCTGACGTTGGAAGTGGCGTCCCATCACTTTTGCCACATTTTCTTGGTTAGATGCCAGTCACGAGGTCTAGCCCCACTTGGGTAGGAACACCAGGAAGAGGGATTATTGGGGCCATTTTAGAGGCTACCTACCTCAATTTTATTTAGGTTTTTTACATAGTCACATAAAAACAGAACATAGAAAAGAATAAGTGAAGTACACTTGAAGCTGACCCACTTCTAGGTGTAGTGGGGGGACTGTGTGGGAGGAAGCAGTGAAGCTGGGCTGTGCAGGATGCCAGCGGGCAGGGCTTCTGCACAGGGGTGCGCCTCAGCCCAGGGTGGCCGGAGCACGAGCCCAGGAGGGGAGTAGTGAGACACAGTGACAGCTCTTTCCTTTCTTGAGGGAGCTCTCAGCATAGGGGTGAAGGCGGAGGACCAGTGAGAAGCCCTGGGGCTTCCTTGGCTCACAGTAGTGAGAGCCAGAGCAGGGCTCAGCGGAGGGAGCTGGCGGCCGAGGTACAGGTTCCACTTAGCATGGTGGCCAGGCTGGCGAAAAAATTTAGTATGCTACTTTCTAGTTCCATTTGCTTTATTGCAGTTCCTTATGCTATTCAATAGACTCATTAATTTCTATTTTATTTTTAAAATAAATTAATTTATTTATTCTAATTAGGTATATATGACAGCAGAATGCATTTTGATTCATTGTACACAAATACAGCGCAACTTTTTCTTGGGTTGTACACAACGTAGCATTGCACAGTATGTAGTCATCCGTGTACCTAGGGTAATGATGTCCATCTCAGTACACCTTCCTTCCTGCTCCCATGCCCCCTCCCCTGTCCTCCTTCCCCTTTGCCCAAAGTTCCTCCATTTTTCCCATGCCACCACCCCACCTCCACCCCCATTTTGGATCAGCATCCACTTATCAGAGAGAACATTTAGCATTTGTTTTTTGGGGATTGGCTTACTTCGCTTAGCATGATATTCTCCACTTCCATCCATTTACCTGAAAATGCCATAATTGTATTCTCTTTTAATACTGAGTAATATTCCATTGTGTATATATACCACAGTTTCTTTATCCATTCAGTTGAGGGGCATCAAGGTTGCTTCCACAGTTTAGCAATTGTGAATTGTGCTGCTATAAACGTTGAAGTGGCTGCATCACTGTGGTATGCTGTTTTTAAGTCTTTAGAGTATAGATCGGGGAGTTGGATAGTTGGATCAAATGGTGGTTCCATTCCAAGTTTTCTAAGGAATCTCCATACTGCTTTCCAGATTGGTTGCACTGATTTGCAGTCCCAGCAGCAATGTATGAGTGTGCCTTTTCCCCCACTTCCTCGCCGACACTTGTTGTTGCCTGTATTCTTGATAACTGCCATTCTGACTGGAGTGAGATGAAATCTCAGTGTAGTTTTGATTTGCATTTCTCTGATTGCTAAAGATGTTGAACATTTTTTCATGTATTTGTTAAGATACCTTCATTTGATTCTGACATAAAAAGCAAATCAAAAACCTAAATAGAATAAATTAATTAATTAAAAAAAAGAAACCAGAATGTAGACTTTTTATTTAGCTTTTTAAATTTTAATGCTCATTTACATGTTTAAGGCATTCTGCCATAAACACATAAGTCTTGGCTGTCTGAAGAGGTATGCACAGGGCGTGTGTCTGATCCCAAGTATTTCAGGGCTCTGCTTATCACTACTCACTAGACATTTCTTGCCTTAAAAAAGTTTTACACAAAAATGTCATTTCAATATTGAGGTGGTTACTTAAAATATGTCTCCATTATAGTGCCATGAATTCTTAATAATGTTCATTTTAAAGATTATCACATTAATGTTCTCCATATTCTCTTCTTACTTGAAAGTAAGTTAATTATTCCTTTGAAAAAGACTGATTGTTATTTCCATATAAATTAGTCAAGGCTTCACTTAACTGCCGTCTCTTCAGGCTGAAAGTTAAGGTTTTAAAGTTCTGAAATGTGGATAAAGTCTTCAAGATACTATATCAAGTAAGCAAGGCATATTGAAGGCTACATAATTTTGTAATAATAAATAGAGAAATTTCATTTTCAGAAAGGCTAACCTGGAACTTGTCATTTAAGAAAAAAGTGGTAATACGTGACGGTGGCTTCCACATAATATGGAAATATAATAATATGTCACATAACAGCATAATATAAATATAAATATCTTTCAATATTTCTGCCTCTAAAATATTTGTTTTGTTAAGTAACCAATTATATTATTTTAGTTTAAATCTAAAACCTATCAAGGAGTTAACACTTCTGATCCATGGTTGCGAATCTCTGCAGGTTGTGGAACCATTGTTGCCATTTTGTGTTATTAGTGTCAGTTTTCGCAGTGACTTATGGAGGAGTCCTGTTTTGTGGGTGTCAGTTAGTATTGAATCAAAGATCATGAATGGTTCAGGATGTAAAAACAGGGAAACAATCATAGTAGAAGGCCACACTCAAGCTTTGTGTTTCTGGACTAGAATTTCTAATTCTTCTGTGCTGGTCATTTATCCAGTAACAGTAGGAATGAGGAAAGACGCGAGAAAGCTTCTGCTTTCAACTGACTTCATAGTGGTTTTGAGAAGCCCTGGATCATTTGGCCGTCTGCCACCCCTGAGGCCTGACCTGCACCTGTGAGGGCTTCTTCATGCTGTGCTCCCCTCTCTCTTTCTCCAGCAGCGTCCCAGCCAGCAGCCCCATGGGGTGTGGGTCTGAGGAGAAGGCTGCAGCAGGGCCAGCACTTGTGGGTGCGTGGGGTCCACTCTTGCTCTCCACTGAGGAAGAGCAGCCCCCTTAGGCACCTTTATGTCCACAGCAGATGTTCAGTAACTTGGAGCAGTTTGTTTTACACCTTTGAAGCTGTTCCTGTGCCATCTGATACATTTTAACAGAGCAAGAGTTGGTATCAGTCCTCCTGCCTCTTCTCACTGCTTTCTGCTGCCCTTTTGTGAATTTTTGATGCTCTCAAGTTCTGTTCAGAATTCTCAGTGATTCTCAAAGTGGTGTCTACACCCGCAGCATCAGCTGCTGAAGAACATCTTGAAATTCCTATTCTCAAGAGTCCCACAGTCCTACTCAGTTAGAAACTGTAGGGGCCAGGTCCACACAATTCTGATGCATCCTCAAGTTTTAGAATCACTGGTATAAGTAAAGTAGTCATGTGTTTTAACAGGATAGTAAGCGGGGCACAGTGGTGTGTGCCTGGAATCCCAGGATCTTGGGAGGTTCTCGAACCTGCCAGGAGAATTGCAGGTTCGAGACCATCCTCAACAACTTAGCAAGACCCTATCTCAAAAATAAAAATAAAAATATGGGTTGGTGGTAGAGCACACCTGGGTTAAATCCCCAGTATCACCAAAACAAATGAACAAAAAAATCAGAGTTGAGTCAGACTCTTGTACTTCAAGTTTATTTATTTCTTTATAAACTAACATTTATTCATAAACCTTAATTTTATACTTGAGTTTCATGAAGACCAAGAAAACACTGGTAGCAGTTACACACCTCCTGAAGGACACTCAGAGCAGGGCTGCGAAGAAGAAACTCCACCCAGGGTCCTAAGACATCAGGTACTACTTCACGAAGTGGTGCATTTTAGCTAAGTTTCCTCGATACTTGATACTTTCAAGTGCTTAGTAAGAAATTTAAAAACCCTGTCGTTTTTTCTACCACACTGGTTGTAAAGATTGACAGATTTTTTGAGCTCTAGTAACAGGAAACAGGAATGTAGTGAAGTCTCTGTAATGGTAAACCAAGTACACTTAGCCTCAGTATCGGTGGGCTCCCCATCTGTGGATTCAGCCAATTGCAGATCATAAGTACTTGGAAAAGACAACATTGTGTCTACTGAACATGTACAGAGGATTCCTGGTCATTATTTCCTAAACAGTACTATGTACTAGCAATGTATGTAGCATTCACTCTGTGTTAGGCATTGTAAGTAGTCTGAGGTGAGTTAGAGTGTGTGGAGGATGTGTAGTTTCTGTGCAGGTGCTGTGCCATTTGATACAAGGGACTTGAGCATCGACAGAATTTGGTATCTGCAGGAAGTTCTGGGACTAGCACCCCATGGATGCCAAGGAATGACTGTACCTAGAATTGTCATGTTATTGTATTTGTGATTTCAAAAACTGTTCCACCTTATGGAATTTAGCTTTCTTCCTATGAATAATGCTGGCAGTTGTATACATTTGAGAGTCCTTTCGAAACCTAAAAGCAAGCCAGGTGTGGTGGCACATGCCTGTAATCCCAGTGAGGCTAAGACAGGAGAATCATGAGTTCGAAGCCAGCCTCATCAATTTAGGCCCTAAGCAAGTTAGTGAGACTCTGTCTCAAAATAAAAAATAAAAAGGGCTGGGGACAAAGCCCAGTGGTAGAGTGTCCCTAGGTACAATTGCTAGTACTATCAAAAACCAAACAAAAAAACCCAACACACACAGTAGTAGGATTCATCGTGGTATACTTGTACATGAACATGAATCACTTAGTCAGTTGCATCCCCAGTTCCACTATTTCCCCATCTTCTACTCTACTGGTCCTGTCTATTTTCATGAGGTCCTTTTCTTCCTTTTCTCTCTCTAGCTTCCACAAATGAGAGAAAATATAAGACCCTTGACTTTCTGAGTCTGCTTATTTCATCTAACGTGATTTTCCTCTGTTGCATCTGTTTTCCTGCAAATTACTTAATTCCATTCTTCTTTGAGGCCGAGTAAAGCTCTATTGTATATACAGCCCACATTTCTTTATCCATTCACCTATTGACAGGCATCTGGACCGGTTCCATAACTGGGCTGTTGTGAATTGGGCTGCTATAAACATGAGCATTGGTGTGTCACTATAAAATGCTTATGTAAGGAGTGTAATAGCTGGGTCATAGGGTGGTCCCATTTCTAATGTTTTGAGGGACCGTCTCACTGATTTCCATTGTGGTTGGACTAACTTATACCACCAACATTATAAGTGTTCCTTTTTCCTCAGATCCTCTCCAGCATTTATTATTGTGTTCTTGATAATGCCGGTCTCATTGGAGTGAGATGAAATCTCAGTATAGTTTTGATTTGCATCTCCCTGATTGCTAGAGATATTGAACATTTTTTCATATATTTGCTGGTCATTTGTATTTCTTCTTTTGAGAAATGTTCGTTTATTTCTTTTTTGTCCATTAATTAATTGGATTATTTTTGTTTTGGGGGGTTTTTTGGTGTTGAATTCTTTAATGCTCTGTCAGAAGAGCAACCAATCTCCTCTTTTAAATATTCTCTTCCTTGGCTTTTGCATTACATCAGCTTTTCTTTTCTTTCTTTCTCCCCACCTTCCCCTTCTTTTTTTTTTAATATCTTTATTTATTTTTATGTGATGCTGAGAATCGAACCCAGTGCCTCATGCATGCGAGGCGAGCACTCTACCACTGAGCTACAATCCCAGCCCCCCACCCTCCCCTTCTTATTGAAGACATTCTTCCATGTGCTCTAGCTACTTAAGTGCTTGTTGTTGTTGTTTCATTAATGTCTAACCTACATGTTTACAGTTTTAGAACAGTACCTTGCTCATTACTACTTGTGGAATAGAAAAGTACTGAACTAAATGTCATAAGGTCTTGCAAGCTGTGTTACTTTGAGAAAGTTGTTTTACCTCTCTGAGCCTCAGTTACTGGATTTATGGGAATCAAGTGGGATGATATAGATTAAATCCATCACAGATGGAATTCTGTGTGTAAATGTAAAATTTCCTACATGCACCACTGAAGGTATTCTGCCTAATGTATTCATTTATGTTTCCAAACAAACAGTACTAATCACAAAATTTCAGTTATACCCAATCACCAAAAGAGGCCCTGAGGTAGAAGAAACTCGATCGAAGGGTTAGGTAGGTCATCTTCAGCGCTGAGTAGAAATTGAGGAAATACCAGAGTAGGTCCAAGAATAGACACCAGCTGTCACCCGGCAGAGCTGACTGAGGAGGTACCGTTTTTCTCAGGGCTCAGGCTCTCTATGTAGTTCCCTGGAGGCAGAGGCAGATAGCAATATGTTGGGCTCAAATTGAAGCAGTTAGTTGAAGACACCTTGTTATTTCTATTTTCTGCACTGGAATTCTAATTGGCATCATCACTATAAATTGCTTTTGTGGTGCTGACTCGGGGTCTGAGGTAGTGCCGGGTCACTGTTGGGAGTTGAATGTACCTGGTCAGAACCTGGTCAGAACCAGCATCCATTCCCGTGTGGACTAGAGTTCTGCTCAGGAGGGGAGGTGCTTCTACGCCATGAAAAAGAGCTGCTTCTAGTGGCACACTGACCTGTGTCACTCTAGCCCCGGCAGCTAGACTGTCTTAAGAGCAACTCGCAGGGAGAACGTGCTGCCACGCGTTTTCCTCATCTCGCGTGACCCTCTGTGAGTCTCCATTTCTGCAGACCCCACGGCGGAGGTCACGGGCAGCCTCCCTGTGGCAGGTGGTCCCTCCCTAGTTTGCGTGACCTCCCTCTTGCGGGTTGTCCTCCCTCGGGTTTTGGCACTGCGGTGCCCTCTTAACCAGCCCTCCCTCTCTTGTCCCTGTCTCCGGGCATCTGGGCCTCCAAGGTCTCCTTGTCTTTTCCTCCTTCCCTGGCTGTTCCTTGTCAGGAGCCAGGGAACCAAACCTGGAATGTGCAGGACACAGGTTAACGTGGAGAACTGGTTAAAAGTGTGTTAGAGTAAATGGATCTGCTCCCGGGTGCTCAGCAACTAGACTCTTTCTTCTTTTTTCTTTTTGTCTGTATTATTAATGGCAATTTCTTACTAATGCTGCAGAGCTGGTTTCTCACCCCAAGCCTTCACTCTAGGGCTTTTTCTTTCATTTTATTTGGAAGGCGATCTTTCTGCCTTTTTGCTAACTTACACTCTCTGCTCATTGTTCTGCTGAACTCTGCAGGCCTGTGTCTGGCGCATCCTGGACGGAAGGTTAGGTAAGCTCTCCTGGCAAAGAAGGAGGTGCTGGCTTGCTTAATCAGCAGGTAGATGTTGACCGGATTGTCACGCTGTGTAGACTGTAGATGAAGGTATATGAATAAATTAAACTGCTTCTCCTCTGGGCACGTCTGGTATGGGAATCTTTCTCTTGCCACCCTGCCCTGCATTTCAAAAAGTCCTCTGCAGGACCGTCCCGCCACACTGGCTGTTGTTCTTCCTTGTGCCACTGTTTCTCCTTGGAGGGGGTCAGTAGAACACCCCAGTCAGGTTCTTTGTGGTCTATGCCCATGTCATGTCTAGAGATCCACTGTTTTCTGTTAAATGGTCAGTCAGTATTCTAATCAAGGAAAAGGGGAGGCAGCAGAAAATAGAAGGGGGGCGGCAGATCCTTCACATGAGTGGAAACACCGTGACGTTCTATTAGTCTCTCTATAATTGCAGTCTTTTCTCATTAAAGAACTTTTTAAGTGTATCAGTTATACCCGAGAGAAGGAAGGTCATATGTTGATACGATAGCATGTTCAGTGCTCATGTGCAGTTTACATGAATGTGCACGACTGCCTTCTTCCTAAGAGCCAAAGAGTGGAAACAACTCATATGCCTGTCAGCTGATGAGCAGGTGGAAAATGTGGTCCATCTGTGCAGTTGAGTAGTATTCAGCCATGAAAAGGAATGGAGAAACTGATGCGTGCAATAGCAAGTGAACCTGCAGTTATTCTAAGTACAAGAAGCTGCCCTGTCACAAAAGGTCACATACTGTTGGATTCCATTTGTGTGCGATGTCCAGAGTAAGCAGGAGACAGCAGGCAGAGCAGTGGCAGTGACAAGTGAGTGCCGTGTGCAGGGTCTACGCCGTCTGTCTGGAGCAGTGTGGATAGTCTGCGTCAGTGATGGGACTGACAGCTGTGAGTACACTCGGCCACTGGGTTGTATACTTGATCATTTAAAAAAATGCTACACTCAGATGTTGTACTCCTCGGTTTGTCCTAGCGTCTCAGGTCAGTGCCGTGCAGTGTATTAGACGTATGGGCTTTTACTTCAGTTGCTGTACACAGAGGAGGTCATCTACACGATTCCTCTCTCCCAGTCTCAGGAGTTAAGGGAGTTGTGGACTAGGGGTCATAAATTATGAACTGTGCTGCTCAAACATCTTTAGTGATCATGGGCAAGATGCTGTGGCCTTAGGCAGTTGCCAGAAGAGAGGGTCCCAGCGTCTGCCCTTGGCAGGACACACTGAAGCCAAGGGTCTCTGAGGACCTATTTTCTAGCAGCTTCCCATGCAGTGTCTTGTGCCTGAAAGTGTTTAGTGTGTGTTAAAGGAGTGTGGACATAGAAGAAGGCAGCTTGTGAGAAGAGTGCTTTGTAAGCGTAACGCCCATAGACATGAGGTGCTGGCATTGATACCTGCCTGTCTTGTCTGTTTGTGGAAATTTAAAACAATTGAAAACTTACTGTATTCCTAATTTGTGGCACACTGAATTGGTTCTTTTCTAGGTCTTCCAGTATTAAAGTATGTGCTGACACCAAGAATAAAGGCAACATATGTTGCTTTTGATTCTATGAAGAACTACTTAGATGCAATTTATGATGTTACAGTGGTTTACGAAGGGAAAGACAGTAAAGGCCAGCGAGAAGAATCACCGTCCATGACGGGTAAGTTTGTGTTTTCATATGCTAGAGATTCAGTACTAATACACCACGTGTAAGTTGTTGGTATCTATTGAGTATATAGCCATTCTTCAAAAATAGGCAAATGTGCTTTCCCTCGTTCCATTTACTTGGTATCTTTTTCAAGATGCTGTTAATCCACCTCAGTTGAAACTTCATTTGCCCAAGTGTGGTTCTTCTTGGCTGCCATATTATTCTTTTGGAAGTCCTTATCCCAGCTTCTTTCTACCTGAAGCTCGTATATAAAAATGGAGAGCTGTGTAAATCAAAGGTAGGGGTAAGGTGGTACTAAGTAATATCAAGGTGTGCACTGATGGTCAGTGCCAATCTTTAAATGTATTTTCATAGAATACTTATGAGATTTAGTATCATTGACAAGAAGAAATTGTGGCTTTTTTTTCCAAACATGCTAGGTTGTAAGGACTTAGATCTATTATGTATGTCATATATAAGAAGAAAAAGAATTCTGAGCGAGCAGAATAGTTTGGGTGAATACAACCAGACGCTCTTGACTTAGAGAAATGTGAACATGGAGTAGGCGGACAAGGAAGCGTGAGCTGCTGTCCCTTCTCACAGCATCCATTCGATCTGGATCAAGGAGAATACCGGGCGGTGTCTTTCCTGTGACAGCTGTTTGGTGCTGAGTCAGCATGCTTGCCAGAGTTCGCATCAGTCGGCTCTCCTGAGGGCAGATGTCCAAGACACACACCAGCCCAGGTCAGAGTGAAGCCCGCTCCCACGGAGTTCCTTAGAAGTTGACGTGCTTTAGGAATTTTCCAGAATAATGGTGTTCGTTGCAGCAGAACACTGATAGAAGCAAACGTTAGTGGAGCTTGAGAAGTCAGTGAGGGTGGAGGTCACTCCACCAGCCTGGTGCCCAGGCCTGGGGATGCAGCACTGGCACTGTTAAATCATCTTGTGCTGCATTGCGGCCATTCTCTGGGTGTGACAGCACCTTTGTAAAATAGTGAATCCATCACGTCTTGGTAAGATGTGGCTCACTCAAGCTTGGGAAGAGAAGCTCTTGGAAAGATGTGGAAAGTAGATGCCTAGAGCAGAAAGCCTGGAGGGAGTGAAGACAGAGGGGCCGAGTGGCTTGCACAGGAAAAAATCCAATGTGGTTCCATGCTAAGGATTGCTCTCATAAGTGCTTCAGCACAGAGTGAGCGTGAAGGAGGAAGCTGAGTGTTCTCCCTTTTCAGTGTAATTGTATAGATCGTGTAGTCCGTGAGTTCACATTGAAACTGTGAGTGTGAGTGGGCGTGGTGCTCGTTCCCACCCAGCTCGCTCCCGCCTCGTGCTCAGTAGTGTGGGTATGCAAGTGGTCCTACTGTGCCATCCTCCCTCGTGAACAGGTGGCACATTAGTGCCCTTATAAGCATGAAGGGGTGGCTGGTCTACTTTGTCTTTGAAAGCAGATGTGCATTTATTGTACAGCAAGGTTGTCATTACTTCATTAAACCCTGTTTAAAAAACAGCCTCTTACTATTCATGAAAAGCAGGTAAAGTGCCCACAGTAACTTTTTAAAAATGCTGCCCTTGTCACCCTCCTGGTCATCAGAACTCGTAGGCTCGGCAGTGTGGGGAGATGGTAGGACGGCATCACTGGCCTGCCACCACGGCCTCTGAGGCCCGCCTGACGCCGGGGAGGCTGGCTGGTGGCTGTGGTGGGAGCTCCCCATGCTCAGCCCTCCTTTCCACCCGGAGCTTCTCTCGTGCCCTCCTCCAGCTGCTGTCCCCTCAGAGCTGGCCCCGGATGAGTCCTCCTGCCTGGAGGCTACAGCTCCCAGGCTCGCTCCTCCTCTGGACTGCGGGGTACACCTTGCACGGGCCGCAAGGCTGGCGCTCTGCCTGCAGTCCATGCTCTCTCTGCCCCGTCACCGTGCGAGTGCCTCGAGGAAGCAGGCCCACCTTCCAGCTGCTCTGCCTGGGCTGCAAACCTGGCTCTTGCTCCTCGCCCTCCTCACCCCACTTCACGTCAGCCAGCGTGGCCTCTTGGTCATCACAGTGGTCTGTTTTGAAAATGTTGATTTTTCTGTCACACTCAGGTCCATGTGGAAAATAAAATCTATCAATGAAGGATAAAGTATTTCTGCAAGGAAAAAACACCACAGTACAATCAAAACTAAGGACAACTCATTTGTGACTTAGATTGTACAAAAAGGATGCAGTAATGTCTAAAGTGTTCCTACAAATTGATATGAAAATACCAGTGACTCAAAAGAAATAGATAAAAGATAAGAACATTACAGAAAAAAATGTCCAGCTTCATTCATAATAAGTGAAATGCAAATTAACTACATTTTTTTGTAATCTCTCACATTGACAGCAATCCCAAGGTATGATAACAGGCTCAGTAAGATTAAAGAGTAACAGGCACTTTTATACTTTTTTTTTTTGGTACTGGAGATTGAATCCAGGGGGTTGCTTAACCACTGAGCCACATCCCCAGACCTTTTTTTTTTTTTAATTTTGCGACGGGGTCTCACTAAGTTGCTTCGGGTCTTGCTAAATTGCTGAGACTGACTTCTTAACTTAGGATTCTTCTGCCTCAGCCTCCTGAGCTGCTGGGATCCTGGGTATGCGCCCCCGCACCTGGCTCACTTCCATACTTTGCTGTTAGGAATGTAATGTGCTTCAGCTTCTGTTTAAGTTGTTTTGGAAATGTCTATCAAATTTACAGTGCATTTACATTTCAGATCTAGCGTTCCCACTTCTGAGCCGGTATTCCACGTATCTACCTGTGCACTAGAGAAATTACATGGTTTTCCTTGTGGTTTGTTGATTTTAGTTTTATAACCTGTAGGTTTTTACTGTTTATATAAATTGGCTAATACTGAGGTCTACTTATAAACTACCATGGATTAAGATTTGTTTTAAATGATATGAATTCTGATAGAAGTTGTGTTAGGTATAAAATTCCATAAGTTGGAGTATTGTACTTTGTGACTGAGTATCCTTAGTATGATCATAACAGTGAACTGTCATTTCATCTTCATATTTTATAGCCCAGTGAAAACACATTTTCCATGAAGTGGCTAGGTTGTTCATTTACATGCCACAGGCCAGTGTTTCTCAAAACATGACAGAGGATTACAGATCCTTGCACATCATTTGGAGTCAGAAGGGATCCTCACAGTCAGCAGAGCCTGGCAGCCAAGGCCATCCTGAACTTCAGGTTGAAGAGGGGCAGCCTGCACTGTCCCTTGTCCTCCCCATTGTGTGATATGAGATTCAGTTTTAGGGGATATAAAACAAAGCAACCTAGGCATCCTCTTGGGGTTCATCTGCTCTGGTCATCAGATCAGAGAACTTAGTGGAAGGTGTCCCCTGGGGAAAGGTGACGGGGATGGTCTCATAATTTGCTTTCAAAAAAATCCTATTTCTAAAGTAGGTGATATGCCATAGTAAATTGTGTGCTTAAAGATATTTGATATCCTAGCCGGGCGCAGTGGCACAAGCCTGTAATCCCAGCACTTTGGGAGGCTGAGACAGGAGAATCGCAAGTTCAAAGCCAGCCTCAGCAATGGTGAGGCGCTAAGCAACTCAGTGAGACCCTGTGTCTACATAAAACACAAAATAGGGCTGGGAGTGTGGCTCAGTGGTTGAGTAACCCTGAGTTCAGTCCCCAGTACCAAAAAAAAAAAAAAATTTGATATCCTTTTAAGAATATGTTGTATTTCCATTGACATTTTAATATTTCAGAGCATATGTTTGGAGGAGAATAAAAGGAGGAGGAAAAATACCAGTTCACCTGCCCAGATACAGCTCAATTCAGAGTTTGGATATTTTCTATCAAATTCTTTTTTATAATGCCCATATGTTTGGAGTGTGTGCCCTTTTATGTATTTTTATAAAAATCAGATCATTGGGGGATGGAGGTATAGCTCGGTGGTAAAGTGTGTGCTTAGCATGCAGATGGGCCTGGGTTCCATCCCCAGCACCACCACCAGAAAGAGATGGGAAGATGAGTGTGTGTCTTTCCATCTACCATCCATTTATCCGTCCGTTCATCTGTCTGTTCATCTGTCCATCCATCCACTTATCTTCCCTTCCCTTCCTTCCTCCCTCCCTCCCTCCCTCTTTCCCTTCCTTCCTTCCTTCATCCATCATGTATCTGTATATAGATTTTCTTCATGATCCTGTATCATGAACTGCTTTACATGTCAGTATGTAGAGTTCCACATAGCAGCCATTGGTATGAACACTCAGCGCTACCTGCTTGGCCTCCACTGTAATGTGCAGGTTCTGTTTTTCACAGCAGGAGGGCTGGCTGTCAGCTGGGTGGGCAGCAGTGTGAGGGCTCAGGGGCTCTGGCAGCCTCCGGTTCTCTGTTTATATAGCACGGGCCTGGGCCTGTGTGAATACTGGGAAGACGTCCTGCTGTATCCATGTTTTCTTGAGCTCAGCTAGAAAATATATAGTTTGTAACAAATTATACCTTAATTGGACTATTTTTCCCTTGGCAGTACAGGGTAACTTTTACTCATGCAATTTGAAACAGGCTCCAACTAAAATTGTTTTTGCAAATTCAGGTATAAGAGCTTTATTAAATACTTAGGAGAGGGGCTGGGATTGTAGCTCAGCGGAAGAGCGCTTGCCTCACATGCGTGAGGCCCTGGGTTCGATCCTCAGCACCACATACAGAGCAATAAAATAAAGATATGGTGTCCATCTACAAAAAAATTAAAAAAAAAATACTTAGGAGAGTATTTATGTCACTTACCCCATCTGCATTGTTGATTGTTATTTAACACTTAGCTGTTCTCCTAGTTCCCACTGGGCACTTAGCCCAGGGAGTTGACTGATCCAAGCTACTCTATCACTACTGGTCCTGTCTGAGATGCAGTTTTTTCATCCATGCAAGAAGATAATAATGAAGATCAGTTGAAATAATATGCAAGGAAGTGTGCTGTAAAAACTACGCTCCATGCAAGTTTTAAGAAGAACTAAGCATCTGTATAAATTTCTTACAACATGCTACCTGTATCCTCCAAAGCAGATGGCATGGTGGAGGTGTTGCTAAGGCATTGGGAGCCTTCAGGTCACAAAGTGTTCACTTCTGACACTCAACACACAGTCTCTTATGTTTTCTTTACGTCTTATATTTTGTGCCAGCACTAGAACTATCAGGGATAAAATACCATTTTTATAAAATACCAATTGACTGGAGGAATACTTAATTATGGAAATGTTGGGGGTGGAGACAGATAATTAACTGAAGGTAGGAAAATTGACCTTGGAATATATCATTTTATGTATCAAAAATAGAAATTACAGATAGGATGAGAAGTAGTATCTGGCTAGAAAGTTGTAATAGCTAACACGTGGTGCATGCTGTGCTCGGCACTGCCAGGCATGTGGCATCCTCCTCACAGTGAGCCTTTCTGTTGCTGTGGTTATTTTCCGCTGTTCACAGACTTGGATGCATGGGCACAGAGAGCCTAGGAGATGTGCTCAGGGTTCATGAGAGATTGAGACCAGTACTTGGGCTCCGCTGCCCGTGCTCTTAACCAGTCACAGTTCTACTTCTAAGAGCACTCTGTAAATAGTTCCTTGATTATGTAGATGAAGATAGAACTGGAGGAAAATGCAGACAAAAATCCTGAACAAGGAAATTCTTCCCTGGCTTAGTGCTTGACTCCCTTGCCATCAAAGCCTGCTTGCTCCCCCTGAGGTAGTTTGGTGACCTAAGTGTGACATGTTGCTAAGGCTTGACACAGAAGTAAGGAGCCTCTCAGAGAGAGAGGTGTGTGGACTTAGGAGAGTGAAGACTTCTTTAAGGATAGGCTTGAAGTCTTCCTCAGACTGGGGAATGCTGATTCACCATTTCTTAGAACATGTTTTCAAATTGAGAATAAAGATCTCGGCCTCCTGGTTTCACACCTGCCCAGGGAATAGCCTTACATGTCAGGGTTATTTCCTGTCTTTAAGGAACTTCAGTGTGCTTTCTTGGAATGAACACCCACCTCATCCTTGTGCAGCCCAGGCAGAAAAGATCATCTCCTTTTGAGGGCAGTAAGCCTTCAAAATAACAGTCATTTAAGGGCCTGTAGCTATTTCATAGTAAGAATGTGGGTTCCCAAACCAAGTGTGATTAGAAACCAGTGGCCAAGATAGAGAGGAAAGGCGGCTGCTCCAGACCTGTAGGGCTGTGGCGCTCAGTGACAAGAAGCCGCGTCTGGCCAGCAGCCCGCAGTGAAGCTCTCGAGTGCTCTTTCTGCCTCGCTCTTCCCAACTTGGGAGGCCTAGGTGTAGTCAGTCAGACTCCTCTGCCCCAGAAGTTTCCAGTCTGCTGGAGAAATGGCCGTGTGTATGCATAGCAGGTGCTGTGCTGGTTGGGGCTTGGTAGTGGCGACGAGCCTGGTGTGGTCAGCATCTTGGCATGCCTTCAGAGTGGTGGGATGGACTTACACTTAGGGTCCAGCTTCCTATTCCTAGGATGCTTTGAGAATTAAAAGTTGTATGAAAATAACATATGGTCCTATTGATTTAGTAATGACTTACATCATTATAGCAGATTTGGAAATTATAACATCACTGCATCTTGAAACTTCCAACCACCAGTTTATAATCAGCACTTGTTTTGCCTTGTCTTATTTTCATTGTGAATTACTTTATATAACCAAGAGTTCTAAAATAGCAAAAAGTGAAATATTTTTGTTCTTTGTTAGAATTTCTCTGCAAAGAATGTCCAACAATTCATATTCACATAGATCGTATAGACAAAAAAGATGTACCAGAAGAGCAAGAATATATGAGAAGATGGCTTCATGAGCGTTTTGAGATAAAAGATAAGTGAGTAACAATTCCTGCACTTAAAAAACTTAGATTCAAGAAACTTAATTTCACTATAGTAAATAATTTGAAACCAATTTAAAGTGTTTTATTATCTCAAGAATAATTTTTACAAAAAGTTAAATTTTATTTCATGTATATCTGTTCATGTTTTAAACTTTGCTTTTAGAAGTCATTAGAAAAGAACTTGTTAGGGTGGGGGCCTATCTACAGTATTTCCTGAACTATGTGGTAAGGTAAAAAATTTAAGGAAAAAGAAATAGTTTTCCAGTGGAAGATGCCTGAGTCTGCGTTCCCAGGTCAGATAAGGTAGCGTTCCTGCATAAGGAGCAGCTGCTGTCCTCTGGTGCACAGAGGGCAGGGCTGTGGGAACAGAGGATTGTGCCTCCTGTGCTGTTGGGCATGGCGCAGGTGTGTCTGTTGGAAGAAGAAGGAGCAGTTGACATTTTTATGGTGAAGATGTCTCTATGTTATTAGTATATTGAGGGCCTAAATAGTTTCTGGCCTTGACCATGTTTTTGTCCACACTAAAAGCACAGTGTTGAACCTTGCTGAGAGTTACCTGTAAGTGAATGACAGGCATTCCAGATACCTCTCAGGTGAGACACAGCCTAGGGCTACACTGAGCAGCCCATGATGCTGCCTCGCCCTAAAGAGAGAGCCTTGGTGCAGCAGGCAGCACCGCGTCTCTGATGTCAGACAGAAGTTTCAAGATTTTCTTTTTTTAAGATGTGAAAGGTGAGTCTTAAATTCAGACGTGATATTTAGAAATTGTGTTTTGTTAAAAGAAAGTATTTTTTCAGATGAACCCTTGAGGATATTTACTGCTTGTTTTGTTACAAATGAAAGTTTTATACTTTCTGAAGCATATCCTATTTTTTAAAGATGTATTTTAAACATTTGTACTTTTTTAAAATGGGTTCATTTACTAAGACCACATTGAAAAGCGTTGTTTTGGAGGTGGGGATTGAGCTCAGTGGTAGAATGCTTGACATGAGTGAGGTTCTGGGTTTAACACTAGCATCACAAAAAAGAAAAAAAATATTAGTATGTTTCTTCTCAGGAGACTTCAGTTGTTCTTCCTTTCCTTGTATTATGGTAAAATGGCTCATAATTAGCCCTTCTGGGTTAACTACATGAAATTATTAAAAGTGTGACAAGTAGAAAGTGAAACTTTATGTTAAATTTCTCTATTTCATCGGCGCAGAGTTATACATGACGGAATTTACAAACTAGTGATTCAGGGCCATTTTGGTTATGAGAGAACTTCAGTAAATAACATCTATGTGTATTGATAAGAAAATTTATTTTTAGAAAAAAGACCAAACAATGTTTAATATCCCGTTTATTTTATGGTATAAATATTTGTATGTATTTAGGGTGAGTCTAGACATTTTAAAACAGTGGTTATCTCTAGGGATGCAGTTTATAAGGCAATGGAAGCATTTTTCCTTTCTGAATTTTTGTGTTTGAGATTATTGTATCATGTTCTGCTATTAGAACCTTACACATTTTAAGTAAGATGGGAAAATGCTTTGTTTTCCCTCTTTGACATGTGTTTATAGTTCCAGGGGAACTAGAGCTTCTTTGCGGGACTCTCAATGTATGTCTTACGCGCTGATGGTATTTTCTTGGCTTGCGGTGGGGGAACTGTAGCGAGCCACTTCCTGTGAGTCAGGTCACTGTAGGTCAAGGTTTAAAAACAAAAGCATCCTTATCAGATGTGTTGAAGTCATACATGAAATGGAATTCACATGTAGCATATGACTTGATATACAAGGTGTAAGAGGCTAGAAGTCTCAATCTTCCCTTAATTTCCAAAGAGTTAGACCTTCTGCAGCATGGAGTAGGACCCTAGTAGATCGTTTGAAATGTCTTTAAACTGAAACTTTCATTTGTACTGGTTTTCCTTCTGGCCATAGGTTGCTCATAGAGTTCTATGATTCACCGGATCCAGAAAGAAGAAACAAATTCCCTGGGAAATGTGTTCATTCTAAACTAAGTCTCAAGAAGACTTTGCCGTCCGTGTTGATCTTGGGTGGACTGACTGCTGGCATGCTGACCACAGAGGTGGGAAGGAAACTGTACGTGAACACCTGGCTCTATGGGACCCTGCTGGGCTGCCTGTGGGTCACTATCAGAGCGTGAGCAGGTGACGCCCAGCCATGAATGTGCTGCCTTGCCTCACCAATAGCTGCACAGGACGCCAGCTTGTTTCCTGAATTTAGTAAGAAGTGTAAATAAAGCCTTGTTGATTGAACATTGGATAAGATAGAATTTGTGACTAAAGCCGATATGCAGATGATCTTGGGCAAACATACACGGTGTGAAAGCCAAGTGGAGCTCATGCTGTCTGTGCTTTACACCTCCCGTGCGCTAATGTCAGCTTCCGGAGAGTATTAGGATCGTATAATTTGATACTGTTTTTAAATTCAGATGGCTGTGTTTTTTAACATTAATTTGCAGCATATTTCACTGTATTTGTTATTTCCAGTTGTTTTGTTTTGTTTTTTAACAACCTGATAGCTCCACACTCTTATATCACTCTTTAGTATCTTGCAGCTATGCAGTATTTGGCTTTTTCTTACTTTCTGCAAGCCCATGAAAGAAATTGGATTTAAATATGAAGACATTCAAGGAAAAGGGCAAGAAATGTTCATGGGGAAAGAAAATCTATTCCATGAGTGTTTTTATTATATTGCAATATTAGCTTATTTTACTTTATATTTGAAAAATAATTAACAATTCTAATATTTATTGAAATTACTTAATTTGTATACCCTGTACTCTGCACAAGAGAATAATGTATCAAATATCTGAATGAAGTTTCAGTTAAATTTGTGACTGATTAATTCCAACAGAACTTGAAATTGCCCGGCTTTTGAAGATTTAAGCTATGCTATTAGTACTTCCCAACATCTGTGCCATAAGTGCTTGAAAACATTGTTTCCTGTTACTTTTTATATCAGAGTAATTTCTGTGAACCTTTGTTTGGATCTGGAGTCCACAGATACTGAGATGATCGGAGCCCACGAGCATTAAGACTCCATTTGTAGCATGTGCCTTTTGCCTCTTTCTCTTTGATTTAGCAAACCGTTTGGTTCAGAACGCGTTTTGATGCTATCATGGTAGTTTGCGGTGTGCCCTGTTCATTTCTCTTGGACCCTTTCCCTGGAGCTGCTTCCCAGCCTGCACAGTAGAGCAGCAGTGAAGAGTAGCCAGCCAGTGGGCCTGGCTTGGGCTTGAACTCGCCAGGCGCCCCTGAGCAAGCTTCCCGACTCATGCAGAGCCATCTCACACTTGTTCCTCATGCCATTCATCAGGACTGATGGATTTGGGGCTTTCCCATTGATTTTAGTGGAGCTACAAAATGAGAAGCGCTACCTTCTAGGAACCACATCACAGTCTTCAGTCGTGAACAGTGGCTCCCACGGAAGAAGACCCTTGTGAAGTGTGATGGGCTCTGTTTTTATGTTATAATTTAAACACGACTGCCTTCTGGTGTTTTAAGATAAAAATTCTGCTTTCTGTTGGTCAGTTTTTGTTGCAAAATTATTTTGTGACCCAGATGGAACATATCAATTTAATTATGAAAAGCAAAATGAAAACAAAAAATCAAGGGAAATTTTTTTTAATGTCTTCCGTTACTTTTCTAAAACCAGAGAATAAGCCATCTTAGACAATACCTTTGAAGAGTAGTGTGGTGGGAATCAATTTCTGTACATTAGCATGTCTCTGTGTACAACGTTCTTATGCCCATCTTCCCACAGAGCACAGGGAGCCTAACTATGAATGGAGGCCTGGGTCAGACTCGTGAAAAGTGTCCTTGTGCTGAATTGCCATTTTCTCTTACATGTAGAGTGAAATTTAGATCAATCCCATGTCTTTTCTAAATATTTTTTTTAAACAGTCCTAATTTTAGAGCTTATTTCTGACAAAGCAAAATGAATTTAAGTTGTGGAACTTGGAATACCATGGATATGCTCCATATTTAAATTTTAAGAGAAAATACCATTGGAATTATGTGGATTATAACTGATTTTAACAAGGCAAAGTGACCTTCATAAGGTCACTTCTTAGGACTGTACTTAACTTTCTTCTCACAAAAGGTTAATAAAACACGAGAGTTGGAAACATTTTTGTATCAAAATGTTTGAAAAGTCAGAAACTTAATGTGTTGATGTTGACTTGAATTAACTGTTTTCTAAAATTAAAAGCTGTATGCCTACCTGTAAATCTTTTCACATATCATTTAAGCTTTTGTTATACTATTGTTGATTTACAGCTTACTTATTACTTAGTTTTTTTAATAAGAATGCCATCACTGTGCATGCTTTTAAGTTTTTCAGCAAAGGGTGTGTTTGGATGAAAGTAAAAAATAAAATAAAACCTTCACTGTCTCTCATGTCTTTGCTGTGTGACCCAAATATCCCCAACGGTTCTCTGTTACATAAGATAGACTTAGTGATTGGTCTTGCTTTCTGAATTTATAGAACTGTAATATTTTTCTTAAACACTGAGCAGAGTTTTAAAAAACTAAGTTGAAATACCAAAAATTGCAAAGCAGTATAATAGTTCGTAAAAACTCACTTATGTTATTAGTAAGATGTATGATCAATATGCAAAGATGTATGATCAATACTACTTGCTTAGCAGTTCTATAATCATTAGGTGATCTCTTCAGCCAAACATGTCGAGTGCCTAAAATTAGCAGGGCTGGTGAACAGATGGGCCAGTCTGGCTGATTGTTTTACATACTATTGATTTATTTCACGTTTCAATTCTATATGATTTTTTAAAAAAAATGTACAGTAGTACTAATTTTCCTTTATATATATAATATTACATGGTTTATACTTATGTTTTCTGAGTAGGTTTGTATCAATCAAATAATTTAACTAAATTGACCATTAATAAAAGTAGAAATAGAAATTTGCCAGAGTAACTCCTACATGTATACCAGACCCACATTTGCAAAGACAGAAATACTTATCAAAATATTTCATCTGTTCAATTGCAAGTCTATAGTAAAAATGAGTTTTAATCTTACTAATTTTTGAAGTATCTATTTATTTATCTTTAATGGTGCTGGGGATTGAACCCAGGGTTGCGTTATCACTGAACTACATCCCCAACCCTTTTTACTTTTTATTTTGAGATAGGCTCTAACTAAGTTGCTTAGGACCTTGCTAAATTGCTGAGGCTGGCCTCAAACTTGCAATTCTGCTCTTTAGCTTCCTGAGTCGCTGGAATAAAAGGTGTGTGCCAACACTCCTGGCTTGTTTTTGAAGTATTTAGATTCAAGATTGAATAAAAGATTTTCTTGGTATATATTCCAGATACCAGCTTGTACGAAGTTATGTATTTCTTTATAAGCAGGATTTGTTTTCTCCCTTTCAAACCAGTTTTTATTAAGAGTAACACATGTGTTTTAGATGTAAAACTGGCTGACTTGAAATGTTACCATCTAGTATACCTGGCGTCATGTACAAATGTAATACCCACGCATTAGGATGAAAATCAGTACTTTGGCCAAACCGATATTTGGAATATTCAGATATTTTATACAGGTTAAGATATTCATGTGAATGTAAAACTTCCCTTTCATTACTATGGACTACTTTCATGTACAATCACTGATTTCAGTTTGGAGTAGTCATGATTCAGACGTGCCTTATCAGGATTGCATTTGAGATCCTGTGCACTTCATGGGTGATAGGCAAGTCCATTACAGTAGCAACTAGAGTCATGGAAGGCAGCCATCCTGGGGGTCAGAGAGGTGATCGTGTGTGTGTGTGTGTGTGTGTGTGTGTCTGATAACATCTGGTTACCATCCTGGGCAGAAGTTATTTTGAAGAAAGACATTCCAGGGGGCTAAGGTAGTGGCTCAGTGGTAGAGAGCTTGCCTAGCATGTGTGAGGCACTGGGTTCAATTTCCAGCACCACATAAAAAAAATAAAGATGTGGTGTCCATCTGCAACTAAAAATATTAAAAACATGGAAAGCTCAAGTACTATAACCTATTAAAGGAAATCTGATATTGGAGTAAACTGCCAAATGTTTTTTGATGATGAAATAGGTCAGTTTTTCCACCTAAATTATTATTGGTTCATAATTTTATTTGTGAATATATAAGATGTGTTCTCCAATTTTATAAATCTTCATATCTTAAAAAAAAATGATGATACCACTGATATTCTGTGTGTATTATAGGAAATACACGACTAACTTTGTTTTGTTTCCTTATGTCATTAATGGTACTGGGTTTGTTGGTGCTTCATTAATTCAGTAAAAAAAAAAAAAGGAAATAGGAACCTCAAAAGTTATTTGGTCATGAAGTTTTGTATATGTGATAAAATGTATGTGTGTTTTATGTATGTACATGTGTTTTATATATGTACATATGTTTTATTGCCATATGTAGCTACAAAATAACTTATGTTGGTATTGAGGATTGAACCCAAGGATGCTTTATCACTGAGCTACATCCTCAGTCCCTTTTATTTTTTATTTTGAGACAAGATCTCCCTAAGTTGCCCAGGTCGGCCTTAAAATTGCAACCCTCTTGCTTCAGCCTCAAGAGGGACTGGGATGGCAGGTGTGCACCTCAGTGCCCTGCCCTACATATCTTAAGCTGTGTTTTGCTTTGAGTGGCCAGGCTTTGTCGAATGCTTGTATGTCAGGCAGTAGCTTGGCCCTTGAGAGGGAGAGTCTTGGTTCTAACACTGGTTAGCTGTTTGACCTTGGACAAGTTTTTAAAACTTTGGTGCACCAGTGTCATCAGTGTGATATTGATAATAACCATGTCAACTGCAAAGGATTGTTGGGACCAAATGAGTGAATGTGGACAGAGCCCTGTGTGGTAATAACAGGACCCAGCAGATGCTAATAAAGCTTATTCTTTATTTAAGCTTTACAGATGAGCAAACCAAATAAAATACAGAGTAACACAGTTATTTGTATTATTGTGCTCTCATTCTTTCTGTTTAACAAAGGTGCAATGCAGTGTTTGAAACAAGTTAAAAGCCTTTAAAAGTGGTTGGTCTTGACCATAATCTAGATTATAGGCTTTGCTTAAAATGTAAATTCAACAGTGTGGAATCACAAAAGGAAGAGGCTTCCATCTTTTAAAAGGAAGTCCCATGGCCTCTCCAGGAGGAGGCTGCATGGAGTCTGGGGCTGCAGACCAGCCTTCCTCAGAGAGCACAGGTGATGTGCCATAGCAAGTTCAAAGGTCTTTCCTGGAGGGGCAGAAGGGAGCATAATGCTGAAGTCATGCCTCAGATGCAGCACTGGGATCAATCCCACACACGTACAACGGTGTGTTCTGTGTGGCTGCTGTGTACAGCCTTAAGGATTACCTCTTGCAGCCTTCCTTGACAAACTGGGCAGAATACTTAGCTTCCTCCTGGAGGCCAGTGAGATGCCTCTCCCTAGGTGAAGATGGATTCACACAGTGTTTAACATAGAGGTGCGAGGTCTTTACTCTGCCTAGATCATTTCATCCTTACTTGCTATCTAAAGTTTGTGAACAGGTGATTGTCCATTATGTTCTGATATATTTTGGAACTTAAGCACATGATTGTTAGGAATGTCTATTAAACATTTTCTAGCCATCCAGGACCATGTTTTTATTGGGTCTATCCATGCATGCCTGGGTTACTTTGTATCTGGATCAGAAGTCAGTTTTTGGTAATTTTATGGGCAATTAACCTCCTGTCCAGGAACCCCTTCATTCTTCTTTATTACTGGCACCCATTCTTTATAGGTTTTTTCCATCTGTTACAGGGAATATGGCAGAAAAGATCCTCCTCCCACCAACTCCACCTCAGTGAGTCATCCTTGTCTAAAGGAAAATATTGGATCATCTCTTGTCTGTACAATGGCAACAGCAAAGAACCTGATTTGCCTAGAAGAACTAACATTTTTAGATTCTTAAAGAGCACTTTCAAATTAAATACTAATGGAAGAGAACTATGATTATAGGAACTTTTTTGTCTCAAACTACTATTTAGCAAACATCAGCAGAAGAGAAAGCATGTATCCCAAAATCCTGGAGCGCATCTCTAAGATACAAATATTTTAGGAGTTTTATTATAATGTTCTTGTTTGCTTGCTTTGGTTGATTTGGTTTTACGTTCAATAATTTTCACTATGGAATTGTGATAGTTGAAGGTTGATCGAGTAGAAGGTCAAGCAAAATTACCAGCATAGCCACGGTGCCTTTCAAAGATTTCTGGAGTCGTGGTAAAGTTACAGTCCTACTGATGCCCCCAGAAATCTGCATTCACTTCCCAAGTAAGTTCCCATTGAATGTGGGCTCCCTGTTAGGTGCTAAACCGGGACAGTGATTTCCAGAGATTCCTATTTGTGATTCACAGAAAACCAGGCAAAGTCTCTAGCAAAGCCTAGATACTAGGGAGTCAAAGAAAGCCTTCGCTGCCTTCCTATGAGGACCCGCGGCTGCACGTAGGCTGGCTTCATGGCTTCTGCTGCTCCTTGTTCAGACTTGCACAGAGTGAGCCTGGTGCACAGGGACCTGGTCTGTCAGTCTGCTCTTTGTTGGGGCTGCTAGCTAAGCCTGGGCAGGCGGAGTAGACAGCCACTGCAACCACTGAGGTGCTGGCACATCAGGGCCCCATTGCCCATGACATTATGCATCTTAAATAGTGGCTTTTTTGTTGTCCAGATGGTCAAACAAGGCTCTTTATTATTCCTCTGTCTCTTAACATCTCGTTTGTGAAAAGACATGGAAAACTGGCTGCGTCTGGGGTGGGGGGTGGTGCTGGGCTGGGATCCTTGTTCTGTTGTCAGCCAGCAGAAGGGGGACCTGGGTGAGTGCCCTGATTCCTGGGCCTTGTTTCCCTCAGTTATAGAAAGGAGGTCATGTGCTGGCTTCAGCCTCACAGAGGTGTCATAAAGATTGGATGGAATAACCTACATAAAGCCTGTTTCGAGCTATTCGATAGTGGTGGTTTCCCAGCCATTCTGTGCTGTGACAGGGGCAACCCTCAGAAGTCCAGGAAGAAGCTGGGTGCTAAGGTGTCCACAATTCTATCATAGCTGTCCCTTCTGCAGATCCTTGACTTTGTTCATATGTGTCCATAAGTGGATTCCATCTCATCCTAGAGCTGATGATGTTTTTGCTTTAGGCTTTTGGTATGCTGATGTAACATGGCATGTGACACAAACCAGACATTGTGAAGTGAAATAAAATATACAAAGTAGGATACAACTCTGAACAATGCATCCCCCACCTCTTGTGTGCTAATGTCATTATTCTTTTTGTTTCTGGATCTCCTCCCCTTTCTGTTTCTAGCAGTTGAAGTAAATAAAGGATATGAGATGGGAACAAATCCTGTGCACGGTGTTCCTGACCTCCCTACTGGCCCATCCCTGCACCTATGTGACTGGTGACTTCTACCTTTATTGTGTCACTTTGCATCTTGGTGTACTTTACGACTGACTGGCAGCTCCAGTCTGCATCATGTTGGCAGTGGAGCTTGAAGTGCCCTCAGCCTCCAGGGTGCAGAAGGACCTGGCTGGGGGTCAGGACATCAGGGGTTGCATCCAGTCCACATGTGATGGATCTCTCATCTCCAGACCCCTGAACCTGACATGTACAGCTCCCACAGTCTCGTTCCCACACGTCCCCAGGCAGTCTCCTGGCCTGGGCCTCATGCCTGTGGCCATCTGCCACCCCACCACCTATTGCCCCAGCTAATCTGCCTGGGGGTTTCTTCCTGTCTCCATCACTTCCTCTCCATCTTCACCCCACAGTCCCCTTCCGCTGTGTCTGAACTAGTGCCACATACAGCTGCCCTGCTGTTCTCGGGACGTTAGCCACCCCACAGCCCACAGCCCTGCATTCCAGTGTGGGAGCCGCAGGCCCACGGAGCTGTGGAGCCCTTGAAGTGGGAGACATGCTCCATGTGTAAATGCAAACCAGAATTTGAACAAATAAGTGCAAGATCAATGTAAAATGGTCTATTGATCCTTATATTCGGTAGGTACAATGATAATTTTTTGGAAATACTGTGTTCAATAGAAGATATTAAAATTATTTTCACCTATTTTACTTTTTAAAAGTTGTAATTAGTAGAGAATTCCACATCGGCTGGGTGCTCGGCATCGCATTTCCATTGCACAGACACAGTATACAAGATGACTCAAAGGGCAAGGTCTTTTGTCCCAATTTTTAATTCCCCAAACTGGCAATTCTCAGCACATACTAAACATTTAAAGAGTGTTTAATAGATACAGATTTTACAAATAGATACTCAAATCTACAAATAGATAATACAAATTTGAGGAAAGACAGTTCACATTTAGCTTAATTATGTCAGATTAAATGTCATGGGAAGGTTTTTATAGTCCACAGTCAAATTATTTTTAAAGTAAGTGGCACGATCAAGAAACATTTAATAAGTGACACAAAAGTTCCAGTGGAATGGTCATCCAGGAATTGGTGTTCAAAATAACACACAACCAAGAAACAAAATCCTTCATGAACACGAGAACACTGAAATGTATTCCCTCTGGATTAAGCATTCAATGGGTACAAGTGGATGGGGTTGTACTTTATAAATTAAAAAATGTCAAGTGATTTCATTTAGAAATAGCCAAAGATGCTGTGATTGCTAGTTAAATATGTCGCCACTTTCCCTTGATCTCTTCCAGGTATGAGTAGAATCAGTAAAATTTTCAAGGAGTTGAAAAACTCTCTTCAGAACTATATCTCAAAGAATGTAATCAGTTAGCCGGGTGCGGTGGCTCAAGCCTGTAATCCCCAGCACTTAGGGAGGCTGAGACAGGAGAATCGCGAGTTCAAAGCCAGCCTCAGCAATGGCGAGGCGCTAAGCAACTCAGTGAGACCCTGTCTCTACATAAAACACAAAATAGGGCTGGGGATGTGGCTCAGTGGTCGAGTGCCCTGAGTTCAATCCCCAGTACCAAAAAAAAAAAAAAAGAATGTAATCAGTTAATGTTACATGACACTGATTCCAAATAGTGATTATTGAAACTGTTGATCTTGTGTGTGTTTATAATAAGGAACTAAAATTGTGTTACATCTGTCTGCTCCTTTCATTTTTTCCAAAGGAAATAATCCCTTGGGCTGGATTGCACTGGCTTCACAACCACTGAGGGTGTTGCTGACAAGGTGCAGGGTTCCCACAGTGAGAGAACAGGGTGCCTGACCTGGTTGCAGCTGGAAGTTACAAAGACCTATGTATAGATGACTCACCCTAGTTGTTAAAAACACTCTCGTAATCTAGTAAATCATTTTGGCCCTGTAGGTTAAGAGTAATACCTACATAGAAAATACATTTCTGAATGACTCCACGAAGAGGTAATATTGGGAACAGAGAGCTGGAAGGATGTTGAGAGGAAAGACCAATCCGAGTCAGCAGAAGGCTGCCCCAGTTCTCACTGGTGAGCTGGTGGGCGAAGAGATAGGATGACCGGGTGTCTGTCAGTGTGAACTGCCATAACCAAACATTGACTTTGTTCTAAGGAGTCTTTCATTTACACACACAGTATACACATCCAATTTCTTGTCCATGAAATCACATGGTGTGTATGTCCTACAGCACAGGGTCTGCCAGGCACTGCTGAATCGCCTGTCTCCACACTTGATGTGGAGGGCAGCTGCCAGACCACCCTTCCTGGAAAGGCCCTCCCTGTATTACTGGGGGCTGACCTTGCCCTCTACCCAGTGGCCCAGCAAGGTCTCAACCAGCCTCCTGAAGCCTGTTAATTCGACTGACATCTGATTTTGATAAAAGTGGCACATTCCGTGTGATCCTCAGTGCCTATTCATGCCCAGTTACCATCTCTCTTAACAGAAATCCGTTCTTATAAAGCCATTATCTGAACTGGGATGCAGCTCAGTGATACAGTGCTTGCTTAGTGTGAGCAATTCCAGCACCACAAAAGAAAAGAGGAACCTGTTATGTTTACAGGCATGTTCACGCGGGCACGTCCATCTCTGATGATGACCTTGGATTAATAGTTTTTTCAGTTGATGAAATTCTCAAAGGCTCAGCCACACCCAAATTCAAGTAAGTGCTCCAATAATATACTATTTAGAATCACCATCGTTTACTGAGTACGTACCATCTAAGGTAGCATACAGGTGCTTTACCTAGACTCTAGTTTTCACACTAACTCTGAAGTAGATAGGAGTCCCCAAACATCTGGCGATAAATGTTTATTACTTTTTTGAAATCTCATCATCCAAATACAGAACTCTGAGGGGTGCCTGCTACTGCTCCTGTGCCGCTGCTCAATGAAGCATCTGCGGAGGCTGGAGCAGAGCCCGAGGCTGCGCTGGTGCAGGAGGCCTGGCTCCCTGTCTTCTCAGGTGGGGAGGGCAGAGTGTTGACAGGAGTGGAGATCCTTCACAGGGAGGCAGCGCCAGTGGACAGGCGCCAGCTCCTCCCATGTCACGGAGAAAGCCAGGTGTGCCTTCTATCTCCAGCTTCAGGACCTGGAGGCAGCCCTGCCCACTGTGTGGGTCTGAGGATCTAGGAGCTTGGGGGCACAGTGCGCCGCTCGCCCAAGTTCTCATTCAAAGGTGGGGAACTGCTTTGCAGAGAGACTGGGATGGAACTGAGCTGTTTGACCCACCAGGCAAATGACCAGTGGAAGTCGGTGGAACCAGTGAAGAGTGGTGAAATCAGCAGCGGCTTGCCTGCCCCGAGAGGTGCCTGTGGCCAGGAGGCCAGGAGGCAAGGAGGCCAGGAGGGTGAGGGTGTGCTTCCTTCTTCCCATAAAGTCTCAGGAATCCATGACTCCAGCACTAGAGAGGTGTGTGTTTTGGCTTCTAGCAAAAGCAATGGCTGATGTGGGGGCACCTCCTCCAGGTCTGGGGAGAAAGCAGATCTAGTCAAGACCTTCCTTGGGTTTCCCTCTTGAGGCCTGGAGGCTGAAAGTGGCTTGGTGTCAGGATCAGGGAGCATCACCTGGGGCTCCTACCCAGGGAGGCTGAGCACTCAGACCTGCCCTCCCCCTGCCTCAGGGCTACTGCGACCCCTGTCAGTGGGAGAGGAACCAGGGGTCTGGAGAGGCAGCTCACCCGTGGGTCAGGAGTGGACTGAGGCCTGGACCCCCATCTGACCCCAGAGCCCACATTTCCCCCTGCGTGCGACTGGTGCCCAGTATTCTTGAGGTCAGGTCCAGTGCAGAGCCAGCTCTGGGGGCTCAATTCCAAGGGCAGCCGAGAGGCTTGCAGGTGAAAGAATCTGCTGGGGTTTATTCTAGAGGCGTAAACACGCAAGAGAAGACAAGCTGGCCAGCAGGGTCAAAGACCACCCCGAGAGGCTTTCACGGCACACCATATGGCTTGTGGACAGTCCCTGGGGAATCTGAAAAGAAGAGTGAGCTGGAAGCCGCATTTTAGCCCCTGGGCCAATGATGGTTTGCCACCCCCTGGTGGCCACTCAAGGACAGAAAAGTGCTTCCCTGAGAGAGAGACTTGCACAGGCCTCTGCCCCCACCTGTGGTCCACAGATTGGCAAGATGCCCACCAAAGCGCTCTGAGCATCCTGTGCACACCTGAGCCTCTGCGCTCCGAACAGGCCGAGGCTTGTTCCCTCCTCGGCAGCCAGGGGGGCGGGGAGGGCTCATGTCTGTGTCCTCATTTTTATGGGGAGAAGACTGAGGTTTGGAGAAGAGAAACATTTGTCCTCCCACATGTGGGGTGGCCACTAAGGGTACTTCTCCAGCCACGGACCTCTCCTCCTCCACCCCACCTGGCTGGGGAGGCTTGGTGCTCAAACTTAGAGATGGAAGGGGAGAGGTGTGTGCGTGGCCACGTGCTATGTTTTGAGAGCTGGCAGGGACTCTCCAGGAGGTCCTTGCCATCAGGAGGCAGGGACACCGGTTCGCATAGTGCATGTCATGTCCGCCTCACATGGGTGGGCCACAGACTCCGACCCCTCCAGTTTCCATTCTGCAGTTTCTTTTTCCTCTTGAGGGTGGTCTGGGTGTTCGTGTTAAACCTGAGGAGAAAGCAAAGTGGTACGTGACCAGGGTGCCGAGCTCTCCCCTCCCAGCTCCAGCCTCGCCCCGGTCCTCTTGAGGGACAAGGAATTGGCACATGCTGAACGTCTTCCTGAATAACAGGGGACAGTGCTTCTGAGGGTGTCTCGCGTGCTGCTGAGGTCTGAGTACCAGGACACAATTAGTCCTGCAGCCTGGGACCAGAGGAGCAGCCTCCTGCCTTCCCAGAGCTGGTGGCCCAAGCCCTGGCACTAGCTCTGCCCCCACTCGGTGAGGGCATTGGTTCACCTTCAGGTCACAGGCCAGCTGCATGACCACCCAGGAAACGACCAGAGACCTGTCCAGAGTCACACCATGTGCCACGGCTTCTGGGGAGCAGTTGGCTGCGTGGGGGAGGAGGGGCATTGAGCAAGCCTTGAGCAGTTCCCGGTCTAGCCTTGAGCTAGAGGCTGGAGAGGAGGGAGGTGCTGGCGTGTGGTGAGAACACGGGGCCGGTGCGGGCAGGCTGCCTGGAGGATGGGGACAGAAAGCAGAAGGAAGTGGCCCAGGAGGGGAGTGTGCCCGACCTTCCCCTGCCGTGGGGGGTGCTTGGTGGGCATCACCCCATCATCCTGTTGTTCCTTACGAACCCCGCGTGTGGTAGAAATCTGTCTGAGTTGACAGCTGAGGGATGGGAAACTCACAGACATCACAATTCATCCCAAGTCACTGAAAGAAGAAGGGGCCAAGCCAGGTGTAGATGGACCTGCTGATGCCCCACCAGGGCCGCCAACACTTTAGCCCCATGCAGCTTCCCTTGGCAAGGCCCCCAGTGCACCGGGCCCGTGTCCCTCACCATGGGCAAGCAGGTAGTTTGGGGAAATCTTCAAGGTCTCCTTCAGCTGGAAAAGCAATACCTGCCATCCTGCCCTGATACTTCAGACGTGTGGGAGGCACTGCTCCCTGGGTGCCGCGCAGGGTGGACACTAACCTGCCTGCGGCAGGGGGAGAAGGAGGGATGCCCTCCCGTCACAGCTAGGCTGCATCTCTGACAAAGGGCCGGCTCCTCACCCTGCCTCCTCATCCTCCTTGTTTACCAAGCAAGGAGAAGAGGAGGGGACAAACATGAGATCCTTGTCACCTCCCACCCTGAAGCCCAGAGAGGACCAGGCCATGCCAACTACTCACTTTCCATGTTTCTCAGCTGATCTTTCCTTCCACTGAGAGAACATGCCGGGGCAGGCTGCAGGACACAGGGAAACCAGGCTCTGTCCTTGTCTGCAGGTGACTTCAGGATGGATGAGCTGGCGTGTTCAAGGAATGGGACAGCGGGAGATCTGAGAGCCGCAGTAGGGTGGGTGTCAAGCAGACCCCTGCGAGACCTTTCCCAAGAGGAGCGGTTTGCAGAAGCCCTGGGCTCTGGCCCCACCTAACACTGGAACCCTGTCCCAGTCCTCGCCCAGCTCAGCCTTTCGTAGATCCTCCTGCCTTCAAAATGTCTGTGAACAAGGTCGCCCTCTTTCCCAGACCTGAACCCAGGAGAGCTGAAATAAACCTACCAAAGCTGTTGTGCAGGTGCTTGTGCTTGGTTCTGGAATTGTGGAGATCAAGGGATGAGCTGCATCTCCCCAAGTTTATCTGTTTTTTATTTTTGGTTTTGAATCTTTCTGGTGCTGGTAACTGAACCCAGAGCAGGCTGAGCAAGCACCCTACCACTGAGCTCTAGCCTCCACCCTTCCCCCAAATGCCTCATCTTCAGTGCTTCCAAATGTGACTGCATTTGGCAATGAGGGTTTATAGAGGGGATTAGGTGAAACAGGTCCTTAGGGTGGCCTAATCCAGCATGACAGGGTCCTCACGAGAAGAGGGCTGAGGACTCAGACATGCACAGAGATGTTCATGTGAGGGCACAAGCAGAGGGACATCCACAAGCCAAGGAGGGAGGCTCAGGAGAAAGCAGTCCCGCTGACACCTTGATCTCAGACTCCAGCCCCCAGGACCTCAGGAAAACAGATTGCTGTTGTCTGTGTCTTGGTTTGGCTTGTCTGTCGTGGCAGCCTGAGCAAGCAGTACAGAGACCTGTAGGAGACCACCCCTGGGCTCAGGGAACACTGCAGCAGAAGAAACCCCACATGGGGCATGAGGTATTCTCTCTGGAGTATGGGGCTTTCCCCACTGCCTGCTCCCATCGCGGAGCCCTGCTGGACCCTGGTGCCTTCGCGTTTCTGCCCCCTGCACCCTCTCCACACCTAGGTTCAGGCCCAGCTCAGCATCCCTTTCCACGTGGCCAAGTATTCACTGAGCCCGTGCCAGGCAGACTTGAATGGAGGCAGCCTGGACACTTTTAAATCTCTTGTACCCTAAGACTGCCAGAATCTATATACCTCTCTCCCCTGACATTCTAAATGCACTTCAGTATTCATCTGTCTGTCTAGAGAAACCCTAAAATCTATTGCAGCAGACAGTCACTCTGCAGATTCTGTTGTCCTCAGAGGGATGCTGAGCAGGGCTGAGTGCTTTCTTGAATGATTGATTTATTGGATACATTTGAATAATTAAGAAAGATGAATAAAACCTCAACTCTTGGGCAGGATCCCTTTAACCCTAGTGCACTTCCCCTTGGCAAACTCCTACTCAGCTCTCAAAACACACCTCTAGGATAGTCCCTCTTGAAGGTTTCCTTGTCCCTGAAGCTGGTTGAGCAGCCCCTTCCTTAAAAGGATCAGTCCTTGTAAACCTCAATGACAGGGGTCTTAGAACTGTGTGTTGTGTCCCCCACTCCAAAGCGATGGTATACAGAGGTGGTACTTCTGGAGGAAATTAAGGCTAGGTGAGGTCACCAAGGTTGGGCACTCACTGTGGGATTTGTGCCCTTCTAAGAAGAGGAAGGGACTCCAGAGCTTTCTGTGTCCTGACCTGCATGCAGGGATGGAGCCCCTTGTGGAATCCACCCACTATGGCCCTGGACATTCAATCTCCAGAGCTATGGGAGGCAGACCTCTGCTGTTTCAGCTGCCTGGTCTGTGGTGCTTTGCAAGCACTGTCCAGGGTGACTGGAACGCTGGCCACATGCTTCGCCCATGGAGCTCCTGGAGGAAGTGCTTTCCATCTGCGCAGCAGCTGGTCGGAGCTTGGCTCCCAGGAGGGATTCCCCTGGCACAAGTTGAGTTGATGAGCTGCTGGGGTGCTTGGGAGCATGTGCGAGGGCTGGGGCAGCTTGGGGGACTCGAGGCTGGGGTGACTTGGCCTGTCAAATGTTTTCAACTGAAGGAGACTGGAGGCCCAGAAAGGAGATCTTCCTGATTTCCCATTTCCTGTCTTCTGTTCCACTCTCCCCACAAAGTGAGTCAGAGAAACCAGAATTCTTTTCCCCAAGGTGAGTCAGAGAACTAGAAAGGTCACTCTCTCCCTCCTC
>CM053403.1:147587613-147603523 GCA_028644305.1 Xerus rutilus | reverse complement strand
GCAGACGGTGTGGCTCTAGGAACGCCAGAGAACATGGCTTTCCTATGCGTGTACCAACTGTGACCTTGGGAAAGCTGTTCTTATGTGGAAGGGAAAAGGTTGGCACATCGGTGACACTGAGATGACAAAGGAATTGTGGAAATCATAAAAATCAGCCTTTAGAGCCACTTGTACACATATGTCAAACACATCCTATTTATTCCATAAGGTTGGGTCGGTACCTGGCCACATGTGTGTACGGATACAAGCTAGTCTATTTCCTAGAGATTTCCAGTAAATTCTCTGAAACTTTTGGTGTCTATTACTTTTTAAGAATGAGGAGCTCAGGAAGTTCCTTCCCCTTGTACAGTGTTCGGATTGTACCTGCAAGACTGGACACAAAGGCTGGCCCAGCCACACACAGATGGAGGAAGCCCAGCGAGCTCGAGTGGACATGGTGTGTTTCTGCCTGGTTTGAGCCCTTGGTATTGGCCAGTAGCAGCTTTGCTGACCCCTTCCAATGGGGAGGTGTGAAATGGGGGCGATCCCTGAGGGGCAGGTGCTCTTGAGTTAGGCTGTACCAGGGTTGTGTGGACCCTCTGCTCAGTCCCACATGCATCGCAGAAGCTGTGAGACCCCATATGCAAGACCCTTTAAGGCTCAGATCAACACATTCTTATTCCAGTAACTCTAGAAGGTAATAATTTGGTATGAAAGGAAGCAATTTTAAAATGTCAAATCCCATGTCTTGAATAGGAAGGAGGTAGTGTTTCGAGGAAGGACAGCAGAGATGCCGGGAAGTCCGCGCTGTGCCTGTGAGGGTAAGGCCGACGTGGACGGCGTCCCGAACACCATTCCTCTGGCTTCGGCTTCACCCGGCAGAGCTGGGATCCTGTGATGGCTGCTAAGGGCTGAGACCATAGGGCAACGGCCTGTGAGACTTCGGAAAAACCCACCAGAGTATCTAAGCCACAGAGAGGTCAAGAAGCCTCACCTTTGAGAGGGATTCTGAGTTAAGTCCGAGGGAAGAAGGTAGCTAGATGTGGATAGTGACTCCTATCACATGGCCATTGAAGGTTGTTAGAGGCTCCTATTTGCATAACTATTTATGTTTAAAAACTCTAGCTCCTAAGCATGTGCCCCCTCCCTACTGATGAACGCAGGCCCCAGGCAAGCTGATGGGCTGGCGTCAGACCGCCACTTGAGCATCGTGCTTGGAGCGGTGCATCCACAAGCCTGGCTTGCCAGAAACTGCCAGCAGCCAGGAGGAGCCACGAGGGAATTCCTGCTACACGCTCCAGCACTGTGGTTTGGGACTTCTAGTCTCTAGAACAGGGACAGTCTTCTGTTGTCTGAAGCCACCCATTTGTGGTACTTTGTTCTGGCAGACATAGGAAATGAGTACAAATTTTGGTAAGACTGAATTGATTTAATAAAGAATTCTAACTCTTGAAAATAGAATTAAGTTGAGATCCTCTTAGGTCCAATTAATTATCCTTATGTGTAGCAAATTTGTTAGACCAAAGAAAAACAGTTAATGCAATTGTGTGGATTTTCAGGTAAAGTTATAAATATAGATAAATATGAAAGCTGTCCCTGCAGACCAAAATCTATATAGTAACAGGATTCACACCTGCAGTTTTCTAGATAAACTGAAATAGATAAATTAGAAAATTATTGTTTACTTTCTAAATATTGGCCATTCATTTTTAAAATACATAGGATGCTTTTAAATAATAAGTTTGCTAAGGAATTACAGATTCTTTTGTTACAAATAACAGTTGACTTATACAAATATAACTGTTAAAGTGTTTCCTCTGCCCTCATTTGGAGAGGAGAGAGAGAGAAAAAAAATTTGATCTACAGGTTAACTCTGATTTTTTTGTATCTGTCCATCAGCCTGTTAAGGTCCCTAGATTCACATGTTAAGTTTGATTTTTATATATCTATCTGTCTGTTAAGGTCCCTAAATTTCCACATCAAGAAAAATGTTATTGGTCAAATTCCAGTTATTATGAGTACCGATAAACATAAAACATTTAAAAAGTTTTAAAAGCATTTGATACAGACTGAGAAGGAATTACATTAAGACAGGCAATAGCCTGGTAAAGCTCTACCTTTCATATTGAATTCTCCCCTATGAATTGCAGATAAAAATATTTTATTGCTTAAGTATGGCCTTTTCTTTAAAAATAGAATCTTTGTAGTAGATCATAATTCACCAACATGCAGCGTGCAGGAGAATCCACAGAAATGTCCCAAGGATTACAAGCACCCCAGTTCAGGCCCTGAAGTCATTCCCACATCAGGAAACAAAAGCCATCGAGATGATCAACATCTCTTCAATCTGATGGGGACTGAGCCTCCCCTGTGCTTATCTGTGTCCTTTCTGAGACATCAGTCTAAGTAGAAGAAATAGAAGATCACGCAGCCGCGTGTGGGCTCTCTCTATCCCAGGCATGTCTGGGTGATAGTTCCCCATAACTAGAGGGTTATGGGGAAAGAACCTGCACAGGTGCACCTGTCATCCATCCCTGCTCAGTCACTGTCCACATTTGGGATAGACACAATGCCTGCAGGTAGGGAGCGTTCCTGTGGGTGCTCCACACCCTCTGAGATACATAGCAGCCATACACATCATTGACAAGATCGTGCTGAGCCCACATACCGCCCCAGCCTGGTAAAGCTCCTGTGCTCTTGGGATGCACAAAGCTTTTGGAGCCTGCATCCTGCACAGCATCCCAGAATGGTGCCTTATTCTTCACAAGCCACACACAAGAGCACTTGTTTCTTTGGGACCTTGACCTCCATTTGCAAACACCCACTTTGCCAGCATTTCTGAGACTTCTCTGCTGGATCCAATATGGTGTTACCACTATACCCGCTCTCCTCCTCCACACACCTCCATGTTCAGTGAGGTCCTTGCTGAGCACCCACAGGAAAGAATGGCTGTGAAGTGAAGGTGGTCTCCACAGGCATGGGAAAGACGGCTCCATGGAGAGGCTGGCAGGAAACTTTCCCAGAGGGAGGCTGAGGGACATTGAGACAACAGGCCATGGTAAAGCAGGGAGACATGTGTGAGTCCAGATTTAAGTGTTTCCTAGGAGCTTTCCCTCCCAGCCTGAGAAGACTGAGTAAAGCTTCCAGGGATGCTGAGGTCTCCTGAGTACCAGGGGCACACAGTTTTGACGACGGCATTTTTTTTTTTTAATTTTTTTTTTAATTTTTTATTTTTTAAAATATTTATTTTTTAGTTGTAGGTGGACAGAATATCTTTTATTTTATTTTTACGTGGTGCTGAGGATCGAACCCAGTGCCTCCCGCATGCTAGGCCAGCACGCTACCACTGCGCCATAACCCCAGCCCCTGACGACGGCATTTTAAGATGCCTTTTGATCCTATTTGACCCCAAAGAGACACTATGTTATCGTATGTTTCATTGTTTTAAATAAATAAATGACATCAAAGAAACTGGGAGAGATCAGAGCTTCTGGAAGAGCCTTGCCACCTGTCTTAGCTGTTTGGCTTCACAGCCCTGTCTATAAAGACGGGTCAGTAGTGTGGTGGGAAGGACCCAGGAACCCCGCCTGGACCCATCTCAGGCAGCGTTGTTCCGGAGCTGGCTCGTGGCCTCCTGAGAGCTGGGTGTCAATTCTGCACATTTCTTCCCTGTTCCTGGGTCAGGGACACCACACTGGGGGCCATAGTGTGAGTGTCTACACCACAATAATTGGCAAAAGCTGCCTACCAGGGTCCTCAGCCCCTGCCCAGGAAGTAGCTGCTGGATGTTCACCAACACCCAGTGGATCCAGGTGTGGAGCAGTGCCCTGCGGCCTGCTGGCTCAGGGACCCTGGCCAATCACTCGCCCTGCCAAGCCTCGACTCCGCCCTGTCCGTTTGCCAGGGCTGCCATAACAAAGTGTTTCAGACTAGGGGGCTCACACAGCAGGACCAACTGCCTCACAGTTCTGGAGGTGAGTCTGAAGTCGAGAGGTCGGCAGGGTTGCTTTCTCCTGAGGGCTGGGAGGGAAGGCTTGGGCCCACACCTCTCTCTGTGGCTTGTAGATGGCCATCTCTTCCCTGTGCCTCTGGTCATCACCTTCTGCCATGCATGTCTGGCTTGGTGTCCAAATTCCCCTCGGATAAGACAGAAGCCTTATTGCTTTAGGGTCCACACTAATTATGTCCTTTTAACTTTACCCCTGCAAAGACTGTCCAAACGAGGCCATGTTACATAGGCGCCACAGCTCTTCCCATGACGTTCTCTAGACATGAGAGCTAAGAATACCTACTTTACAGGCTTGTTTTGAACACTAAAAATATACATAAAGCAACTGACAAAGAGTTGGTCTCCAGGGCCATGGCTTTTATTGTGATAAGTACAAACAGATATCTAGCTCATGCTCTTAAAGTTTCCAGGGCTCTCCTCTTTGTTATGTTGCCTGGGCCAGGGAGGAAACTGCGTCTTTCAAGAGGAAGGGGTTGGGATGGGGGAACCACACAGGGTCTGCGCAGCCCAGAACCAGGCACCCCCCACCTGCTGAGCCATGGGCACCTGGCCTTTGCTGTGGCACTGTGCTGAGCCTGCTTCCTGGCATCTGCTCTGAAAATGTTAGGAGCCTTCCTCCAAGACTGCTAACAACGTGTCTTTCTTTTTTACTTTTTAAAAACTGTCGTAACATATACACAGCATAAAACTTACCATTTTAACCATGATTAAATATTCAGTTCTGTGGCATTAAGTACATTCTCCCTGTGACTACCACCAGCAGCCCTCGGCAGAACTTCCTGTTTTCCCTAACTGAAACTGCACCCATTAACACCAACTCCTCCTCCTCCACCCCCAGCTCTGGCAACGACCTTTCCGTTTCTGCCTCTGTGATCTTGACTATCCCCATGCTCCTCACTTAGGTGGAGTCACGTGGCATTTGTCCCTTTGTGGCTGGCCTATTGCACACAGCACAAGGTCCACCCATGTTGTAGCACAGGTCAGTGTTTCTGTTCATTTCAGACTCCTCTGCTGACCCATTCCCCATGATGGGCATCTGCCTGGCCTGCTGGACATGGGAGCTACTGTGAGTCTCCCGTTAGATGCTAACCTCCAGGTCCTGGTGCTCTAGGGCACAGTGTCCTTTTCACAGCTCCTCCCGTACAGCTAGCTGTGAGTCTAAAGTAGCCATTTAGAAAGAATACTTTCCCCCCTAAATATTACTTTAGCTCATGGAACTCAAAAGAGGCCAAGTCAAGGAACCAAGGTACAGCTCCAGAGCGTGTGATGCTGTGGTCCCTCGGGCAGTGGCGAGGATGGGTGGGGAGCATGGGTGGGTGCTGATGAACCAGCTCTTCGCAGGCCTTCACTCACATGTCAGAGGGGACCAGAGGACCTCAGCCTTGCAGCCTTCATATGGGTGAGGCACAGAAGTCCTGATACCAGGGAAGTCTTAGGAATGGACCCTGGCTTTCCACCAGCAAGAGGCAGAGGCTGCCCTGCTCTGGCTGAGGCTTGCTGGGCAGGCCTGGGGAGGCTCGAGGGGGCTGAGGCTTGGCTGGGTCGCAGCAGGTGCAGGCTAAGATGGCTGCGACCCCCTGGGCCATCTTCCAGCCTTGGCCCTCAGGCTCACCAGTGGCCACCCCAACAGGCCCACGGGAACTCCGGAGGCATGGCTCCCCTCTCTGGGAAGCGGCTGGTGGCCCTGGTCTGCTGCAGAGCACCGGCGCCCACGCAGGCCCCTGCTCTCAGGAAGCTTTCTCCACTGCCCTTCCTTAATGGCCTCCCATGCCTTTCCCCTTCCTTAATGGCCTCCCCTTACTCCCTCCCACTCACCCCTCCCGTGCCAGGCCCGCAGCTGCCTTCCTGCTGTTTGTGCCTTGCCCATGTGTGTGTTGTGAGTGTGTGTGCGTGCATGAGCACTGAGCAAGCCCCTGCCCTCGGGCTCAGGAATTCCTGGTGTGGCCTGGGACTCCACCACCCAGCTGTCCAGTCCACCAACACTCGGTGTCTCTGGGCTGTGTCAACACTCACACTGAAACTCACCCCTCACTCTTAATAGGTGGCTTCACATGCACGCTGACACACCCAAACACACCCAAACACACGGGCATGGACGCTGCGGCTTACTTGTACGTGCTCAAACACACATCCCACACCAGCACACACAAACACCACCCTCACACATTCACACAACGCCACACACTTACACCACACTCACATGTGTCAGATTTGTTTTGGGAATCTGTCTGCATGATCGTGGAGGCTGAGCAGTCTTGTGACTTGCCGTCTGTCAGCCAGGAACCCAGCGAAGCTGGTGTGTTAACTCAGTCCACACCCGCAGGCCTGAGAGCCAGCGGCTCTGATGATGGACGCCCCGGGGGGTGGATGTCCCAGCTCAGGCAGGGAGGGTACTTGACCACTCTCCACCTCTGCGCTCTGTTCCTGCCCTGAGTGGTTTGGGAGCCTCGTGGGCAAGGGCAGGTCCTTGCTCTGTCTACTGCTATCCAAATGTCCTTGCAGATACACCCAGAAATAGTGTGTCACTAGCTATGGGGACGAGGCATCCTTTTCCCAGTCAAGTGACACATAAAACTGACCGATAGCAATCCCAGGTGAACTTCCACAACCTCCTCCTGCTCACGTGTCCTCTGTCCCTCTTCTGTGTCTGTGAACAACCAGCCCATGCTCTTGGCTGACCAAAGCTCGCACATGTGGGTCCATCACCTCTCGACGCCCAGCAGGCTCTCCCTCTTCTGCACCTCTGGTTCCCTCCCTCCCGGCCCACCCCACCCCTGCACATGTGTTCTGCCATTCCTCCCTGTCCACAGCACCAGGCCCTGTGCTCCTGGAAGCCCCCATCCCTCCAGCTGCTGCTCCGCAGCTCCGGTCTCCGCTTGGGGCCCCAGTCACCCTCCTCTGGTTCCTTCTTGAGCATGCTCAAAGTTGGTCGACTCTAACCAATCTGTCAGAAGTGCTGTTGTTGAGGTCAGCAAGGATCCTGTATGGCCTGCCGACCAGCAAGGCTGATGGGAACAGGCAAGAGGGGGTGCCAGAGACTTGGGAGAAGAGAATGAATGTGGGGACCTGATGGGTGCTGGGGCCTCTGGAGAAGGGACACAGGGAGTGAGTGCAGGGGACCCTGGTGAGATGCTGGGGTCCAGTAGGAAACAGGAACCAACATCCAACAGATGGGGGTTCTTTCCTGATTCTGCCAGCTGCCAGTTTGGGGTCATCCCTCAGTTCTCTAAGGAGCAGTTTTCTTACCTTTAAAACAAAGATACTTGGAGCAGTTTGAGGATTCCCTTTACACAGGGCACGTCCTATCTCAGCACAGTGCCCCGCTCAATCAACAATAGCCACAAGTACGGTTTCTCATGGTGGACAGCTATGATTTGAGTCTAGCCAGTTATAGCCACCTGGATAATTTAGCCTTCCTTCCCCACAAAAACCCATAAAGGAGAGAAGCCTCCTTGGTCCAGTGGCCTCCTGCCCTCCCCAGAGGAACTAGTGGACACTCCTCTCGGCTCCACGCCAATAGCCGCCCCCATCCTGACCTTGGAGGCTTCTTATGTGCAGTCCCCAGGCATGAAATGGGCCACATGGTGTCTTTACTGTTCCAGTTTTCCATTCTCTAGGCCAAGAGGAACTAACAGAACTTCCAAAACACCTCACAGGGACCGCGGCCACACGAGGCTGCAATGCAGGCCCCGTCCAGGGACAGAGACAGGATGCACTGTGCGGCGTGGCTAAGGAGGGCCTGGGAAGCTCGGCGCCTGCAGGGGCTTTCACACCCACGGGAGCCACTGCTAGCGAATCGGGGTCAGAGAGCTCGTTCCCCTCTCCTGGCACTGCCGCCTAACTCAGTCTCTCAGCAGATGTCACTCTTCCTGTGATCCCCCATGGTCCCTGCTCACAAGACTTAAGTTCCACCAGTACCCATACCTCCACCAGGAGGGTATTTTGGTTAGGTTTTGAGAGGAATTAAAAGTCCTATTTGTGTGAATCTCTGGCAAAGATCCAGGCCCTGAGGAGGCCTTTTAAACTGGGGCGTGGTGGCAAGTTCAGCCCTGCGGGTAACCAGCGACAGCAGAGTGCGGCCCGCTGATTGACAACCGACTGCAGGGGTCCAGGCGAGGGTGGAGGAAATCTAGCCTTCCTGTGAGCTGGGCGCCACAGTGAGGGTCAGGGCCACTGCACCCACATGTGGGCTGCTCTCGGCAGCAGGTGTCTTGCAGAGGGGAGAGGGGCTAAAATCCACCCAGACAGGAGCCTTTTCCTGAATTGTATGCAGTGGCCTGGGGACTAGTGGTGGCTGGAATCAGAGCACCCGTCCTGCCCCAAGTGCTGGGGACATGGCTATCAGCCAAGTGTAGGTTCTTCCCAGGAGGAACACAACCAAGAGGGCAGAAGCAGCAGGAGCTGAGGGAGGCGTTTTCTGCGGCCGTGGTTCAACTCAGTTTTGCTACTTTGAAAGTAGTGTTCATTGAGTCTAATGTGCCAAACGCAGCGCTAGGCACTCCTGCAATCAGAAAACCGCTCCCAGGTGTTGGCCTTGGGCTGGTTGCCTGGTGAACACACTGAGCCAGAGGAACCTACCGAGGGGCAGGTAAGCGAGCAGAGGCCAGCGTGGTGCCTACCCAATGGTTCTCCTTTTCTTTGCTCTGTCCCTTTTGGAGGCTGAAGTTCAGCGATGCATTTTTATTTTGCATTCTGCACTCGTCAGTATTCAGCTACTTTTCAAATGGAAACCGTACCTTCTTGTGAAACATAAAAGCAAGATGAGAAAGTACCTTGAAAATCGCTAAGTATCACAAAGATGGTATTTTAACAACGCCATTGCATGTCGTTGCTCAAGATGTTATTGTCATCTGTTGGGATGCAGAATCCGTGCCCTAAAATCGCTTTTCTTTTCATAAGGACTGACATGGGCATCTGTGGTAAAGAAAAGAAAGAGGAAGATTTCCCTGACAGCTCCCAGGGGCTGACCCCAGTCCTCACAGTGGGAAATAGGTCTAGAGAAGGTGTCACCAAGCAGACAGGCACTAGAATCTTGACCTGCACTGTCAAGCAGATTCTGCTGTGTCCTATCTGTCTTCTACGGGACCGAGCCTAATGGGGTCCTTAATGCAGGACTTTAGAAGGATGCTGAAGAATTTTAGAGGATTACTGAATCTGCCCTCTGGAAAGAGGACTTAGCACTGTTTAAAGGAAATGACGAAAGTGTTCATGAGCAACAAATTAACAATTGTTCCTTAGGTGGTTTTCAGATGCCTTTAGCCTTGACCCTTCCCAGTGCTGAGGAATGGGTCTTCTGATACGTGCGTGACCATTGCAAAAACGCAACGAGATCGGAGGGCCTCACGGCTCCAGCTTGGCTTTGAATATCAAGAGCTAGAGCCGGAAACGAACAGCAGAGGATTTGTGCCTTGGTTTCCAGGAGAGAGGGAGCTATGAGCTAGGTGCACTGGCCGAGGAAGACAGGGAGAGAGGTAGTGGGGAGTTAGTGGCAGGGGCATCATCTCAGGGATGGGTGGGGGGCATTAAGCCAAGCAGGAGAACTGAGTGAGACCTGGGGAGGAGGCTGGTTGTGACCTAACATGCAGTTAGCCTGGGGTGGTGACTGGGGACATCTTCAAGGTGCTCCCTTGTTGGTGGTCCTGGGGTGGGGGAGGTACATGGGGTCCCAAGACCTCTGAGTGGTTAAGGAAGTCAGGGTGCATGTCCTGAGCCCACCTTAGTTCTGGGGACCTTGCTTGGGTTGTGTCACCTTCATTGGTCTTGAGGGGAGGGTTGGAGGAGTGGCCTCTGAGGCTCTGCCAGATCAACGTCTCCAGGTCAACCAGAGGCACTGGCTGGTGGAAGAGCCTGGAGGACAGAGGCCAACGCAGAGGTGAGCTACAGTTGGTGACCAGGGTGGCTGGAGGAGTGGCAGGCGGGAAGCCTTTGTGGATGGTGGATCGGGACCTCAGGGGAGGTATCTGGAGAGGGGAAGGGACCCCTCACGGGGAAGGTAAGGAGGAGGCAGGAGGGATGGAGCCCAGGGCCGGAGGCAGGTCTTGGTAAGGAAGGAGCAGGAGCAGAAGAGGAGTGAACTCACAGCCTTGGAATGAGCAACCGGGACTCCAGGGGAGTTCTGCTCAGACGAGGCCCGTCTCCCCTGCACAGCAGGAATTTCCACGGAAGCACAGAGGACAGTGTTTGGGGTGAATGCGTGGGAAATGCAGCAGGGGCTAAGGCATTCCAAAAACGCATAGGGGGCCCCACTCAGAGCAAAGAGGGCGAAGTCACAGTGAAGCCAGTTTGCTGGTTTTCTCCTGGACCTAGAAAACGGTCATTTTGCCCCAAAAGGAGTTTAGGGTTGCCTTCCCATCTCACATGATGGTCTCGACTGGGCCTACTCTGGCCTCTCCACAGGAGGGAGTGCTCTGGTCATGAGGTGGGCCTGTCAAGCCCTGGGCCTGGGGTAGCCATCTTGGGGACCTTCAGTGGGCTTCGCTTTCCTGGACTGGATCCTTACTGCAGGAGCGTCCCTCACTCTGGGCTCACCAAGACGGAAGAGAAATCGCTGAGGTCTAGTCACCATAGATGGTCTCCAGTAAGACGGTCCCACGAGCAAGTTTTCTTCTTTATAAAGATACGACAGGGCGCCCCAATGGTGGTGTCCTTCCACCGTTCTGATTTTCATTTTTCACTACGTTCCACAAGACTGTCGACACTTTGTTCTAAATTAGGCCAGGGCTAGATGATTCTGCCCAGCTGTGGGCCAATGTGTGCTGAGCACATTTAAGGCAGGTGGGGCCAAGCTGTGACGTCAGCTGCTCAGCTGTATTGAATGCACTTTCCACTCAGATGGTTTCGACTTGCAATGGGCTTCTTGGAATGTGGCCCCATTGTTGAGGAGTTGAGGGGCATTTCTGCTTCACTGCAGAGACCAAGGCAGGGAGACACTACTTCATTTAATGCATTCAACTTCACCAGAGTGCAGGCCCGGCTCTAAGTCCTGAGGCGTCATCTTGAATGTGTCTCCTCCAAAATTTAGGTGTTGCCAGTGGCAGTGATGAGAAATGGGGCCTTGAAGGTGTGACCAGGTGAAGCCCTGGTGAAAGAGGCCTTCTCTCACGTGTTTGGTTCAGCGCGTCCTTCCCCCTTCTGCCATGTGAGGGCACAGTGCTCATCCCCACCAGAGGATGCAGCCTTCCTGCTACACTGAACCAGCTGGCACCTTGACCTTCAATTTCCCAGCCTCCAGAACCATGTGAATGTCTGTTCTTTGTAAATCACCCAGGCTGTGGCATTCTGTTCTAGCAGTACAATGGATGAGATGGGGGATCCAGAGGGGCCATGGCAGATGGGCCCTGATTCCCAGGAGCTCAGGTTTCAGCAGACTCCTCAACTCTTGCAGCAAGTGGTCAAAGGCTAGCTCTTTTTGGAGCAGGAACCTATTTTCAATGATAGGTTAATTTTCGGTATGGAGAACTCGGTCATCTAGATGGACCCAAGCCAACTTTTCTGCTCTTACTCAAACATGAAGCTGTTTTCTATTCCCATCAGGCTCAGAATTCCAGGCCCGATGATTTTGACCTGCATGTCCACATGTCTCAAAGTAGGGCAGCGAAAAGAGGGATTCACACAGTGTGTAACATCTTCGTCATCCAGGATGATGGCAGCTCAGCCTGGGTCATCAGTTTCCTCAGAGAGTGGACAGCTGCTCATCCCCTTGGACCCCCTTGCTTCTGGCTTGGTCATAGCCTCTAGAAATGTTTCAGATCTCTGTTTCCAGGAAAATAAAAGCATATGCCCCAAGAGGCATTCAACATGCAGTCCCAGTAGAGAAACTGGGTAAAAGCAGGAGAGTGTCTTAGTCTTTGGGTGGTACTATAACAAAGGGCAATAGACCAGGTAGCTGATAAACAATAGAAGTTTACTTCTCACTGTTCTGGAAGCCGACAGTGAAGTTCAAGGCACTGGTAGAGTCAGTGTCTGCTGAGGTCCCATTTCTCGGTTCTTTGGTGGCACCTTCTGTGGGGTCTTCACATGGTGAAAGGTGAAGCAGCTCTCTGGGGCCTCCTTCATGAGGGCACTAATCCCATTCTTGAGCGCTCCACCCTTATGACCTACATCCCCCATATCAGCACACTGGGAATTAGGATTTCAACAGACAAATTTTGGGAACACAAATTTTAGCTATCACATGGTGGAAAGTGAGTTAGAGCCATTGGGCTCAGGGGTCACCTTCCCAGGCTGGGCTGTGACAGAGGCCTTGGGGACTGGTGGGCAGTGAGTCTAGGAGGCGCCTGTTTGGAATCTCATATTGGATCCGAGAGTTTCCTGGTCTCCCACAGGACCAAAGCCATCCACCCCTCTGGGTTTTGGATGCCAGCAGAACCCTGAGCAGAGGCAAAGCCTCCTGGACTTGTGTTTGCCCTGTGGCACCCTGTTGTGGGGCTGCCCACGCCTTCCTGCCTCTACTGTGGATGGTGCCCCTCTAGAGCTCTTCCCAAGGGACCAATGTTTTTCCCAAGCCTGGAACACTGTGTGGCTGGAAGTGTCTGAGCTCAGGCTGGGGCAGGCCCTGCCAGACTTGTTGGCTGTCTCCAAGAGTGCTGCAGAGGCTGCACCAACGGGCAAGGTGGGCTCTGGGCCTCCATGGACGGCATTGGGGGAGGCTCCTGTGGGGTGCTCGCTGGAGACAGTTTGCTCTGTGCTCCTGGGCATGTTCTAGGAGACTGGTTTGTATGTAGTGGGTATTTTCCTTGGCCTGCCCCCAAACCACAGAGGTGGAAGAAAATCAATTTGTTAACAGTTCTCAGGAACAAGAGGCCAGCTGGGGAAAGAATCTACAGGCAGAATTCCAGGACAAAGACCTGAGTCTCGGGCCCCTGCCACTAACCCCTTGTCCTGCCAGAGCCACACTCACATCCTCCTTCCCTTCACGTCCTGCCACAGAGCCTGCTCCACCAGGAAGCTCCCTCGCTGTCCTCCACCTTCTTACCAGTGCTCTTCCTGCGGGGTGGGCTGTGCTGACCTCAGGACTTGTTAGGATCTGTATTATGCTTGTTAAAATGAGTGCAGTCCTGGTAGAAAGTTCTCTGCTCCAGAGTAGCTGGGATGCATGTCTCCTAAATCCAGGTCATCTTTTTTTGTTGTTACTATTCTAAGTTTTTAATTATTTTATGAAGTTTTTTTTTTTTAAATAGCAGTTTTGGGTTCGTAGCAAAATTGATCAGAAAATACAAAGATTTCCCATATATTCTCTGCTTCCCCTCCAGGGCCTCCAGATTATCAACATCCCCTGCCCCAGAGCAGTGTGCTCATCACAATCCATGGACCTACATCGACACATCATCATCACCCTGAACCTACAGGGCTCACTCTTGGTGTTGCCTGTTCCACGAGTTTGGGCAAATGCATCATGATGCGTATCTACCATTCCAGTAGCTCATTGTCCTAAAAATCCCCTGTGCTCCTCCTGTTCAACCCTCCCTCCCACAAGCCCTGGCAACCACTGGTCTTTTAGTCTCCTTGGCTTGGTCTTTTCCAGAATGCCATGTAGCTGCGACCACACAGCAGGCAACCCCTTCAGATGGGCTCCTTTCATTTAGTAATCTCCTGTTAGACTTCCTCCACTCTCTCCCCCTCTTTCTCCCTCCATCCCTCCCTCCCTCACTCTCTCCGTTCCACCCTCCCTCCCTCCTTTCCTTCTTTTCTGCTGGGAATTGAACCCAGGGCCTTGCGCATGCTGGGCAAGCACTCTACCACTGAGCCACCTCCCCACCCGTGTCTTTCCATGCTTTGATAGCCCATTGCGTTTTAGCACTAAATCATATCCCCTCATCTGGACACACCACAGTTTGTTTATCTATTCATCAACTAGGAGACAACTTGGTTGCTTCCAAGCTTTGGCAGTCACACATGAAACTCTATAAACATCTACGTGCATGTTTAGAGTGGACTCAGGTTTTCCGTTCCTTTGGGTAAATTCCAAAGAGCATGACAGAGGGACCGCAAAGTGAACCTGCAAACTCCTTTCTGCCAGTCTGCGACGGCTATCTTGCCTTCCCTCCAGCGACGAGGGAGTGTTCTGCCTCCCCACGGGGTTGTGTTCTCAGTGTCCCGGGCTTGGCCAATGCAGTGGGGGTGCAGTGGCATCTCGTGGTAGTTTCACTTGGCATCTCCCAGATGATCTGTGACAGGGAGCCCTTTTCAGTGTGTGTTTGTCACCCCAGGCATCTTCCTTCCAGTGCACGCCAGCGCTCTGCTGGACCATGGCTGGGATCTGAGTTGTTGTTGCTAAGACACTGAAGCCAAGGGACAGGCTGCCTGAGGGCAGAGCTTCTGTCTGTGTCTGGGTGCAGCAAGGCTAGTGGGTGTGCCTGCTGGTTGGACCGGGCCCTGGTCAGGCCCCTCTGAGCCTCACGCTTCTCATCTGTGATATGGGGAGAACAGCTGGATCTACTTTTCAGGGTTGTTTTGAGTAGTGAATGTACTAATGGAGATAGAGCCACACGAGCCGGGCATGTGGGAAGAGGAGTTGACGGTGGCCTTTTCAGAGAATGACGGAATCCCCTCAGTACGACGAATAGTGGAGCAAGGGCAGGACAGCTGGTTTCATTCTCTGGGACCAAGGAACGTGAGGCCCACCAATAATTACGACTTATTGCATTATTTTATCAAGAATATCTTTTTTTTTTTTTTTTCTAAAATAGATGCCTAGGAGCTTTGGGAGAGGTGACTAGAAAGCTAAAACATACCAACTGGGCCTTGGAGGCAGCCCCTTGCCAAGCCAGGATCCAGCTGGAAAAGTACAGTTTCAACTGAAGAAATTACATTCAGAGAGTGGGAAAAAAAAACAACACCTAGTTTGGGGACCGTACCCTGGAATCTAGCTCACAGAGTGGCAAGGGGTCAGCTAGCTAACAGAGGCTGGTTCCTGGGTCACCCCCCACTTTCTCCACTCTAGCCGAGGCTGCCCTGGCCTGGCGTCGTCCTCACACCATTAATACAGGCGACTAACGAAATGCTGGACCCGGCCCAGGGTGGAAGCGTGTCCAGAGCACTTCCTCCCCACTTCAGCCTCGCAAACATCTATTCTGGGTTTGGGCCGTTTTCCAGGCTCGGTTACATGATGATAAACAACAGAGTGTTGTTGTTTTTTATTTGGGGGGGGAGGTGGTGAGTGAAATTTTAACTGGGTACTTCACAAAGCACAATTTCAAAAACATAATTGAAGAAACAGTTAAGTGGAAAAGTTAGAGATGTACAGATTGTGTGTGGCTAGGAAAACATTTCCCACTGAGCTTCGTGTTTATTCCTTGGGCTCAGCAAGACCTGCGCGGCCTCATTTCTGCAGAGTCATTTGTGTTTCCCATAGAGTCGGGGACTTTTCTTTTATAGACAATCAATAATGATCTATCTGACTTTCAGGATAAAAACGGAAAGTGAAAAGTTCAAGAAATCAATTAGGTGGCTTAAATTTGCTGAGAAATTCAGAATAATGTTCATGACTAAATTTTACAAAGTAAATCAACATAGTATGAAGAAGTAAATTAACCCGGAATGACAGAACGAAAAGATGGTTCCCATGTAACCTCATAAATTTCCGGCTTGATGCATTTCAAGTCTCTGATTTCTAATAAAATTCTCATGAGAACATAGTATTGCTCCATAAAAACTCCGGAACTCTCCCCATGAGAACCAGCTGGTTTATAAGGGCACATGGGTTCAAGGCTGTGGTTTATTTATTAAAAATTTCTCAGTAAATATATCATAGTCCACTGGATAGTGCCCTGTGATTGTGGCGAGGCCATGCATCATTCCTGCTGTCCCTAAGAACGAAGGAAAACAAGAAAAAGCACGTCAGAAACTCTCTGAACCAGAGGAGAACCATTTGTTTTTTTAAACTAAAGAAAGTTTATGCTCCTTTAGTTTACCTCCCACCCA
>CM053403.1:147574021-147587113 GCA_028644305.1 Xerus rutilus | reverse complement strand
GCCAGGGCAGTAGGGGCTTCAAAGTCTGATGTCATCCTGCTGTCAGTCAAAAGTCAAGAGGTGGAGCCGGGCTGGACTCTCTGGAAGCTTCTCTGGGATCCCCAATAAAACTGGAGTGCAGGAGAGACACACTGTCCCTCTCTTCTGAGAAGACCCACCCCCTCCCTTGAGAGTGTCCCCTTCCCCTTTCCTATTCCTTCAATAAACTCATTCCTGCTACCCTGAGTGACATGTCTGAAATCTCTAACTTGATCGGAAGAATTGGGGTTGAAGAGGGGGTCTTTGTGCCGCCTCAGCTTCTCGGAAGGCCCCAGCTTTGCAACACAGCCACTAGGACCCAACTGGCTCAGGCTCCTGGAGGTCTGAGGCCCCCTTGGGAAGCTGGGTGGGTCATTATATTTTTCTTATAATTGTTACTGGCTCTGTTGGTATGTCACGATCGTTTGAAACCATATTTCCTTCTGAATGTGTACTCCCCGCTGGAGTCTGACTCGCTAAGGCAGTGACATCTGTCCCATGTCTCTCTTCCATTATAGGTTACTTTGTGGCAAGCTACTTACGCATATCTTTTGTCTGATCTTCACAGAGCCCTTGAAGAGTACATGGGTCTGTACCGAGGGACAGGTGACCTGCTTCTAACGTGCAGATGAAAACAGGCTCAGAGGATCTGAGTTCTGGGTAGTGACCAACAGGAATGGGGTTCCGTCACCTGTTAGCCTTGCAAACCTGGGCCCGGCACCTCTGGGGCACATTCTCTCTCCTCTGCTCTTCACAAAGCAGCTCAACCTCCACCTTCTGGCCCAAAGTGTCTCTGGTCACCAACGGGAAGTGAGGCTGGCAGGCCCTCCAGGGTCTCCTTTCCTAACTCGCCCACATTCTGCCTTATTATTTGGTTACTGAGGTGCAAACTTACCAATATGAATTTTTTAAAAAATGGGTAGAAATCTCTGCTGGATTAGAAGCAACCTAAAGACAGACATTAGGCCACCTTTGAGATTGTAACACTACGTAGGACCATGCCTGGAACTCAGTGATAAACACCTGGTAAAGACTGAGGTGACGGACAAGGCCATTTTGTGTGACGAGGAACTGCAGTGACCCCCAGCAGATGGACAAATACACCTCTGCTTTGCCACAGCGATTCTCGGGTGGCACCTGGATGTCGGCACAGCCCATCGTCTCCACTCAAGACTAATTCCTTTTAGAATTTTCCTGTAAACCATGCTGGTCATTCTTTAATAGCCATGTGCACACACCTGCCCCTGTGCATGCAGGTGCACAAACTACACATGCCACACACATCCATGGAGAACCAGGATTAAAGAGCCGCCATCACACTTGCCAAGTAGAAGCTGGCCATCCTGTTTCTAGAAGGGCTGTCCCAGAAGTTGAGGTAGCAGAGGATGTACACGGCCCCCACGAGCAGGTTGAACAGCCTCCAGTGGCAGGTGCTGTCAATGATGTCACTCTGCTGGGCGACGAGCCAGAACGTCATCACCAGCCAGTGGGCACCTGGGAGAGGCGAGTGGTGGCAGTCAGGGTCCAGTGAGGAGGTGGGGGAGGGGGCAAGAACACAGAAGCCGCGGCCTGGAAACATTCCTCTCTGCTTGGGCTGCACCTGACCCAGCATCCAAGAAGGGACCTCAGAACCCAGAAGAGAGTGGAGGAGCACCAACCAGCCAGTCTACCTGTGCACCACCTATCACCTTGCTCTTGCCTCATAAAGGGCACTTGGCCTAGTTTGGAGACTTGGAAACAAAGACTAGCTGCCGCCTTCAATGGCACATGTCAAGTATTATGTACCCATGCCTTTTTGGTTCCAGAAAGTTTTTAAGGAGGCGGTTACAAAATCGACTATACTATTTTTAAATTGTTACTACATGAGCCAAAACCCTTGATACCCACAGGGAAGAATTCTATGTGGTCCAGCTATAATTTTTATGCCTATATTTTAAGATGAGTAATATCCTTCTAGAGTTAATGCTGAATTTTAAATTTGTATGAATAAAACAGTTAATTTCTCTTTTGGAGCAGTTTTTTTTTTAATGATCTTTTTTTGCCAATAACTGTATTAAATGTTTGTTCTGGGCCCAAGGGCCAAATATTTCTCAATGTCTCTAGTTCCTTTAAAACAAGAGTACATTGTTCTTTCTTGCAGAGTGTATTCACTGATGACCAGAGGAGACTGCTGTCCTTGGCAGAGACACACAGACCCAATTCAGGAGTCTGCAGGGCCAGACAGACTCAGTCATCACTGTTCATCTCTGTATGCCCCTGGACTGAGGGCCGGGGGAGGGCTGGGGTTCCCAAGAGCTGTCTCATTTAAGCAGATACAATGTCCAAGATTCAGTGTTCAAAGGAAATGGAGTACTTTCAGAGGCTATAAGCAGCATCGTATAACTTGTATAGTTTTGTACTGAGTCAGGGCAGTGGGACCCCAGACCTCCTTCCTGTTTGCATGGCAGCTTTTCTAGGGAAAGATTCCAGTCTGTGATGTAGAATGGTGTTCTGAGGAGTGCTAGGCTCCAGGGATCCCTATGACTTTAGAGGCTGAGAGATGGAAGCTATGATGGTACCTCTTTAGAGGGAGCCGCATGCCCTACTTCCCATTTCAAGGCTCTCTGGGAGCTGGGGTCTGCACATCCATGCTGGTGGACCTGGGCTGCCTGGGGTTCAGCCCAGCAGAAGCAATACTGAGCCAGTTCTAGGCCCAGCTTTTGAGAAGTCTGGCAAATCCCACTTCCTCTCTTGGAATTCTCAGTGGCCAAGGATGAGTCCAGGATATTTTGTGGAAGAGAGAGGCCACGTGTGTGCACGCTGCCCATTGCAGCCTCCCCTGCGAACCCAGACACCTGCTCTCCTGCTGCAACCGCAGGAGGCCCCCAAGCAGGAACCACCGGCAGAGCCCAGCCAGCCCCAGCCCTGGGGCTCATGATCATCAAGGTTATTCCTAAGACATGTGGTTCTGCCGTGCAGGGTCACGCAGCAGTAGACAACCGGAGCACCAGTTCTGCTTACCTCCAACCACCAAAACCCACACGCGGTAAGCTTTGCAGAAGAGAACCAGACTCAGGACGCGGGCCCCCAGCATGCCCATCCTCCAGAGCTGCTGGCAGAAAAGGGCAGCCCACGGCGTGACACGGCGGCCTGGCTTCACGACACCCAGGAAACGGGTGTAAGACACGAGGGCCCAGGACAGTGAGGACCAGGAGAGCAGGGCGCTGACGCCTGAAAGGGAAGCAGAGAGAGAGAGAACGTTCCCGCAGGCTCCAAACAGCCACAGCAGAGGTTCATTTCTTTCATGGGACATAGAACCTCTTACCAAAACCCAGCTTTACAGAGGACACCACTGAAAGCCGCTCGATGGCGGTGACATGACAACGGTGTGCACAAACGCACAAATCTGTGCACAGGAATAAATGAGGACACACAGGAAGTGCTTCCACTGCCCCGCGTCCTGAGTGCCCTGCGCAGCCAATGGCCTGGGCTCTTCCTTTGCAGGCTCTTTAGGAAGAACTTCCCAGCCCGGGGTCCAAACCCTCTGGTCTAAGTTCTGTGTAGAAGAAAGCAGATCCTGTAGGATGCTGAACGTGGTTCCTTCCCTGGTGTGCTCTGCTGTTGGGTCACTGGATCACGCGAAGGAGGTTTAATAAAAAAAACTATAACCAGAGCATTAATGGCGTCAGGCCCTTCGATGGAGATGCATGGAAGAACGGTGGAGTCCTACCTTCTGAGCATTTAGTTTGTGCAGATGCAGTGTGCACACTCAGCGAGAGGGAAGGGGAGAGAAGAGAAGGGGAAGGGATGACGTGGGTGAGGGGAGGAGGGACACAGAAGCAACTGAGGCGGGAGGGAAGGAGAGAGGATGTGGACGCTCTGGATCATGCAGGGGATGGAAATGGGCATTTGCTAGGCTCTGAGTTGTGGTTTCCATGAGGCTCTGGAGTCCGCTCTAGCTGCACTGGAGTTATTCTAGTTACCAAAGGCACAGGGAAGATGGATGCATTGATCTTGCTGAGAAGCAGTTCTTCCCGGGTATTTTCAGGGTCATCTGCACTGCACGACTTCTTTCTTATGGTCTGACCTCACAGCCTAACCCCCGAGAAGTGAACCAGCTCACTGAGAGTGCATTGCCCCAAGCAAAGCCAACTGTAGTCCCCTGTGGGCTAGTGAGCACTGGACACCCTGATTCTCCCAGGCAGGGGAAGTCTCAGATGGGAGGGTTTTGCTAAGCAGTCATGTGTTCATGTCCCCCTTGGCAAGTTGACAATCTGAGCTCTGCAGAGAAAGGTACTCACCTGGCACAACATCTGTGAAGTCTGAGGCTAGAAAAACATATGTCTGGAGCAGCAGGTGGGGCCCGGTCTGCAGCAGGGCCTCCAGGAGCCGGAGGGCTGACAGGTCAGCCTCCTGCAGCCACAGCTGTCCCCAGTGGGGAGCCTCCCCTGCCTTTGACAGAGTAGCTGATGCAGCGTCCCAGTGCCTAAAGAAGAGCAAGGGGCATGGTGACATGGAGCCAGACTGTGGCAGGTCTCAACAGAACACCCCCTTTCATTCAGAGACAGGTAGCATTCTAAGGAATATCCTAGGTGCTCATCAGCGTCACCCAGAGTCATCAGCTAGGCTGTCACTGGGCTGACTACAAGCTGAAGATGTCAGTTCTGATGGTTGTGCCCTGAGTTCCTAGTGCTCAGCAAGGCCCAGCCTACATGCCACAGACTCCCCACATCTGGATGGTGGGGGAAGGCAGGCCTGGACCCAGGAACCAGTGCAGGAGGATCTCTCTGAGTGGAGCTGCTATAGAGAAGGGAACCCAGACCGATGGGCTGGCAAGGTTTGAAGGCAACTCCAACTGGCTTCTCCACCCCAGAGCGTTTGGGGATGGGAATCAATTCCTTCAACAGCTGCCTGCTCCGAGGGGCTGTGTGTAGTCACCTCTTTAGAGCACAGAAAGACAAGAAAACCCTCATCCTCCTTCTCACGGAGCACAAAGATTTGTGTGCCCTAAAACTGCAACACAGGAGAAACTTGTGCCCTAAAACTATGACACCTAAGAAGCTTAGGGGCTGTTCGTTCTTGGGAGCCAGGATGAGAAACAGAAGCCATAAACATGCATGCGCACACACGTGTACACACACACACACACACACACAGATGGAGCAGAACCAGACAGTCAGGGGTTAAGCTGGGAAAGGGACAGCGTGTCCTCAAGGTGGACCGTGCAAACCAGGTTGAGGCGGATGGAGAACCTGAGGCAGCTGGACAGCTGCCAGGCAGCCTGGTGCACACAGAAAGCAGAAGGGCAGAGCCCCTCACACGTCTGTAGCACTGAGCTGAGCAGGACCCCAAGGACATTTCTGCTCAGACCTTCCTAGGGTCTGGAAGAGGACTCAAACACCAGCAAAAGGACTTAGAAATGTTCTTTTCTCATTCTGTTTCCCATAAATCCATCCCAGAAGCCTTTTTCTGATAGTCTCATCTTCTGCAAGCTGTCTATAAAGTGGCATGGATCCCCTTCTGCACAGCCCAAAGGGCCACACAGAATATCTAACAACCATGCCGTTCTCCAGGCACACTTGGGGCTTCTGTGGGCTTTGAGTTTCCATTGGGGTGAGGTTTCTATGCATCAGCAGCAATGATGGAGGTGACTACCTGCCTGCAGTGTGGGCAGTAGTGCCCCACAGCTCCATTTAGGAGCACAACCTCCTTGTGTTGTTCAAGTTCAGAAACACTGGACGAGATTTCAGTTGAGCAACCCTGGGCTAGCGCTGATGCACCAGGAAGGCCACCTGGGAAAGCTACCCGAGGAGCTCCCTAGACTCTGCCATGACAGGCAGACTGATCTTTGGCCAGCTCTGCTATGTCCAAGCAGAAGGTGGGGGGTCCTCTTTGAAAGGGTTTTACTTACGGTGCTGAGGGTCTAGGAAAGATGCTTAGGGAAAACAAGTTTCCTTTTTCATGATTTGGAATCCTGGAGTGAACTAAATTCTTACTGAGTCTTTGAAGCTCTGATTCCCGACACAAACTTAATGTTAAGAAAAAAACATATGAAACCAAAGAATTATAACAAGAAAAATGAACCATGTTCACTAGAAGCTTATGATTCAGTTGTGGAAAGAAAACACAAGTGAAAGACTTGAAGAAGAAAGCATCAAAATGAGCGGTGTGGGTGGAGGTGGAATCCGAGTACTGGGGAGGGGAATCCAGAGGTTGAGAAGGGTTTTCTGAGGGGAAAATGGGAAGGCCTGGTTGGGTAGCTGAGGTGGGAGGGGAGCCTAAGGAGCGTGTCAGTGGGGCAGGGAGCAGGGGCTGTGGGAAGGGGTCCACATCTGGGAACTGTGAAGAGACTGGTGAGACATAAAGCTGGGGCCAGACGGTGAGAGGTTCTCGGGGTCTGCTGGGGCTGCTTCCCTGGGATGCGGAAGGCCTTGGGGAGGGTAGCTACCCAGGTTTTGTGAAGTAGGTCACTGAGCATCCCTGGGGAAAGCTGGGGTGATACAGAAGGTGCAGAGGTTTGGCCACTTGGTCCTGAGAGGGTCAATCCTATCTGTCCTGGCCACAGCACTACCCAGGCCCCCACCTGCTCTGGCCTGGATTCTGACTGCCTCAGCCCTATTGCTAAGGCATCTTTCCAGACCCCAACCTGCCACCCTGCTCCTTTGCTCAGCTCTCCATGAGTCTCCAACTGCAAGCTTCTCAAGCTATGACCCAGGCACTTCACCCTGGCACATTCCTTGCTCTAGAGAACTCTTATCCTATACTGACAACAGACTTCCACTCCCCAAATGTGCCATTTCTGGCAGCTTCAATGCCCTTGCAGCAACCCTGGCAGTTTCCTGTGTCAGAGTCGCCTCCCTCATCACAATGGTGAGAACACACAGAGGTGCCAGGACCAGACCCCAGTGGGTGCAGGAACAAGGTTCTGCCTTCTGTGCAGAAGGCAAATCATCTGACTGTTGGGACATTTCCAACATCCCTCTCTGTGCTGGCAATACCACTTTCAGCTCTGTTCCCAATTTAGCCTCAGAGACTGCACTTCACGACGTGTCTGCAGCCCCTCAGGCACACATGTGTTACTAAATATGAACAGCTACACATTGAGCATACTGAGCCGTGTTGATGATGATCCAGGAATCCTGGTCACATTAAGAACACAGGCTACAAACTGAAGCTTGGAAACAACCCATCCATCTAACTTGTGTCTTTGGAATTAAGTTTCTCAGTAAGCTAGTCTTTTCTAACAAGTAATTACGAAAATGTGTTCACTACAGCTAGAATAGTCTATCTTGGGCCCACTGCTTGGAGAATAAGTGAGTCTTCTCTCCAATGTAACATTCCTGGGGATGTTAGAGCTACCAGCCAGCAGCTCAAGGTTTTAACTATGGCTGTGTTTTATGTGCTTTTTAAGTATTCATTCTCCACCCATGTGTACCGAGCTTACCTTATGTACTCTTAAAATTTGCCTCATCTATCCTTTTGAAACCTTTTAATTTGTAATAAAACTTGCTAAGCCAGAATGCATGCCAAGGAGATTAGTTAGGTAGTCTTCTATCAGCTTATGCTGTTTCCAACTGAATTCACAGGCTTTAAAAATGGTCAGAAAGATGTTGGTAACATATAGCAGTAGAATGGAAATAAAAAGCCCAAATAGAAAAAAGTAACTCTTTGTTTAAACAAGCTGCTACTAATGTCAGGTTTTCAACAGACTTAACATGAATATAGTTTTTATTATTTTGTGTTAAAAAATAGAGCAATTTTGTTTTAAAGCCCTGAGTTTTTATAAGCAACTTTCCTCAAGAGGGTTGTGTTCTATTGATTGTTCTGGTTGGAGGGCTCCTCTGCATTTCCTTATGCAGTCATTTCCTGTGGTCCCTTCTGATCCAACTCAGGATTGCTCAAAATACCACTGTTTTGGCTCCCCCTACAGGTGCTTTTACCAAACTACGATTTAAAAAAAAACAACGATTTGCTTTAAAGATTCCTTTAACCATGTTTTCTTTGTGAGAGCTTAAAGTGCTACCTTCAGAATACGAAAGAGATTGCTCTTTCTATTTTGACTTTCAAACCTCTCTGCTAAGGAAGTAGATTTCTATGTTTTGGCTAATTTGTAATCTCAGAAACCCCGCAAGCTGGGTGGTTTTTTATGCTTGTGCTTTTATGAAGTCAGAACCAAATATGTGGTTTAATTATAAAGACTATCCTGGCTTTTCTTGTTTCTCCTCCCCCCCATTTTTACATTTTTTTGTTCTTTTTATGTGTAAATTCTTTGAATTACCTTCACTTCTTTATAAGGATCGGATGTACATGACTAGTTGCCTTTCCTAGTTCCTTTCTCATCTCACTTACCCATTGTATATTGAGTATATGCCAGAATATCAGTGTGCTTATGGAGACTTTGAGAGCCCAGGGAAAGACAAGAGGGTGGGGCCCACTGTCATATACCAGCACGGTGAATCTGGACATGCCTCGGGCTTCTTGCATCCTCACCCTTGAAGAGGGCGCTGCCTGAGGTGGGCCCGAGGCTACCCACAGAGCCTCAGGAGGCCCATCCACCTGACAATTACCTGGAAGGCTTCTCCCTAGCAACTACGTGACCAACCAACTCTCCTCAGGTTATCAAACGTTTGCTTATGGAAAGGCTGGTTCAGTCTTGATAGGTCTATTTGCCCTCGAGGTCTCATACTTGATGAATGATGGCAGAGGTCAGGAAGAGACCACAGCCCTCCTGCTCATTGTGAGGCCAGGCTGATTAGGGAGGCACAAAGATGCTAGGTAGTGCTCAGGGGAGGCTGCAGGCCCCAAGTCCAAGCAAAAGGTTCTCTGCTGTCTCCCGGTCCTGACAGTCTAGTCCTTGGCATGGCTGGCACACGCAGGCCCAGCTGGGAGCCTCTGTGGTGGCTGTGGATGTGCTTATGGTGCCTGTTGAGAGGGTCTGATTCTGGGGCCTGTGACACTGAGGTGGCTGCCCCATGTCTTTCTCAGAAGCACCTTCCATTCTGGCCTGAGGGTCCTCTGGGCAGGGTGGGCAGCGTTCTCTGCCCATATTCTGTCTGGGCATGGGGCTCCCACCTTAGACCCTGCCACACACTTGTTTCAGGGCCTTGGGAGAAAGTCCTGGGGACAGGGACCATGACAGCACAAACCCACAGAACAGACAGCAGCGCTTGGCAAGAGCTCCTTAAATGTATTTCGAACTCTTGAACTCTCGTGGCCTGTGATAAACACTTGAGCTACAGGCTTTACTGATCTGATCCCTGAATTTTTCTCCTTTTAAAAAAGTTCCTTCAACCTTATGGGATCACCGAGGTGGTGGAGAGCTGAAGCATGCTGTTTGCATAAACTCACTGCCACATCTCTTCTGACGATTCCCTGCATCCAGATGCTCCAGGGAGGTGACCTTGCCGATAGAGGTGGCCTGTGGACCACAGTAAGCCCACAGCACTACACACATCCCTGGCAGTTTGTCTGTGGCAAAAATATTGGTCCTGACTCCCAGATGACTTCTTCCTTTCAGAAAAGCTTGAACAGATGCTACTCTGGGGTGTGAGGATGGGGGGGGGTGTTCACTGTCTAGCCTGTGGCTAAACTATGTCACCTTCCTGGCCTAAGGTAATAGGTGTTCAAACAGAGCTGCCTTGAGCAGGTTGCTTTATGTGGCTCCCAAGGTTGACCAAAGGATGGAAACAACATAAAGACAGAATTTGGCTGAAGACGAGAAAAAGCTGTCTAAAGGTTACGGAAGCATCCGGGAGGGGGCCTTGATGTTAGAGATGCTGGATGAAGGGATGTCAATATCAAGCAGAGGCATGATCCTGAACTTCCAGGACCTTAAGGACAGAGCATATATGGACAGAGGATAGAGGTGCCTTCTCGTGCACCTAGTCATGCTCTGGATGCCGGAGGAGGCTAGCTGTTCTTACCGCTTCCAGATGCCCAGCTGCAGGAGATGCAGCATCACCAACAGGCCACGCCCCGGATGCCCATCTGCTCGGAACCACAGATAACTCAGGCCCTGGACCAAGAAGCCGGGCAGGAGGACAGAAAAGGCCAGCCACCCCCAGAGAAGCTGTCCTGCAGTGAAGTAGTAAACCATAGTGCAGAGGCCTGGAGGGACGAGAAAAACCAGAGGGGTTATCGGAAGGATAGAGCCAGACTGGGTAACTGTATTGGAAATATTTTAAAGTTTTCTGTATGTTACAATGTTCTGAAATCTTACAAAGTTTCCTGCGTGGGAAGAGACTGCTTCTCCTAGAGGTAGCACAGGGTGCCTCCAGGAGCATGCACACTGCCCAGCCCAGCTATCCTCTCCTCTCTCTGGCCCACACTCCAGGTGACAGTATTGCTCTGCCTTAGTCATTTCAGTGCCAGGAGCCAGGCATCCAGGGACCATCACAGTGCCCAAAACACACACAAATTATCCATGTTAGCCTGTCCTAACCTGTCCCCCACTGTGCTCAGTCCTTGTCTAGGAGTCCCTAACCTGGCCTCCTCTATCCTGCTGCTGTCTCCTGCCTCCTGCCCACGGTTCCTTCTCAGTAGCCCTCTGTAACCTCGTGCCTCTGCCACCTGTGAGGATGATGGACTTACTTTCCTGAGCCTCGCCTCTCCTGTGTCCTCTTGCCTACACTATCTACTGTTCATCTCATTAAAAGACAAAACCAAACAACCTTGCCAATCAACAGTGTCCCCACCATTAGCAAGACTTTGCTAGACTCAGCCCAGGAGCTGGCAGAGCTGGCTGGCAATAGGGACAGGCATAAAAGTGTCCAGGCTCTCTGGAGCCCATCTGGGGCTCTCTGGGGCTCATTCGTCTGTCCCAAGGAGCTGCTGGGTTATACACCACAGGTACCAAGCACCTGGCAGCTAAGATGTACTCTAAGTGTGCAACCTCCTCTCTGCCACATGGTGCAGAGGGCCAGCACTCCTGCTCCCCACTGGACTTAGTCACTCTGCACTGTGGCCCCACCTGCTGGCCTTTATCCTCCTAGCTAATTCTGTGAGGTCAGCCTTCTCCACCTCTCCAGTGGGGCCCTCGCTGGCCATGCAAGGGTCAGCAACAACCCTACGGAGGCGCTACTCACTGCTGAGGATGGTTTGAGGTGGGCAATGGAGCCGGCAGCTCTGGTGGACACGGAATACCCAGCAATTCTTTCAGATTACTGTTACTGAAATTTTACAGTATTAAAGTTTAAAGTGGGTCTATGGGCACAGGCCATGACTTCCAGTGGCAAATGCACTACCCTGAGGAACAGCTTGGAATCGTGCAGCTCTGGACAGAGGAATCTGGGCCCGGGGAGCCATTCCTTCATCCTATGCTCTGTCCCGCGGTCTAACCGCCTTGCGCGTCCCACCACACACTCGGCCAGTCGGGGCCTCCCAGACCGGTCTCGGCTCTCCCCTGCCGCAGCGCAGCAGTGGGGAGCGCTTAGGTAGGACCGCATCCCGCTCCTCCAGCGCCGCCTTGAGCAAGCGCAGCGGGTGAGCCCGCGGACTGCCAAGCAACCGCGGTGCAAATCGAGTGGAAATTTAGAGTCAGCGCCTGGTGGGTCCCGAAGGCGTGCGTGACGGGAGCTGGCGCGCAGCCTTGGGGGGCCTGATGCCGGGGCCTCCCTAAGGCCCCACTACAACACTCCCTAGAGACCCGGCCCCGGAAGACTGCGAGCAGGGGGCGTGGCGGAAGTGGGCGGAGACACTCCTGTCCAGCACCGAAAGAGTTACAGGTTCAAACGCGAAGGGCGCGAAAAGTATGGCCGTTTTGCTTGGCCTTCACTCGGTTGTGGGGTTGCCCTGCGCGACGATGGTGACCCCAGCAGGTCTCGTCTACCCCATTCCAAACCCCAGCGGGGAGCCACTGTCCTTCAGGCCTGCGGTCCCGCAAACCCTCGGCTCCCAAGCGGCCTCTCGGCAGCGGAGTCCCTCAGGCCGGCGGGAGCGATGGGGAGAGGCAGGGCACATCTTGCGCCCCCAGCATTTTGCAAAGAGTGTGAAATAACTTTCTGGAGGGAGGGGCGGGACGCCCGTCCGTCTTTTCCGCGGGGGGGAATCTGCTATCCGTGGGCGAATCATGCATCCGCGGAGGGGGTCATGCATGGGTGGCGGAAACGGGGCGAGTCATGCAGCTGCCGGGGACCGTGCATCGGCGGGGGATTATGCATCCGCAAGGGATCTTGCAACCGTGGGTACCCACTTAGGACTGGTGGGCGTACTCGACAAGCAGGGAGGGGAGCCACCAAGCAAGCACCAGCGGGCAGCGCTCCGCAGGCTGCCCAAGGGGGCAGGGGTGGGGTGTGCGCGCCCGCCGGCGCTGGGGTGGGGTGGGGTTGGAGGGGTGAGCTCTAGGGGTGAGTTCTCCTGGCGCCAGCCACCGGCTGCGCCGCACTCACGCGCGCTCTGCTCCGCCGCCTGCAGTAGGGCGGAGAGCCCCAGGAGCCCCGCGTGCATCCTCCACGCCGGCCCGCCGCCTGCGCCCGCCCCTTCCCCTGCCAGCCGCCCCTCGTCGGGGAGGTTTCCGGCCTGAGGCCCAACTGCAGGAGGCATTTCGGCCAGAGCAGTTGGGCGCGCGGCGGCTGGGTCTGGTTTGTGCCAAGTTGCTTGCGGAGGGTGTGTGTGTGGGGAGATGACAGGTTCTGAGTGGGGAAGTCCCGTTAGGTCTGGTCCCTTGATCTGGATCTAAGGAGAAGTGCTCTTTGCTTTGCGCTGGTCCTCCTCCTGAGTGCTGCTGAAGAAGTCCAGGAGAGAGGTGGGCGGAGAAGAATGAACTGAATTAGAATTCTTAATTGGGTCTTTGAAATCTTACAATTATGTGGCCAGAAAAACGCAGGGCACGTTCAGTGGCATCTCACCTCCAAGTCCCTCCAGTCTCTGTCCTCACAGAAGCTTTCCCCTCACGTCCTTGAAGGTTAAGCAAGATCTTGCCTCCAAGAAGTAAACCCTTGCATTGGAAAGCTCAGCTCAGGAGGTATGAGAAGTCATTCTCCTGTTGTGTTAACATTGGGAGGCCAGCTTTATCCAAGACCATGGCTGTCAATGTGGGGACCCTTGTGTCCATGGAGGTTTGTGGTGGGAAGAAAGCCTGTTTTAATTCCCGGTGCA
>CM053403.1:147545930-147573921 GCA_028644305.1 Xerus rutilus | reverse complement strand
GTGGGTCTTCTCAGAAGAGAGGGACAGTGTGTCTCTCCTGCACTCCAGTTTTATTGGGGATCCCAGAGAAGCTTCCAGAGAGTCCAGCCCGGCTTCACCTCTTGACTTTTGACTGACAGCAGGATGACATCAGACTTTGAAGCCCCTACTGCCCTGGCAACTCTAGGTCACCTTGGCCCGTGCTGACCAGTTCTAATTGGATTCTTTACCATACATGCTTCTAGAGTTTCTGGTTAGGAGGAACTATTGTTAACTCCCAGAGTTTCAGGATCTGGTTCCTCCCATCAACACTATCTTGGGCCTGCCATTCTCCTGCAGTGAGCAGGTAGTTTGCTGAGGAATGTGACATATCCTGTCCAGTGAGGCCAGGCAGGGCTGCAGGTTAATTGCTTCTTGGAAAGAAAGCATGTGGGGGTCAGCACGTGCTTTCCCATTTTATAGAATTATTCTCTCAACCTTATGTTCCCTCCATTCACATCTGTCTGTCCCCTAACAATCAGACATCCAACTTGAGGGATTCTGGTTTAACTGATACAGCAGGATTCTTGCTAAAACTAGATTCTAGAGGGGCAGAGACTTGAAGCGTAGTTTTGGACCTGCTGAACAGAGAGCTCATAGGAGCCAGACTACAGTTTGGTCAAGGAGAGATCATAGTACCATGTATATTTCTATCATACCCAGTATATTCATTCTAATTAAGTATACATGGCAACAGAAAGCATTTTGGTTGATTGTATACCCATCTCATTTTCTTTTAAGGAGGAAATGGCATTTAGGTCTGGTGCTGATGGCAGTGGAGGTCTTTAATTCCAGAACAAGCTATTAGCTGACTATTCTTCCTTTTTGTATTTTGGAGGAGGGGTTTTTGGAGGTTCTCCCTGGGCCTAGGCCAGTTTCGCTGTTTGTTTCATTAGACAGTGCACTCCCTCTTTTCTAGGAAAGCCAGCCAGAGGGAAAAAAATCTACCTTGAAGAATTTACATCTTAAAAAAGAGTTTGGGGGTTCCCGGTGGACCTACAAAGCAAGGAAACCTATACAATTCTTATGACTGGTTGCTCATTTATTAAAATAAAACAATGCTGTCAGACATCCTTGGGTCTTATTTTCACTGTGAATCATAGATTCCTTTATTTCATTGAAGATTTTGTTTATTTATCTCGAGGACCCCTTTTTCCAGTTTTCTATTCCATTTCAACTCACTTCTGGTTTTATCATCAGCCCTACCAAGCCCTGCTCAGACCAAGCCCTGCCCAGACCAAGCCCTGCCCAGGATGACCTGCTCTACCGGCCAGGCCAGGCAAGCCCTCAGCCCTGGCCTTTGTTCCCCTTTTCTGCAACACCTCCCGCCTTTTGAAGATAGATCTTTGGTCACTGTCCCTGTTTGTCCTTTCCTGCCCCTCTCCATTGCTCATCTGCTTGTGATTGGCATATTGGGGCTGAAGGCTGAGTTAGTCTATTGGGGCCCCCAGGGCCAGGGCTTTCCACCAAGGACTCCGGTAACAGGGACCCCTACCCCAAATCACAGCCATGAGACTAAGCAAGTGGGCAGAGAGAGGAGATGGTGGTGTCTTGTGGAAATCTCTCAGAAGCTAGAGAAGCTCATGTTCCTAGGGTGTAAATACCCACCGCTGTCCAACCCTTTGCTTCTCCCTTCTTTTTTTTTTTTTTTTTTTTTGGTGCTGAGGATTGAACTCAGGGGCACTCGACCACTGAGCCACATCCCCAGCCCTATTTTGTGTTTTATGTAGAGACAGGGTCTCACTGAGGTGCTTAGTGCCTCACTGTTGCTGAAGCTGGCTTTGAACTCACGATTCTCCTGTCTCAGCCTCCCAAAGTGCTGGGATGACAGGCGTGCGCTACCGCACCCAGCTTGCTTCTCCCCTCTTCGTGAGCACATCTCAAGGAGTGGAGCTGCTTCTTAGTTCTTGAAGCTGGCTGGTCGTGGATTTGCTTTGACCAGTAGAATGTGGTACCAACCCTGATAGAAATTGTAGTAAACAATTTATTGTAGAAGTGGGAAGAGGTAATTTATTGAAAAGAAAAACCCGAAAAGGTCCAATTTACTAAAGAAAACATAATCCAAAAAACAAAGGGAATTCAAGTAATGCCTAAATCCGTTAATATTTAGAGAAATGCAAAGTGCAATGTAATCACATCACTGCTCTAGTTAGATAAAAATTATGAAGTCAGTCCAGTGTGCGTCTAGAGCATGAGGCGACCCCAGTGCTGGGTGGGAGTCTAGATCCGTTCTGAGGAAAAGTTGTACGGTCTGGTTCAAAGCTGGACACAGTGCTCCATGATTAAGGTAGCTGTAATTTTAACTTCAGATATACACCTTGGAGTCTTTATCATGTTTTTCTTTTTACATTGCTGGAATAAAAATGTGCCTTGAAGTTAATATTCTGCTTTTTCCATTTAGTGAATCAGGCTCACAGTCACACGGTTTGTTCTGATTTTTATTGGCATATACTTTGTATTCAGCTGTGTTGAGGTGCAGTGATTTTGTGTGTGTGATGCTGGGGATGGAACCCACCACCTGGTGCATGCTAGGCTGGCACTCTACCACTGAGCCACACGTGCCCTGATTCTTTACCCTATAGTTGAACATATGTCTGTTTCTTTATTTTTGTAGTGTCAGTACCGCTGCAATAACCATTTTTTGGACATAGTTCTCCCCTTCACCTTTCTTCTGGACTTTTTTTTTTAAAAGATAAATTTCCAGGGGCTGGGGTTGTGGCTCAGTGGTAGCACACTTGCCTCACATGTGTGAGGTGCTGGGTTCGATTCTCAGCACCACGTATAAATAAATAAAATAACTAAAAAAATTTGACAACTAAAAAAAATTTAAAAAAAGATAAATTTCCAGGCGTGGGTTATTAGACTATCCTCTTTACCAAGAGTGTAAAGAATCCTGTAGCCCTTGGTAGTTTGAGGGCCTGGACTTGGACGAGAAGACAGTCTTCCCATGCTAGCCCTTGGATGACCCATGAAGGAACCCTTCTGGGCCTAGGCTTCAGTGTCTGTGGGTGCTAGGGAGGAAGCCCGAGCTATCTGCCAGGACTTTCCTCATCCCCACACCAAGCCATGCGAAGGAATGTCCCTTTGTCCCTTCTAAATCCCTAACACCAGAACCGCGGTCTGTTTGCAACTGCAGGTGTAACGTATAAACAGGGTACAGGTGGCACAGATGATGGATGCATTCACAGCACGTGTTGGGGTGTGTGCGCCCTGAGTGAACACACAAAAGCCCTGCAGTGTAGTCAGATGGCCAGTAGGCTGTGCTATGGCACCATGTGTTCCGATCCATCTGAGGTGGTGTAAAGAGTAGAAAAATCTGTGTCTTCAAAACATATTTGGAAAACAAATCAATGTGGAAGGAAATGCGTTTTATTTTTTGGCACTGGGGATGGAACTCAGGGGTGCTCCATTATTGAACTATGTCCTCAGCCCTTTTTATTTTATTTTGAGACGGTCTTGCTAAGTTGCCCAGGCTGGCCTTGAACTTGTGACCCTCCTTCCTCAGCCTCTGTTGGGATTACAGTAGTTGGGATTATAGGTGTCACTATGCCAACGTAAATGAATTGTAATTTTATTGAAATAATACTTAGCACTTGAAAATCTCGGATAGCTTACAAATGTTTAGGAAACACTATCTCAACAGGCCCTGCCTGCAAGCCCTGGCGTAGCAGGACTTACTTGCTCACTGAGATTCAGAGAGGTTTTTGCTCTGCCAGCAGATGCAGAGCCAGGTGGCATTTTGTAACAGATGCTACATAGTGTTGTAGGGTGAAAAGGAAAGTCTTCAGGCATTAGAAGAACTGCTCTCGACAGTGGGGCAGGAATCGTTTTCCTTCCTTCTCCTTCCTCCTCCTGGGGCTGGGCAGACACCAGGCACAAAGCCAGAACAGAAGGGCACTTTCTTTGGGGGTAGTGGTCATTACTAAAAGGGGACTTCCCTTCGTCTGCCTCACACGCTGTGCCCAGCACCCAGGCAGCTTTCCCCAGGTCCTGCAGGCTATGAGCTTGGAGTAAGGAGAGGGCTCCTAGAAGACAGCCTGGGACTCTGACCTGACCCCAGGGCTCTGTGGGCAGCGGTGGGCAGCCCAGCACACCACCTCCTGCACCTTCACCTTCCCTGAGCCTGCCTTCTCTGTCTTCACGACTGTATCATCTTGATTTGTTCATCCTTGGCCCAGAGGAAGCACCGAGTGCGTCTTGTGGGGTGAAGGCGGTGGTGGCTCGTGCATGTGGGATGGTTAGTGCAGAAACCAGCCCCCTGGGCAGTAGCCATGAGACAGCTTTCTCCTCCCCTGGCCTCTACTGGTTAGGACTGAATCACCCTGTTGGCAACGAATATTCCAGAAGCACAGAGAAAGCCCCCATTAGGAGGAAGGGGCTAGCTTTAAGTCAAGTGAAGGAGGGGGAAGGCGTGGAGATGCCCTCCATGTTGCAGGGGAGGCAGAGGCAGGTGGAAGATGCTGCAGGAAATCCGGCGGGGCCTTTTAGACGGGGTTCAGATGGGAGGTGTGGGTAAAGGCGGTTGTTCTAAGATTTCCTCAAGGAAGCATTTAGACAGAGTGGTGAGGTTGGAAGGGGCTGGGGATGGTTGGGATGAGTTGCCAGCTCTTTTTCTAGTGTAATCATGTTCTTATTTGAGTGGCCATGGGGAGGAGACCATGGGGGTGTGCAGTGCCCTCCCTCACTCCCCCTTGGTCCCACTACCCTGTGTACGGAGACTTGGCACCTGGAGCAGTGCACAGGTCAGTAGCAAAGGGCAAGGTCTGCATTGGGACCTTCAGGGACCTTTCGCAGAGAAAATATTTTAGATCTCCTCCTCTCCAAATAATAGCCAGTACAATATAAATGGCAAAGTATAAAGAAGTCCAGGAAATTCTGACTTGCCTTTGATAATTCATTGTGCATTTTGCTTTTCAACAAACACTTCTACCGGAGAGCAGCCTTGACTGGAATGAATTTTTGTCTAGAGAATCTTCTACCTCTAAGGCAGGTTTGGGGTCTTCAAAGGCGTACTGAGCTAAGTTAAGGTTCTCACACAGGCCACACCCAAGGTAGAAGGACCCTGGATACTCTTTGTGGTCATTTGCAAGGTAGACCACAAAGAGGACCCACAGAGTGTAGCATCATACACCCCTCCCCGGAGTGGGGTTTCTGCATCGTGACTTTGCAGTATCTGTCTACAGGCGGCACCAGTTTCTGCCATTCTGGAATCTAAGTCGGCCTGTGGACTTGCTTTGATCAATAAAAGTCAGCAGAGGGTGCCCCTGCTGACTTGGACCTGGAGACACCGTGCAGCTGCTGCTTATTCTGTTGGGACTCTGGAAGCTACAATGAGAACGAGCCTGGGTGGGCCCATGGGGACAGAAGCCCCTGACTCCGCACTTCATGTTGCCTTGGGTACGGGCCAGTACCCGGCCCTGTGCAGGCTGCTGCAGACACAGGAGTAAGTCAGGTGTTAGGGGCTGAGTTATGTGCCCCAAATTTGTATGCTGAAGTCCTCAGAGTCTCAGAGTGTACCCATGTTTGAATAGGGTCTCTACAGAGGCCATTAAGGTAAAATGAAGCCTTTAAAGTGTGCCCTAGTCCAATATGTCTGGTATCCCCATATGAGAAGGAGGTTGGGAGACAAGCACACACCCAGGAGAAACCATGTGAAGACAGGGAAAAGATGGCCAGCTACAGGCCACATCGACCCCTCTGATGCCCCAAGGTCAGACTTTCAGCTTCTAGGACTGGAAGCAAATGGATTTGTGCTGTTTAAGCTGCCCAGCCTGAGATGCTTTGCTATGGCAGCCCTAGCAGTTTCATGTACCAGATGAGGCCAGAGGAACCGTTCATCTGGGCCCAGCTCAACCTGCCAAGGTATGGCTCACGGGGCAAAAAAGGTGGTGAGGTTTGAAGCTAAGATTTGGAAGTGGTTTCTTACCTAGCCAACTGATAAACTTTTGAAGGGTCCAGAAAATAGTTCAGGACTATGTAGAAAACAAAGTAAGGTCAATTCATAACTTAATATGCTTCTCTTCCCACCCCAAATACACACGTGCTTGTGTAGGTGAAACATAAAACTACCTCCCCACAGTGGTGCATGCAGCGGCGTCTCTTCTCACATATGTGGCCGTGTTTGTAATCAAGACCTCAGCACTTCCGTGCACAGGCGTCTCGTGTTTCAGGCACGAGCCTCTGCACACGTGAGCCTGGTCATGCACACCTGTTACTCCCTCTCAGCCCCTAGACACACATCTCTCCGAAACATTTTTACACAATGTCACTCCTAAATGCAGCACCTCTTCCTTCCTTTCTTTTCAGGAGATACTGCAATAGCATTGTTAGAGTGGAGGTTAAGCATTTGGTCTCCTTCTCCAGGCTCCTTGTCCTCCTGTGTCCTTCAACCCATTGCAGGATTTCTTTCCTCCATTGTGACAGCAAGTGACGGTTATCTGGTGGATTGCACAGGAAAATTTATATTGACCACCATTTTGCAGAATAGAGTGGCCATAACCTGTGGAGAAGAAGATACATTTGGTTACTTGATTGAGAACAGTATTCCCTGTGAGTGGCAGGCCAGGCAGTGGCACTCCCTCTGGAGACTACTGCCTCTCTTCTAATAATGCCAGTGCTGCTACTGGTTCTTGATTGTAGGAGTGCTCCACTCTGGAAATGTTGGGCGCTGTTGTGTCTGCCCAGGCGCTGGCTCCTGGCTCCCCCACTGACCCAGCTTCCTGTCCCTACTGAAGAGGCCCAGAGGGGTAGGGTAATGCCTGGAACCTCTGCACCATAAACAAGTCTGGTAAAAACCACCCTAGACACAAAAGAGCAGGAGAAACTGGGCAGAAAGAGCAGACAGTGGTCCTGGAGGCCACTGAGTGGGCTCCACAGCCTGGAGCCGGGTGGGGAGCTGGGTGGGAGCCCCTGGCCTCAAGGAGAGCAGCCAGAGAAGACACAAAATAGGCAGGGCAAGGACTCAAAGCCTTCCCTGTCCAGCATCAGGAGGCCCTTCCTGAGCATGGCCTCATTTGTTGTCACGAGACACTTAGTGCCAGTATGATTTCTGTTGCCACTTCACAGAAGACAGGATGGAGCTTTAGGACAACTCATCCACTTGTATAGAGATACATAGCAAGTGACAAGTGCCCTGGTTCCCAAATCCAGCCCTCTTCTATATCCTGTGCTCTGCCCAGGTGAAGAAACCGGGCGGGAAGTGGCCCAGGGCGGGCCCGCCTTCCTGGCAGTTCTCTGTAAGGCCGTTTCCCATGCTGGACACGCCTGCCTTCCTGGGCACCTGGCATGTTCATGCTACTCCCATTTACTCCAAGCTTGGTGCAGGGAAATACCCTTCCTTCTTATCCTAAGGAGTTTCTGGGGGAGAGGGATTTGGTAAGTTAAAAAAGAATGTCTCTGGTAGTCTTGGGCTGATTCTCCTGGATGCTCAGATTTATTATTAATTTCTGGAAGCTGAGCCACTGCCAAAACACAGCTCAGTCACCATTGCCTGGGCAGGGGATGCTTGTGCCCTGCTGTGTTCTGGGCTTCAGGTCTTACCTGGGGCCACCTGAGCATAAAGAATGAAGACAGCCAGGAGCAGACACTCGAGAGTCCTTGTGGCGCAGGGCTGGATGGATCCCGAGCAGGACAGGAGGAGAGAGCTTGTGACTGAGGCTGGCTGGAGGGCCCTCTGTTTATACAGCTCCTGGCCACTTGCTCAACAGGTAAGATCGCCTGATATGATACCAATGATGAAGAGTGAATCTGAGCATGGGGTGCTTCCAGCTGAGCAGTGCCATCCCACCCTCTGCCAACAGTGTCTGGGGCACCTTCTTCTAGGTGGGAGCTGCTTCCTATGCACCTCTGTATGGTCCACACACCTGGCCACAGTTTGCACAAGAAGGGACCCATTACCTAGTCTCAAGCAGATGAGATAGGACATGCCCTTGGCCAAGATGGCTGCCCAAGGGCAGGGCGGCTTGCACTGATGGGAAGCTCTGCATATTTATGCATTTGTTGCAGAAAGAGATATTATTTTTCTCTGTAAAGGTATAAAACACAAAGCATCCCAAGATTTTAGCAGTATCTCACCATGGAAAGGAGCAGGTTTGAAAACAGGTGAAACATTAATGACAGCTACCTGGATTCTTGGAGACTGTGTCCATGCTGGGTCCAAAGAACCTGCAGGCTGACCTATCTGGTGAGTGTCCTTAGCTACCCTCACTTTTTATCTTGGGTGAACTGAGGTTTTGAGTGTTTGCAGTTGTGAGTGTACTGGATGGCAGGGCGCAGGGGCTGGACTCCAAGCTGGAGAAGCTGGCCCTCCGAGGGCTTCTTCCTCCCATGGACTCTGTGGCCATGGTGGGGGCAGGACTGGCTGGCGGTGGGCCTTGGGGCCGAGCTCTGCTTGCATGCTAGTCAGCCAAGCGACCCCTCAAAGGGGAGGCAGGGGCGCCTTAGGTTCCCTTTAGAAATTGCGGGAATCCCGTATGTGTGGGGAAGGTGTTCTCAGCCCACTTGCGTTGGACACTAACAGTCTGCAGGCCGCTAGCGGTGCAAGTTATGGGAAAGTGGTCAGTAGAAGGTAACATGTCCTTCCTATTTCCGTCTGCTGAGATGTGCGTGGCAGGACTCTCTGGCAGCAGGGTGCCCATCACTTTTTCCTGTATTTGGAGGCAGGATTAGTTTCCTGAGACTGCTGTCACAAAAGGTCAACAACTGGGGAGCTTAGAACAACAGAAATTTAACCTCTCAGCATTCAGAAGGCCAGAAATTTGAACCCATTTTCCCTGGGCCCAGATCAAGCCATTGGCAGGACCTCATGGTCTCGGGAGCTCTGGGGAGAACCTGCTGACCCGCTGTGACTCCTGTGCCAGTGGCTGCCTGCACTCCCAGACTCATGACTGTGCTGGACTCTACCTCCAGCCCTTCTGTGGGTGTCTCATGTTCCCTGCCTCTTCCTTACGATGTATGACAGTCTTAGGGCCACCTGGACAATCCAGAAAGTCTCATCTCAAAATCCCATAATAACCACATCTGCAAAGACCACTTTCCCAAGAGGGTTCCGGAGGTTAGGCTCGATGTCTTGAGTAGCTGGGGTTCAGCTGGCGAGGGGCTCTCAGAGGTAGGCGTTTTCTCCTCAAAGGACCCAGGGAAGCAAGGCTCCAGCTTGCAGGGAACATGGGTGTTCAGCTGCAGCGCGGAGGATCAGCTGGGCAAGTCCTGCCCCTACCTGAGGGCATCTGCTGGCACAGCAGCCTCCAGTGCGGGCCCTGCCTGCCCCAGGCTGGGAGGTGGGGCCCATGAGGCTCATGGGGACGTTCATTAGGCTCACAGGAGGGATGGAGAGGGGAACCCAGCAGGTTGCCAGCATTTTATTTTTGTTAATGAGAGCATTCAAAACAGACCTACCCATGTGCTCACAACCATTTGCTAAGAGAAGAGCCATTCTAATAACCACGAAGAATGGAAGACGTGATCTCAGACCAGAGACCTGTCTATACCATGACCCCGGTGGTCCACACGCTGACCCACATAGTGTGACCTGCCAGACCAGCATGTCTGTGTGGACCCCATTGTCCTGACTTCTTTAACTATAACAGGAATCTGTTGTAGCCTGGTGATAGCTCCTGAAATGGCCTGAAGTGGAGAGGAACACAGTAACAGAACACAGTGACCACGACCCCAGAAACACAGGGAGCCAGTGAAGTTGCCCACACGGTCAGAGGTTTCTGCTACGGGTCTCCACCAGCGACGGCCATTGTGAGCAATAGAGAAACAGCGGTTTTAATAGATTAGTGACCTTGAGTTAGCTATACATATTATCTGAGGATATGTCTATGATTATAAATAAATTATACCCATTTTTCCCCACATATAAAAATGAGATCATATGTCTAGCCAAAATTATACATTGGAAAGTTTCGGAAATTAGGACTAACACTTCAGAGTATGTCAACGGTGGCACAGCCTAGCAAGAGGAGTGTCTCAGGAAAACAGACGTGGGTGAGAAAGGGGCCAGGAAGTTAATGAGGGCAGTGTGTGCCCCGCTGTGCAGCAGGGTCAGGACAGACCCAGGGCTAGGGACAGCTGAGGAGGGCAAGCCTGGATCTTGGGCCTTGGCTCTGTCCAGCTGGCCTTGCAGCTTGCTGCAGGGAACACAGACAGCAGGGGCTGGAAGCCTGACGGGAAACGGTCCACCTCTGGCGTGAAGCATTGGCAGTGGCCTCCATCACAGCCCAGTGGAAGCCAGCACAGCACCCACCGAACCACAAAGCTCAGTTTTTGAAGACAGTTGCTGACAGCTCAGCAAGGGAGGCTGGGGCCAGGCAGGTTCTCGGGAAGGGAAATGGAACCCTGACCTACTACACAGGTAGATGCACACTCCGTCCCCACACAGGTACGTGTGCACGCCTGTGCACACACTCTCACCCATGTCCACACATGCACACACCCACTCATGCATGCTAGTGTGTGCACACGTGTTTTCACACACATGCACATTCATACACGTACCCATATTCACGTGTGCACGCACACATCCACACATTAACACATGTGTGTGCACAACCAATGCATGCACGTGCCTACAAATACACCCAGGCACACCCACATGTGCCCTGAGTTTACAGTTTTGACGACAAGTAGGAGGGCTGTGGTGGGCATCTCAGCACTTCTTACAGGGATCTGGTTCCACTCTGAGTTAGGCTTAATCTACTTCCTGGACTTCCTCTCTTAACCTGGGAATTATCTGGATTCAACTTTTGGGGCCCGCTGGAAACTCCTTTGGGCTTTCCCATTTGTGTGCCAGCTGTAGCCCTGGGCAAGAGAGGTCCTGCTGGAGCCTGGGTTCAAGAAGTCTCTTCTCTGGCCATACCTCTGTCTCTTCTCCCCTTCTAGGTTATTCTCTACGTTCTCGTGACCTCAGAATTGCTTCCCTTCTTCCTGTGCCTTCAGAAGTGTCTCCCCTGGATCTGACCCCCAAGGAGAGGGGGTCTCCCCCAAGGAGAGCCTCTGCTGCCAGGGTGTGTGTCCTAGGCCCATGGGTGCTGCTGGTGGGAGGGTGGGTGGAGCTTAGAGGTACAAGCTAAGTGTCCCCTTTGGGAGCACATGAGACCCTGGACAGTGGGGATGGCCTTGGGTGTAGAAAGAGAAAAGGGAGCAGGCCCAGGCCACCCCCGCCTCCTTACTGGCTTATTCTGACAAGGTACTTTCAGGACTCCAAGGATCTTACGTTTTACCTGGCCTTCCAAGTTGTTTTGGAAGTATATTTGTTTAAGGTAGGAGGATGGAACGTGTTTTATTTAGTGGTTTGATAGCTTGATTTATAGTGTTAAATATTAACCGCTTGGCATGTGACTCTGTTCTTCCCAGGGTCCATGAAGATTTATGGTGGGACTGAGTGGCCTGTAGGGCCAGGACTCACCCCCATCCCAGGGCCACCTGGTGGCTCCCGCTGCAATGGCACTAGGGTGTGGAACTCTGAGGGTGTTTTCTGCTTCCCCACCACTGTCCCGCTTTCCCACTGTGGTTCCCTGCCAGGTTCTTGGGCACGGCCTGCCTAAGGGAGATGCTTCCTCTGGTGTTCTGTATGCTGTGTTTGATGAACCCAGTCTAATTCTATTTTAAGTTTGGGAGCCATCTCGTCTCAAGGACATAAAAAGTTCTGCTTGTTAGGAATTCTTGCCCATTCCTTGAACCCCTCAGCCCCTGGCTTTTTGAGTAGATAGCTTTGATTGGGTAATCACTCTTCCTGAAATCTCAACAGTGCCTCCTAAAATCCAAGGTTAAAGTCTGAGTTTATTCCCTACCTAGAGATGTTAAGCTGTAAATTCATTAATTTACTATCTGCTTCTGTATGATGCTTGTCAAAACCCTACTTTTGTAACTCTTTGAGATATAAAAAGTTCTCTGCTCTGAGACCAGGCTGTTGATCTGTGGCCCTGTTTGCAGAGAGTGACAGCCGCTGTACAGCTGATGTGCACGAAATATAAGCTTGCTTAATTTGATTGGAGTCGGTGGTCCTGGGTTCAGCATGTTTCCCAGGGCTTATCTGATCTCCGATCTTAGCCAGGCAGACCAGCTCTCCACCCAGCAGGACAGCTGCCTTCAGAACAGCCCCATGCTCTTTCCAGGGCCTGCACAAGCTGAGGCTTCTCCATTGGGTTCCTGCACTCCCTAGGTTTCAGAGCAAACAAGCCAGAGTGCAGCTCCCACTGAGGACGGTGAAGCAGGTTATGCTGGCGGGACCTCTCTGGTGGGGAGAAGCAAATCCCTAGACTTTCTATAGTCTTTGGACAAAGCCTTTAGGACTTGGTGGGTGGGAATCCATCATCTCCTTTGGCAGCCTTGAATGTCTTCCTTAAGACACTTGCCCTGGAGGGAACAGTGAGTTAGGAGCACGTCAATAACCTTAGATATTCTGCTCAATTTTCAGTTACTCGAGAATGGCACAGCTGTGTTCCACGAATCTCGAGTCTTCAGCCATCCCTACCTAGATGAGTAACCAAAGTCATCTAGGTATGTACAAAGACTGAAATTCTGGGGATGCCATTGTAGACTTAGATTTCTTATTTAAAATACAGCACATTATAGATACAGTAGGTAGGCAAGACCAACAGATCAGAAGATTGCCATTGAAAAGACAGTTTGTTTCTAAGTTTCCAGGCAGAGGACGTGCTTCATACATGGGGGCCACTGAATCAGTCAGTCAGGAGGCAGAGGAAGAGGGAAACTGTGGGTCTGAGTGCATTGTGGTTTCTCTGGGGTGGACAGGTGAGCAGGGTGAGCAGGCTCAGGACTGGCTGGTCTGAAAGGCTTCAGTGCACTCAGGAGCAGGGGTTGTCCCTAGTTGCTGGGTGCGTGCCCTGGGGTGAATCAGGTGGTAGTGGTGGGTGGGGTTTGCATTAGAAAGTGTGCTTCTGGGAGAGTTGTTTATATCTCCTGGAACTAGCTAATCCTGTGAGAAGCAGTCCCTGCAGGATCAGGGAGGGTTGGCAGGGCCCAGAGGTCAAAGCAAGGGAATGCACAGAATAAAACCACAATGAATTCATTCCTCTGACTGACCTTCCCTGCAGGGACTCTCAGGGGTGAAGTGTGACTGACCTGCTGCAGGGGTCTGACTGCGAGCGTGGTGTTGATCAGCAGGAGGAGGCACTGGGCCTGTTCCAGGGAGGACCTTACAAGGGTCAGCTCGGCCCTTCAGCCATCAGCGTCCCTAAGAAGAACACAACCAAGGCAGCCACTGCCTCCAAGCATGCATCCTGGAGCAGGCCTGCACCCAGCTCAGCGCCTGGAACAGAGGTGACGCAGCCAACGCGCACACCTCCCAGTGAGGAACTGTTGTCTATTGTTCTCAGACCCAGGGATTTTGGGGTGTTTGTTGTCGCAGCAAAAGGTGAGCAGTCCAGAGCCCGGGAGTCTGTGGTACAGGGGGAGCTCCACGAGCTGACTGGGCCCCTTGTCCCCGGAGGCCTGTAGGTCTTTGTCTTTCCGCCTCCCTCTCCTGGACCTCCACGACTCACCAAGGCCCCTCAGTTTCTTTCTCATGGATTTCTACCTCTGTTCTCGTCACTGGTTCTGGGACGGGCTGCCATTTGCTCTCCCAGGATTATTAAAATAGGCCTACCTGCCTTTGCCATTCTGGGACTTCCTTAAAATCCCGCATCTGCTTTCTGCCCAGCCCATAGATTTGCATTCTAGGATTATGGTAATACTGACCCCAACTTAAGTGACTTAAAATGACAGAAGTGCACTGTCTTACTGTGCCAGAGACCAGATGTGTGAAATGAAGTTGTGATCAGGGCCATGCACTCTCTGAGCTCTGGGAGAGGATCCTCTTCCAGCTTGAGGTCTTTGCCACCATCCTGGTCTTCCTGGGCTTGTAGGGACATGTCTCCAGTCACATGGCCCTGTGAGCCTTCCTGTCTTCTTACCTCTGCCTGTGTCTGTCTCTGTGTCCAAATTTCCCCTTTCTATGAGAGCATCTGTCATATTGCATCAGGGAGCGCCCCAGTGACCTCATTTTCAGTGGATTCTGTCTGTGTAGACTGTCTCCACACGAGGAACTGGAGTTGGAACCAGAACATGTCCCTACAGTTCGTTCTATCACATAACACATGTGAGATTCTCACCTGAGTGTGTCACCTCTCTGATTGAAGTCCTTCAGGCCTTGTTGCCTCTCTGACCCTCTGCCCACCAAATCATCACAGCTGTCTGCTGGAGCTTTGGAAACCTGTCTTCCCAGAGTGTCACTTCTCCCAGATTCATAAAAAGTAGTCGTGACACGCAGGAGGATGGCACAGGGCGGAAAGGAGACACATATTTACAGACGATCAAGAGATGGTCCTGCCAGAGACCCTGCACCTGACAGAGGAAAAAGCAGGCCCAAACCTTCCTCGTGTCGGATCAGGCCTCAACTTCCTTAACAAGACTCCTAAAGTGCAAGAAATAAAATCAAGAATTAATAAATGGGATGGATTCAAACTAAAAAGCTTCTTCTCAGCAAAAGAAACAATCAATGAGGTGAGCAGAGAGCCTACAATATGGGAGCAAATTTTTGCCACATGCACATCAGATAAGCACTGATCTCCAGGATATATAAAGAACTCAAAAAAACTTAACACCAAAACAACAAACAACCCAATCAATAAATGGGCTAAGGAGCTGAACAGAAACTTCTCAGAAGAAGACATGCAGTCAATCAACAAATATATGAAGAAATGTTCAACATCTGTAGCCATTAGAGAAATGCAAATCCAAACTACTCTAAGATTTCATCTCACTCCAGTCAGAATGACAGTTATCAAAAATATAAGCAACAATAAGTGCTGGCGAGGACGTGGTGAAAAAGACACACTCATACATTACTGGTGGGACTGCAAATTGGTGCAACCAATCTGGAAAGCAGTATGGAGATTCCTTAAAAAACTTGGAATGGAACCACCATTCGACCCAGCTGTCCCATTCCTCGGTCTATACCCTGCATACTACAGTGACGCAGCCACTTCAATATTTATAGCAGCACAATTCACAATAGCTAAACTGTGGAACCAACCTAGATGCCTTTCAATAGATAAATGGAAACTGTGGTATATATACACAATGCTGAATATTACTCAGCATTAAAAGAGAATAAAATTATGACATTTGCAGGTAAATGGATGGAGTTGGAGAACATCATGCTAAGCGAAGTAAGCCAATCCCAAAAAAACCGAAGGCTGAATGTTTTTGTGGATTAGTGGATGCTGATCCATAATGGGGGTGGGGGTGGGGAGAATGGGAGAAATGGAGGAACTTTGGATAGGGCAAAGGGGAGGTAGGGGAGGGGAGGGGGTATGGGGTAGCAAAGATAGTGGGACGAAATGGACATCACTACCCTAGGTACATGTATGAAGACACAAATGGTGTGACCCCATCTTGTTTACAACCAGAGAAATGGAAAATAGTGCTCCATATGTGTACTATGGCTTGCAATGCATTCTTTTGTTTTAAAAAAATAAAATAAATTAAAGAAAAAAGAGAGATGGTCCTGGCTTTCCTGTGCAGGCTTGCGCCCCTCTGTGGGGTGCTGGCAGTGGGGCTCTTGCTGGCTGTCCTTTGCAGGAGGAGGACTTTGGTCAGAGCATCTGGCATGTGCTGGCCTCTCAAGAAAGATGCCGAATCGCTGGCAAGCCACGGCAGGCTGCTTGCTCCAGTGTCAGCGTGATTTGGCCATGGACCCTCCTGCAGACACTCCCAGGCAGCCAGGTCAGACTGTTCTGATGTTCCTGCTGCCTAGAGCTGTGGCTGGTCCCCAGATTCCCCCATCTGTCCTTCTTGCTCCCACTTTGACACTCCCCTCCCCCCCCCCGTCTTCCTGATCTGAAGCAGTTGCCACTCTTGCTGCTTGCAGAACACCCTGGCCATGTCCTCATCCATCTGCCTTCTGGGTGACAACCTGAAATGACATTTACTACTCAGTATCTCACATCAGGTGAATTCCCCAAGAAAAGCGAATTTTGTTTTCTGTTATCGTTTACTCTGTATCCTTGCCACTTAGGGCAGCGCGATCCCTGGGGCACACTAGACCCTCAGGTGTTTGTGGAGAGCCAGTGAGGTCTTCACTTCCCAACAGGAAGATGACCAATGATGCACTTCTCACCTTCTCCAACCTCAAGTAGAATTCAAAACCTTTGAACCAACTTTACATTATTATGTCTTGCTACTAAGGAGGCATATGTAGCATGGGCTGATTAACCTGTTTGAATTAGTTTGTTGTCAGTTACAATAACAATCCATTTTTAATAATGGACAAATTAGGAATACATATAAAAAGGAAGTTGGAGTGACAGAGAAAATCAAGTCTAAAGGGATTAAGGATACATAAGTAAAGGCAGAATTTTTAAGTCCATCTGAACAAAATAGGTATAATTTGATTATCTCAAGGTAGGAAAGGGTTTTTCTTTAGATATAAGAAAGAGGGGCTGAGGTTGTAGCGCAGTGGTAGAGCGCTTGCCTCGCATGCATGAGGCACTGGGTTCGATCCTCAGCACCACATAAAAATAAGTAAAATAAAGATATTGTGTCCATCTACAACTAAAAAAATATTAAAAAAAAAAAAAAGAAAGAGAGGGAAAGGTTGATAAGGTCTACTACCTTAAGGTTAAGACTTTTCTTTTATCTAAAAAAAATCACAATGAAAGTGAAAATCAGTTCAAAACTGGGGGAAATATTTGCATACATGTAGTCCACAAGATGTTAGCATTCAGATGACAATAAAAAAAATCTACAAAAGGATCTATAACCACTTCAGAGGGGGATGGATTTCTCTCTCTCTCCCTATATCTTCATTTAAAGACATGAATTGACTTTCAACAGAGATGCAAACACCTCGTGAATATTTGAGATTCGGGCCCTGGGAAGGTCCAGGATGGCTGGCACTACCTTGGTAGTTGAAAGCACAGTGACCACTGTTGGACACTCACGAGTTTAGTAACCTTTAAAAATCTAATGGCCAGCCGGGCACCATGGAACACACCTGTAATACCAATGACTGGCAAGGCTGAGGCGGGAGGATTGTGAGTTCAAAGCCAGCCTCAGCAACTTAGTGAGACCCTGTCTCAAAAACTAATGGCAATGTTGGGGAGGACTGGAGTGCACGTTTCTTCACAGAAGACACAGATCTTGTGAAGCCTGCAAGGGTGAGTGGCAAGAACCTGGCAGGTCCCTGGAGAGCTCCTTCCAGGGAAGTTCCTAGGCAGATATTGTGGCACCACAGAGTGCCGCTTCCTCTGGAGAGCATGCTGCGTGGCCCTCAGCTAGCACTGACAGGTACTCGGAGTTTACAGATACATTGTTGGAAGTTCAAAGCCTGTAAGAGACATTTAGAATTTGATGTTTTCATCTTGTGACCCAGACATTAACATGATTTTATTTCAGGCAATGCCATCTCTCCATGCATGTAAGCAGGCTGCAGCCAGTCCTCAAGAGCGGCTGGGTGCCGGCGCAGGACGCCATGGTGCATTTCCGGGTGGCCTTCTACTTAATGCTGGTTGGCACACACTATCCGCACTCACTTTATGAATGTTTGGTGCTGAGCAGTCAGTCCTACAAAGTGGCTTTAATGAGTGGGTTCCTGTGGTTGCTGCTGCCAGACTGGCGAGTCTTGATGCCAGAGTGACAGACAGCAGCCAGCTCCCTCAACCCCACGGGTTGAGAGCAGATCTTGGGCAAAGTGATGCATTTCATGAAAGGGGACCCTCAGATCACCAATCAGCTGACCACAGGGGTTGTAGACACTCTCAGTTGAGCTGAGTCCTCGTTGTGTTGATTTTACTGCTGTCATTGGTCACAAATATGTTTTATATTTTATATACAGGCACTTTAAAAATGCCCAGTTCTGTAAGTGAAAATGTGAGGTTTGTGAGTGTGTTACTGCAGGCTCAGGCCTGCTCCACCGGGAACAATCCCTGTCTCTGGTCTTCCTAGCACCTGACTGTGTCCCCTAGTTCACCATGGCCCCACTCCACCTTAGTCCAGCATCTGTCACTACACCCTGGAGCTCTTCTTTGCCCTGGGGGTCAGAACCTGTGTCAAATTGTCTCAGACACAGTTTAAAGTCATGGGACAATTGGTCACTGGGAAACATGTTCAGTGAATTGGTTTTGGAAAATTAGGTAATGAGAAATTGGTTATTCAGAAATTTGCCCTTGAGCAATTGAGGAAAGACCTAGAGCCAGGATGATGGTATTGGCAGGTAGAACCCAGGCTGGCTTATTGACCAGGTGGGGCCCCAAGAAAGCAAAGACCTGGACCTCGCAGGGAACAGGTCTTCCTGCATTGACCTTTCTGTAAAGCGTTGGGCCCCAACCCAGTAGTTTTTGTGTTAGGAAGGGAAAAGCAAGTGCTCACCAAAAGCAAGGGCCAGGGAATCAATGTGGGGTCTGAGCCCTGGGACTGCCCATCTGAAATGTCTTGCAAAAGGCATAGCAAAGCCAGGGGTTTGCTACCTAGGTCACCTGCACAGGTTTTTGAGAGTGGTGAGTAGGGTGTCCCCACCAGGACAGGAGCCAGGCAATTCCTTTGTAGGATCAGTTGCTGGGTCCAGAGCACTGCCATCCACCCCTCTGTCTCTGCTCTCTGGTTGGGTGTTTTGCATCTGATGGGGGTGATGAGGAGAGAGGCTAAGTCTGAGCCAATGTCCCCTGTTACAGGGGAAGCTCTGTGTGGCCCTCTGGAGGATCAGCAGTGCAGTTCATAGGGAGCTTGAGACACCGGGTGGGCCCTTGGTGTCAGCAGCCCAGAGGAGCCTCTGCTTTGCTGGCCTGGCAGATGGGACCCAGCAGATGGGGCAACTCTTAGGACCACCCCATCCCAAAGGAGTAGTTTGAGGAAGAAGGAGGAGTGAGGTGGGCACTAACATCCCATAGCTTGGTCTAGCCTACACAGGGGCACCGGGGAGCTTTGAATGGGAAGCAAGAATGCAGTTTATAAATGGACAGCCCTACATTTGGAGAACCAGGAGGAGGCTCTTTGACAGCCAAGAGTTACTACAAAGCTATGGAATTGGACTGAGACACCATGATGAGTTTTTGGAAGAAGAAACCAGTTTCTTGAATTGCTTCAGTCAAATAAGTTATACCAGTTTGCTGAGGGAAGCCTCAGAAATACTTGATTTAATGGCTGTGTTTGCCATGACTTCAAGAGAGGAAAATAAAGGCCTGACAATTGTAAGCTCTTGTCCAAGAAGCCACCACGGGTGGGTGGTGGGGTAGGGACTTGGGCTCAGGATGTCCTTTTTTGGCTTCAACTATCTTAGTTTATTTTCTATGGCAATAACTAAAGACCACGGGCTCAGAAATGTATAAAGAATAAGTTTATTTGGCTCATAGTTCTGAAGGCTGGACATTCAAGATCTGGTGCCTGCATATGGGGAGGACTTTCTTGCTGGTTGGGACCCTGCAGAGTCTCAGGGAAGCACAGAGCTTTGTACTTTGAGGCAGTGTCCTTGCTGTGTTCTCTCTTCTTCTTGTAAAGCCACCGGCCCATTGGATTTGGACCCTACCCTTGTGGCCCCATTTAACCTCCCTCCCTCCCTGAGGTTTGACCTCCAAGTGCCATGTTGGATTAAGTTTCCACTCTCTTAATACTGAGCAATGGTACATTTTAACAGGGGTTTTGGTGGGGTGCATACACCACAGCAGACTGTCACAGTCCTTTCCAACTCTGAATTCTCCAGAGTCTCCAGAGGCACATGATTCACCTGCCTGCACTGATGTTCTAATTCATGCCTGAGACAGACTTGGGCCACAGTAGGAGGCTCTTGGATCCATAGTAGCAGAAAAGCCAGCTCTTTGAGACCTGGGTGCTGGAGTTCATGGAGGCTCCTTGCCACTGACTGGCTGGACAGTGACGCTTGGGTAGATAATGGGGAATGCATACAAATATTTGAATATCTGGGCTAGAAGATATCCAGAAAGCCTGGAAAATATGTTTTGTGACCTCCTTTTGCTTTGATTCATGGGAGAGGAAGTTATGAGCATCTGGACATTTCTGCCCTAAGGAAATCTCTTAGGAACAGGGTATCCTCCCAGGGAATTGCAAGACAGTTGTCACCCTCAGACAAAAGCATTGATATAATTTTTAAAAAATTGCTTAGAGAAGGGACACTGTCACAATACAGATGGCTTTTATCTGACTCAAGATGCCTTGTGCTTTCAAAATCTATATTCCTCCCTCTGCAAAATTTTACATAAGTAATGCATGTAGTTTATGAAAGGGAAAATCTAAATAAGTGTAACCCGGACCAGTTGTCCCCTGTCCCTACCAGCCCCTGCTTTCAGCTCTGCCCCTTTTCTGAACGGCCTTCTTGCATCTCTAATTCTGAATCCTTACCTTTAAAAGCTGCCTGCTGGCTCACCAAAGACGAGCACCCGCTGATCCTACCTGCTGTGGGTTGACACCCCAGTTCATGTTGGGAATGGGCCTGGTGTGATTATAGGAGGAGGTGGGGCCCTGAGAGGTGGGGTTTGAGGGAGGAGTGTGGGAAGCAGGAGCTCTCTGAGGAAAGAGACCTCAGGGACCTCCCTTGTCTTGTGTCTTTGAAAGACAATATATGGCGTCCAGTCAGGACTGACAGAAGCCTGCTGTGTGAAGCAGGAAGCAGGCCCTGGCCAGACACTGAGAGATACTTCCTGACTCCAGAGCTGTAGTACTCTTTTTGGAGTGAGGATTGGACCCAGGGGCACTTAACCACTGAGCCACCTCCCCAACCCTTTTTGGTATTTTATTTAGAGACGGGGTCTCACTAAGTTGCTTAGAGCCTCACTAAGTTGCTGAGGCTGGCTTTGAACTCTTCTGCCTCAGTCTTTTGAGTGCTGGAATTAAAAGTGTGTGCCACCGTGCCTGGCAACACCTGTGGTTAAGGTCCCATTGGGCTTTTCTCGTTATAGCGGCCCAAATAGAGACATGATCCAACCTCCTTCCCCGCATAAGTAATGGGTATATTATCACTTTTAAATTATTTGGTGCATTCACTTACATTTCTAAGTAAAATACAGTCAGGTGTTGCTTACCAAAGGGGACACATATGAGAAACACATCACTGGGGGATTTCATTGTGCAGATTTCATAGAGTGAACTTGCACAAACTGAGATGGTCGCCACACACTATGTGATACAATCTGATGGGATCACACCGTGTCTACTGTCTCCAGTCCACCAGAATGTTGTGATGTGGCACATGACTTGCTTTCGCATCTACTTCTTATGCTATGGCTTTAGAAAATACCCTCGATTACTGAGCTGTCACAAAAAGATGCCGCCCCCCATCCTGCCTGCATCTCCCCCTCCTGCCTTCCTTCCAGCTTCCCGATCATTAACAATTACATTCCAACCTGTAGCCATAAAAAACACTTGTGCATTGGTATGGTTTATTTTTAAACTTTAAAAGTAAGGAGTAAATTTATGTTTTCACCAGAGTATTATCATTGGGATGCTTTCCAGAGGCTTTTGCACATCTTTTTTTGTATTGCATAATTATTTTGTGAGATTGGTCCAGGTGTGTAATAACAACCCAATACATGGAATTCTTCTCATTCCCAAGTAGTCATTTTTTTGGTGTTCCCAGGGGCTTGAATTCAGGACCCCCACAGATACCAAAATCCATGGATGCTCAAGTGCTTTATAGAAAATGGCACAGTATTTGCACAAAAATTCTGCACTTCCTCCCAGATACTTTAAATCATCTCTGATGACTTACAGGACCTAGCACAGTGTAAAAGCTTTGCAAATGGTATTATACTGTATTTCTTAGGGGATAATGATAAGGAGAAAAGTCTCTATATACACGTTCAGTACAGATACTATTTTTTTGTTCTCGAATATTTTTGACTCACATTTGAGTCCAAAGATAAAGAATTTGTTTGGAGAACCAAACATAAAGAGTTCTGCAGCTCTGACCTCTTGCTTCAGGTTGTTCTGTGAATTCCTTAGGTCTGTGCCATTACCACTTGGGGAGTTCACTCTGTCAACCTGGGGTTAGGCTCTTTATAGGCCCCTTATCTAACACAGTTGCAGCTGTGAAAGCAAATAAACCTCTCTGGAGGATGACTTTCACCAGGGGCTGTTTTCTTATACTAAGGATGATTCTGATCTATTCCTTTTCCCTCCATATCCCTGCTTATCAGGTGTTTCCTGTCTCAGGTGCCTTCACCTCCTACCTCTTAGGGAACTCTCATGCAGGCACAGGGCAGCAGAGAGCTGAGACAGCACTTGCTCACTGGGAGAGACATCTTTACTGCCGCCCACGATCTTCTGGCAGGACAGTCCACAGCAGGATTCCAGAGGTAGCACAGTCACTGCTGATCAGCCCCAAGGACAATTTCTGCACAGTGAAGGGCCAGGCAACTGCCTTTGCCAGACCATGACTTGCTCTTTAAAAAGTTCCAATCAGTTTGAGGAACAGACACCCTCTGGGCATGTCCTTACAGAAGATATGTAGAAAGAGACATTTCCAGTCCTGCTGTGTGAAAAACACGGAGCCTTGTGTTTAAAAGCTGGGTAATGTGGATTCTAATTTCAGCATCTTTTATACAGAACCCCAGAGGCGGCTGTCGTTTTGAACTGGTTTCTCCACCATGTGCTGCTGTCCTTGGGGCCCTCTTGTTCCTGGTGTGTGTACTTCCCAGGATGAAGACCAAGCTGCGCCGCGGGAGGCAGGGTGTGCTTTCCGCTGCTCTGGTGGAGGGTCTGTTTTCCTGATGAGTTTTCTTTGCCAGGCAAAAGCACCTGGGCACTTTGACATGGGCGGGGCAGGCTGATAAGCCAAGTTCTGTTTAAGGAACCATGTGTGGCTTCTGCCAGCAGGATGTGCCTGTAAGATGCACTGAGGCTGCTCTCAGGGTTCCTTTCATTGTGTACCCGGCTGGCTCATGGTGTCCAGATGTTTATCATGTGTTATTCTGGATGTTTCTGGGAAAGTGTGTTCTGGATCAGAGTCACATTTGCTTTGTGTTCTTTGACATGAAGGTATTGTGGGCAAGAGGATCCAGGAGATCTCAGGAGAGCAAGTTTCAATATCCTCACAGGTGGCAGAGTCAAGGGGGACCACAGGCCACACAGGGCCTGTAGGGAAGCACTGAGGTCGGGAGGCAGAAGAGAACACCCATGGTGGGGTGGGCCTGAGGCCGTGTTGGGGCTTTGTAGTCAAGGGCCATGCGCTGGGGCACAGCAGAGGACGGGCTGGTTTGTATCATTGTGTGTGTGTTGGGCTCTGTGATGACCCCTGGATGACTGTCTCCTGGGCCTGGCATGACTGCAGCAGAACAGTCCTGTCTCCTGGGGTGTGGGGCAGAGAGAGGAGATGTCTCTGGGCCAGGCAGTGTGCATGTCACAGGCATGCTCCTGGAGGCACCCTGTGCTGCTCCAAGCTCTGGCTGGCCTCTGGAGGGGCACTCTCTCCACAGCCAGAAAGCTGCTCTGGTTCTGCCTTTGCCAGTGTGCAAACATCATCTTATGTAGCAAATAAGACCTGTAGAAAGCCACATGATCACTGGTGCATGCCGAGCATAGCTGATTACCCTGCAGAGTGTGGACCCTCATTCCATCAGCTGATGACCTTGAGAGAGGGGAAACTGACCTCCTTGAAGAGAGGAGGAATTCTCTAGCTGATCGCCCTCTGACTCAAACCGAAGTCCTTTCCGGTGTCTGTAAACTGCCCTCCTCCTTACCTGCTGCAGAGTTCAGTCACCAGGCTCCACAGCTGGTGAAGCAATCCCTTGAAAGGAGAGTCTGTCTTTCTGTGCAGGCACTTTCTGTTTCTCTGGAGAACTCCGAGGAGTGCAGATGTTGGTATCAAGGAGGGTGATTCTGGAGGAACGGGGTTCTCCAGGTCAGTTCTCTGACTTGGGCCTGGGGTTCTGGGCTGGGCTCTATTATGATTGATTCAAGACCGTACTGACTCAACTACTGACTCGACTTCTAGTAGCAAAGAGAAGACTGAGAGTGCTTGTGTGACGTGGCCCTAGAGACTTGCAGATTCTCACCACAGGATGGGCCGATCAGACAGGTAAGGAGGAGGGATGCGGTGATGTGTGTGGATCCTGGGGACACTGTTGTCAAGCTGTCAGGTGAGAGGAGAGTGGAGGCTGCAGCTCGTGTGCTGGACACCGTGAGAAAGAGCTGGATGGCCCAGGCCTTCCACTCCCAGGTCCCAGCTGCTTCAGTGGCCGGATGCCCCAGTGTCTGCCCTGAGGGATTGTTCTCTCCAGCAGCCACAAGCTGAGGGTTCTTTTTCAAAATTATAAGTATCATTTTTCTTTCACAGCTCATCTTTGTGGGTATCTGTGGGGCTCAGGGCAATGATCTGGTACAGGTTTTCAATCTGTGTTGATTAAGACTTGACCTTCTTAATTGTTTCATTGCCGTGAACCTCTCAAATTAACTATTAGTTTGAAATATACCTTATTGTCACTCATGTCACCCTGCTGTGCTGGAGATCTCAGGAGTTACTCCTCCTAATTGAAGCGATGAAGTCCTTTCAGCAAGCAAGTTCCCATTCCTGCTCTCCTCCTGAGCCTCTAGTAACTGCCTTTTATTCTCTTTTGCCTCTTTTTACTTTCTGTATAGTAAATCATACGGTTTTTGAGATCATACGTTTTTTGTCTCTGTGTGCCAGGCTTAGTTCACTTAACATGGTATCCTATGTGTTCATGTATGTCATCATGGATAGAGGTCTTCATTCTCCTTCATGGCTTAATGTGGTTTCATTGTGCATTGGCAACATTTCTTTATTCATTCACCCACCGGGCACACTTAGACTGAGGCTATATTCTCATTTTGTGCACAATGCAGTAATGAACATCTGAGTGAAGAAATGTTGGTATCCTGATTTCATTTCCTTTAGATATATACCCGGGAGGGGGACCACTGCTACATTTGTGGCATTGCTCTGTGTCTTTTTTGTGATGCTTCATAAAACGCATGGCTCTCTATAATAGCTGTACTAATGTATATTCCCATCACAGTGTACAAAATTCTGTTTTTCCACATCCTCTCAGACACTGATCATCTTTCATTTTTTGGATTATAGCCGTTCTAACAATTGTGATGTGGTATCTCACTGCATTTTTTTAATTTGAATCTTCCCAGTGGTTAGTGAGGTTGAGCATTTTATTATGCGACTATTGTCCATCTGTGTATCTTCTTTTGGGAGCATCTGTTTGTGTCCTTTGCCCACTTTCATTGGGTTGTTTGTTTTCTTTCTATTAAGTTGTTGTTGTTCCTTTCATCTTTTTTGGCTCTCAACCCCTCAGAGATGTACGATTTACAAATATTTTTTCCCTAGACCTTGAGTTTTCTCCTTAGTTTGATGCTTCCTTTGTGGTCCACACGTTTGTTAGTTTGGTGTTATCCAGTTTGTGCATTCTTCTATTTGGTCTATGCTTTTGAGTTCATATCTAGATAATCATTGAGGAGACCAATGTTGTATAAATTTTCTTCCAGCTATCTCATGGTTTTATGTTTTTACATTTCTTTAGCCCATTTGGAGTTCATCTCATATGTGGTAGGAGATAAGGGGCTGAGATTGTTGCCAACTAAACATGGAAATACATCTTGTGAGTAGGTGGATTAAATATAAGTTGAATTCCCAGTGTGTCTAGTATTCAAAGGAGGTAATTAAGTGAGAGAGGCCATCAAAACCTTTGGGTGACTGGCCTGGGAGAGTGTCACTCTACAGCACCACCCTCTCTGTTCTATGCACTCTGCTCACTACACTGGGAGGGTCCAGAGGTCATTCCTCTTACCATGACTTTAAGAAATGAAGTTTGGAAGGAAGCCCCCGTACCCTAGGAGATCAACATGATATCTTTTGTTTGGGTCTGAACTTTATGATGGGAACTCTTGTCCCTGAATTCTGGAATCCAATTGCAATGGGAATAATCGGACCCTAGGCTAGCAGGTCAGGTATGTATGGTTACTGTGATGGACAGAAGAGTTAGTGAGGCAGAATAACCCTGTGCATGGTGACCTGTGGCATTGGCAGACCCTTGTGAAGTTTCAACGAGTGAAACAGGTGGGAAGTGCTTTAGTCAGCTTTTTTGTCGCTGTGACCTTAAGACCTGACAAGAATAACACAGCGAAGGAAAAGTTTATTTTGGCTCATAGTTTCAGAAGTCTTAGTCTAGAGATGGCCTATTTCATTGCTTTGGGCAAGAGGTAAAAAAGAACTTCATGGTGGAAGAATGTGGCAGAGGAAACCAGTTTAGGACACTGCAACCAAGAAGGAGAGAGAGAGAGAGAGAGAGAGAGAGAGAGAGAGAGCAAGCTCTGCTAACCAGGGACAAAATATACTCCCAATGTCACACCCCCACAGACCTACTTCCTCTAGTCACACCCTACTTACCTAGAGTTACCACCCAGTTAATCCATACCAGTGGATTATTCCACTGATTAGGTTATACCTCTTAGAATCTAATCATTTCATCTCTAAAATTTCTTGCATTATTTTACACAAGAACTTTTGGGGAATACCTCATATCTAAAATGTAACATTACACCCCTGGCCCCCCAAAACACATGTAAATTTAAAAATGCAAAATATATTTCATCCATTTTCAAGAATCCCAATGGTCATAATACTTACAGCATTTCCCCAAAGTTCAATTTCAAAATCTCATCTGAGACTCAAGGCAAGACAAGAGAGAGGCCATGTGGGCTGCAACCTTGGCTAACAGTTTTCCTTGGCTAACATCCCATGTTACTGGCATCTTAATCTTGGTGATCTCCGCAGCTGCCTTGGCATTCTTCTGCATGTTCATGCAACACCTTCATAAGGACAGCCCACAGGGACTCAACCCTGTTACAATTTCCCTGGCCTCACAAGCTTTCCTTTGAAATTTCGGTGGAAGTATCCATGGCCCAACTAATACATCCTGAATTCCTACAGAATTACCACCACATGGTTGATGCCAAGGTCTACCACCATCTTGAGCAGTAGCCAAGCCTCATAGAATCCTAGCCTATGAGAGCCTGAGTGGCTGAGCATGGGTGGCTAAAGTGGAAAAACATCTCAGTACTCCACTTCCTCCCCTTGACTTGCAAGCATGGGTGTGGCCTTGCCAATTCCTGAGATACCCTCAAGCCACTTTTTCCTGTTGTTTCTGGGTAAAGTATTTAGCATCTCTTTAGTGGGTATAAATCTTTTAACAATTACAACTTCCTTAGCCTCAGTTTTACTTTCATTTTTCTGGCCAAACTGCAAGTTTTTAAAATCTTTCTGCTCTGCTTTCTGTTTCTAATTATTACAACAAAGTTGACTGAAAGCAACTAACTTGTACATGCCACTGCCTGAATGCTGTGCTGATTCAAAATTTCCTCTGTCAGATTCATTAGTCCATTACATTAAGTTCAGCCTCATGGAAAGTCTCAGGAAATGGGAAAAATGTAGATTTTTTTCCCCTCAAATATAGCATGAATAGCCTCTGGTTCAATTTCCAATAGACTCTTCCTTATCTTCTGAAAACTTATGATCCCAGTCTTTACTGTCCATAGTCCTATTGACATTGTGGTCATTTGAGCTCCTACTAGAATTGCCCATTCAGCTTTGCTGACAACTTTTTAAAGCTCTTCTAGCTTGCATGTATTACGGAAAGTCTTTGCCATAACCATAAGAGGCATGGAGACCACCACAATCTGACAGAAAAGGCATTTCTACCAGGACGTCTTCCAGCTGTTGTCTCCTCAACCTTGCACGGATGCTGCTCTTGTTATGAATCATTGTAACCAAGGATTATCGATTCCAAATATCTGATATAATCCTCTCATTTTTGTCTCAAGAAACGTTCCCTGCAGGCCTCCACACCTTGAATGTGCCCACAGGTTGCTGTGGCAGACAGCTTGCCACTGTAGTTCTCTTGGGGACTCTCCTTCTCTCTCTGTGTGTGTCTCTTTTTATTCATGTTGATACTTGAATAAGAAGAAAATTTCTAAGTCACATGAAAAGTCCAGTTGT
>CM053403.1:147497093-147545430 GCA_028644305.1 Xerus rutilus | reverse complement strand
GTCCTCAGGGGCACCTGGCAGAACCCTAAATGAGATAATGATTGGCTGACCACAGTCTGGCCAAGATAGTTTGATTATGGGTATCTCTCGCCCCAAGCCCCAATTTTTTCTCAGTTTAAACCTAAGCTCATGTCAATACGCAGAGACATACCTGAGAGGCTTAGTTTCACTCTGTCTTCCCAACATTACTTTTCTATTTGTTGTTCAGGGTGAGTGGCCAATTAGGATTTGTTGGGACCCCTAGAGTCAGTCTTGTGGCCTAGGACCCCAGTAACATTGAGACTTAGCAAGAAGGGCCAACATCTGCTGCTGCAGACAAATGTCTATTTAGGATCCACTTAGTCACCTTCTGGTGTTAGAGAAATCAGTGGCAGGAGAGAGGATGCCTGGGGTCAGGAGACCTGGGCTCTTGGCTCAGCTCTGAGTGACAGGCCTTAGAGCTCTGGCCAGCTGATGCTTTTCACCCCTGGAATTCCTAATCTGTGACATGGAGTTGTCTTAAGCCAGGTAATTCTGGAATGTACTTCCTCATTGCAGGTGTGTCTGTATTGCAAAAAATCTCTACTGGAGAAGATTGTTGTCATCCCCAGGTAAAAAGATACTTCTCCAAGCCAAACACTTGAACAGCTCTGTCACAATCAATTCCCAAAACTACTCTATAAGCTGGGAACTGTTAATCCCACTTAATGCCCAATGACACCTTGGTTTTAGAGGTGAGTGTCTGCCTCAGGTGAGAGAGAGTGCTTGTACCAGGTAGCAGTGTTTGGCAGGGAATCATGAATTTGAACCATAAATTATCACTTGCTCTTGCTGGAAAGGCGTTAGTCATGCTGGCCAGACCCTGGAAAACTCTTTGCTGTTCTGGAGGAAATCTGAAACCCTCGCCTGGCATTTGGGACACAGCCCCTTGGATGTGAGCAGGCTCTCCTGACCTCGCTCCTACTTCTCTGCACCCCCTCTTTCATCTGTGCTCAGGTCACTGCTGCCTTCTCATCTTTCCATCTTTGGGCAGCCTGCCTGCCCCCCTGGCCTGATGCCCTGTCCTCATCTCACAGGTGAAACTGTCTGTCTGTCAAGGTCTGTGAACCTGTCCTGATGTGACGGTTTCCTCCTTTTGAGTCTTGATTGTATTTTGAACTTCTGTTTTGAATTATAGTGCCGTTTCTTTACCACCTTTGTCCTGGAACACGAAGACGAGTTAGTCTTTGGATTTTATACAAATCAAACCTGTGATGCCAGTTGGCACATAACCAAAGCTCAGCAGCTCTTTCTTTTCAAAAGCATCACTCCTCACCCAGGTGCGGCCCTACTCATGTACGCATCGATGAGGAGCTGGGATGGGGTCTGGGGCAGGGCTCCTACTAGCTGTAACGTTCCAGCGACGAGCAAGATGCTCCGCTGACTCTAGCTTGCACTCGTTTCTTTGGCAGTGCCCTCTGACAGCTGTCTGTTGTGGCTACCAGCCCAGCATGGTTGCTCGGCCTGTATAAACTCTGTAGGGTCCGAGCTCTCGTGTGGCGACTGTGAGGTGACCCAGTGTCCCACTTCTCCACTTAAACAGACGAGGAAACAGCTCAACAGTGTGAACTGATTCACCTGGTGCCTCACAGTGCTTGCAGCTACAGATGCCCCATCTCTGGCTTTTGGCCTTATGGTATTTCCATGAGTCTAGGGAGGATAGGAGGTGGGGGAGGAAAGAATGACTCCAACAGGGCAAGCAGTGGCCTTCGTGTCTGAAATGCTGCTCCTGGAGCTCACTCAGGCTGTTGACATGCAGGCCTTTGTTAGAGACTTGAGCCTGGTACTCCAGCGTGGCCAGCAGTGCCCAGCAGTTCATGCCACTCGCAGAGGCAGAACAGGCAGTCACCACAACTAGGAGCCTGGCCCAGAGCCAGCGTGTCCGCTGCAGCTGTGCGGAGACTTTCCAAGCTCCCAGGGACCCTGAACGAGCACCCAGCCTGGCCGGCTGAGGCCAGCCAGAGGCAACAGTGCACCGCAGGTGGGGCTGGCCTGAGGAAGAGCAGAGGACTTGGGGGACGCTGTGAACCTCCTTTTTTTCCTGCTACAACATTCGCTTCATTGCATTCAGAAAGATTCCACTCTCAATATTCAGAAAAACAAAACCCATTTTGATTCTGAACATTGGCAATGGAGGTTATAAGTCTGAAGCTGTCCTCACTCTCCTGGCGTAGAACTCTCTTCTCGAGGGGCCAATACCAGGCTCTTTTTTCCCCCTGGACACGTGGTCTCAATATTTTCCAGCTATGATTCCCCAGAGCATGAACGCCCAGATTGAACCCTGAGACCTGTAGTTTTTAAATCCATAGGTGGAGGCTGAACAGAATTCTGTGCAGATTTAGGACAAGGCCTGCTTCCTGCCTGCTCGAAGGGCTCGGCTCAGAGGGCCTGTCCCAGCCAGGGCCTGCCCTCAGCCTGCATGTCAACAGCCTCTTGTGTCTGCATCTAGGATCCAGGACAGAAGAGTGGCAAGCATCATGGACCTCCACCCATCCTAACTTGGGCTATGGGGAGTGGCAGCTCTGGTCAGCAGAGTGGGCCTCCAGACTTGGGAGGGTGAAGGCCCCATTTCTCTCCCCGAGGAACTGAGTGGCTTAGAGACAGTCACTGAACCCCCTAGCACTCAGGCTCCCGGTTTGTGAAGTGGTGGCAAGGACACCCACAGGGTAAGACTCATGAGGACTGAATGTTGTTAAGGATTGGGACACTAAGTGCTGGTGAGTGGTGCAGTCCCTGTCCAGCCCCTCATGCTCTTTGAAGGTGGGGCTTCATCTGAGTCAACTTTGGATTCCGCCTACCTGTACGTAGTGTGGCCCACACTGGGCTCCCAGCAATGTCCGCTGAGCTGAGGCTTCTGGCTCCAAAGTACATGTCCTGTCCATTCTATATGTATCTCATCTAATATAGTGCTCCAGGCACTGGGAGGCCAGTGACGTGGGTGGTCAAGTTGGTGCAGAGGACAGCCCCTGAAGGTAAAGATCGATGTCCTTTCGGATGAGAGCAGGCAGCGTAACTGTTACAAAGTCCATGGAGAAGACGGGCTCTTCCAGGGCATGGAAGATACGCCTTGTGCTGACAGGGACGACTCCAGCTTTCAGAGGAGTGGGCCTGGCTACGTGTGTCCACTGGTTTGGGTCTGGACTTGACTGTTAATCTTGCTGCATGGATACACTGACATAGGAGCCAGTGAGACACCTGGAGGCCAGGAAGGAGGACGTGGGAGCCGGCCGTGCAGGCTGGGCCCCGCTCTGCGGCTTGCGGGTCCATTCCCCAGGGACTGGTTGTCCTCAGGCTCCTTATGCTGAAGACAAGAAATAGTGACAGGGCCGAGGTCATGTGGTGGTGGACAGAGTGACAAACTAGTGCAGGAAAAGGCCTCAGAATAGTTCACAGGGTGTGCTAAGCGCTCAGGGCATGGGGCTGTGATCTGGGACACGGAAAGTGGCTACCAGTACACCCCGCCTTATGGGCATTAAAAATCCTGTTTTTAACAGATTTATCTGAACTTATTTAAAAAATTATTTCTTACATCGACAAGCAATAACTTTATACACTTAGGATGAGAGCATGGTGTTTTGAAATAGGTATACCTCGCGGAGTGGCTAACTCCGGCTAATTAACAGGTGCATGAACTCAGATACTGATCATTGTTTTGTGGTGAGAGCGCTTGAAATCTGCTCTTTAAGCAATTTTCAAGCACACAGCACATTGTTAGTGACTCTGTCACCAAGTTGCCCCATAGACCTCCCGAACCCCCTCCCGTAACTGAACTATCATAACTTTTCACCAGTCTCCCCTTCTAGCCTCCCCCCAGCCCAGCTTCTTGCACTGAGCTAGAACAGTGCTCTTCGCTGGGGTCAATGCTGCCTCCCAGGGGATCCTGGCAATGACTGGAGCGTTTGGGTGGGGCTCAGGGATGCTGCCAGACACGACCAGATGTAAGGCAGCCTCCCGTGCCACAGCCACCCGTGCCCCAGCCACCCGTGCTCCGGGTGTCAATAGAGCTGAGATGGAGAAACCCCTAGGGACAGGGCAGGTTTTGCATTTTGGCTTGATATACTTTATGATCCCATTTCAATGGGTGTCATGACCAGTAACCTGCCACCTGTTTGGCTCTGGCAGAATGTCCTCAGTGTGTCACTGGGAAGAACAATGGGATTTCTCACAGGCTTGATCTTATCAGTAATTGATAATGGAGCCACCACACAGATCCCTTTCCTTTTACTCATTTGGCAAATAGCTACCGAGCCTCTGCCCTGTGTCAGGCTGTGCTTGTGGGTTTTAGAGATGAATGAGATGGAAGGTCTGGGCTCTGTCTGTGAGCAGCCCAAACCTGCAGATGGCCCTGGGGGTAAACAAAGGTCTGCCCACCACAGAGGGAGATAAGAGCAGGTGGAGGCTCCAGGCACAATGTCCCTGGCCTCCTTCAGAAGCTAAGCACAACAACCAAGTTTCACAAATAAAACGGATGACAAATCACATGTATTTATGTGGGCTGTGCTGCTGGGAAACTGTGTAAACTGGTGACAGTGCCCTTGTGTTTTCACACATGTGCTCTGTGCTACTGAGCCGTGCACCCCAGCCCTTTAGGAAGTTTTATTTTGAGATGGGCTCTTGCTAAGTTGCTGAGGCTGGCCTCAAACGTGTGATCCTTCTGCCTCAGCCTCCTGAGCTGCGTGGATCACAGAGATGCACCATAGCTTATCTCTTAAATAGCCAACGTGATTGTTGCTGAAAATCATCGCCTTTAGAATTTGTAGATCATTTTACAGAGTTTAAATATCCACGGTTCCTCGCTCATTTGCCCATTCATTCAGAGGTACTGACTGGTTGTCCCTCCTGGCTCCGGGATCAGCAAGGCGTGTGTGCCCAGTCGGAGTCTGCCAGTGCAGGGAACTCTTGAGAGATGTGGAGAGTGTTAGTGAAGTGAGTGGAGGTTTCTTAGCCTCCCTGTGGGCTGGGCCTCCTCACACAAGCTGAAAGTCCCTGAGTGGGGTGACTTCTGGGCCGCAGGGCCCCAGCCCTGAGGATAGCCCTCCAGGCCTCCCCTTGGCACCTGCTCAGCTTCCTGGCTGCAGCCCCAGGGCCTCTGTCCTGCTCCCACTCACAGGGCCCTTCCCCCTGAGCCTTTGTTTTGTCAGAGGAGATGAACATGGAGAGACGGAGGACCCCGAGCCCACAAACCCTGTGCGCGCGCGTGTGTGAAATATGGTGTCTGGCAGGGAACACGTGAGGAAAGAATCAAGTAGGACAAGAGGACAGAGGCCTGGTGTGGAGGGGAGGTGGTCAGTGAGCGTCTCAGGGGGGCTGAGCAGAGCCCTGACAGAGTGGGGAGGGGGCTTTGGAAAGCCGAGGAGAGAGCTCCAAGATCCAGCCCCAGAGTAATAGCACACAGGCACAGGTGTGCACACCAACACCCGAGCACACGTGGCCACACTCTGCACGGGCGTGCACGGGTGTGCACGCACAGGCACACACCGTCGCGGCGGCCGCTTCCTCTCATCCTCAGCTTGATCTCAGCGTTAGGCTCACTGTGCGCACCCAGGGGATCTAGTGAGGAGCCCAGTAGGGGAGCCTGGGGAGGGAGGGATGAGGTCTGGGCCAGTTGCTACAGACTGGCTTGGAGGATACATGGTGAGATGAGGCAAGGGCTTGGGAAGGAGTCTAGTGGCCCCCTAGGCCCAAGGAAGGGGAAGGATGGGCCCCACGGAGCCCACAGTTCTTTTCCTCCCCTCTAAGCAGCCACAGTGGGCATCCAAGGACCATCATAGGTTAAAGCACAAGGCCAAGGCATGGCTCCAAGGATAGCCGCTCCTGCATGTCCTCCAGCTTCTGGTTGAAATTCCCACAAATATAAAGTTTCCTCTCTTCTTCCTGACAGGGAGGGCACAGCTCTTGGGGAATTTCAGCCCAAGGGATATGAGTGGAGGGCCCTGTGGAAAGGGCAGGCGAGGTCCAGGAACTTCGCCTTCCTACGTCTCTGGCTCCCTCAGGAGAAGAAGGGTGATTGTGGCATCACTGGGGTGCTGTTGTGCAGACTACAGCTAAGGCCCGGGATGTCTGAGGTCCTCTTTCCTTTGGCCAAGCTTGGGGCCATGGCAGCACAGGAATCCTGGGCCTGCATATCAAGTAGAGGGAGTTCCAGATGCTGTGTGGATACTTGGGACTCAAGCATATAGCTGGGTGCCTGGGGCAGATTTTCTCCAACTGTAAAACAACACCTGCTATGCCTGAACCCAGTCTCAATTCTGTGATTTCTGCTGAAAGCCACCTTATTGCTTTGGCCAGGTGAATTGTTTCATGATTTTTTTTTTTTTTTTTGGTACCAGGGATTGAACTCAGGGGCACTCGACCACTGAGCCACATCCCCAGCCCTATTTTGTGTTTTAGTTAGAGCCAGGGTCTTGCTGAGCTGCTTAGCTCCTCACCGTTGGGATTACAGGTGTGCGCCACCATGCCCGGCTGTTTCATGATTTTTCACTAAGAACTCCTGGTTACTGAGTTCTCTACTAGACACCATGGGGATTGGGAGATGAGTAGATGCAGTGCCCACACTGTCATCAGGAGGTGGCTGGACACAGCTTCCTGTGAGGTCCGTTAGGCTGGCTCCTGCTTTTGCCTCTGGTTAGGTTGAAGCAAACTCTTAGGGTGCTCACAAACCTGCACAGTAAAAACATCCATAGTCTTTTTTATTTAAAAAAATGGAATGAAAATCTGAGAAGCAACCAAATTAAGGAAAAAATATTATGATGCCTTCAATCTATGAGTGGTATTTTAATACTGTAATATGTGCACAGTCTTACTACTATGTCATAACAATGGCTGATTTTTAAAAAGACTATCATCTGTCTATCTATCTATGCATCCATCGATCGCAGCTGCAGGAACCTGTGTTTAAATACAACCTTTTTGGAAACCTATACTTCATTTCTCCCCACCAGTGAGACTCTATGGAACATAGTTTAAGAACTACTTTCTTAGCTGATCTTCTTAACAAAGCCAACTGGTTAAAAATTGAGTCTGGGAACTTGTGTTTTTGTTGTTGTTTACTGAACCACTTGACCAAAGCCTCATGAACTTCACCTTTGGAACATGACTTCAAAATTTTTGAAAAGACACTCTAGTCAGGGTCCCAACTCTCTTCCTGCGTCTGTGCTTCTATTCGGGCAAATGTGGCTTGGGTCGATTTCTGTAGCCAGGATTCCAGCTTTCAAGGACTCAGAGACGCAGCCGCAGCCGTGTGTGGCAGGGAGACTGCGCAGCGGTGGAGGTGAGCTGTGTGACAGGCCTTCCTCTTTCCTCTCATTCTGCAGAGGAGGCCCAGGAGGGAAGGGGAAGCCCGAGTGAATCCTTCCCTTCACTCACTGCTCCACATCTCCTCAGCAAGGGCGTCCCAAGCACTGTATCAGGTGGGTGGGACCGAAAACAGGCACAAGTGGCTGTGCCATTTCAGAACGTAGTCCAGCTGCAGGAAAAGGCACAAAACAATTGTGGTATGATGTGCTGTTGTAGTGCGTCTCTGAAGTTACTGGAGAAGGACTCTGCATTCAGGAAATATGTACTGCTCCTCATTAAATGCCAGGCTCTGTGCTAGGCTTGGGGATTGCAGTGAGAAAGTTGAAATCCCCAGTGCTGATGGAGGTTAGAGCCACATGGGCGGGGAGATTTAAACCAGTGCTGGGGAATACTGTGGAGCAGAGTTGCGTTCACGCAGCGTGTTCTTTGTGTGGTCCAGACATAGGCTAGGACTTGCTGGGGACAACTTACAGCAGTAGTAGAGCACACTTAATCTCTGAAATTCTCTGGATTGCACATTCTCCGGATTGCACAGTTGAGACTAAGCATGAGGGGTCTGCAGGGATCACAGCAGGCAATCCACAGTGAGAGTCACATTTTTTTAGGGAGGATGTAGGCCTCCGAGGGTACCACATTCATCTGCTCTCCAGTATTGAGGGTGATGGCCACAGAGCTACGTGAGTGTCGGTCAGTAGAGACCTGGCTGAGCCAAGGCAAAGGCAGGGGAATAAATTAAAGAAAGAGAGGGCACTGATCCGGGTGGTCCGGAAGCAGAGCATGACACGGGAGGGGACTGAGAGTCACTCCATGAAGGCCACTCGTAAGCCATTTCCAAAGTTTGGAATGTTTCCGAAGGATGTTGGGATGCCATTGAAGGTTTTGAGAAGGATGTGATCCAATTAGATTTTGTTTATAAAGAGGTATGCACAATGTTTGGAGAAGCAGGGCTGGAGAGAGAAGGAGACAGATTAGGCAGCTGTGGTAATAACAGGCTATTCCAGGTTTTTTAAAAAGGCCTATTTTGTTCACAGTTTTATCCCCAGAACCCAGAAAACAGATGCTCAATGAAGAGTGAATGAGTCAATATTTCAATTCCTGTTTTTAGCAGTAGGGATGTGGACTCCTTCTAGTGATCATCAAATTGCTCATCAAATGTCTTCTGGGAGTTGCTATTTCCTGGGACCTGAGAAGGAGGCCCTCTCCTGGGCCCTGTGGCTGGCTGACACAGAGACAGGTGTTGCTGCACTCAGAGGTGAAAATGGAGTCATCTCAAACCCTGCCTAACCAGCTCATCAACAGCTACCGGTTGGTATGAAAATGTTACCTGGAAGGAAGGGGGAAGGAAACGTATCTGGAAAAGGTGCTTCGACCTTCATTCAGCTCTGGGAATTCTTGAAGTCCATAGGTTTTAAGCCGGTTGCGCCTAGACAAGGCTGTATTTGACCCAAACAGGGGCTTGGAAGCAGACAGGTTTAGTTCCAAACAGCCCTACTACTTTCAAGACGTGAGTGTGGGCAATTTGCATGACTTTTCTATGAGTCAGGATTTTTTTTTCTGTTTATAAAGTAGAATAATCCAAGTGCCTGCATTGTAGAACTGTTCTAAGGACAGAATGGGATGCTATGTCTAATGCACGCACTGAGACCTGTCTCAGAGGAGCAACTGCTAAGTGTTGGGGATGATTACTTCTATTATAACTAAGCTAGAGAATGGGATGGCAGGAAGACCCAGGTCAGCAGCATGTTCTGTGGCAAGAGCTATGGTTTCAGGCCTCTCCACAAACCTGGGTGGCCCATTCACCTGTGCCAATGATTTAACCCAAAATATGTGCTAAATAGGAGTGAGACTGAGTGAGAACCACAGTCAACATGAACAGCCCAGGCCCAGGTCCAGGAGAGGGGTGGGAATGTTGTCTGCATAGGGGCTGCTGCCTTGAGGCGACTGCATAGGACAGGAGCTGTGCGGCCATGGTCGCCCAGCTGGCTTAGTGGGTCGTGGAGGCTGGGGAGGTGGTAGAGGCGTTTCTCCACAGGAAGTGACCTGTGTGTAGTTAAGAGGGAATTGACTACATGCACCAAGGAAGGGGAGGAGTGTCGGCTTTGCAGGCAGGTTCTGAATACAAAACGTTAGTTCTGGCGGTGTGGATCGCAGATGTCTGCCAAACTCACACATGCTAAGGGCTTGGTCACCAGCCCATGGTGCTATTGGGAGATGGTGGAACCTTTAGGATGTGGGCCTGGTAGAAGAATGTTAGGTCACTGGGTGTGCCTTGAAGGGAATATTGGCCTCTTGCCCTCTGCCCTTTTTGCTTCCTGGCTGTCACAAGGCACATGGCCTTTCCCATCACGTTCCCACCACGATGTTTGGCTTTGTCACAGGCCCAACAGGACCATGGACTGAAATATCTGAAACCATGGACCAAAATGAATCTTTCTTTTTGATGAGTTGAATCCCTCAGGTATTTTGTCACAGCAATGGAAAGCTAACGTACAGCCCCCACATAGCCTGTTCTCTCCTACTCAGAGCAGAGACTCTGAATTCCCTCATTCTGGAATCTGCAGTAAAAACCCTAAGCAGGGTAAGTAGAAATCCTAAGTGAAGAAGGTGAGTTGCTGAAATGTGATGAGGCATGAGCCGGCTCCAGTGGAGACAGGGTTTGCCCCGCTCCAGGCTGCCACGTGGCAGAGGCACAGTTCAAGGGACCGGGACTTGGGCTGACTACCTGGGCAGCAGACCTCTTAATTGCTTATCTGGTTATCACTCCAGTAAAATGTGAGCCTGATGCATTCGAGAAGTCTTATCTGTTCTGTCAATTGCTGCATCTCCAGCTCTGAGAAATGTCTGGCCCCGAGGACATGCTCAAGGAATATTTGTTCAGTGAACACATTCATTTACTCAGCAATACCTTGTCCTGCGAGAAGGTACTGGGTATGCTTTTAAATTCTCCCTCTCCACCTCTGCCTTACCAAACTGTACCCATCTTACAGAGTTTCACTACAATCTTTCCATTTTTAGCTGTTTTTTTTAAACAATGTTTTTATTAATGCAATATAGCTACGAAAAAAACTATTTCCCTATATACATTTATTCTTTAAACTGCTTTGCACCTAAACTCCTTCTTACCTGTTAGCAATGTAGAGCTTTGCCCTGGGTGACTAACTGTCTTGCTTTAGTTTGCTATTGTGTGGGATGAATGCACCTCATTCACCCCCATGGATTGCCATGACTTAGAACTGTAGAGCTCTCCCGTCCCAGGGCAAAGAGCTGAGGCTCAGAGATGTAAAATCACACAAGTTAACATCCCTTTGTGTGGGAGAGTGACCCTACAATTTCTTGAGGAGGAGACCACTGGCCTTGTCTGACTGGTGTGGGACGGCCTTCTATCAGGGTCAGTGCCTTCTTAAGGCCTAACTGTCTCAAGAGAATGATAAATTTTCACAAAAATGCATCCCTGCTGTTTGCCTCTGCTGCAAGAAACCAGGCAGCATTTCATGAGAACATAGAGCATCTTTCTGCATTCCAGGCACCGTTGTCCATATGTTGATGGTAAATGATGAGGAAAAGAAATGAATTGATCAGTGAAGTCTGGGATGACATTTTTATGCCTTGGTGGTAACAAATCACAGGATGGAAAGGTAAAAACTGTCTTCAGCAGCTCCCACAGGAAGCTCTTGAGCAGAGGAAGAGATCCTACTCAGATTGCATTGACTTTAGTTTCTTACCTTCTCTGTGTTCTATGGTCTGGTATTTGGGCTCGTAATCCTGGAGGGACTTCCCTCCCATGGATAGCTAATTCCTAGAGATGACAAGCAAGTGCCCTGTGAGCCCACCTGTGCTATACAGATCAACCCACCCAGGGCAAGCCCCATGTACTTCCTCCATCAAACTTACACATTGGGCTGACACTCCCTGGGCCTAAACCATCCCCAAGCTAGTATCAGAAAATGAGCCCAGAACCTGCCCAGGTCATTCAACTCTCCAAGTCTAAGCTTACACCTACCTGCTTTGTCTATTCCTTCTCATAAGAACCCCAGTAAAGCCTCTGGACAGTGCTCCACCTACCCCTGTCCTGACAGCCTGCTGGACACCCCCACCTCCGTGCCTTGTATGGCTTTCCCTGCCTCTGATTTCTAGGGATCTGTGAGAATGAGCGTTGCTCTTCCTTCCTGAAGCTGTTTCCATGTCAGACTGTGACCATGCCTGATGGAGCAAGTCCAAGTGCACTTTTGGAACACAGACCTTGTTTTGATGCTTCTTTGGATTTTCAAAATGTTAAATGCAACAGCCCATGCCTGTGATACTCCCAGGAGGTGGGGTGAAGCTCACCAGGCACCTTTCTCTGCAAGTGAACAGAGGCATGGTCCACAAACAAGCTTTTGCTAAGCCAAAAGAAAGAGCAGGAAAAAGTTTACACAGGGTGACAGAGAAACAAAATGACAATTGTGGTTTACAATTACTTTGCCTCAGGGGGAAAGAGGACAGGCCAGGGCCCTGGCAGTCCAAGAGCCTCCTGAGGCCAAGGAACCTGACTCGGGGAGATTCATTCTGTCTGGATTGAATCCTTCATGCAGGGGAGGTTCCTTCCCCCGGTGGAACCATGGCTTTGGAGGCAGGAAGAGCAGTACCACTGTCTCAACTCCAGATTTGACACAAAGCTTTTATTTCATTCCCAGTCTCCCTATGGTCTAGTGAAGGGACCCTGAGGGCTTCTGCTGTGGACTGAATTGTCTCCTCCCAATGCCCCTGCTGAAGCCCTCACCCCGCTGAGTCGATCCTCTTCCTTGCCAGTCCGTGCCGAGGTAAGGGTGCCATGGGTACCGCTGGTCACCAGTGACGAGTCCAGCTTCCTCACATGTTGAAGTCTGAACATTAGAGGAGCTCGCAAGGCAAGCAGGTAGAGCAGGGCTTACTGAAAAAGGGGGAACATAGACTCTTCCTGGGAGGGAAGCTGGTATCTCGGTATCCCAGGAAGTGAAGGTGTCCTGCCTTTTTTATGTCTTGGACTTCCTTTGTTCTCCTGCTCTCTTCCTCTTCTCTCTCTTTCCCGCATGGTAAATGAGTAGGCCCAGGAGATGTTCTGGTGGGAGGCCAAAAGGTGAGAGGCAGATGGACGGGGAAAGGCCAGATGGAGCAGCCCAGAACACATTAATTAACAACTTTTATAACTCCCTATAAGGAAGGAAAATCCTGGACGGTTACCTTAGCAACAGGTTGGAGCAGGGGCAGGCTATCCTGATAAGGGTGGAGGCAGGGCTCTGAAGGCATCAGCATTTCAGTCCCTCTCCAGCTTCCTAGACTCCATCAAATTGGCCTCCTCAATCTACCTGACTTGATTTACCTATGTTGACTGCCTGTCTAATTCTGGCTTCACCATAACCAATGTGACCAATTTGGGGATTGTCAAATTCCCTTTGGGAGGTGATTAGGATGGATGAGGTTCTGAGAGTGGGACTCCATGATGAGTCTGGGGTCTTTATAAGAAGAGAGGGTGGCTCCCTCCCTCTCTCCACCCTGTGAAGACATGGGGAAGGCGCCATCTGTAAGCCTCATGGAGATGGAATTGGCCAGCACCTTGGCTAGGGCTTGCCAACCTTCAGAAACATGAAGAATGAATTCCTGTTTAGACACTCACTGTGACAGTAGCCCAGCTGAATAATCCAGAATCCAAACTGAGTGAGAAGGCAACTAATCTGGGGTCCTGCCTGTACCCACTGGGAACTTGGCCCACAAGGTCCTCTGGACACAGCACAAGGTCAGGGTGGCTTGGAAACTCTTCCTTGCCAGCCATGATGAGGCCAGTCCATCACCACCAGCTTTAGGGTCACGGGATGTTCACAAGTCAGAGACAGAAGGATGACATTAAGGTAGCTTAATGTAACCCAAAAGTTTGTAGTGTACAAATTTACTTTTTGAATAACTAATTTTATAATCTTTTTAACATTTACCAAGCCTTTTTTTAAAGTTACAGTTTAACATTATTAAATCAGGGAAGTAACATTTGTATTGCTTATTTTTAGATCTAATTTACAGATAGTAAAATAACATCACTGGGTTACTTGTCAAAAACGTCATATGTTTTCTGAACGGCGCTTAATTGTGGTTTAGTTAAACTGAGGAGGACAGCAAATACCCACCGGGTAGTGACTGACCCTCTGCTTAGTGCCCGTCAGCACATTCTGGAAGAACACCACGAACAATATGAGCAAAGATCATTTTTTGTTCTCTTATGTTCTCTGTATTATGTTTCTTCTGACTATACTTAATAGAGTCTAATTCATGTTTGTTGAATGCAATAGTAAAAATAGGATGAGTTATTTATATGCTTTTAAAATGTTGATAGCCTAAAAAACAAACAGAACCAAAAGGGGGAAGGGAGAAAAGAAGAAAAGTCAGAGAGAAAAGAAGCCAGGAAAATGGCCCTTCCCAGGGTGCATGGCACCCGCCTTGCTTTGCAGAGCAGAGGCTCCTGCAGAAGCCGGGCAGTTAGCCAGAGAGATGGGGCCGGTGCTGGGAGGTTGATGGATCCCGCTATTTTTTCTAGAAGTGTTTTCTCTTCAGCAAGGTTTGTCATAAGCAAATGGAACCCCTGAGTGGTGTGTGGGAAGGCCGTTGCCACAAGCCCTCACTGCTCATGGGACCTGGGGACAAGCGGAGGCAAGTGCTGGCGCTGCTGTCGCCTCTACTGGCAGAGCAGTGCCCTCCTGTGTGCCCACCAGGGTCTCCCTCTCCCCTTATTCTCCCACCTTCAAACTCTCCTGTCCCTTTTGAACAGTCCCAGACCCCACACCTCTGTCCCCTCCACCCAGAGATTCCCAGGGATACCTGCTTTGTGTTCAGTGAATTTGCTGCAGAACTTTGTCAGCTGAGATCTGGCCTAGTCTTTCTTGAAGCCTGTAAAACAGAGACAGGAGCCCTCCCTTCCCCATTTCATTTGTCAGACGAACTATAACCTTGAACATGATTTTGTAAGCAGTGGTGCTCAGCCCTGCTAGCCCCTGGAGGGGTGCACACCTTGCCGGTTGCTCATCATTGCTTTCTTATTGTTTTCAGTCCTCTGATCTGTCCAGGACAATGAGTGGCCTCGGCCCCTGAGCAACAGTCTGCACTGCTGGCTTCTTTTACTGCACCTTTGGCCCATCTAGTGTCCTCAAGAATAGTGGCCAGGCCCCACGGAGCAAATTACATTCATCCTCCCTTGATTTCACCCATTGACCTTAGCCAGGAGGGATGTTCTGTGTCTCCTCTGAGCAGGCCACTGGCCAGCCAGGCTGCAGGGTCCTGCCATTCATGGCCTTACCCTGTGGTATCCACAGAAGTAGTGCCTGGGGCTCTCCCTCAAGTTGCTCTGATTCCTGCCGGTCACTATCTCATGAGCGTCCTTTCTAGTCTCTTCCACTGCCACCCCTTACGTCTGTAAGGGGACAAATAGATGAGCACGGTGGGAACACGAGGTTAAGAGAGTAATTCTGTAAAACGGGTCCATTGTACTGATTCCCACATGAAAAGCAATCTGCCTGCAGCCCCGCCTGGCCTGAGGGGACAGGGAATGTCACATTCCTCAGCACACTGAGGCCGGGGGTGGAAGGTCAGGCATCAGTGTGGATAGTGAAGGATGGGTATTGACTGTGGCTGAGGGCCGTTATCTCTGGGTTGCTAACACTCCCTGGGATGTACTCCCAACACAAGCGTCACCCTGTGCTGCTCCCTTTTCCCTTAGCCGCCTACAAGAAAGAGAAGGCGGGAAGATTCTGGGGTCTATAAAAGAGCAAGACACACCCCTCCTGCAGGCACCCAGCTCTGGCCCCCTTCTCTCTGGAGAAGTCTGCTCCCTCTGTCCCCTCAAATAAAGCTTGCTTTCCATTCTTGCTGCGGGTTTCTCAGGTATTTAATCTTCAACATGGTGGGAACAAGGACTCGATCATTCACCTCTAGCTACCCTGGGCTTCATGGACTTAGCCGTGGGTCTCACCATGCGTGTCTGTGTGTCTATGGTTGGGCAGCTATAGGCAGGGTTTCAAGGCCTATGGTCTGTTCAGCAGCAACCAGTGGCTGAATGTTGGGGAAGGGGTGGAGTGGGGGGAGCTTGGAGAGATCCCAGGACTGTCTCACGTGGGGCCTGTTCAAAAGGATTGGGAGTCCTTCAGAGCCCTGACAGCTGCAGCCTGCTTCTGTGGGGCTGTCTGGAGCCCTCTCATAGTGTCCTCCCTATCCTTTGCTCAAATTTTGGTTTTCCAGAAAAAGAACGCAGTTCCTTTATTTTAGGGAATTGGCTTATGTGATGGTAAGAGCATGAGAACTCTGCTGGTGGAGGCTGCCAGACTGGAGACCCAAGGAGGAGTTGCGGTTCAAGTCCAAAAAGCCATCTGCTGGCAAAATCCCCTCTTGTTTTGAGAAGGTCAGTCTTTGTTCTACCCAGACCTTCAACTGACTGAACGAGGCCCACCCATATTAGGTAGTACAATCTGCTTGGCTCAAACTCTGCTGATTTAAATGTCAATTTCATTCAAAGACACCCTCAAAGAAACACCAGAATAGGCCAACTCTCCTGCCACCCTGATGCTTAACTATTACAAGGTGTTTCTCAGGATTGGGTATTCTCTGTCAACTGGCTCCCAAAGTGACGCTCCCTTTCTTCAAAGGATGGGTTTCCAGCAGATGAGACTGAGAAGTTCCCTCTGAAGTGTCAGTCCTCCCAGGCGCTCCATCCTCCCAACCTGAAGTGGAGCTCAATGCCAGGCTGGCTCCTGCTCACAGCTCCTTTACCTCACAAGCTTCCTTGTGAAATGCAATAGTCACCTCTGGAGGCTGTGTGTCCAGAAGGAAATGAGAGGCGGGGTAGAGCTTTTTAAATGGCGGCCCCCTGCTGACATTATGGGTTTTGGTTTGAACGCACTCTCCCCAGTTTCTCACGGCCAGGGTTTGGTCATGCAGAAATACAGAGCAGACAGGAGGAATCCAGGGTCAGGGCTTCCATGAGAAGGGGGAGCAGGGGGCACAGCTCTGGGAAGCAGGATGAGAGAGTGCTGTGACATTTGCTTAGGTGTGCCTGGCGTAGGAGCTGGGGGGGCGCCTGCAGCTTGTTGCTCCTGCATCCAGCCCGATCCACCTTCAGCTGCGTCTCTGAGCAGACACTTAGAGACAGGTACCACTTTCTCCTCCTGATTCCAGGACGTGGCTGTGGCTTAGAGCTGCATATGCCCTCCTGCAGCACCTGACTCCACCTGGGACCTATCTTCATGAAGCTCCAGGTGGGCAGGGAAGTGACACCAGCTGAGGTCCTTCTCCTGCCATACCCAACTGAGGAGGCTGAAGCAAAGACGCCCCCGTCCTCCTGATGAACAGTCCCTTTGCCGTGGGCATCCTGTCAGGTAAAGCAAAGGCACTAGAGCCACCACGTTCACAGTGCACCTTACCAATTGTTAATGTCATCTTAATTCTACATGCTTATGGGGCACTCCGGGACAATATGACACAGGTACACAGCAGGTGATGATTAAATCAGGATAGTCAACATTTCCAACTCAAACAGTTTTAAAACTTTTGATTAAGCTGTAAAAACTGTGCATAGCTATGAGGCACAGTGCGCTGTTTCAATAGGTGTGGACAGTGCTGATCAGGTAGAGATAACTGATGTCTCCATCTCATTATTGTTACTTTGGGTTTGGAGCCCACAAGCTGCTGTCTTGTCGTTATCTGAACAATGCACGATAGGCCTTCATGAACTGTGGTCCCTCCACTGTGCTCTCGAATGCTTATTTCTCCTATCTGAGCTTTGGTGCCCTGCATCCCGCCGAAGAGGCTCTAGTCACTGGCCTAATCAACGCCATCCTGCCCCTCTCTGACTCCATTTGCCTCTTTAAATTCTTCCTTTTCTTCTGAGCAACTTTCTTCTCCAGTCACCTTGGATTCCAAGAACCAGGCTTGGTTGATAAATATCTTTATGACAAGACTGAAAACATCCCTAAGCAACAGGTGCCTCGCAGGTCAGAACACCCCATGGTGAGATCAGTATCCTAAGCAGGAGCAAGCCATCACTGCACCCTAAAGAGGAGCCATGATCTCAGGTTAGAAACCAGATCACCCCTCAAGCCACCGTACTGACTTCACGGAGTCAGTCCTCAGATAACCATCAGCCAGAGCAAGGCCTGGCCAGGACAACCTACTCTCCAGTGCGCAAGGCCTGCAGCTATGCAAGGCCCCCACCCTGGCCTTTATTCTCTTTTTTCTGTAATACCTCAATGATTCTGCCAGCCCCTGAGGACAGACCTTTGGCCATTGTCCCCATGTCTCTTCCCCCTGCATGGCCATGCTGACTAAAACCCCTTACCCACTGCTGGTCTCTTTGGCATATTGGGACCGGTGGCCAAGCCTGAGTGGTTGAGAGAACCAGAGCTGGGCCTTCCCCCAAGTCTCCCTCTAGCCCTCTTTCCCCTCGCTGGCTTCTAAGACTCCCTAGTTCACATTTAGAACAACTGTTTTTAACATCCACATGAGTGAGAACATGCGGTATATTTGTCTTTCTGTGTCTGACTACTTCTCTTCATATAATTTCCCTCAGTTCCATCCCTTTTGCAGTAAATGATAGAAGACAGTTCTTCCTTATGTTTGAATCCTAGCCCATGTGTACGTTATCCATTCCCCCACTGATGGACACCTAGGTGGATTCCGTGTCTCAGCTCTCGTGCCTGGTGTAGCACACACAGTGGGCAATGCAGCTGTTTCTTTGGTCTGCTGAGTCCATTGCCCTTGGGTAGCTGGGTCACAGGATAGGTCTATTTTTAGCCTTTTGAGGAACCTCTATACTGTCCCCCATAGAGGCTGTACGATTCCTATTCCCACAATACTGTGGAAGTGTTCCTTTTTCTTCACCTTCTTCAGCATTTATTGTTTTTGCCTTTCGATAATCGCCATTCTAACTGGCGTGCAGTGAATGCTCATTGTGGGTTTTTTTGCATTTTGACTGCTAATGATATTGGGCAGTGTTTTCATAAGTTTATTGGCAATTTCTATTTCTTCTTTTGAGAGATATCTATACGTATCTTTAAAACATATTTCTATTACTGTATTATAATTATACACAGTAATGGGGTTTATTGTGATGCATTCATTTATATATACATAACAATTTCCTGGAATATCTGCAAATTAGTACAGCTACTATGGAAATCAGTATGGCGGTTTCTCAAAAGACTAGCAATGGAACCACCGTAGGATTCAGCTATTCCACTGCTCAGTATTTACCCTAAAGAACTGAAAGCAGCATGCTCTTCTCTGTCCACACCCACCCCTTGGTGAGCGCCTCTGGACTTCTGGCCTTAAACACAGCCACTACCCTGATGGTTCCCATCACACCTCCAGCCAGGACCCTCCAGGATTCCAGAGTGTGTACTTAGTGGCCCTCTGTGCACTTCACGTGGGTGTCTAATGGGTACTTCAAATGACATCCCCATTGTTTACTCTCAGGTCACCCTTGCTGCAGCTTCCGCACCTCTAAATGGTGACATTAAAGTTGTGCAGGCGAAAACCAAACAGAACTCCCAGAAGAGCCAGATTCAAAACCAAAACCAGGAATGCTCTTGGACTGCTCTTTTATTTCCACGTCCCACTTTCAATAATCGGGAGCCCAGCCCTCCGTCCACAGTGCGCTGTGTTTGCTGTATGTGTGAACAGTCCCCCGTGTGCCACAGGCTCTGAACCGAGTTCCTGTCCAACACTTCAGAACGGGGCAGCAGAGTTGAAGAAATGTTTAAAGAACATGGTCACGGAGTGGCTGTGGACAGGTTCCCCGGACGCCAGGTGAGCAGAAGGCGTGGATTGGCGGGAGCACAGCTGACGTGTCGCCTGTTAACAACGCTGATGACGAGTGTCTGTGTGAGGCCGGGAGGTGAGAGGTGAGGCTGTGGGAGAAGCCGCGTGGTGCAGGAGAGGACATAGGCCCCTAAGGAAGCTGTGCAGGCTCTGGAGTCCTGGTGGAAATGGGAAGCTTGGCGAACTCCAGGGTGTGTGCTGCTCTGCTCCTTCCTCTGCTAGACCAGCTGGTGTTACCTGTCATTCTGGTGGGTGGGACTGTGCTTAGCCAGAGTCACCTGGTCAGCAGATGGGGCTGGGTGTGTGGAGATGTCCATTTGGTTTGGTTTTCCTGGCAACCTCCCTGACCTGTGCTACTCAGAGGCAGTGCTACAGATTGAGCTGTGTCCCCTAAATCCATGTGTAATAGCCTTAGCCCATGTGACTGCATTGGAGCAGTAGAGCTGCCTAAGGGTTGGCAAGTCATTAAGGTGTGGTCCTAATCTGATGGCACTAGGTTCAGCTTTAGGGTGTCTGTGGCCAAGGTAGAGGGTTTGCATCTTGAATCTTTGCACCAAGAGCCCAATTCTTCTACTACAATATGGCACACACTTGTGCTCTCCATGTTCATTATCAGAGCCAAGTAAAGACAATGCCTGTCTGTTGTGACCACATCTGGTAGAGGGTCAGCCATTGCCCATTCCAAGTCTTGGGATCTGACTCAGCCACCAGTGAAAAATGGGGGTGTGTGATTGTGCCTCATTAAGCAGGACACTTTGAGCCTATGGCCAAACTGCTTTAGGGAGGGACCCAGGTCTTACTCATTCTGAGACTGCTCTTGGAACTTTGATGAAATTTCACACCCCAAAAGGCTGGCTGTCTTCAGTGGGGACAGCTGCGGATAGAACCGTGCAAGTCCAGGAATGGCAGGTAGTGTGCATAATGGAATCGCATGGAACTTGAATTCAGTGTTTGGAGAGAAGACTTGGTTCTTTGTTGTTTGCATCTGGAGGCAGGATGTGTGGACAACAGAGAGACACACACACAGGGGACTTTATTTGGGGCAAGGAAAGGAAACAGAGGGGGAGGCTCTGGGTCATATAGGTCTCACGGCAAATTAGGAACTTGCATCTCTGTTCTTGGTGCTCAGCGGCAGCAGAGTCTGAAGCACTTCCCAGCGCAGAGGCAGGACCCATGCAGGTGTTCTAGACTATTACAGGGCCCTCTTTTGCACCGACAGATCAAGTTCCTCCTTAGGTCTGGGGACACACAAAGAGCATCAGGCATAGAACACCGAGGTCAGTGGTGGTGGTAACAGAATCCTGCATGCTGTATGGAGGGAGTGTGTCAGGGTGGCGGCATCACAGTGTGGCAGAATCAGCTGCAACCAGTGAGAATAAGTATGCAGGCGAGGGTGGGTCCCTGCAGGATTAGAGGGCCAGTCTCATGAGTCTACATTTTTCTGCTCTTGCCTCATCATGCATGCATGGGAACATACCCTTAGGCCTGTCTACAGGTTCTAAAAGCTTCTCTAACAGGGTAAACCATCTTCTTTAAAATGAAGCTCTCTCTCTGATGTGGGACAGATCCTCAATACATTTCTACATCCTGTGTTGGCAAATTTCACAGACGGAACTTTTTCTAACATTGAAAAACTGTGGAGAAGGAATGGCCTGTGGATACCTGATTATCTTCTCTCAGTTTACAGATGAGAGAAATTTGATGCCCAGGGAAGTAATCACCTAAACAGGTAGAGCCCAGTGCTGGGACTGAGCCTACAGGAATCTGGCTCCCCTCTCTACCTCAACACTCTGCCTGTCAGCAGCTCTCACCTGCTTCCTGAATAGCGGAGTCTGCAGCCCCTGCAAAGGCAATGGCCGTGTCCTGGTCCTCTTCCCCTGGCTGCTCCTAGTGTGGGGCCTCCTCGGTTTCCTGGGACAGACTGAGCCTGGGCCTGGAGGGCCAGCAGGAGGAGGACAGTGAGGAGAGCCAGGGTCCTCATGGCTGGAGTCAGCTGGAGGAGAGGAGGCTGGAACCCGAGTGTGTGGAGTGAGGAGTCGGCTGCATTTGTTGGTGTGTAAGGAGCAGGCTCAGAGCCCCAGGCTGTGTCAGAGAAGGTGGGTTGCATGGGGAGGAGATTGGGCCCTTACCTACACCATTTGCAAAATCCACTCAAGATAGATTGAACACTTAATTAAGTGTAAGACCTGAAACCATAAAACCAGCAGAAGAACACAGAGGGCATCTGACATCGGTCGGGGCAGCGATTTCTTGGATACAACACCAAAGGCGCAGGCAGAAAAAGCACAGGTGGGCAGGTGAGTTGGTGCCGAGTGCCAGGTTTCCTCCCGGGGGGAGCAGACAGCAGAGCAAGGAGGCTGGTTAGCGAAGGGCAGAAAATGTTCTCACAGCCTGCATTTGGAGAGAGGTGAATATCCAAAATATGTAAGGAATGCAACTCTACAGCGAAAAAGAACAAACAAAATCAACCTGTCGGGTGCCCCTGAGTTCAATCCCGGGTACCCAAAAAAGAAAAAAAACATCAATCAATTAAAAATGGGCCCAGGACCTGAATATACATTTTTCAAGATGTAAGAATCTTTAAAGATGCCATTAGGGTCTCTATTGGACATATGAAGTGGGATATGTGTCGTTTATGTCTCTCCATCTTGATAGTCAAAAGTCCTGACTTGGCCACACTTTCATCTAAGATATTTATTATTTTTAATTCAAATTTTTATATTAACTCATCTACATGGTGCACCATTCTCAGACGAGAAGCTGTGTCTTGAGTCTTCTTGCTGGAGCTTTGACTCCTTTTCCAAGCATCCACCAGCATGAGCAATGTGCACATGCTTATGTCCTTTGGTCTTGTCATCTGATTGTACATCCAAGAGACACCTTTGTGATGGTACGTAGAGAGTTGTTACAGAATTCCAGTACTCATCCATGCCATGCTCATGTAACTATTTGTATCCATTAACTATGGATAAATTTATACAATTTGCATTTCCCCAAGTTTTACCATTATGATCAAAGCTTCAGCAAATATCCTCATGCAGATGCTAGTCATATATGTATGGCATAAATGGTCAGATCTGAAGCATAGAACATGGAAGCTGCATTTCTAGGTCCAATGGGATGTCTTGTACATTTTGATAGATACTATAAAATTTCCCCACAATGTTGTGCCAACAGCACTAACAGAAATATATATGCTGTTCATTGGATTAGGATTCAGGAGATGGAGGGGAGGAAGGGGGATGAGAATGGGAACAATAGTGGAATGAATCAGACTCCGCTTTCCTCTGTTCATATATGAATAAATGGCCAGAGTAACTCCACATTGTGTACAGTCACAGAATGGAATCCTATTGGAGTGGGTTCTACTCCATGTCTGGATAGTATGTCAGAATACACTCTTCTGTCGTGCCTATTTAAACAAATCGTCCAAGCTGTCATTCCACTCCACACAGAGGGTTTAGAAGACACCATTAGCGTTGTCTCACTGGGATTTTGGCTTGTATTTTCCCAATGATAGTGATGTGACCCCTGTTTTCACATCCTGAGTGGCCATTTGTCTCTGGAGAAATGTCTAATTATGTCCTTTATCCATTTTTAAGTTGATGATGAGTTTCCTGTTTTCTTGGGCTGTTGTGGTGCAGGGTCCCTCATACATTCCGGATACCGGCTCCTTACCACATAGGTTTTGCCAATGTTTTCTCCGATTCCTTTGGTTGCCTTTTTACCTTATCATTGTTTCTCTTGGTCCGTGGGATATAAAATTTCAGTGATGCGACAGGAAAGCGTTGCAGTGGTTGGCTGTACAACACGGTGCCTTTGGTTAGGGTTGTACTCTTCTGAGGATGACCCCTGTGCAGTGTGTTCTTACCATAATCCAGTGTCAATGCACCTGGTAGCGATGGCAATGATGATAAAAGAAGGGTTCATTGAGATATAGAGAAGACTGTGTTATTGTCAATCACTCCGTTTCTGCCCTGTTTTCTTCTTCCTTGTGCTCAGGGCAGCAATGTGCCACCTAAAATGCTCAAAGGCCTAGTTGTGTGTGGCCACAAAGCATAGTCTGCCCTTGGTACAGACCCCTGTGAGGGCACAGTTTGCACATATGCAGACGCAGCTGAGGCAGAAGCCATCCTGGGTCACTGGGACCAACTCAGAGAGATGAAGAAGAGTCACCTGGGGCCTCACCTCCACTCCGCCCTTAGCTGGCACTCTTCACATTTGGATTGATTTTAAATTGGGGAAAACCTTAACTATTTAAGTTGCACTTTGTTGCAGTTGAATATAACCTGATGTCACAGGAAAGCAGCAAGCTGAAACTCCAAATCCTGGTTCTTGTGTTCTGATGAAAGAAAATTTAAAGCCAGACACCAAAAGCCATGCAAGAGAACTTTATTATAAGTGATGGTAAAGTAAAAGCATAGTGAGGCTTAAGCAAAGAGAGAGAGAGAGAGAGAGAGAGCAAGCCACCTCCATACAGAGAACAACAAAGGAGACAAGTGTCCCCGAGTGTATTACTGATGCTTACCAGGAGAGCTGGGGACGCCTTCCGTACTCTTTTCCAATCAGGTGTTCAACTCCTCCTTCACTTCAGGTGGTGGAGTTTCTGACTTTAGTTGGTCCTCTCTGTTCGGGGGCTTCATCTACAAGTCAGTCCCATGTTAATGGGGGCATTGGGGTCAGTAGCCAGTCAGAAGTTACCTTATCTTAGTTATCTTAGTGCTACTAAAGGACCCTTCCTTCCCAGACAGATGGAGACGCCTAGAGCCATAATTCCCAGCTTCACACCAACCTCAGTGAACCCGGTCAAGAGTTAGCCCCGTTAATCCTTTTCTTTTGACGTATTTCCCATTAGCTCCTTTGCTTCTGTTTATTTTCTACAAATTAACTGCCACCGTTTGCTTTCTCAGCCCCTTTGAAAGTAGTTTAAAGACCCTGAAGTAATTGAAGGGACACTTGTGACCTTGCCTGCATTTCACAGCTCATTGTGCTGCTACCCAACACCGAGACCTGCATTGTGAAACTTTTTGGTCTTTCTGTCTGGGAGAAAACATTGGCATCCAAGTGTATTTTAATTTAGTATTTCTTTTGTAATGAGAGAGCTTGCCGCTGGTTCATGTCTTTAAAAAGCCTGTGTTTTTTTTTTTTTTTTCTGAATAGTCCACGTTCTTCTTTTCTTTCTATTTGTGACATCGCTGTCTGTTTTTAGTCGGTTTGTACGACCACTTTTCAGAGTGGAGAGTGGTGCTTCTGTCCTTGGATTGCTAATAATCCGCACTTTGTCACTTGTCTCTGACCTCCTTTCACATTATCATTACTGTTACCATTGCTGTTTTCTCACGTGGAAACTTCAGATACATAGGTCATCAAGTTATCAGTGTTTCAGTTCTTTTATGATTTCTAGCGTCCCCTCCAACTTAAGTTCTCAAGTATTTCCCCATATTCCTTCCAGCAGTTTGATGGTGTCTTTCCAGTTGAAAAGCTGTATCCACCGGAACATTTGGGTGTGTGTATGAGCTGTGGAGAGCGGCTCCAGCCTCTTTATGCTGGAAATGATTTTTCAGGTGTCCCAAGAACATTTGCTGCAGGATTCAATTCAAAACTTAGTGGAATGCAAGAGCACTCTGAGAGTAATGCAATAGCACATGGGAGACGCGTGAAGGAGTCCATAAGACAGTGACGGAAGAGACGGTCTGTGGTCCGCTGCTGTTCTGGAAGGGTCCTGAGCTACTCGATGGGACCTAACCTACTCTGACTTAACCTTGAACAGAGGAATCGGACAGGAATTTGTCCTAAGTTATTTTTTTTGAAAAATCATATTTACTTAATATGTGGATGTGTTTTTATTTCTTCTTTGACTTCAAATTATTTATATCTTGTTCAAAACAACTTTTTTTTAGGAAAACAATAAGATTCTAAATATATATACTGTGATACTATCATTTCTGATCCCCATCTTTCTCTGTTAACCCTTGATGGGCCCTGCTCCCTATAAAAGTCCATTTCCCCAGAAGTCTGCAGAGGGAAGGGGGTTTCACAGTGCTGTTAGCATCAATTTCTGGTCTCTGAACCACAAGAGCCCACACTGCACCAGATGGTCTAGGTAAAAGAAAGGATATTCCACAGGAGAGGTTTGAGTCCAAGAGCTGCTGAAGGTCTATGAGCCCCAGTGGGACTCTGTGCTCACCAATAACAGCTCCACCCCTCCAATCCCTCTGGATTTAGACAGGGTGGCAGGCTGTTGTTGGCCAGCTATGGGACTCGAGTTAAGTGCATGCACTCCCTGAGGCTCAGCATCCTCCTTGCTACGGCAGGAGTCATGTTTCCACTTCCCTGTGCAGATGTGTGCGTCAGTTAGGATAACACACACAGGGCTGCACACGGTTCTTAGCACCTTGTGAGAATTCCACATTGCTTCTGTCCAAGCCAGGATAGCACGTGGGCATGCATGACCCAAGCACCCCAGCAAAGCATGCTGCACTCTGTCACTCATGAAGAAGACGGAGTTACCTGAGGGTGTACATCCAGCACATGTTGAAAAGAGCCCTGGGATTGCGTCTTCTGATGCTGATCTTGTGGAAGAGTCACTGCTGTGGGGAAAGAAGTCATAATGGTGCAGAAAAGTAAGAGACAGTTCCCAGAAGGCTATAGAAATATTAGTTGTGACACTCGCTGAGTTGAAAAGTATCGGGGGAGGAGGATGGTGGAATAGAAACAGGGTGTGCCCCCAGCTCTTGCTAAGCTCAAGAGTTAAGCAGCAGGAAGGGTGCTCCTAAGCCGGGGTGCGACCGAGGGAATTCACTGAGCCTCAGCATTGGACAGTAAGATAAGCATATTGACATGGAAAGTCGCAAACTTTGAACTTCAAATAAGAAATAATATGTTAGAGACACATAGATGCAGCTGTGCCGCAAACCCACTGGTATGTGGAGAGGGCCCGGGAGAGAGAGAAAAGCATGAATAAGACAGCCTGGGGAGACTTGTGGAGGAAAGGGAGGCTGATCTTAACTGACTAGAAACCATGGGGGAAGTTGTGGCGTGAAAGGTAACCAAAACCCCTCAGATCACAGGCAGAGTCTGGTGGGGACCAGCACTGCCGTGACTGTGGGGACTGCTGCTCGGCACCCACACAGTGGGGAGCAGAGGCGGGGCACAGGGGACTCACTAAGCAGGCTGTCGCCTCCTGAGGGGTCCAGGGTGTGCCTGTTTCAGTCATGCTGGACCACAGAGAGAACTGAGCCTAGGGTGATCCAGGTTGGGGATGCCAGGTAGAGAGAGCCACCTTTGCAGCAGGCGTTCCAGGAGAGCATCTGGGAAGACACCAGTAACCAGCCAGATAGGTGCGCCTGCATGTCAGGGCTGACTCTGGACATTCACGTGCATGAAGGGAGCATGTGAGGCACCCTGAAAGGTGGGATTCTCAGAAGGCCCCTGAGCAATGCTGGGGGCATACTACCTGACTTAAAGTACACTACAGAGCTTTAGTAACAAAAACAGCAAGGCACTGGCATCAAAACGGACACGAAGGCTGCTGGAATACAATAGAAGACGTGGAGAGAAATTCACATATTCACAGTTACCTGATATTTGACAAAGGTGCCAAAAATACATGTTGGGGAAAAGACAGCCTTTTAACAAATAGTGCTATGGAAAACTGGATATCCATATTTAGAATATTGAAACAAGATTCGTATCTGTCACCATGCAAAATTGAAATCAAAGTCAGTTAAATACATAGGAATTAGACCAGAAATTTTAACACCACTAGAAAAAAACAACATATTGATATGACTTCTTTAACAAGACACTTCAAGTTCAAGAAATAACATCAAGAATCAGTAAGCAGGACACTGCCAAATTAAAAAGTTTATGCACAGCAAAGGAAATGACTAAGAGCATGAAGACAGAATACGGAATTAGAGAAAATCCTTCTCAGTTCCAACTCTGACTGGGGATTAATGTGCTTAATATTTAAAGAACTCAAATGCTTAACACCAAAAAATAAAAAAAATAATAACCCAATCAATTAATTTGGGAAAAATAACTAATTAGACACCTCTCAAAAGAAGGAATGGAAATGGTCAAAAATATATGAGAAAATGTCCAATGTCTGTAACAATCAGGAAACGCAAATCAAAACAACACTAAGATTTCATCTCACTCCAGTCAGAATGGCAATAATCAAGAACATAAATAATATTAAATGCTGGCAAGGATATGGGGAAAAAGGCACACTCATACATTGGTGAGACTGAAAATCAGTACAAACACTCTAGAAAGCAATATGGATATTCCTCAACAACTAGGAATGAAACCACACCATGTGACCCCCCTATTCTATTTCTTGGTATTTAAACAAAGGAAAAATATCAGCATGCTATCAGACAGCCACATCAATGTTTATAGCAGCATAATTCACAATATCCAAGATAGAGACCCAACCTAGGTGCCCTTCAACAGATGAATGGATTAAGAAAATGTGACATATGTACACAATGGAGTTTTACAGCCATAAAGAAGAATGAAATTATAGCACTTGTAGAAAAGAAAATGTCAGTTAAGGTGAAGTAAGACAGACGCAGAAAATCAAGGGTTGAATGTTTTATCTTGTAAGTGGAAGAAGCTTGAGCAAAATAAGGGTAAAAAGATGTGTGGGGGGAAGATGTCACAAAGATATAGGGAAGATCAATGGTGACCAGAGATTGGCAGAGAGGAAGGAAATGCAGAATGAATTAGCTAAAATTATGCCATGTGCCTGTGTGAATATACCCCAGGAAACACCAGTTGTGTGTACCTTTAGAAACCACCAATCAAAAATAAATAACTAAACAAGTGAACGTAGGATCAGGGAAGCAGAGGAAGGAGAATGGGGAAGGGAGGAGGAAAGGGAAAGTGGGGGGCACTGTGGACAGAAAAAGAACACATTAAATTTCATGCATATTTGATTATTTAAAAATAAACCAAATAATTATGTGTAACTATAATACAGTAATAAAAGCACAAGAGAAAAAGCTTTTGCAAGTAATTTCTCTTCATTGGTGTTGGACTTTAAATCAGTTGAAATGTATTTCTGTATCACAATTTAAGCCTCAATAAAAGTTTGCTTACTTAAAAAAAAAAAAAAGAAAAGAAAAGAAAAAGCTTTTGACATAATGAAAGCAATCGGTGTCCAGGACATATTAAAGGTGGCCTGAAGGGCAGGAGCTTGGCCTTCGAGGTTGAGAGAGTTAAATCATGGAGTTCCTAGCTTTCATGTTAGCATTCTCCCAGAGAAGGGGAGACCCTTAGGCACTGGTGTGAGAACACGGGTTTGAAGCAGTCCAGAGCCCTGATGAGCTAGGAGGCACTCTTTACTCCTTATCACTTTATTTTTTTCCTTTTTGCTTCCTCAATTCTATATCCTGTGGAAACAAAATCCTAGGTTTCGGTTAAAATAGATATGTACTTATGTTAGTTGTGCAAGTGGTGCTTGTAGGATTTAGCAGACCTATGGGTTACATTGGTGGAAACACCGTGAGGAAAGTTCTGGGAGGCTCACATTATGAATCTTTTTGAACCTGGAGCTTTGGTTGCTGGCCTGACTGTCTGACTCAGGCCATGAGCTTGAGAGAGTCACTGTAGGGCAGTGGCACTTACAGGACTCCACAGCCTGAGCCCAGGTCAGGCCCTCCCCTCTGCACAGGGGGGAGAGATGCTCCCATTGACTGTCAGGCCTGAGGACTCACTCTGCTCCCCGGTGACCACTGCCGAGGTGCCAGGTGTGAAGGGTGGCTAGGGGCCTAGACTCTGTGCTGGCCTCCTCAGAAGAGCTGACCCTGGCCCTGAGGCTCAGCCCCTCTTCAGAGGCACATGGAGTGGACGGGGGTGAAGCCCTCTCTGGAGTCTGGACATTGCAGAGTGTTCCTAGTCCCTCTGAGGACTGGGCCGAGCTCATAGTTTTAGTGAAGTTGGTCTTGACTGGATTGTAAATGCTGTCCTTCCCTCTGCCATCTGAGGTCTGTCTGGCTCCTGGACCTTGCTGGGAACACAGACTAGTGAGCATGACCATGGCTTGACCTGCCTATGCTTTTCCAAACATGTGCTGTGGATCCTCAGGGGGAAGTGCAGATCCCAGAGTGGACACGATGCTTCTGCATGTGACTGTGGAGGCCTCACTAAGTGTGTGGTCACCTCCTGATAGGGAAGTGTCCCAGGATGCCTGAGTGACTGGGGAAGGGGACAGAGGTCAGAGAGATGGCAGAGTCACATCCCACCTCATCGCAAGGTCAGACTGGCCCTCCAGAGACCTGAAATGAGTTGTGACCCCTGTGACCTCCTGGAAGGCAGTCCTGCTCAGGACAGGTGCAGCGCCAGCGTGGGGTGACGTTGGGGTGGGCAGCACTGTGCACACAGCAATGGGGACGGTGGCGCCCAGTGCAGACTCCGCTGCTGGGAGAGACCTGCACTGCTGTCTTCCTTTCCTGGGTCACTCTTCCTGCCTGACCCAACATGCGTGTTCTGGGCCTCAGAGCCCAGCACTCTGCAGCCACTGTGGGGACACTGTGTGGCTTTGAGACGGCTTGGTGTCTCCACTTTTGCTTGCGACCCCTGAGGGCTGTGTGTTACAGGCAGTGTCTGGATCCCAGTAGATTTCACACCACTAGGAGTGTGAGCTGCTGGGTGCAGGGAGGAGTTGTCCCTGGCGTGTAGGTCTGTGTAGACGGAGTGTAGCTAGAAGCCAGGTCTTTCTAGATCAGGCTTTTAATCGTGGTGACATGCGTGTGGTATGTGGGGCTTCCCCTGCTTTCTGTTGTCCTAGTGACATCTTGGTAGTGACCCATTCCACTCTCGTGTTGTTTGGATGGAGCTGATGCAGCCCACTGGCCTCAGAGACCACAGTCTCACCTATACACATTCAATCCCCAGGACTTTGGGAAAGAGAGTGGTGGCCTCCTGAGAGGTTCGCAGGCTGAGGCTGTAACACACCTGATGTGGGCAAGGTGGCTGCCGTGCCGCCAGGCTGATTGGAGGCAGCGCTGAGAGACATGGTGGAGGCGAGAGGGTCAGCACCATCTGAAGCCTCTCCCCAGGTGGTGAGTGATCCCGTGTTTCTCCCCAGAACCTAGTGGTGCTGGGAGCCTGGCTTTGTTTGGAAGAATTTAGTTCAGATGTGGTTTTGAGCTCCAGGGTCCAGCCTGAGACACATGGCAGTCATCCAAGACGCACAGGCACAGAGAACTTGCTCTGCGGAATTTATTTGATATAGAGACAGAACATGGAGGAGCAGGGGAGGGTGCTGACATCCCCTTGCAGGTCTCTGAGGAAATGGAGAACAGGTTTTTTTCTGCTCATTTTACTCGATGGCAGCAGAATGTGTAGGCTCCATCGTTCTGGAAGCAGGACCCATGGTTCCGTTCTCCTAGTAGCATATTACAGCCAAGCCGTTTACAGTGACATTTCAGGATCCCTCGTGGACCTGGGGACACAGAGAGTATGATGAATTGAGGGCTGGGTCAGACACCTGGGTGAAGGGTGCTGGACCAGGTTCCTGCTGGGGGAGGGTCTGCCCTGCGGGGACACTGCACCAGCAATGGCACAAGCCCTGTGACGAGGATCAGGAATGCACAGCAATGTCGTTCACTCATGGGCTTGGAACCCATTCTCACCTGGCCTGGCTTCTGTGTGCCCCCGACCCACCACACGTACATTTGAACACACTCAGTCCAGACCTGTCTCTACTTCTCTTGATGGAGCATAATATCTTCTCTATAAGCAAGCTTCCCCATGTTTATCCCAAATGAATTAATCCATGTTTGTCCATATTTTATGCCTAGGGAATTTGAGACATTATGTTAGAAACTAAACTCTTTGAAGGAAGGCATCTCTCACATTCATTTTCTCTTTTTTTTTTTTCCAACTAGCTGATGGAGTCAAGGTCAAGAGAGGTGGATGCAGTCCTATAAGTGATGTAGACCCCTGGAGACCCGTTTCCCAGCCTGCCTCCCGTCCTTTACCTCTGCCATGGTGGTGACTTTCACATGCTTTCTGAAGACCAGAGGCCTCAGGTTCTGCAAATGAGATGGCCATGTCCTGGTCCTCTTCCCCTGGCTGTTCCTTGTCTGGTTCCTCTTCATTTTTCTCTGGGAGCAACTGAGCCTGGGCCTGGAGGGCCAGCAGGAGAAGGGCAGCGAGGAGGGCCAGGGTCCTCATGGCTGGAGTCACCTGGAGGAGAGGAGGCTGGAACCTGAGTGTGTGGAGTGAGGAGTCGGCTGCATTTATAGGTGTGTGAGGAGCAGGCTCAGAGCCCGAGGCTGCAGGTGACTTTTGGTGGAGGTCCCTTTGAAGTCCTTCTGTTCTGGTAGCTTCCTGCATAGTTTTGCCTCCTTTCTGTGGTGTCTGAGCCTGGTGGAAGCTGATGGTGGTGAGGGGGACACTGCCAGGTTCTCCTGCTGAACATCTGCTGTGGTGATCACCTTCTGGGATTGAGAAGAAAAGCACCTGGGAGAATCCTGTCCTCTTCAGTAGCGTGAAGTAATTTGAAAAGAATTGTTATCAATGTTTAAATATTGTGTAGAATCAACAGTTGTAAGGTGGAAACAGCCCTCCCCACACCCAGTTTCAGCCCCTCCCTTCTCTAAAGCCTATGGCACTCCCTGCCCCGGACAGTTTCCCGCCTGAGTTTCCCTGCCCAAGCTTACAAAGCCCAGCCACCCAAGTTAACCTTCAGCTGCCTCAGAGGTGCTCACAATTAAGACCACTAATCCTCACCTGATGCACTGACTTGAAATGACCAATCCATGGTCCATGATGTTTACTGCAGGCCCTATAAATTCCATGCCCCGACAGCCGGCCTCTCTCTCTCTCTCCCCCTCCCACCATCCTCCTATGAATGACCCCTATGAATAAAGATCCCTTGGCTATGTGGAGTGTGTTGTGTCCATTTCGGAACGAACCTTACATTATGATGCATTGGCCGGGAATGAGGGTGAGCCTCCCTACCAAGGCCCCTCAATCCAAACTTAGAAGCACAACTCCAGTAGCCTTGACCCTTCTTTTGATCCCCACCTCTCCACACCCACCAGGAACTTCATTTGGTGAGTTCCCCTTTCAAGGAGATTATAACTTTGCGGGCAGACTCCCAGGGGTGACCAGCCATGAACGTCTGGTGGCCCCCTGACTGTCCCAAAGGGAGGACCGCACCCCACCACCACCTTTACGGTTAAGGTGGACTTCCAAAGTCTCCATCTCATTTTCTTAGATTCTCCACTCCTTAGACCCTTTTACCTTCTCCCTCCTCCTTCCTTTCCTTTTAACTCCGATTCTGCCAGTGGGAATAACCCGATTTCTCCCTGTTCACCTCCTTCTGGTTTGGATTGAATTTTCCAGCCCTTCTGGGAAGGGTCCCCAAATCGATCCCGGACTTAGCCTCTCTGGGAGGGGCTTGACCTGAGGGACTCGGATGACTATCCGCCTCGCTCACTAGTCTTCTCCCTTGTCTATTCCTGCCTTGCCAGAGGATGCTCTGCAAAGCACAATCAAACTTCCCATGGTGGCAGGATGGGATCCAACTCCCCGCTCCAGGCAGTCTCCCCCTTAGGTGGCTTGTTACCTTAAGCCTCCATCGCGACATAAAACAGAAAAAACTTGTAAAACTCTGTACCCAAGATTGGCCCTCCTACTCAGTGATTTTTGCAACTTCTGTGAGCTATCCAAAGAATGAGCAGGGATCTTTATATTCAGGCTTTTCCCTTTTGCTCTCCAATTCCTCCTGCTCTCTCCCCCTGGAACTCTTCCCCCATAGACTACGACCAGGTGGATGAGGCCCCCGCCATTGCTTCCTTCCCCAGGTGCAACAAACACTCCACCTGCAGGCTCCTCAGCCATCCGTCCCCCTCCTACCTTATCTGCACCTCCCTCTGCCTCCAGCTGCCTCCTCCCCCCTGCAATCACAAGTCCTCCACCCTCTTCCAGTAAGCCTGACACTTCTTTGAGCTGTGTTTTAAGAAATCTTGACAAACTTTAGCCCCCTTTTCATTAAGCAAGACTGCTCAACACAGCAAGTGCTTTTTGTGCACCAGCCACAAAGCCAGCACCAGCAACCAAGCCAGCTGCTCGCCCCGGGGCGGCCCCTCCCCTCCCAGGCTTGGAGCCAGGTTGCCGCTGCTCTGGCAGGCTGCCAGGCCAGCTGCTCTGCATCCCCTCCCACCTTGTCCTCAGCTGACTTGTGGAGCGAGATTTAACCTGTTTCTCACAGAGAAAGGAGGAATCACCCTAAAATAGTCACACAAAAGAATGGATCTGCCTAACAGCTGATAGCTTGTCTCAGTAAAGAGCTTTGTTCTTAGTAGCTTTGTTTCCAAAGGTAATGAAAAATAGGGAATCATGATTTTTATCCAACCATCTGATAGTCAACTACCCAAGCAAAAAAAAAAAAAAAAAAAGGTTAAACCGCCTTAGACATGAGGCTTCTGCTTTAACTCAGCTCCTCTCAAATTTCGGGAGCTATTAGTCCTATTTGTATATTAAATGTGTTCATATCTTCCAGGTATACAAGTCTTTAAAGTAGAAGGTTTAAAGAGCATTATGTCAAGCTGGTGTTCTCCAAAATAAAGTTGTATGGTATTTGTATCATTTAATGTTCTATAACTGAACTTGTCATCGATAAGATAATGTTTTGTTATTTTTACATTGGAGTAATCTTTTAAATAAATGAGGGCCTAATCCATTTAGTATTCTTCTACTTTTCCACACAAAAGTAAAGTTAAAGCCCTCTCAGCCTTTCTTTAATTCATGTTTTAAATGTAATATCTTATTATGTTAACTAACATTCATGTGGACTTGGGAAACAATATGTGTAAACTTTATAAAACGATATTTAAGAAACAAAGAACTAAAACACTTTAAGATTTTGTAAGAAGCCCCGCTTTACCTGAGGTAAAGTTCTGTCTCCCAGCTTACTACATGTTACAATGACTTCAAAGTAAGCCAAACTCCAGCTCATTTAAAGTTATATTCAAAGGATTGATTTTATTGTAAAGATTACTAGAATCTCAAACTGGAATATAATGTATAACTTAGCCAAAATTCGAGATAGTTATTACACAAACCATGTTTTTACTCTTGTTAATTTTATTTTGTATTTTCCTCAAATTCTATGACTATTGCCTGTTAATGTTTTACAGAGGTACTGCTTCAAGAACAAACAACCCAATTTAATTTATGATAAATAAGCCATCACCTATAGGACAGATAGACATTAAAGTTAAAGCCCAGTACCCTTACTTTAAGACTGGTGAGATTAGCTTGCTGAGTGTTTAAGATCAAGACTTAAAACTAAAAGTTAAATTAAAAGGGCCAAGGAAACCAGTATTTGGTTCTTGCCCTCTGAGTTAGCCTGAATCCAAGAAACAAGGGAACTTCTCTAACCAGCTTTACACCTCTGGGCCACATAACCTCCTGATGAGGGAGATTAATGAGACCATTGGAGATCTGAAAGCCAATCAGTGCCACACTATAAAGAGGAAGGTCATTGGAAAAGGGAGACATCCCTTATGCTTCCCAGGGAAGCCACATGGTCAACAAGACCTCAACCCATCCTAGCACAAATGGCACTAGCAGAGCTAAGAAGCTGCTCTCAAGTTCCTCAAGAGTGACTCCCAGGAGAACTCAGGTGACTCTTAACATTAGATAAAAACAAGAGTCAATTTGACCTGTTTCATCTTAAATACTTAGCAAAACCACAACACAGCCATTCCTGGGCATTTAAAATTAATTTAATGCAACACACGTACATTGTCCCCTAAAAATAAAAAGATTCTTAGGCAGGAATGTGTGATAACTATCAAGAGAAACTGCCATAGTCAGAAGTTTTTAGTCAGTTTATGGCATACTGATCTTCCTGACCTACACAGGTAGGCTTAGTGTTGGCTAGTATAATTTTCTAGCCCTAATGTTGCATCCAACCCGCCCCTCTCCCCAAGAAGTGCAGCCCAGACAACTCTGCAGAAGCAGCAAAGTTTATTGAGGAAATAGGCACACAGGCCAATCGATTGGGGTCAGCTCTCTTTTCTTTTAGAGAGTGACCCCGAAGTGAGGGTTTCAGAGGTTATTATAGGGTGGGCTAGCTACATGACTCAGAAAAACATGATTTGGCAGATATTCAATCTATAGTCATTTACAGTTCAACCATGATGGCGCCTCCTATGTCCCTTTTCAATTCCTGGAACTTTGAGTTACTGGCCAGGGGTTCTGGCAGCCTGTGGTTTTCCCCCTGCCATCCGTGAGAAGGAAGCATAGCAAAGCATTAATCACAGAAGCACAAAGAGAAGGTTAGCAGATACGTGCAGGCCTGAGCCAGAATGACTCCATTTTGAGTTTGGATTTTACATTGCCCGTTTTTCTACTGAATACAGTCAAACCTTTAACTCATGATCATCTTTTGGGAGGGGGTTATAGTGGGACTGGAGTACCAAGAGTTTAACAGCACTAATTTTTTGTTTTATGGAGTTAACCAGACAGTTAATAATGTAGGGGCCTATTAGAAATCCAAAAGCAAAAGTATAAGGGGTCCTGAAATAATCCCTGATACCAGTTGGAGTTATCTGTTTTTAATTTATCTCTTTTCCTTAATTTTTCTCAGACTAGAGCTAGTGTGTCCCTAATGACTCCTGATTGGTTTGCATTGAAGCAACAAGTTTCTCCCAGGACTACACATAAACCTCCCTCCTTTATGAAAAGTTAGTCAAGGCCTTTGCAGTTCTGGAGGGCTACTTCTGCTAAGGAATCTGCCTGTTGTTTGATGCAAGAAATAGGAGACTCTAAGTATCCCAAGTCTAGGTCTACTTGTTGGCTGAGGCTTTTGAAATTTTGATTACTGACAATAAGGGAAGTTGTGCCTAGAATGGTGGATCCTGTTAATCCTAGTCCCATTAAAAAGGGTCTCCTCCATACCAATATATTTGTGGCAAAATATGTGCTAGAACACAAAGTTCCTTTGACCCATTATTTTAAAAATACCAGGCATTGATGCAGGGAGTAATACCAGAAGTGCAAGCAAGTCAAGTGAAAGGAGGGGCCTTTTAAACATAACTGTGGGAAACTGAAGCAGAAAGGGAGTCATTAGGAGTAATACTGTAAGTGCAAGACTGAGTGTATGGTGAATCAGGCAACATAAAGCTGGGGGACTTAAGGCACAGGCCTTGACCTTGTAAATTTCCCAGAGTTAGGACAGGCGCATGTCTCTACTTACATTCGGTTTCCTTGGAGTCTCATATGAGTAGAACTTTCTATGGTGATATTAACCCTGAAGCCCACATAATAACCAACAGTCCTGAGTGATATTAGGTTTTGTCCGATTTGAGGTGGGGGGTTGGACTGATGAAATATGTTGTTTTAGCAGTTCATATCTTAAACATTTTTTTGAGCCCAAACCAGCCTCCATTTTGTGAATTGACCCGATTACCCATTTACATTTATTGTATTTTACCTCTAATTTTAGGGAACTCCTACTGCTGTAAGGAAAAGGGTGATGACCATTCTTGCTGCTTCAAGCTGAGAGGGGGCGATGTACAGTGGGGCAAGCAGTTTGGAGTTCCTTTTTATAAATTGAGTCAAGGGGTCCATGATGAAAGTCTGACTCAAGGATAACAGGTTGTAAATTTACCTGGGGGTGGTGCTTTTATGAGAGAAACAAAAGACATGGGCACTGAAATGAGGTCAATACACAATAAATGTTGTAGCATCTGGAACATGCCAATGAATATTATGAAGATAATAGAAATCAATAATTTCTCACCAAGAACTAAGAAGTTATCCCATAACAAGGCCTAATAAAGCCTAATAAGGCCTTTATTTGGGAATGTAAGTCTTCTGTATTGTCAGAGTTATCAGGAATGTATACATAATAGTTAAGTTACTTAGGGCTAGAGAAGTATACTAGTAACCATATACTAGTAAACATTGATTAAGCCTATCTATGTTGGAGGTTAGGAAGATCTGTAGGCCTTAAATTGACTAACAACTTTTGACTCCAACAGGTTTTGTTTTTGTTTTTTTTTTTGATATTTATCAGGCACTCTTGTTTAAAAATCTCTCTTTTGTTGTCTCCAGTCTTATTTATTCTTGGGGGGCTAACCCAAGTGTACATCTTAAGTTACAAATAACTATTTTTTTTAAATGTCCAGGAATTGTTGTGTTTTGGTTTTAACTGCTTTTGCTAGGTGTTTAAGATCAAGATGGTCAAATGAACCTTGTTTTTATCTTTTGTTGAGAGTCAGCTGGGTGTTGTTGTGGGACATTCTTGGGGAACTTGTGAGCAGCCTCTTAGCACTGTTAGTGTCATCTGTGCTAAGATGGGTTGAGGTCTCACTGACCATGTGGCTTCCCTTGGATGCATTAGGGATGTCTCCCCTTTCCAGTGACCCTCCTCTTTTGCAGTATGCACACTGATTGGCTTTCTGTTCTCTAGTGGTCTCATTAATCTCCCTGATTGGGAGGTTATGTGGCTCAGAGTTGTAAAATTCTTCCCCTTTTTCCAGGGTTCAGGCTGACTCAGAGGGCAAGAGCCAAATATTGGTTTCCTTTATTTTAACATTAATATTTAAGCCTCGGCCTTAAACATTGAGCAAGTCAGTGTTACTAGTCTTAAAGAGTACTGGGGTTTAATTTAATGTTTATAAATTTATAGTTTGTTTTACCTTTTTATTTACAATCTGCCTATAGATGGCTTAATCTGGGTTATATATCCATATCCCCTGTTTGAGATATACAACTTTAAATGAACTGAAGTTTGGCCTACTTTGGAGTTATTTTGACAAACAGTTTCTGAGTCTATAGGAATGTCAGCTACAATATTAACCTTTACACAGATCAAGCTCTTATTACCCTTTAAAAATACCTTTACATTTTTATATTTCAGTGTCAAAGGTAACATAAGGTTTAGGTTTGGTTACAAAACATCAAATGATATAAATAAATCTCCAATAAAATTTGTCATTTCTATAAGTCTAAATTTACTGTTACAACTTTAGTTTGTAGAACACCAGCTTGATAAAATGTTTCTTTAAATCTTTTACTTTAAGCCGGGCGTGGTGGCTCAAGCCTGTAATCCCAGCACTTAGGGAGGCTGAGACAGGAGAATCGTGAGTTCAAAGCCAGCCTCAGCAACAGAGAGGCGCTAAGCAACTCAGTGAGACCCTGTCTCTACATAAAACACAAAATAGGGCTGGGGATGTGGCTCAGTGGTCGAGTACCCCTGAGTTCAATCCCCAGTACCAAAAAAAAAAAAAAAAAATCTTTTACTTTAAAGACTTGTATACCTGAAAGATATGAACACATTTAATATGTAAAGAAGAGTAATAGCACCATAATTACATTGATGTTTTTATATTAATCAAGTTTAGTACTTAAAATCTAGACTCTGTAATGTAGTACAATACTGTAAAATACCAGTTGCTGTTTAACCAGAGTGGTACAAACCTTAATTTTTTTTAAGACTAGTTGTTCTGAGAATAAAACTTAACAAACATAATGTTAAGAGCGAATTAATGTTTTAAGAAATTTTTGTCATTTTAACAGATTAAACTTTAGTTTGTACTAGTACATTAATATTTGACCTTAGGGAAAAACCTTGAATAGTTTTAACTATTTGTGTTACATATATATAACCAACTTAATTATACACAAACTTGTCTTTTACTTACAAAGACCTTTTTATCAGTTAGATCCTTTTGTTGTTTACCTGGATGTATTATAATTTTATTACATGAAGACATTTTTTACCCAGAAATGTTTTTCATTAAATATATTTTATTATAGTTTAATAAGATGGAATAGTCGAAACATTTATATCCTTTATATAACCTTGTTTTTAGTGATGACACAAAGTAATTTTAAATTCCTTTTTTAATGTTACCAGTTTATGAAAATACCAATAATGTTTAAGCATATTACCTTAAGGAATTTAAGGAGTTAAAAGTACTTGATGTTATATTTAACAGTTAGCATTTTAACTTTATAAATCATTTAGATTTATTTATCAAACACATCCATGATCAATCACATACATGTCAGATCTAATTTACTTATTTTTTTATAAAACAAAATATCAGACAAGTGTATTTAACAGCATCATTTTTTTCCTGTTGAAGAAAAATTTTAAGAACAATGGATATTAGACATTTTATAGACATCAACATTTCATTAACGTCTGACCACCTAGAGAAGCTTGTGAGTTAGTAACATTTAAAGACATTTTTAATTTTATTTGTTTACCCAATTTAAATTGAACTTTTTGAATCATGTGAACCAAAAGTATTTGGGTCCATTTTTTAAAAATTTTAATTTATGAGCTCATATGTTAATTTTGGTACTGAACATATATAGACATGGCAATACATGTAGACTGACAATACAGAACAAACAAAGGCCTTATAGCTTTTTTTTTTTTTTTAAAATTTATTAGATTGAGAGCTAACACTTGTAAATTGGCCTCTGGATGACACAGAGTGTAACAAAAAAACTTTACAGTTGGATAAAATAGGTCTAGGAGCACCAGATCAAAATTAGGAACTCAAAAATAGAAGTTTAAAAGCCTTCCTGGTTTCTGTCCTGATGTGATCCCACTTATCAGATGTGAAAAGAGTTAAGGGAATATATACAAACAGAGCCCCATTTCTCCCTGAGGGAATCTACCAAAGAGGCAGCAAGGGAGTCTGCTTCCATTGGTCCCCTTGGGAGACCCTCCTCAGCTCAAGGTCCCGTTTTAAACCAGTTTTTCTGGTCTTTTGGATAGTGGCCACCAAAATCTTAGCCTGGCATTTTGAAAACCATGGACTGGTTAAACCATGGTTAAAAACTTTTGGGTCACCTGCAATAGTTGGAAGTTATATTGTGTAAACCCTTTAAGTTTTTGGAGATTTCTGTGAATATCTGGGGCTGACTGAGAGACAAAAGCCAAATTTCCTAGACAAAATGATGTTTTTTATATATCTTAGAAATGATAATCCTATAAAACTCTCTAGTTTTAATCTGCCTCTGTAGAAACTGATCCTGTCTGCTCTGTTGGCCACCTGGCCCCGTTCCTGACTGAAGGCAATCTCTAAAATGCCTTTTTACCTTTAGCTTTTACTCTTGACATTTTTTTTTGTTTGTTTGTTTTAGTTCTGTTGGCAGCTGTTCACATTTTAATGCAAGCTTTAGTGAGCACAGTAGGTTAAAACCTTCTTAATCTTTTTCTTTTTTTTTTGGTTGGTATTTGATCTGGGTGGCCAGGCGGCCCAAAAATGATTTTTTGGACCCAGTAGGCAGTGAGGAGGTTGGTGGTCCCCTCTGGAGGCCATCTGATCTTGAATGTGGGCTACTCAAGGGAACAGAAAATGGTTAATTTACCTGGGTAAACAGCGTCCCCGGATTCGACCGCCTTTTGCTGAAAATCCTTAAAGTGTGATTTGATCAAATCTAAAGGGCTAGGTATGGATGAAGATTGACTCATTATTTTAGAAGACAAGGAGACAGTACACAGAGACAAGACAAAGAATAAACACATCACAGTTAGGCTAGAGACCTCAAGGCTATAATGCCTTTGTGGCCACTTAATATTAGGATGGTTTTGTGAACTCTTACCTGAAACCCCAGCCAGACCAGATGGAGTCCACCAGCATCCCAGGTGGAGTCCTGACTTGGGGCAATGCACTGCATCCAGCTTGGCCTTCGAGTTCCTTGTGGTATACCAATACAGATTTGATCTATTCCTCAAGGGGCATTAATTCCCCTCAGTAGAGAGGATCAATTCCCCGTTCCACACTCCCAGAAAGAAGAGTGAGTGGAGCAACTGGGAAGGGGCTTCCCAGCCAACGCACCAAATGTTGCATCTGACCCACACCTCTCCCCAAGAAGTGCAGCCCAGACAACTCTGCAGAAGCAGTAAAGTTTATTGAGGAAATAGGCACACAGGCCAATTGATTGGGGTCAGCTTTCTTTTCCTTTAGAGAGTGACCCCGAAGTGAGGGTTTCAGAGGTTATTATAGGGTGGGCTAGCTACATGACTCAGGAAAACAGGATTTGGCAGATATTCAATCTATAGTCATTTACAGTTCAACCATGATGGCGCCTCCTATATCCCTTTTCAATTCCTGGAACTTTGGGTAACTGGCCAGGGGTTCTGGCAGCCTGTGGTTTGCCCCCCGCCATCCATGAGAAGAAAGCATAGCAAAGCATTAATCACAGAAGCACAAAGAGCAGGTTAGCAGACACATGCAGGCCTGAGCCAGAGTGACTCCATTTTGAGTTTGAATTTTACAATAAAATAAAGAGATCTCTACTAAACAGAGTTCATGCCAATGAAAAGAGATATTTTACAAAATCAGATGATATTAACTGGCTTACCTACATATTAAAAGATAGACATCTGTGACATTAAAATTAAATACTATGTTTACGTGCCTCGTCCTCTCCAGCCTTGTTATGGGGACAAATTCTCGTCTCTTATACTTCCTAATGAGAGATTATTTATTAATCAGAATCTAGAAAACTTATATACAAGTATTCCCTCAAATTCACATAACCATCCAGGAGTAAGAGAAAGAACTCCAACACCAGCTAGATGCAATTGCCCATCATAAAGCTGACCTTTTCATGGATGGTCCTAATACATCAGGGCCTTCAGCTTTTCAATTTATCCAAAGTTAATAACATCTCAGACTGTTCCCTCTGTGCAGGTTTGGATCATAACTGTGATTCCCATTAATGTTCCTCTGAATACCTGAAACTGACCTCAAGGGCCCCTCTCTCCGGCCTTCGAGGAAGTACCTCTTTTTCTTAACTCATCAGGAATTTCTCCTGCTGCTAAACTTCCTCAGGTCCAGTTCCCTGTGACCAGATCATTCAAGTCTCTTCCCTCAACCTTTGCTCTGCCAAGGTTCCTTTTCTGGTGCAACGGTGTCCTAACAAAAATCTAAGCCTCAGCATGCCCTTCGCCTTTTGTGTTCCCTCCACCTTGGTTCCTCAATTAACTCTGTACAGCAAGGCTAAATTAACACGACTTGTTACCACTTCCCTTTCAGGGCAAGATGGACTATCTTCCTACCAGTAGTAGTTGGGCTTTCCTTGCCCTCCTCACTTGCTGGAGGCAGCAAGTGAGGAGGTTATGCGGTACCCACTACTCAAAGGCTTAAACAACAACTTTAAAAAGCCTTAGAGGCATTGGCCTCCTCTCTCACCTCCCTACAATGGCAGATAGCATCTATTGCCCAAGTTTCATTGCAGGACCATCAAGCCCTACACCTCCCAACAGCAGACAAAGGAGGAACATGTCTATTCCTGAAAGAAGAATTCTGCTGCTATTATATCAATGAAACTGGAATGGCCGAAAAAAACATCAACACCCTTCATCATTTGAGTGAAAATGAGTCAGGTTTGATAGAGGAGAACATCAAATGCCTTCAGGATCTGACTGATTAGATGTTAATAACCCCAAAGAGAGATAAGCTCATAGGTTTTTTCAAAATTCCCTTGTATAAGTATACTTCTGATCTGCCTCCCCCTGCCATGTCTGTTCAAATTTATTCAATCCCAAATCCAGCAGGTTTCTAATCAGACATTTAATCAGCTTCTCCTCAGGATTTTTGGATTCTCAAGGAGGACAATGGCTCTCCTACAAGTGTTTCTTGAGGCTCTACTCCAGGATTCTTGGCTCCTGCCTCCACACCTACACTCGGGAAACTGGCCCCACCAGCTGGTGATGCTATGACCACAAGGCACCTTCCAAGACTTCTCTCCTCAGGAGATCCTAACCTTTGAGGCCTGGGTGCTCTACCTTCTTCCCCCTACTCTCTACCTTGCTCAATGGACGTCGCCCCAAATCCGCACCAAGTAGCCAGAAGAGCTAACGTCGTCCCCGTTCCCATCCTTATAAAACCAAAAAGGGGGTAATGTAAGGTGGAAACAGCCCTCCCCACACCCAGTTTCAGCCCCTTCCTTCTCTAAAGCCTATGGCACTCCCTACCCCGGGCAGTTTCTCGCCTGAGTTTCCTGCCCAAGCTAACAAAGCCCAACTTCCCAAGTTAAGCTTCAGCTGCCTCAGGGGTGCTCACAATTAAGACCACCAATCCTCACCTGATGCACTGACTTGAAATGACCAATCCATGGTCCATGACGCATTTACCGTAGGCCCTATAAATCCCATCCCTGGACCGCCTCTCCCCCTGCCCCCCCAGCATCCTCCTGCACTGACCCCCATGAATAAAGATCCCTTGGCTATGTGGAGTGTGTTGTGTCCAGTTCAGAGCGAACCTTACAACGGTGAGGCCAAGAACACCTGGGCTTTCCTTTGATGGTGGAGTTTTCATTATGAGTTCAATTTCCTCTCTTTCGTGGTCTCATCTGAGTTTCTAGGTCTTCATGATTCAGTGTTAACAGGCTCTTTCTATCTTGGAATATATCCATTTCCTGTAATATTTCAAAACTTTTGGCATATGTTTTTACATAGCAATTTTTTATGATCCTTTGCATTTCTGTAACATCTGTTGTTGCATCTTCTTCTTCGTCTCTGATCCATTTATTTGAATGTTTTCTCTTTTCTTTTAGTTTTCCTTGCTAAAAGTGAGTCTTTTCTTTATGCTTTATAATACCCAGCTCTCTGCAGTTCTGACTGTATATATATTAAGGCAATATCTCAGTGATTCCTGTTCTGGGCCTCATTATCCTCTCCTTCCCCCAGCCTTGGTTTTCCTTGGTGTTTGGTTGAGTTGAGGAGGGGCACTTCCAAGGTCTGCATGACTCTCCCCATTTTCCTAAGCAGGCTTCAGGCTGTCTGAGTCCATGTCAGGGTCCAGTGATATGACCTCCAAGTCCTGTGATTTTCCTTTCCACTTCTCTTCCTCTCAGGAAATGTTTCAGTTTCTCTTTAGATATTTTCATGACCCCATAGTTCATGTTGTTTAATTTCCGTGTATGTGCATGGTTGAAGTTCCTTAAGTTTTTGATTTTCTGTTGAAATGTAGTTTTATTTCATGGTGTTCAGAACACATGCTTCACCTGATTTTGGTTCTTCCAACATGTCTTGTGGCCTGACAAGATGTAATGAGCAGTGTCCATGTGTCCATGTGTCCATGTGTCCATGTGTTGTTTAGGAGACGTGCTCCCACCGTTGTCTGGAAGGTTCTCTGCATGTCAGCTCTTGGGTCTACAGAGCAGTTTAAATGGGAGGTTGCTGTGTTGATTTTCTGGCTGGCTGTTTTGTCCATTTCTGAGAGTGGGTTTGGAAGCTCTCTGCTGTTGTTCTATGATGATCTCTCTGTCTTTGGTCACTGATATCTGAGTGATGTGCCTGGGTTCTGGGCACACATGTGTGCTGTTTTTATTCCCTCTTGCTGTAGGTCCTTTCTCAAGGTAATTTCGTCCTCCTCTCTGGTTTTTTGTTTAGAGCCTCTTTTCTGTGATAGAAGTAAGTTGCTCCTTCTCTGTCTTGGTTTTCATTTAACTAGAACATCCTTCCCTATCAGTACCTTTCACCTTCTGTGTGTCTTTGAAAGTGAGGTGAGACTCTCCTGAGTGGCATATAGTCACATCTTAAAAAAAAATAATGCATTCATATCATCTATGTCTTTCATGAAAGGATTTGGTCAGTTTGCATTTGTGATTTTCATTGATGATGAAGATCCTGCCCCTGCCAGTGTGTAAGAGCTTTCTGGGAGTTTTGCATACTTTCTCTCTCTCTCATCCTTTTTGTTCCCTATATAGTATGGTAGATTTCAGTAGTGACAGGTGTTGATTCTTTTTTAAAAAAATCTGTTTTTTTTCCCTTATATCTAGTAGTTTCCTTATGTAGCACCTTTTTATGATACAATAGATGACTCGGGATTGATAAGAACTTTACTTTGGTTGTATACAAATAAGCTCAGTTTTGAAAGACAATGTATTATATTATCCTCTTCCTATGAAATATTCAGAACAGGCAGATCTATGGAGACAGAGAGTAGGTCAGCATGTGCTTGGGTCTGGAGATGAGGTCGGAGGGCAGTAGGTGAAAGGTACTGGCCTATTTTTAAGTGATGAATGTTTTGATGTTGGTTGTGGCTGCTGCTGTGTGTGTCTGGGAACACAATAAAACCACTAACTTTACCACTTGAATGTGTGAATTGAATGGATGTGGGTTTTATTTCAAGAAAGCAGTTTAAAAACCAAGAAAATAAGAAGGAAATACATGGATTTGTTCTTATTGTCTTTCATTAATTTCACAGCATTGTAACATATCTTATTCAAACAACCAATGAAAAGGCTAACATGTTAAATATTTGTGTCCCATGATGGTCTTAATTCGGTGGCTATTGCTACAGTTCAATGTAATTATTAATTTTAAAATGCCTTTCACATTACCCATTTCAAAAAGTGGAGCAAATTTTTTTTAGATATTTTCTAGCCTTAAGAACATATAGTGTCATAATTTTATTCTCTTTTAATGCTCAGCCTTGCAGGCAAATGGATGGAGTTGGAGAATATCATGCTAAGCAAAGTAAGCCAATCTCAAAGAAGTAAAGGTCAAATGTTCTCTCTGATTAGTGGAAGCTGATCCATAATGTGGGAAGGGGCGTGGGTAGAATGGAGGAACTTTGATTGGGCAAAAGGGAGGTTAGGGGAGGGGACATGGGGGCAGGAAAGGTGTTGGAATGAGATGGCATCATTACCCTAGGTACATGTATGAGCACATGTGGTGTGACTGCACCTGTATAACCAGAGAAATGAAAAGTTGGGCTCCACTTGTGTACAATGAATGAAAATACAATCTGCTGTCATGTATACCTAATTAGAATAAATAAAAAAGAGAACATATAATGTCATTTTGTTCTCTTCTGGTGCCAGGAAAGAAAAGTAAGGGATCGGACATTTCTAGACAAAGTCAGAGAACTTTATGCTTAGATGGGATCTACTTGTTTAGGGGATTTCTCTCAGTGTGAAGCCATTGTGAGAACAATACAAGGTAGCTGTGAGCTTGGCATTTGCCCTTGACCCTGGGATAGGAGAGAGGATGCATAAGGAATCCTGCTCACCTGGTATAAGACAGTGATGGAACCAGGACCAGGTTCAGGGTGGGGAAGAATCAAAGCACAGATTTGGGCACTTCAATGGGCACAGTGGAGGGCATGGAGTAGAGAGGCCAGTGATGGTGCTTGACAGGGGCTGGGGGCTCCTGAAAGCGTGGTGGGTGGGGGCAGGGTAGGGTGCTGGATGCTAGATGTGAGCTAATCTGGAGATGAGGGTATGATCATGGGGTACATAAACAGCAGAGAGAGAGGGAGAGCAGGGTCCTGGAATTGAGGGGACAATTGCTGGCTCCAGGTGGGCATGGGAGAGCAGTGCCATTTCCCAGGATGCAGAGCAGGTGGTGCCCGGGCTGGTGCTGGTGTCAGAGCATTTGCAGTTCCAGGGAACACACTAGAAATACAAAGTGTTGGCTTCTTTCCCAGACATTGAGGCAGAGCTTCTGTGTAGGAATCCTAGCAACTGTGTCTTAATGACACTGCTCTGAGCTGGAGGACACTTGATGCATGGGCCAGAAAGACCGTGGTGGAGCCTCCATCTCCCAGGTCTTCAGAAACAATGGACTCAAAACCTTTCTCTCAAATACCAGTGCATGGATCCATGCAGAGGGAAAGAATTCTGGACATCCATGGCCATTCTCCAAAGATAAACTTTTATACTATGGGACTACCTATTGCTGTACAAAGGCACTTGTTTCACATGTTTCTGATCTGGCAATGAACTGTGGGTTATGAAGTGGTCTTTAATTCTAATCTGGATTTCTAATTAAACTTTCTTCTTCCACTCCAAATGTGAATTTTTCTTTTATAATTTCAGCTGTGCATGCTTTATCAGCATGGCTCAAGGAGAAGATGATTACCAACCACCACTTGGACTCAGGTATCCTGAAACAGGTACCCTGACCTGTCCCAGAGGCTCATATGCTTCCATGATTCACTAGTCTTCACTTTAAGGAAAATGTGGAATTATGTGGTCCACCATGGACATTAGATGGCTCCCTAGGCTCTTCCACGTGGAATAGATGAGACCACAGAGCAACCCGCAGGGCCATTGGCAAGTGTTTACACAGAGGGAAACAGGGAGGCTTATCAGGTAGTACCTTAGCTCATGGGGAATCATAGGTACCAAGCAAATAGATGGGCCATGTGGTTCAGGAGAGCGTTAGTCCAATGGAGCATTAAAGGGCTTTGGTGACAACACGGGAACTTGCTGTGGGTTCTGCCTGCTTTCCTCTCCCCTCTCATGCCATGAGAAAGCTCTATGAAACCTCTGAAGTTCCCGCCATGTTTTGAAGGGTCTGGTTCTTGAGATCATGGTATATCACTGATTAATCACAAACATGGAATAAACATTACTTTCCCCTTTATAATTCAGAAGGCTCCTGCAGAACCTTTAGAGGTCAGCACTGCTAGCAGGACACTCAGGCATGAGGACATTATCTCTGACTCATCTCTCTCTCTGTTTACCCCACCCTCACTGCCCCATTTGAGCTCAGCAAGACCCAGCACCTGTGAGACTGCACTGGAATGCAATTTGCAGGGGCCAAGGGCTGACTCCACATTCTTCTCCTGCCTAGCTTCCCTCGCTTCAGTGTTTCCACACACAACATCCACAGTCTTGAGAATGATCCAGTGTCCACGTTGAATGAAAAGAAACTAGAAGGTGACCCTTCAGGAATTGGGCAGATATTGAACACACAACTTGCCCCTTTAGGAAGTTTGACACACACTCCTCAGGTGGTGAGTGATCCCATGTTCCCCTGAGCCTTCTGGTGCTGGGAGCCTGGCTTTGCTTGGAAGAATTTAATTCAGATGTGGTTTTGAGCTGCAGGGTCCAGCCTGAGACACATGGCAGTCATCCAAGATGCACAGACACAGAGAACGTGCTCTGAGGAATTTATTTGAGATAGAGACAGAACATGGAGGACCAGAGGAAGGTGCTGACAGTCCCCTTGCTGGTCTCCGAGGAAATGGACATCAGGATTTTTTTCTGCTCATCTTACTCGATGGCAGCAGAACGTGTAGACTCTACTACCCTGGAAGCAGGACCCACGGTTCTTTTCTCTTCGTAGTATATTACAGCCAAACCGTGCACAGCGACAACTCAGGATCCCTCGTGGACCTGGGGACGATGAATTGAGGGCTGGGTCAGACACCTGGGTGAAGGGTGCTGGACCAGGTCCCTGCTGGGGGAGGGTCTG
>CM053403.1:147387602-147496593 GCA_028644305.1 Xerus rutilus | reverse complement strand
CAGCATCCAGAGTCCTGAGAATGAGCCAGTGTCCACGCTGAATGTGAAGCAAGTGGGAGCTGCCCCTGCAGGTGGTGGGCAGATGGCACTGCAGTAGCACCTCATGGGCAGCAGGTGGCACTGGCATCCTGAAGACTCAAGTCTGTTTCCCCAAGGTCTGCAGAGGGGAGGGGGCAGGGCCCAGTGCTGCTGGCCAGAACTCCAAATATTACAATATTAGTCCTAAAGGAGGTAATTCAAGGGAAAACAGATATTCCATGAAAGACACTTGAGTTCTTGATTTAGAGAACATCTACCTATCAATGAAGGCATACATATGTGTGTATATAATAATTATTTTGTTATTGGTGTATATATGTATATAGTATTTTATATCATATTAAGTATCATATATATGATGTGCTCTACACTGATGCATTGATATATATTATTATGGAAATTTATGCATATGTAACATATATAATATGTAGTATCTAATTTGTGTGTATATATATATATAATTCGTATATATAGTATATATAGTGTATTGTGTATATATTCTACTACTTATAATGAGTAATTAGTTACAGTTTTCTTGGTATTTCATTCTTTGATTATGCATGTATTTTTTCAAATCAAATTACCAAAATATTTATATTAGAATTGCCCCTTGTCATGAATTAGGAAATACACATGTTTTCTGAACAACATACATAGGTATTTTCATGCAGTTTAAAAGAAAGAAATCTCCACAAGCTGTAAATCAGGACCCTGGTGAAGGAGCCTGCCTCAGCTCTACAACCCTGGTCCCACATGGTCAGGGCACCAGGTGGCCTGTGTTATCCACACAGCCTTGTGCTTCCCTGTGCTCTGGCTGTTCAGAAACCATGGCTCACAGACAGTGTTAATGACACTCCCTTCATCAGGGCCATTCGCTTTGCACAGTGCCTCACACGAGTGTTTTGGTCAAACCATGACACAGATGAATGGATTAGGTCCCTGATAAAAGAGGTCTAGGGAACTGCCTTGTCAAACCATACGCAGACAAATCCAGAAGATAACTCTTATCAACCAGGAAGCAGGACTCACCAAACATCAAATTTGCTGGCTCCTTCCTGTTGGGCTTCACAGCTTCCACAACTGTGGGAAATTAGGTTTTGTAGTTAACAAGCTCCAGGGTACATGGTATTTTATCATGCTAACCCAAGTGGACTAAGAGATGTCACTCTAGAACCCATACACCAGGCTTTGAGGAAGCCCAAGTTTCCTACAGAGAAAACACAGAATAGAAACTGAGGCCCCTTGCCATGGTGGACCAGAAATCGTTACAACCAGCTTCCAGGAAAAAAAATGTACAGTGTTTGCAAATTTCTGTGACCAAAATCCTCCTAGCTATAGACATTAATAACTGTTTCAAAAAATCCACCCTCTTGAGCTGGGTGAACCGATTCCAGCCCATCCACCCGGTCCCCATCCACAGGCCTGTCTGAGCTCCCAGATGGTGGCTGACACCAAGGCGCCAGCCCTGTGGTACATCATCCTGCAATGACTTCTAGATCCCAAAAGAACACTCCTTCTGCCCATGGAGTTGACTAAGTCCACGTTGCAAGAGTGTGAGTTAAAATCTGTGCAGTGTTTCAGGCCACTAAGTTCTGGGGCGGGTTCTTACCCAGCATCTCAGGAATGGGGCATTTCCACAGGCCTGGAGAGAGGTGAGACTTGTGCATTTTTGTGTGAACTTTGGCTTCCCCAACATGTTGGTGAAGTTCCCCAACATGTCTGTTCCTTTCCTAAGTATAACAAATAACACATTCTGGTTAAGTGACATAAGATTCTGGACTCTGGTATATCTCACCTGCTCTTGGTCCACATTCCTAGGGAAGTGGGAACGATGTGTGCCCCAGGTATGGTCCAAAACCTTCCCTCAGGGACAGATTCAGAAGGACATTTAGGTACAGGCGTGGGATTGCTGGCTCAATAGGGAAGGAAGTACATCTTTTCTCCAGGATGCTAAGCTACTAGGAAAGGGAGAGGTGTCCTTGATTGGCTTTGCAATCACAGGTGACCCACGTCAAGAGCATGATGAGGGAAAGGAGAGAGTAGGAAAGGTAAGGGCAACAATTTCACTCATCCCTTGAGTCCTGGGACCAAGCTGTCTGTGAAGTCAGAATTCCTTGTTGAAATTCTCAGGCACGAGAGGCAACCCACGAGCTCAGCTGGAGGGTTTCTGAGAGTCAACTCCAAGACTCAAGCTGGTGCACACGGTTAAGTATGGAAAATAGCAAACAGAGAGTGAGACACACAGACCTCAGATTGTCAAAGGGAGGAAACTAAGAGCAGATCATAGTTATTCTGGGTGCAGCCTGGGCTTCAGACTCCTCTGGTGACTCAGTGCTCAGCCAAGTATGAGAAACACCTCCCACCTGCAGATTGGCAGGGAAGGAAGGCAGCGAAGTGAGGGGAGGGAAGGGCAGTGGCTGAGGCTGGGGGCCAGAGGCTCTGAGGCTGATAGTCAGAGGGAGGAGTGCAAGGAATGGCCAGAGGTAGGAAGTGGCCCTGGACCAAGGATGGGAAGACAGAGTGGGGAGGGTCAGTGTCCTCCAGGGGTCACAGCACAGGAAGTTGGGAGGGTGAAGAGCAGGCCACATTAGACTGAAGAAGATTTTCCAGCGCCCTGCACGTTCCTCAATGGGCTTCAAGTGGCAAAGGGAAAAATTACGGAAGCCCTTTGAAGTAGAGGGAAACTTCCTCGTCGTTTCCATTCTGGTGGTAAACAGAGTCTGAGAACTGAATATACAGAAGGAAAACTAAAAGAGTAACTGAAGTCAGTATGTTGAAGAGCTGTGTGTTTTCTGTGTTCATTGCAGCTAGACTCAAAGTAGCCAAGAAATGTCAGCCACCTACATGTCCCTCAGTGGAGGAATGGACAAAGAGATGTGGTATCTGCATATTCATAGTGCAATTCTATTCAGCCATGAAAAATGGAAATATTTTTACTTGTATAAACTTGAGTGAACCCAGAGAACATTATGTTAAGTGAAAAAAGCCAGGCATTTCTCACTCATAGTGGAATCTAAGTTTTTCTAATAGAAGTAAGGAGTGGAATAATGGTTTCCAGAGACAGGAGAGAGAAGAGAGGGGGTCTTGGGAGGTGGTTAATGGACAAAGTTATAGTCATGTAGGGGCAACAAGCTCTGGCGTTCTATTGCACAGTGAACATAGTCAAAAATAATGTATTGCACACTCTAAAACAGCAAGAAGAGAGAATTTTGACTGTTTCACCACAAATAAATGCTAAGTGATTGACGTGATATGTACACTAATTTCTCCAACTTGATCATCATACAGTGTATACAGATATCAAAAACTTCACAATATATAACATTAATATGTACAATCATTAGGTATCACCTAAAAAATTAGTAAATAAATGAATGCTTTTTTTAAAAAAAACACAATATTACACCAGGCATTTTTTTAAAAAGTGAAGGAAGAATTCAGATGATCACAATGAGCTTAAGACAGCAATTGAGAGAAAAGTTGAAATCAAGCGTCTTGTTGCCAAAGGCAGAATCATTTGGCAGTGAAGGGAGCTGGCGCAGAAGTACTGGAGCACACCATTGGGAGGGTATCCAGTGTCATTCGCCATCTGTTTCCTCATGTGCACTTGCTAGCGTTAGTCTTCTATCGTCTATCAGGGTCCAAGGGCTCTTTCGATTCCATTTCCAAGGGATGGCCCCTCATCTGACTAAGTCTTCATTTCCTTGCCCTTTCACATGCGTAGCTCATTTAAGGGAGAAAATGTCCAACGTCTAGTGGGCAATCAGCTAATAAGCAGTGGGTGCAGGGTAGCATGGATTCCGTGTCTCAGTGGAGGCTGAGGACGTTGCCCTGGCTATTGGAAGTCCTCACTTGTCTTCCCTACCACCGCTGTCCCGGAGATGGCATCTGTCATGGACCAGCCTCGATTGTCCTAACAACGAGCACAGGTCATGCTGCTGAGCCGTGCATCCACAGAGCAGATGGCACAGGGATGGCACGTTCCTCCAGAGCCCCTGCCCCATGATTGGCAGGTGCTCCTGGGCATACTGGCTGTGAACTCCACTGACCCCCTCTTCTCCTGGAACGCACCGGACCTGGACCTGACCCTGCATGTTCCTTTCCCTTGCACTTGGAGCCTCAAATTCCACCCCACTCCCCTTAAGCTCTCTACGTCTCCCATGTGTGTTGTGTTTCAGGGGGAAGCTCACTGTGAACTCCTGGCTCAACTTTTGATTCAAAATCCAGATGGTTCATGAAATCATATTTATCTATGAATGCATTTACACTAAACATTAGTGTTAACATGCATATATTCATATTTAATTCTAAAGGATTTTAATTAGTTTTTTGAGGTAAACTGACATGAGAATTTGGATACATGGAGTGAGTGATTTTGCTTTATATGCTTGATTTTTCTTCTAGGCAGTTTAGCAAAAATAACCTCATTTCATATCACAAAAGGCCATTAGAAAAAATTAATAATTTCGTAATTACATAGTAATCAGAATGAAATTTTCCATCACTTATGACATACAAAGGAGTTATCCAGTAGCACTGAACTGATGATCAAAAAATGGCACATCCCTTCTATCTAAGGGAAGCCGGTTGAAGAGAACAACCAAAAAAATGTATGTAGTGTGACGTGGTTTGACCTCGATAGAGAAGGATAAAGAAAAGACGTTGGATGGAGACCAGGGGCAAACAGGATGCAATTTGAAACAGAGAACCACACAGAACTCAGTGACAAAGTGAAATTTTAGAAGAGAGCTGGTGTGGGAGCTGGCTGGACTTGGGGCTGAGGACAGCGGCCCCGAGGTGGAGACTGCAGTAGCCACATCCACAGTTTAGGAATGATCTGGAGGCTTCCATCAAGGACCACAAAACCTCAAGTCAGTGGCAAGTGCAAGAACCTGAAGAATGGCCCTGGCCTTCCAGGGCATCCCTGAGGTAGACCTTCTCTGTCCACACAGGGAGAGCTGGTCTCTGTGTGTGAGACCCACAGAATCTCTCGGTCCTTCTGTTCTGGTATCCAAAAGTGGCTGTTTGGTGGAGCCCTGTTCTGGCCTCGACACAGGCAGACACTGAGTTTGGGACTGTGACCCCCTCCGAGGTCCAGTGGAGTAGATGTGGGAGGAGGACCTGTTCCTCTTGGGCCATCAGGGCATGGGTTGTTTCTGGTGGTCCCTGCAGTGCCTGGGCCCTTCTCAGTGTCTACCAGGTGGTGAATTATCCCCCTTGCGACACTGGCTCTCTCTTTGCACTCTGTGTCCCTGTCACTGTAGCTCTTGGGTCACTGTCTGTGTGTCCTAACCAGCTTCAGTACACGAGCTATGTGTAAGAGCATGTCCCCGTGAGGGGCACTTTCCTTTTCTTCCTCTGTTTCCGTCCCTACTAACAACGCCTCCTACCACTCCATACAGCAGTGCTGGAGCCCCCGCAGCCCAGGGATGAAAGGCAGATTGTGATCACTGTGTTCAGGAAAAGTCCTACACTTTGAAGAGACAGGGGCGCTTTCTCTAGACGTTTCATGGTGAACTTGAAGTGGACAGCGAGGGCTCTGCCTAGCACACGGGTGAGGACTTTGAGGGAGTCCACTCTAAGGCAAGGCAGGGCCTGGAGACAGGTGGGGGGCAGAGGGGCAGCGTGCACTCAGCTGTCTCCCCACTTAGTGTCTGAGTCTGTGCTCATCCCTGGATTCCCATCTTTGGAGCCAGGATTTGGTTGAAGGGGCTCCATGTAAGAATAACCTAATGAGTCCTGACTGAGACACACAGCAGGAGTCCAAGGAGCAGACACAGGGAGCTGGCTGCAAGCAATTTATTGGGGTTCGGTGTGGAAATAGAGGACATGACACAGATGAAACAGCAGGTCCTGCTAGGTCTCAAAGGAAACTGTGACTTGATTTTCATTGTTCTCCATGCTCAGCTCAGCTCAGCTCAGCTCAGCGGCAGCAGAGAACGTACCGGACTCCATTCAGGAGGCAGCCTCCACGGACGCTCTCCAGGAACCGGCACCTTGGTCTTCTGCAGGTGCAGACCAAGCCTGCCCTCACACCTGTGGACAGAGAGACAGCCTCAGGATCCCTTTCTGGGCAGCAGGGTGGTGAAGAGGTTAGGAGCAGGGGTCGAGCTGGGTGGGGAGGGTTCCTCCTGTCAGTATTTACAGAAGGAGGCCTGTGCAGCCTCAGCCTAGAGCAGTTAATGCCCGGGGCCAGGCTAGGTCACACTGGTTAAAGATACGCTCTCGCTGGCCTTCTCTGCTGCCCCATCACACACACCTGAGTACACCTTCACACATATTCCCCATTTCTAAAAGTTCCTTCTGAGAGACAGAAGAGGAATTTCTCCCTGTGACTGAGGCTTCCCATTATGATCCAGAAAGGAGTGGTCGGTGAGTCTGTTTATACAGCAAACCTAGGCATCTTCACAAACACATCTGAAATCAAAGGTCTATGCAGGAAGAACATCTTCTGCAAAGAGTTGTTGGCACTCACTGTTCAATGAGAGAAGGGAGGGCCCTGGGGGTGAAGCGAAGTCACCTCAGTGCCTGTGCCAGGCCTGATTCTATAGCCCATCTCCAGTCCTCCCTCTGTACTTCTTGTCTCCACCACGTTGGCAGCGCTCACCTTCATCCTGAGCAGAGTTTTCATCCCCTGTAAAGGTGATGGTTGCGACCTGGTCGTCTTGTCCAGGCTGCTGCTGGCCTGGGACCTCCTCAACTCTTGCTTTGAGAGGCTCAGCCTGGGTCTGCAGGGCCAGCAGGAGAAGGGCAGCGAGGAGGGCCAGGGTCCTCATGGCTGGAGTCACCTGGAGGAAGGGAGGCAGGAGCCTGAGTGTGTGGAGAGAGGAGTCAGCTGCTCTGACAGGTGTGTGCGGAGCAGGCTCAGAGACAAAGGCTGGTCAGAGCAGGTGCATTGGATGGGGAGGAGGAGGGCTGTCCTGTCCTTGAGGTCCTGGGGTCAAGCTCACAATGATGATAAAGACTCTGCTATGGTTTTCAATTTCTCACTTAAATGTCCTATTCCTCTCTTGATTCAATATTTACTCTTTAATATTTGAGAAAGAAAGGGCTCTGGACTGCCCTGGAGCAGAAGGTTGGCCCTTGGCAGGGCTCACATTGTTAGACGCTCCTGAAGAGGGTTTTGAAGTTGGGGTGAGCGTGCTCTTGCTGCAGAAGGAGCGGAGTTCACAGTGGGCTGATCAAGCTATAAGGGAGAGGAGCTCATTGGATCGTGGGTAGAGAGCTCTCAGCTGGTGACTTTCGATTTTTTCCATCTTTCTTGAGCGACGAGAGCCTATTCAAACTATGTGCGGAAAGGGCACAACCTGATGATCCTATGCACAATTGAACCTTGATCTCCCATCAGATGGAGTGGGGACCTCAGCAGCAGACCTGATGAGGATGACAGGAGGGACACCTAGAGGTGAACTTGTTGACCCTGCACTAGGCATGATGTCCTTCCCATGACCCCAAAGGCAGAGGCTGCAGGAGGAAAGGTGGAGAGGTGGAGTGGCCTCCGATGACCAGGCAGCTCCACACAGGAAGCCCCAGGTGGGTGCCACGAAGTGGGAGAGAGTACATGCAAAGCACATGTTCAACACAGGCTAATGTCCTAAATACACAGGCAACAGACCCAGCTCAGTAGCAAAACCCAATAACCTGATTAAAAATTGAGCAACAGACCCAAGAAGACAGTTCTCAAAATCAAAGAATATTTTAAGAAGATACTGTTGTCTGACCTGGGCAGAACCCACAGGGTACCTGTGTTTGGAGCCTTCTGAGCTCCTCATTATCTTAGCTGTGAGCGGCTAACCTGGGCAGTTCCCAGATGTCTACACAAGACCCTGGTGGGGTCTGCTCCAAGGGGGTTCCTACAGAGCTGCCTTGCCTTCCCGGGTGCAGCTGGGTCAATGACAAGAGCAGGGTGCAAAGCTCTGGAGCTGTGTGTTACTCACAGATCCTCAGCTAGGCTGGATGACCAGAAGCAGGCAGAGAGCAGTCTGGAGTCCCAGTCTCTTGATGCCACAGGAGCCACACACTCACAGGACACACTTCCACTATTTATAGAGCACTGGGGAGGGATGTCGTCATTTCTCTGGGTTTCTACTGGGTACTTCGAACAACTCTTGTGCAAGGACAGTTGAACAATTAGTTGTGATGGTGGGGTCAGGACAGGATCCCACAAAGAGGCACCTTATCTTTGCCCATCAGTCTTGGCCAGGTCTAGGTAACCAGCTGCTCTTTGTCCATTCCTCCTAAGATGGTGGGCCCTGTGGCTGAACCTGATGCATCCTGAGCAAAGACATATTAAAATCTACCAGGTACCAGGAAAACCTGGCCTGCATGTGATTTTTCTTGCTTTGCTAAAGTGACTAAGAATGCAGAGAAACTGTCCTTAGTGTTCCACCTGGTGATGCTCAAAGGCATTGTACTCAAACCAGTGCCGACCAGTCTCAAGGGCACCCTAGCCCCAGCGTGACGGGTGAGTTCTGTGTGCTGGGGATGCACAGGTTCTGCAGGCCGTGTGTGCTTTCGAGGGGAAGTTGAAGGGAGATCCGTGCACATTTCTATAAGTACCACTTGAGCTGCAGGCAGAGCTCAGTGGTAAAGCGCTTGCCTTGCATGCATGCCGTCCTGGATTCACTTTCCAGAATTGAAACTAAAAAGCCTCTATTATAGGGCTGGGGCTGTGGCTCAGTGGCAGAGCGCTTGCCTCGCATGCGTGAGGCACTGGGTTCGATCCTCAGCACCACATAAAAATAAATAAAGACATTGCGTCCATCTACAACCAAAAAAAATTTTAAAAAATTATTAAAAATAAGCCTCTATTATATGTCAGATGGTGAAGAATGATATTGATGCCTGTATACTGTTCTTTACCATGTTACGCCTCCTCGTGGTAAGGTGAATGGGACCAAGTTTGTGGACAAGAGAAAGGAAAATAGCCACTCCTGAGGTGACAAGTGCCTATGTCAAGGTTGCTGAATCCAAATAAACTGGCCAAGTAGGCGCGGAGCTCATGGCACTTGCTGAGGCTGCAGGACCCTGTCAGAAGCACCACTGTGTCTGTCAAGGTGGAGGCGTCAGACTGAAGACTCGGCAGCATTGGCGAGAGTCTTAGGGAGGCTGAGGACCTCAGTGTTGTGTCTGTTGGTGATGGCCAGGCCCTCAGGGAGGCCGTGCTGCAGGGGTGCAATGGGTCCCTGTCGTGTGGGGCCAGCAGATGTTTGAGGAATTGGGTGCAGGTCTCAGCACAGCATAGGGCCATCGTGGGCACTGAGTCTCAGGTGGCGCTTTCAGGGGGTTGTTGTCTCCTGGAGGGGCCCAGTCAGATGTGGGAGGTCAGAGGAACATTGGTGGTCTTTGCAAGAGGGAAGTCCTGGTGGTTGTGACAACCTCTGGTGGCCTGCAGAGGTTAGAACACAGAGCAACTCCAATCCCTAAGTATTTCTCCACTGAGGCAGGAGCGAGCAGCAGTATTGGGAAATCCAGTTAGGTAGGGTGTTGTAAAGCGCGGGTCTCCCAGTTCTATGAGTTTTGCATAACTAGCAGGGGAGCTTCACATCCTGGCCTGGGCTTTGTGGTTTGCTTGCAGCAGGGGCCACAGCTAATGGGGCGTGACTGAAGGCAAAGAGTGGTCTCAGAAAATGCCAATCTGTGCAGTCATTTTCAGAGTACTTACAGAGACATGAGCTGGGGATGTCGCCCTGCAAGGTCAGAGTCCCTGGACGTAACCCAGCACTGTATCCTGTGGCTACAGAGGCCCATAGTCCCTGCAGCATTAGGGAGAGGCTTTAACTGAGAGCAGTAAGTGAGATCAGCTTTCTCTCCAGTTCTGGTGAGACCCTTGTTTTCCTCGATGACCTCCTGGACTCAGGTGTTGTGGTCTGCATCAACGACATCTTTACCAACAATCCCACGGATGGAGGTTTTGGTCATCTGGGCGGAGGGCCTTGTACCCAGGTGGCCAACAAGCAGAGAAGTGGAGGGTTTGGGCATCTGATGCCTAATGCAAGGCTTCTAGGCCCTCTGTAGGGTTTCCACCACACCTTGATGTGCAGCCAGCGCTGCACAGGCCTGTTAGCCTCTGTGGGTCTCCAGGGAGTGGTTGATGAAGGCTTTACTAGTGCTTCCTGAGTCACACAGGATGGAGGTTCTGACCGAGGATCCAGCACATCCTGGAGCCTGAAATAGCTGTGAAAACTCTCTCTGCATGTGGAGAATGTATCCTGGGGATCACAGCCTGGGTTTGTGCTGCACAGCATCACTGACCAAAGCAGACGAAAGCTTGGCCATCAGAGGCCCAGCTGCGCATCAGTAGGGCTCGAGCTGGGGTTGTGGAGCCCTGTCTGTGTTTACACATTGGTGCCATTGAACCCAGTTAATACATAAGGATTGAAATGCCAGGCTTGAACTCTGGGGTACCCCTACTTACAGCTTTCCAGCATACCTTTGTTTTATATCCTGGGACACAACTTCTTACCAGGAAGGCCTGTTCCAGCAAGGCTGCCTGACAGGCACCCAGTAGAAGACCAGAACCTACACTACACCCAAAGACATCAAGCAAGGCCCACCATAAAGCATGCCAACCTATTATAACTTGGGCTTTCTTAGCAGTGTTCCTGTATGCACATCGGTTATGTTTGAATTTGTTAGTGGCTTTCTGTCCCAGTGGCATCAGAGGTCCTGGGAACAGTACTTTCATGTGGTCCTCATTTGATGCTGCCCATGTCCACCATCTGAGGGCTGCTTCTCCTTGTGTGGTGACCCAGGCTGAGTCATCTGTGGGACTCAGAGCAATAATCTCCATTGCTCGAGGTGATATGTATCCTAATTTCTCCAACTTGATCTTATACAGTGTGTGTGTGTGTAAAAACTTCACAAAATACACTATAAATTTGTATGATCATTAAGTGTGCCAGTTATGGCTGAGCTTTGTTAGTGGCTCCCTGTACCTCTGTGTCAGAGATCCTGGGAATTGTCCTTCTGCAAGGTCCTCATTTCATGGTGCCCATGTCCACTGAAGGCTGCTTCTCCTTGTGTGGTGACCAGGCTGAGTCATCTGTGGGACTCAGAGCAGCCATGTGCATTGCTTGTGTGTGGTGTAGAAGGAGATATTAACCAACATTTAAAACTGGGAAAAGCAGAGCTTCTGTGAGGGCTGCATGGCCCTTAGGTAAGTAGGTCCACAATTGCATGTTGGCCCTGCCCTTTGCCTGCAGGCCTGAACCTTCAGGCCTCAAGGATTGTAGCTTACTCTCTGTCACTGAAGGGTCATCTTTAAATGACTTTGGGTTGTATGCATGATATCTGGTAATGCTACAGGGAGTTAAAATGATATTATCTCTAGGGAGAAAAGACCCTGAGTCTCCCAGGATGGCCATGGTGGGCCTGACTCAATGGTGGGAAGGGGAATGGTGGCCAAGTTCAAGAGTCAGGGAGGCTCGGACTCCTGGAAGCAGCTTGCTGGACCTGTGGGTCTATTTCTCAGGCTGAGTAATAAGGATGATAGGAGTCTCTGTTCTGATCCAGGAGACCAGTGGCTTGGGATCACTGGGCTGCGAGGAAGCAGGAGGGTGCTCTCCTGGGCCCCCTCCGCTATGGAGTGGGTGGTGATCTGAATGGACCCAAAGGAGGAAGCCAGGAATGTTGCCGCATGCCATTCTGCTGAGGTGCTCTGCGTGGGAGAAGCCCACAGAAGGTGGACAGCGAGTGCCTCTGCTCACTGCTGCAGAGGGAATGGTACCTGCTGTGGGTGGGAGAAGCCCAAGGCAGTCAGTTTTCTGCTAACAGAAAGAGTGACAGCCCCAAGGAACAAGGCAGCGTCAGGCCTCCTGCCAGTGCTCAGGGCAGTGCAGCATTTGCAGTCACGGGGTGCTCCTGGGCTAGGGCTAAGGTAAGAGGTACCTGGGATGTGTGGCTGCTCCTGTCATTTGCAACAACTTAGATGACCCTGGAGGTTGTTAGGTCCAGTGAAGCAAGCCACTGCAGAAAGTCAAGTACTACATCTCACTCATATGTGGAAGTAAAAAAGTGGATCTTATAGAAATAGAGGGTACAAGAGTGGTTACCAGATACTGGACAGAGCATGGGGAGAAGTTGGTCAATGGGTTCAGAGTTACAGTTAGATGGAGGAATGAGTTCTGGGTTACCATTGCATAATGGCATCACTGTAGTCAATAATAACGTACTGTATCTTTCAAAATAGAGAGGATTTCAAAGGTTTCACCACCAAGAAATGATAAATTTGGGAAGTGATGGATATGCCAATTGTCCTGATTTGATCCTTATACATTGTAAACATCTATCGAAATGTCACATTTTACACCATAAATTTGCACCTTTAGTATAAATCAATTTGAAAATAAAGTCTTGTCTCTTACAAGAAAAGTTGCCCCTCCAAACTTCAGAAGTGGGAAGGAAGAATTTATGAGACTATTGCAATAGGGTCAAGACTTTGCAATAAGGAGCAAGGTTGGAATCGGCTCTCTGGAAATAAGAGGCAGGAGGCTGTTCAGCACTAGGTGTCCGTGGAAAGGCCTGGAAGACGTTGGTGTGGGTGTTGGTCAGTGTGATTGGGTCATTGGTGTTGCTAACTGGCATTTGTGAAGCTAGGCTGCTAACTGCCGCAGAGGCAGAGGAGTGATCTTCTTGGACAACTGTATTTCAAAGGGATACCTCCACATTTGACTTAGTCTTTCTTTCTTTTTCCTAGCAAATGAGTGATTTATTTTTCTTAACTTGAATGTATTTATTTCAAGTTCACTCATTTTTTTCCAATGAGAATGTGTATTATTCACTAGCAAATGCTTAATGCCTTGAATTTGCAAGTATCATTTGCAGAAACTCAAAAATATTCCAATTCAATATAAAAGTACTAATCTCTTTTTTGTCTTTTGAAGAAATATATTTAACATTTTTACAGATACAAAAATTTTCACCAAATATTCAGAACTAGAAAACATATACCCTAAGTATACAAGAACCCTACCCTTCTTTCCTTTTTCCTCTCTAGCTTTCACATATGAGAGAAAACATATGACCCTTGACCTTCTGAGTTTGGCTTATTTCACTTAATATAATGTTCTCAAGTTCTATCTACTTTCTTGCAAATGACATAATTTCATTTTTATTTATGACTGAATAAAACTCTATTGTATATATACACCACATTTTTGTTACCCATTCATCCATTCATGAATACCTAGCCTGGTTCCATAGTTTGGCTATTGTAAATTGTGTTGTTTTAAACATGAATATGCATGTTTCACTGTAGTAAGATGACTTTAGTTCTTCAGGATTAATACCAAGGAGTAGTCTAGCTAGGTCAGATGGTGTTTCCATGCCAAGTCCTTTGAGGAAACTCCATACTGATTTCCATAGTGATAGTACTAATTTACAGTTCCACAAAGAGTATAAAAGTATTCTGTTTTCTCCACATCTTCTCCAGCATTTATTATTGTTTGGATTCTTGATGGCTGATATCCTGACTAGAGTTAGGTGAAATCTCAGAGTAGTATTGATTTTGATGATGTTGAACATTCCTTCATTTATTATGAGTGACTAATTGAAGGTAGAAAATGTCTTGTGTGTCTTCAGTAATTAGTGTATTTGCATTCCATTAACCAGCTTTGTGTCTTATTTGAGGCTAAGCAGGTTGCACTTTTTGTTGGGAGGAACCCACCTTCTCTACGATCTCTGTCCCTGGAGTTGGCACTTAGATCATCACAGCGATCACCACAGGTCATGCTGCTGAGCCCTTGCATTCACAGACCAGACAGGGATGTCTCATTCCTCTGTTGCCCGTCCGCTTGATTGGCAGATGCTCCTGGGCATATCTGCTGTGAACTCAGCTTCACCTTCTTCGCTTGCAGCAAGACTTCCTCAAATGCAGTGGAGTTAGACCTGACCCTGCATGTCTCTTTTCTCTCACACCTCTGTCTGCCTAAATTTCTGCCCCACCCCATCTAATCTATTCAAGTTTCCCATGTCTGTTGTGTTTCAGGTTGAAATTTATTCTGAGCCTTTTTTGTTTTTTTGTTTTGTACTAGAGATTGAATCCAGGAGCACTTAACCACTGAGTCACATACCCAGTACTGTTTTTATTTTTTTTCAATTTTAATTTTGAGACAGAGTTTCTCTAAGTTACGTAGACCCTCACTTAGTTGCTGAGGCTGGCCTTGAACTTGTGATCCTCCTGCTGCAGCCTACTGAGCTGCTGGGATTACAGGCCACCACAGGTGTGCCACCACACCCAGCCTTTTGAGCTCTTTATGAACCACTCCATGCCATAATTATCTCCACCTTCTTTCTAAACTAATGATCCATGAAGTGACACTCCGCCTAGTATTTTTTCCTGTGTTTGGTCTCAATAGATTTTAATTGTTAAAGGTAAACTGATACACAAACTGATTTAAGTCTGTAGTTCTCAGTGTTCTTCAATGCAGTTGAGTGGTACTAACATAATTTTATATCATTATGTGAAACTGGATACAATAATTAATTTAATCAAATCTGATTCCTTCAACACATACTTCTTGTTAGGCACTTATTTAAAAACTGGAAAGAAAAGTGAGAAAAGCAGAGCTTATATTCCATTTTAGGGAGAGAAGTGTTATACAAAGTGAATAAATAAAATGAGTTTAATGTTAGATGGTTTGAACTTGATGGAGAAGGATAAAGAAAAGAAGTTGGATGGAGACCAGCAGGAGAAACAGGGTGCAATTCAAAATACAGAATCACTCAGAATTCAGTGATGGAGTACAATTTTAGTAGAGATCCTAGGGCTGGAGAGGGAGCTGGTTGGACTCGGGGCTGAGGACAGCGGCCCCGAGGTGGAGACTGCAGTAGCCACATCCACAGTTTAGGAATGACCCACAGAATCTCTCTGTCCTTCATGGGGTCACTGTTCTGGTATCCAACAGTGGCTGGTCGGTGGAGCCCTGTTCTGGCCTCTACATAGGCAGACACTGAGTTTGGGGCTGTGACCCCCTCCGAGGTCCAGTGGAGTAGATGTGGGAGGAGGACCTATTCCCCTTGGGCCATCAGGGCATGGGTTGTTTCTGGTGGTCCCTGCGGTGCCTGGGCCCTTCTCAGTGTCTACTAGATGGTGAATTATCCCACTTGTGACACTGACTCTCTCTTTGCACTCTGTGGTCCCTGTCACTGTAGGTCTTGGGTCATCTACCTGTGACCAGAGCAGCAGGAGTACCCCGGGTGGCCCTGGCACACCAGCTCCAGTCCTGTGCTGTGGGCTCCCTCTGGAAGTACTGGGTGGAGTCAGGGGAGGAGTGTGGGGCTCACAGTGTGTGCCTCGCAGGGGCCATGGTCACGTTCTGGCAAGTGTGGGGGAGACTGGCAGGCAAGCTGCTCAAGGGTCAGTGGTTTTCTCGGGGAAGGAAGGAGGGACAACAGGGTAAGAGTCACATCCCGCCCACCCAGACAGGGCCGGCCCTTCAGAGACTCGCATTTTAGGCAGGAGCGTGACATCTTAGACGAGGGAGGACAAGCTAGGGAAGGGCAGGGCCTGTGTGTGTGTTGGGGCAGCTGTGTGGGACACAGGCAGCAGGGCAGCTGCGGGCGTGCTGCTTCAGACCCTGGGATCGAGTGGGCGCTGCTGCAGCCCTCGTTTCCCCAGACCCAGCTCCTGCCTTCACGGCCCTGCCTGCAGTTCTGAGGTCAGCACCTCAGCAGCCTGGAGCAGGCTCGTGAACGCTGGTTTCCTTGGGTCACTGCCTCCGACCTCTTCATTTCCAGGTGCTCGTGGGAAGCTGCACTTCACAGCAGAGTCAGGGTCCCACAGCTGAAGGCAACCACTTGGGTGCATGTCGCCAGGTGGGGCTGAGTCCTGCTGGTGCCTGGCATGCCTCCGCGTCAGCCCTCCTTTCCTCAGATGCAGCTCTCTCCCTGTCAGGGCCTGATGTGCCTGGAGCTGTGGCAGTTCTGGGCTCAGCACCCTGAACCATCCCTGGAGACCCAGGTTGCCTGAGGAGCTGTCTTTTGTTTTCTCACTTATCTTGGTTGCCCGCTGGAAGCTGTATTTTGCTGGCCATGTGGGGTCCCAGCTGTAGGGCCGCTCAGTGACATGCATGTCCCATGTGTGGATGAGAAAGCTGGCTGGAGTCCGGGATGCTGTACAGGAAACGCAGCTCCTCCCCTCCGCGCATGCAGGCAGGTGATGGATGCATCGCGGGTGGGTGCCCTGCTGCTCCTCCCACTCAGGTGTCCTTGTAGGCAACCGTTCCTTCTCCTCCCTACACCTGTCTTCAGGGAGCTGATGGAGCTCGGGGTTTAAGAGGCAGATGTATGTTCAGGGTCAGTTCAGGAAAACTGCAAAATTTGGAAAGAGGTAGGTGGTTTCTCTACGAAGCTGAGTGTTGTGAATGGAGATTTGAGACTGACCATGGCTGTTTTTATCCCAGGGGAGGCATCTTTGGGAGTGAGTCCACTCTAAGTGAAGGCAAGGCTCAGAGACAGGAGAGGGAGGCAGAGGCCCCAGCAGTGTCATTTAAGCTTCTTATCATGTTGTGTCTGAACCTGTGTTCATCCTTGGAATCTCCAGTATTTGGAGCTGGGGCTTTGTTGAGAGAGGCTTCATTTTTTCTTTTTATTTTTTGGTACCAGGGATTAAACTCAGGGGCACTCAACCACTGAGCCACATCCCCAGCCCTATTTTGTGTTTATGTAGAGACAGGGTCTCACTGAGTTGCTTAGGCCTCGCCGTTGCTGAGGCTGGCTTTGAACTCGCTATTCTCCTGTCTCAGCCTCCCTAAGTGCTGGGATTACAGGCGTGCACCACCATGCCCGGCTTGAAAGGGGCTTCATTTAAGATCGTAATCCTTGACCTCCAAGGAATCCTGACTGACACACACAGCAAACTTCAAAGAAACAAAAACACAGAGAACTTTCTGTAAGGCATTTATTTCATACAGAGACAGAAAATTTTGAGGACAAGCAGAGGGATAATGACAGGTCCCTCCTAGGTCTCAAGGGATCAGGTGATGTTTTTCATCAATCTGATGCTCAGAGGCAGCAGAATATGTAGTGCTTATTACCCTTCGTGCAGATCCCACACATGCATTCCAGGAAATGACAACATCTGCTCCTGCAGTGGCAAGTCGAGACCTACCTTAGGCCTGGGGAAACAGGGCCAGGCATCACGTGCCGGGGTCAGCGGTTGAGGTCCAGTAGATCCTGGAGCAGGTGCCTGCTGCACGCAGCGGGTCTGACCTGCATTATGGCTGGCAGCCCCATCAACCCCAGTCAACAGGAATAAACGTCAAGTGTCGCTCACATACAGGGTCTGAGATCCCTTCTCCCCTGACTTTGCTTTTTTGTGTTTCTGCACGTAAGACACAGCCTTATACCAGCCTCCAGGACCTGAAACCTCTTAGAAGAGGGCTAGCTAGGGTCCACAAGGTCCTCCTGTCAGTAGTCTATGCATTTCCATCCAGAAAGAACTCGTCAATGTGTTCCTCTTTATCACCCACCTAGTGAATTTCCCTGGCACATTTTGGAACCAAAAGTTGTCAGAGAAAGAACAATTTTGTAGGTTTATTTCACTGTCACTGATACTTTATAAAAATAAGAAAATCAAGGCCCACTGAAGTAAAACCGAGTCACCAAAGTACCCTGAGTGGAACAGACACAATTCCTCAGCCTGCCTCCACTTCTTCCTCTGGCCTCCAAACCTGTACCATTTGGGGGACTCTCACCTGCTTCCTGAAGAGCAGAGTCCTCAGCTCCTACAAAGGAGATGGCCATATCCTGGTCCTCTTACCCTGGCTGCTGCTGGTCTGGGGCCTCCTCATTGTTTTCTGGGAGCAACTGAGCCTGGGCCTGGAGGGCCAGCAGGAGAAGGGCAGCGAGGAGGGCCAGGGTCCTCATGGCTGGAGTCAGCTGGAGGAGAGGAGGCTGGAACCCGAGTGTGTGAAGTGAGGTGTCGGCTGCATTTGTAGGTGTGTGAGGAGCAGGCTCAGAGCCCGAGGCTGTGTCAGAGAAGGTGGGTTGCATGGGGAGGAGGAGGCCGCCTGTCCTCGGGTCCCCTTGATGGGGCGCTCTCTCACGGCTTCGCTCAGGGCCTGGCTCTGCATGTTCAGCTTCTGTCCTGGGTGCAAGCTGATGTTGCTGTAAAGGATCTTGCTGTCTTTCCTGTTTGCCTTCTGTTTGAACATTTACTTCTAACATTCAAAAAAACGAAAGAAACAGTGCTTTATTCAATAAGCACAGGGGACAAAAGTGTCTTGTTTTCTGAAGATGCATCCTGCTTCTCAGACCCTGAGTTCAGCCCTGGACCCCAGGGAAGTCGAGAGTCAATTCTTTGCAGGATAGAGGGCATTACCACCCTCACGAAGGAGGATTTTGTGAATGTTTCCTTTGAGGCCGTTGTGGAGAGGGCAAGATGACCTCAGCATGCTTCAGGTAATGTGAGCTCGGTGGACCCTAGGCAGTGTTGCTCAGAATGAAGGATGGGATAGTTTACTTCAAGAAGCAAGGTAACCTGAACACAATTTATTAGATAGGTCCCGGTTATCTCTTCCCATTTTAAGAAGTGTCAGAACGTTTGTGATGACAAACCCTCCTTCTGAGACCTTTGATTTTATTTTAATTTTAGAAACATTTAGCTCATGCACAGAGAACAGAATTCACAACAGAGATATTGATGAGCTCCTGTCCCTGGTCCCAGTCATTCCAGGAAAATATTTCTGTTCGCAGAAATCACCAGCATTCACAAGTACACATGCCTCTGCACTTTGGCTTGTTTTTTAAACTATTACTTTGTTTTGAATACTTTTTATATTGAAACATGGAGCTGTATCATTTCAATACATGCACACTATCCCACTGTGCATGCTCTCAACTATTTACATGTGGATATTACGTGGTTTGATTGTTACAATTTGGTTATTCATGAACTTTAGTAATTAGTAGGAAATAGGAATGTGTATCATTTACATATGCATATATGAACATATACGTATGTGTATATGATCATGTTCCTAAGTAACAATACATGTGTTTCTAGAGTAGAATTTGTGGGTAAAAAGAAAACATGGGATGGGCTGGGGTTGTGGCTCAGTGGTAGAGGGCTTGCCTAGCATGTGCGAGGCACTGGGATCGATTCTCAGTACCACATATAAATAAATGAATAAAATAAAGGTCCATCAACATCTAAAAAATTTTTTTAAAAACACGTTATATTTTAGGGATATTACCACATCGTCGCTTGTGGAGTTTGTCCCAGCGGCACTTACAAAACTCTCTGTGCTCGACGGTTTCTATGCCCAATGGACCATGATTCGCAGGGCCTTATCCTAATTCCGCTGTTCTTTCTGCTGCCCACGTTCAGGGCAACACTGTGGACATAGAAAATGTTTGCTGCTACAAAGGATTTGCAGCTACAGGATGCCATAAACAGAGTGCTGACCCGTAAAACCCAACTCCTAAGAAGGGGATCCCATTCAAATAATAAAATAAATTCTGTCTTTACATCATATTCCTTGTTTCGTTGTTGATTTCTAATTCTCTTCCTATTTCTTCCAAGACCACCCAGCTGCCGTCTTCCCATGGCCAGCACTGTGGATCCGTGTGGATGATGGAGCAGGTGGGTACAGGACGTTGTGGTCCTCGAGGCCGCAGGTCAGCCGTTGCACCCACAGCCCGGCTTGCCCGCATCTCGTTTGTCGCCATCTGGAACTAACCAGACCTTTGCTTCCTGAAGCCATTGTTTTGGGGGGGTTTCCTCGTCATCGTGGAGAAAGCAGATACGTGTGTTCCGAGTTTTGTTCACCTTTCCCAGTCTGATAGGTAAACATGGGTCCCGAGGTATAGCGCTGGTTTGCATTTCTTTTATGATTGGAGACAGAAGTTTGTATGTCTGTTTAGCATCTGCACTGAGGTTTCTTGAATTGCACCCCCTGCCACGCACATGCACACTTTTGGTCTTTTTTGGCCCCCTCTTTTTTACTGATTTGTAGGAGTTTGTTATAAATTCAAGAAACTGGCCCTTCCTTGTATGCATTAGAAATCTTTCTGAAGTCTGTCGATTCTCTTTGGCTTTATTGTTGCTATTGCATGAAAATACTTGATTACGTAGGCTCTGATTTTCTTTCACGACGTTGGGTCTCCATCCTCCTCTTTCATGTTTGATTAACTCAGCCTTGCATGTGTGAGCGCTTTCCTGGTATGATGCTTCTTCCACCGTGTCCTGTGCTGGAGTCAGGGTTCTGTTTGCTCCCCACTGTACCCTCTCAGAGGAGGCTCCACCTTCCCAGAGAGGGCTGTCAGGATCCTCATCATGCTGACACACGGCTGTGCATACCCACAGGCCTGGCAAGCACACAGGAAACAGGGATGTGCTGGAGCTGCTGGCTCACAGGGGCGCACAGTGACTCTGGCGAGCCCTTTGTGGTCTGTTCTTGCTTCCCTTCTGTCCCTCTGTGCCCCGATCTTCCCTGAAGCAGGAGCAAATGCACCAGCACTGCAGTGAGAGTGCAGAGGTCCATTTCCGCTGGTGCAGCACCCGACTGCATATGCCTACGCTTCTCTCCTCCTCCGCAGATCGTGCTGCCCCACAGGTGCTGAGCCCAGCATGGATCCCAACACGGAGACCTTCTTTCTCTTTGCAGGCCCTGCACCCACTGGATGGCCCATCCTCTTGCTTTCATGTGGTGCCATGGGCTGGGTGGTAGACCGGCCGGCAGCACTACCACTTCATTGTTGCCTGGGAACAATGAAGTCTTGACAGCGATTGCTCATCTGACGTAGGACCTGTGATGCATGGTGATGAGCTGACCTCAACCTCTGCTCAGGGCCCAGTGGCTTCCCATCAATCGGAAGGAGCGGATTTTCCAGGCATCTAGTACGCAGAGGTCATGAGCCCACGTAAGCTCAGCAGTCAGCATATGTCTGCTCACTGTCAGCTGCTGTCCATTTCTGTGCTCAGAACACAAATAATGCCAACAGGGGGCAGTGGCTGGCACTCTGGAAAGCAGAACAATTGGGTAGTTGTTAGGTATATGGGGTTGAAACAGCTCTGTTGCTTAATCTTTAGTGACTTTGAGAGAGACAATTAAGCTCTGTAGTCTTCATATTTCCACCTGCAGAAAAAAACATTATTAATGGGAGCATCTGTTGTGCAGTGACATGGAGTTGGGCTAACCCTCCCTCAACTTCGGATCAGTAGAGGGAGTGACATCAATGACTAGAAAACAGAGGGTCTTTCTGTGGCCATTGCAGCAACCCAAGGAAGGCTGCCTGTCCAAGTCCTGACCTTAAACCTCCACTGTCTCTGTGAGGTCAAAGAGCTGTCCCATCTGTGTTAGACCCGCAGGCTGGCCCGCCCTTCCTGAGAACTGCGCTGTGATTTCCACCTGGGGGGCCCTCCCTGAGATCTGCACCCTGTGCGGCCGCCTCATGTAGGCAGACCCTCAGTCTGAGGCTAAGCTGCTCCTCAGTGTCAGAATGGCCTAAACATGGACACAGAAGGCCTGCCCACCTTGGGGCTCTTGGCATTGGTGCTGTGGGAGTTCAGCCCATCACATTGCCTTGGTCAAGAGGAATCTCTTATAAACACTTTCTCTACACACTGTAGGCATCGCCCCATGTTTGGTTTTTCCTTTATTTCATAAGACAGTTTTTTTTTTTTTTTTTGGTACTGAAGATTGAACTCAGGGGCACTCGACCACTGAGCCACATCCCCAGCCCTATTTTGTGTTTTATGTAGAGACAGGGTCTCACTGAGTTGCTTAGCACCTCATCCTTGCTGAGGCTGGCTTTGAACTTGCGATTCTCTGGTCTTAGCCTCCCAAAGAGCTGGGATTACAGGCGTGCGCCACAGAGCCCAGCAAGACAGTTATTTTTGATGTTAAGCTCAAGTTTGTTCACATTTTCCCATCAGCTTGGCTCTTCTCTCCATCTCCACTCCTTCTGGCCTCCTAGAAGCTCCCTTTGGGGTCCTTGACCTTCAACCTGACTGTATGACTTAGGATTTCCTCTGGTGAGTGCTGCTGGTGGCAAGGTCTCTTGCTGGTGACAATCTAATCACACTAAACTGTTAAAGCATTACCTAGAAGATAAGTTCACTGGGTGCAGAATTATTTTCTTTGAGCACATGGAAGAAATCGTGTGTGTTGCTAAGGATTGTGTTTAGGGCCTCACACATGCTAGAGAAACCCTCTACCGCTGAGCCACACCCCAGCACATCATGGAGGATATCTTTATATATATTTCAGCTTCTTTGATTACAATTAAAAACTGGACTGCTCCTTTGAAGGCAATTTCTCCACTCTACTGAATATTTTAAAAATTTGTCTTACTGTAATGCAATGTCTACCTATTATAGTTTTTGGTATTGTTTTCTCCAGAGCTTAAAAAAGAAAAATCAAAAGATAACATTAATTTGAGAAGGTAAAATTCTGAAAGAACAAAGAAGTTGTGACTTAAAAAGAACACAACTTCTCATTTGAACTCAGTTTTTTAAAAAATTGGAGTCCAAAGAATAACTCATGTGTGTATAGATTTGTGTCTTGTGTGGCCATCGTATCCTGAGAGAATGAGTAAGTAGGAAATATATTTTGTGCCAGTGGAAATAAATATTTGCTCATACGCTGAGCAAGAAGTGTGGTGAGACAGAAGGGGAAGGTGGTCTGGAAGAGGAAATGTTAAAAGTCGTGAAGAAAGAAAACCAGTTAATAATTGAAATTACCACATCCCATTTTTGTTTAACAATGTGATGGCCTGTGTGAGACTCAGAATCCTCCAGGTTACATGAGAGAGAACATACTTTTGTTCCATGGAGAGTCCTTTGGTTTGCTCAGCCCAGAAGCGACTCAAAGGATTTTCTCCATTTGACCTTCCATAAAGATCACAGAACTACCAGCCAGCATGGAAACTGAGCAGTATTGTGGCTCCAGGGAGCTAGAGGACATGTCCCCATCAGGATCACGTCTTTCCAAGCAACATGGCTTTGGTGTCCACCACCTGAGCTAGTTGTCATTGCTCCTTGTCACAGTAAACGTGAGGAATGTCCGCTGAGCAGCCTGCAGTCTCCAGGAAACCCACACTGTGGTGACCCAAGGAGAACCCCCCAGAAACATCCCACTGGTTACAAAAGCCCAAGTGGAAAAGAAATGCTGGCTCAGACCACCCAGCTCTGAGGCAGCCCATCCTAAGACATCTGCAGTGTGACCTTAAACTCCTTCTAGGGCATGGGAGCACCATGGAGACGGTAAAGCTCTGGGCGTGGACTGAGAAGTCCTGAATTCACTGGAGATTCAGCGTCCACACACCCTCTCCTGTTCTTAACACCATCTCCAAAGTGAGGTTTGTCCATAAGGTCACAAGATGCCCCGAGTCCTGCGTCAGTCCAGCTGCTTGGCCTTCTCCACCCCAAGAAGCTCCTTTCCACTCAGCATGATCCACACACTACTCTATTGAATTTTTCCCGCTTTCTTTCTCAGCACCATGATCTATACTTGGAATTTGTTTTCCCACCTATCTCCTTGTTCAAATCCTGTTTGTCCCTTAAGGATGACTCCAAGCCAGGACTCTTCCATCCCACCATTGACTTGGTAAAGTACTTACATTGTGATCTTTCTGAAGTACGGGACACAGTGCCGGGAATTGTCTGAGGTTTGGAGAATAGACCTTTCCTGAGCAAGCCGTGCCATTCACATAGACTAAACTTGTCTGCGTCTTTCCACAGTGTTGGAATAGCAGCAGAGACACAGGCTCCACCACCTTCCCTGGCTGCAATTCACCGAATACTCATGGGCCATCTGATAACCGTAAGCCAGGCAATCACAAGTTCTCTTATTCCAATCTTAACTGCTAATATTTATGACACTTAAAGTCACTATCGTACGTCACACAATGACACATCTATAGGTCAGAAAAGGGCTACAACAGGGTTAAGGCGGCCACAGGAGTCCAGGAGACTGAAGCGAGAGCAGAGGGAGAAAGCAGGCAGAATGCAGAGCCACGGCAGGTGGTCAGTGAGGTTTGGAACCAGCTGAAGGGCTTGGTCACGAACAGAGGTACCTCAGTGCAAGCACTTATTCGAGGCCACAGTGCAGAAAATGGCTGTTTTGGAGAGTCAACATGGAGGGCCAGCTTGAGATGTGAGCATGGAGGGGCCATGTGTGACCGTCACAAGGCAGGAGGAATCCAGTTGCGCCTGGAGGGACAGAAATGGTGCTTTCTCACTGTCACAGTTTTCCTGGGCAAGGCTCATGACACTGACCTGGTGAAGGGATCAGTTTCTACAGTGCCCATTCTCAGGGTGCTCCTCCTTTTGTGGGACTTGAGTGAATTCGATAAGGTCCAGGCCTGAGCTTTCTGGTAGGAGTTTGGTGTGCCCACGCATCCATGTGTCTGATTTCATTCAAAAGTTCACAGGTGATCTCTTTTTTTCGGTACCAGGGATTGAACTCAGGGGCACTCGACCACTGAGCCACATCCCTCAGCCCTATTTTGTGTTTTATGTAGAGACAGGGTCTCACTGAGTTGCTTAGCGCCTCGCCATTGCTGAGGCTGGCTTTGAACTCATGATTCTCCTGTCTCAGCCTCCCAAAGTGCTGGGATTACAGGCATGTGCCACTGCACCTGGCTTGATCATTTTTTATTAGCAAAGTTAATTTGTTTATCAGATTGTGCCTTATGTTTGTGCCTGGCAAATAGTGGTTGTTTACTTGTACAAACATGGTACAGTCATTCCACTTTGGCACTTGTACTCAAAATGGTGACTCATGGCAAAGTACTACTTTATAAAATGGAGCAACTCAGGGCAGGATAGCCTGAGAACTGTTTTTCTAGACATCATGGACTAATTCAAAGTAGGCACAGCCTGCTCTCCACAACCTGGATTTGAGTTTCTAATATTTAATAAGTGTAAATAATACACTTATTATTTCTAATATTTAATAGGAGTAAATAATAAATATTTACTCTTAGATACAATGTTTCCATCCTATGGACCTCAACATCTTAGGTGAAATGAGAACAGCATTGCATCTGGTTCACTTACGGTGGTAAAGGGAGTCTTGCATGACTTCATACAGGTCTAGTTCATTGAAAAACTACCATAGTCAAGGTACTATTCTCGGGATATATAAAAACATTCACTACACTCATATTAGATATATTTAAAAATTAATAAGAACTTTTCATCCATTATAGTAATAAATTTTCACAATAATCCCAACAAGCACCTGCTTTCAATAACTAATTTCTTTTTTGTGGGTTTGAAAAGGAACTTTAGAAAGGTTAATAGCCTTACTAAAGTCACCAAAGAGTATGCAGCAAGGCTGTTGCTAAACCCATGCACTTAACCACCGCCCTATTGCTTTCTAAATTGTTCTGCTTTCCAGAGCGTGAGCTACTGTCAGCTGTTGGCATCATTTGTATTCTGGGAAAAGAACCCTAAAGCTGCTGAAGGTGAACAGGCATGTGGTGCCCGCTGATCTTACGTGGGCCCCATGACCTCTCCTTACTAACACGCCTTCACAAATCCCCTCCTGTGGGATTGATGTGGGCTCACTGGGCCCTGTTATCCACACTCTGGGAATGGCTGAAGTGAAGCTTATTGCCATAAGTCAGAGGTCACATGCATAATCATTGAGTTAAGAGGCTTCATTGTTCCTAGGAACGATGTCTGACCCCAGTGCCCAACGCCTGACACTCTGTTTACCCAGGTCTACAAAGAGGTTCCATGCGCCCCGGCAGATTGGAGGCTGTCTCCTGCACGTTGTTTTCTGCTACTCATCCTGCTGCCTCTGAACATCGACAACAGAGAAAAGATAGTTCCAACTTGTTTTGCAGCCTAGAAGGGAATCGTGCTTCTGCCTGTAAACTATGTTGGGTTTTCTTTGTCCATCTCAAATAAAGCCGTCGTAGCAAATTGTGCGTGTTTGTACTTCACTGATATTTCCTATGTGTTTCAGTCAGGGCTCCTTCAGAAACAAGTACCAGAATCTTAGGTCAAACTTTTTAAAAACAAAATCCTGGCTCTGGTTCTAGGAATCTCAGGGGGACCCTGGCTCCAGGCACCAGCTGCTCTGAAAGGTCCAACGCTGCTATTGCCCTCCACCTTGTTGTCCCCTGCGTGTCCTCACTTAGTTGGCCCCGCTCTCAAAGATATTTCTCCTGCCAGTTATTGTCAGCTCTATGTTTATTCGGTCACAGCATCTTTTTGTAAGGAAAGTTGCCGTCCTCTTTCCCAGAATGTTGGAGCTGAACAGGCCAGGAGGAGACATTTGCCTTTTAAGGAAGGGATTTTATGAGCTTCATCGATACATCTTTAATTGAGATGAGAATAGATTGTCAGTGAAGACACAGTAAATAGAATAAAAGCAAAGGAGAAGGGTACCCTGATATACACGCCATCAGAGTTACGAAGCCATAGCTCAGGAAAGCATCCTTCACGCAGGCACATTTGCTTTAGTTCCTGTCTTCCCCAGACACATTTTAAGGATCAGCGTTCCCTGCTTTGTCGCTGTCTTGCGTTTTGTAGTGTTACGTGCTTTCCATTTGTTTACCATCTTAGCCCCAATGAAGTCGCACAACTTGAAGCGGTTTCTTCCCCATCCCTGTCATTCTCTGCATGTCACCCAGCTCCTGAGGCCTGTGTTTTCCCGCTTGTCACTTGTCACATGAAAAGTGGGCGTGGGCCTTCCCTGCAGTCTTGGCGGGGAGCCTATGAAAGGTCCATACTTCCCAGCTCTGTGCACCCCGGTGCCTGCTTAGCGCTTGGGGCAGAAAACCAGCTTCTTCGTGCTCTTCCGAGAAGCAGACTGTCCTCCAGCAGTTTAGTGGGCTCTGTCCCCTCAGACTTCTGCTCAATAGCACCAGTGGGACAGATGTGGTTAGGCCGTCACCGGCAGCTGCAGAGCAAACCCACTCAGGAATGAAGAAGAGACTGGGCAAGCTGCCCCGCTACCCACAGGAGGGAGGGGCACATGGACACTGGTTTGCCGACAGGGAGGACTTGGGACTGGGTCCTGTGTTCAGATCAGCCACCCTCAGAGGCTGTGTCCTTTGGCAGAAGGCCCTGCTGAATGGGGGACATCTTCCCCACTCAGGCTTCCTGCCCTCCCCTCGGACACCCACAGCTCTGAAGCAGAGGCAGAGCCGCAACCCGCCGAGGTGCCCCGAGTCCTACAGCACTGGTGGTTACCTTTTCTGCATCATATTCTCCAGGTCCTCGGTCCCATTTCTGTGGAAGCATCTTGGCCACAGGAAGCCATTCTCTGTGGGGGTTATGAGTACAGCTTGGGCTTGGATTGGAGTCAGCTTCCACTTGACCACTTTGTGGCCCTGTGGCCTCGCCTCCAGAACAGCACCCTTAGAACCTCCTCCAAGAGGGCCCTGAGGACCAAATGAAACCACCAGGGCGTCCCTCACACTGGTGTGTCTCCTCGCAGGTCTGCCCTTCACGAGCATCGCCGGGGGGCTCTGGAGGATGTTGCAGGAGGCTCTCGTGAAGTCCCACCCCTCCCACGTCCTCTGGCTCTTCTTTTCCCTCTATTCTTTCCTTCAAACGCCAATCATCGTTATGTTGAAGTTAATTTTTCTCACTTCTCCTGCAGACTCAGAGATTTCTCTCAGGAGTTACAAATAGCAGCGCTCCTCAGTACTCCTGAACTCAAAGCAGATTTTTCTCTGGTGCTGATTTACCAAATGGAAATCCGGACTTAAATAAATCACCCCCATTTTGGACCTTTAAAGGGCTGGGCTCAGGCCAAGTGTCACAGAAGCACTGGCTCTTGGTGCTGTCACTTAAATCCTCTGAATTTCTTCCCCAGATACAGGCTCATTTCTTATCTCCAAGAACGTCAGAGTTGAAGCTACAACCTGTGCTTCATGCATGAGTTGAAATTCTTAATCAAGTTCTGGAAGAAAAATCAAACCCTTTTGCGGAAGAAATCTTACATGTCGAAAAACAACTGAAACATCCATTTTTTTTTTTTTTAAAGAGAATTATCCTGTTTGGCTTTTGGATATTAAGAAAGTTGGTACGTGACATGAGAGAAATAAGAGAAACAAAAAAGGAGAAAATGGAGAAGTAAGGCAGTTATTACGTTGTGGTAAGAGAAAGAGTTCTGTCCCGCAGGTCTGCTTGGTGATGTTATTTTGACTTTTCTCCTGGGCTATACTTTTTAATCTGTAAAGTGAGTAGGTTGGGTAAGATGATCTTGGAAGGTTCTGCTAATTGTTAGTACAATTAGGTGAGAAAGCAATTGATAAATTTATGATTTTATGATTGAAAAATTGCTGAGACATGACCACAAAAAAAAAAAATCCATAAGAGTTCAACCTGGGGAATAGTGATAAAAATTAGTGTACAAAATCAATAGCTTTCTTTATGTTAAAAAAAAGTTATGTATGTAATATAATGAAAGAATGTGACTCAAAAAGCAAAAATGTAAAATACAATAACTAGGAATAACTAGCAATAAAGTCCTCAAAGTATTCTGGATCTATAGGAAGAAGCTTATTTAAGGGAACCAAAAGGCTATACGAAAATAAGAGAAACACATGTTCTTAGGAAAGCTCAATAGTTGATACCATTTTTTTTATCAAACAAATCCTGTTATTTCAATTTAATGTCAGTTAACAAAACAATAACATTATGTTTTGACTTGATCAAGTAATTCAGAAGTTGTTTTGTGGGACTGAATCATTGAGAATAGCCATAGATTCTGGGAAGACCTCCTGGGAGTGGCTTTAGTTCAGATGGTGTAGGACAGGAGCAGAGGAGGGAACCCACTCCGCCCGGGGGGCACCTCAGCGCTTGGTGCCTGACACGCTCGGGCTGCTGTTTGAAGATGTCGTAGGTGACGAGTGTGGGCATGTCCTGCCTGTTCTCTGCGGAATGCCCTATTGTACCCTCACATCAAAGGAGCCCTGATGGCAATTCCTCAGAAACCTACCTGGTTTTATTTCTCAAAGTACACAGATTTAGTTTTCCAAGAGAACAGAGATCTGAATTCAGACGTAGGCCTTCCACCTGAAGCACCGTAGGCAGAGTCGAGAGGTGACTGCTTGGCATTTCTGTAGGCTCAGGAAGGTCAGGTCTGGAGGGGGCAGGAAGCACCTCTCAGGTCATGTCTGGAGTGCAAGTCTGCCTGGCCTTTTCGAGGGTGTCCAGCCCAGGGCTGAGAGTACCACCAATGAAGCTGAACAGGGCTGCAGACATGGTGAGCTCAAGTACGAGCAATCCAGTATCCTTCAGGGACGTCAGATGTGACCCACATGAAGAGTGAGCGCTGAGCCATGGATCTCGGTGGCTGGACCAGCAGGCACACAGTAAAAGCACCCTGAAAGCCATTCCTGTGACTCATAATAGAACATTGACAGCCTGAAGGACGAGAGGGTTCTCAGAAATCAACAAGAGAAGACGGGTGGCCCCACAGGAAGTAGACAAGACACACAAATAACCAACACACATTAAAAAAAAATCCTCAGCAATAATTTTAAAAGATATGTTAAGGCCACAGGAATATTATTAGTCACATATCTGATTGACAAAGTTTAAAACAACTGATGATAATCAGTACTGATGAGAATATTGAAGATCAAAGACATTTTCATACGTGTTGGTAAGAGGATAAGCAGCGAGGCAGTTTCCGATTTGGGCAATTGATGACATGTCTTAAAGCCTGAAACATGTTTAACTAGCAACATTCCATTTCTAGCAATTTATAACACGTGAGAGTCACATAAATTTCTAAAGGGGTATGTGTGGTCGGACATGTACGTGAAGAAAATATATTTAAACAAATGTCAAAGAATTATTAAATGGAAAAAAGCACAATGAAGCTAGTTATGACGTATGATTATATATTTAAATTCAAGCTAATATTTACATGATTTCATTAGCAAAGGAGAAGGACAAAAATCTCAGAATGGTAAATAGTGGCTGTCACTGAAGAGAGAGCTGTGAGGATCTTTGTACTTTTCATTTTTTAAATTTCTCTATTATTTTGAATTTTGTAATATTTTTCAAATCAGAAAAGTAATAATTTAAGTGCCTACACATGGTCTAATTCAAACTCTAGAAATAACTGGGCACATTTTCTCACTATTTCTTAACCAATATAAACTCTTTCTTTCTTTAACACAGGTTATATGGGAAGGTTATATCTGGCCCCAAACCATTCTGGATCTTCCTTTTAAGGATCCCTGGAACATCCAAACATTTTGCTTTGGAATCTTTTCCAGTCATTTCCTTACCTGTGGGGCCACCCTTACTCTCCTCTGCAAACAACTTGGCCCTGGGCCTGCCCCTGGCCTTCAGGTGCTGGGCTTCTGCCGCCCCTCAAGATCTCCAGCCATGTGGAGAGAAGAGCACTCCCCACCAGGTGGGCAGAGGGCAGGATCAGGAAGCAGGACAGAGCACAGGATAATGCCTGGCAGGCAGGCCCTTCCGAGGAAGAGCTGACCTCTGTCCCCATCCTTGGACCGCCATAACTTCCTCTGGCAGAGACCAGACGTCTAACTCTGTGCTCTTGACTCTTGCCATCAGGTGTCTGGAAGCCCAACAATGAGACTCTGCGTTTTCCTCGTGGCGTTCTGTGCTGTCCTCCAGGTACTGCCCGGTAAATACCAACTCCCTGCCCTTTCTTGTCATTATTTGCCTTTTTCTTTCTCAAAGTCAACAACCGTTGGAAAGCAAAGCACTAGGGAGCTACACAGAAGTCACCACTATACCCCAGAATCGCTTATTGAAAAGGTTGGCGAGAGGTCCTGCATTTGATCCCCAACAATCTAAGAAAAAAAGAAAACAGAAAAAAATTTTTTAAAAATGTAACAAATTCTCTTGATAACTGGCTGTTGTGACTGTGTGACATGAAAATCTCATTAGGTAGTTATCTTCTATTCCTTCCCTTCTCCCAAATAAACTGGATGACATATGGAGGCTCTTTGTGCAGGCCCTGACCAGAGACCTCTTGCCGCTCTTCCCACAGCACTGACCTTGAGTTTATCCAGGCTTCATGCAAACATCTCTTTGTTTTCAGGCCTCACCAGGGCACTCAATTTTGAAAGACCCTGCTACCTCCGGGGTGGAATCTGTCTGAAGCGTGGAACACCAAACTGTGAGCCCTTCAGAGGACCCTGCCGAGCTTTCACCGTTTGCTGCAGAATAAGAAGCTGATGGAAGGGGCCCAGTCCGGGAGGCCTGGCTGTGCCTCCACAGTGTGGGTCCCGTGGTCCCAATGGGAACAGAATCCTCCAGTCTGCCTGGCAGACTGTGTTATCATTAGCACTGATCAGAGGAAGGTCTGTTTCCAATGAAGGGGAGAAAATGCAAGAATTCAATTTATAGTGTGTTTTAAAATTCATCAAACATTTTTATTTACATAACATGTTTAATCTCTAAAACCATTTTGGTCTGTTAATGCCATTGCCGATGGCATAAGCAAAATTATGCCAATGCCATAAGCAAAATTCAACCATCTTAAATAACTTGCCAAAGATCACAGAGTTAATAAATGGAAGATCAGAACCTCAGACTCCTGGTAGCTGTTCTCTGACGTTCCATCTGAACTGAAGGGAGCTAGGGAGAGAGAATTCAGTCCTGTGGGGCGAGGAGGTCTGAGGACAGGTGGTGGTTTGGGACCAGAACTGTAGTGCATACGGTGCTGAGCAGGAGGGACCTGCAGTAGGAGTGTAGAGCCACAGGCCCGTGGTGCCAGGACTGTAGCAGGAAACCCCACTCAGAAGAGCCAGCTTTGGTATCCTGAGCAAGCCATCTCTCCATCATCAGCATCAGGGTCCTGCCTGTGGTGCAGGAGAGAGCTTGCCCACATCGTGATTTACAATGCAAGGTTGGGTGGAACAGGCGCGGAGATGGGAAATACTGCGGGGTGCTCAGGAAGCTGGGAGGGGAGGAGGAAAAAGAAGATCCGTCAGCATTCTGTCCAGATGTAAGCAACTGCATGGAAAAGAAAAGCGCTTGGCGGGCGTCACGATGACTACACAGGACACTGGGGCCCAATCGATGCACAATTAGAGAACATCTGGGGCGGGTTTGCAAATGAACCTGGCTGCTGTTAGCTACAAGATTGTGTTTGTCCCAACACCCAAAGATGCAAACATCGCCCTCTCCGGTTGTGTTCTGCTGGTGCTGACTTCCCAGGTAGCCTCTCTGCAGGGATGGGCACAGAAGTTTTGAGTATTTTCTGTACCTGTGATGTTGGTTCACATCGTGTCCTGTCAGAATGGTTTATCCTCTATTAGAAAAGGATCTGCTATTACAGAAGAGTTTGGGACCAATTAGTAATTTAAAAGTAACTCAGCCAATCCTTGGAGATCTTCACCATGAAGTTAAACCTTCCTTCCTTTCCTGTATACTTCTTTCGCCATACGCCAACTTCCTGTTATCTCCATCCTGATTCTTTAGGAAGACTTTGGCCCTGCCTGATGCTTCTATTCCTTTTCCTTCTTTCCAAGTACAAAGAGTTGGCCTGGTGATAACAGAGCTAACCCCGGGGGGCAGGGGAGGAAGGTAAGAACACTACAGGGAACCCTGGAGCTCTCCATCATGGAGAGGAAGGAAGAGAGGCTGGGCCCCAAGTATGCATTTGGTGTGGAAGTGGTGTCACATCTGCCTTGACCTTTCCACACTGAATCAGCTCAGTGACAGATGGTGCCAAGGGGCTCCCATGTTGCTTTACCTCCCAGAGAAGATTTACCAATCATTGTTGGCTTTCATTCATTCATTTTTCTCTGGAAACATTAAGCATCAAACAGAACAGTAAGAAAAAATTCCTATATTCATGGTGCTTATTTTCATGCAAGAAGATTGATGATAAAAAGAGAAATAAGTAACATTTAGAACACTACATGTTTAAGTGCTAGATTCGAAGAAGAATATCAGGGGAGAGGGATGTGAAGTATTGAGGGGTCCATGACGGATGTCCAGGGAGGGCCTAAGGACTAATACTTGAGTGACAGTCGCTTTTCAGTACCTCACTCTGCCTTGTGTGGGCAATCTGAACCTGAAACCACGCTTGATCTTGATATCCCTGGGAACTGTTAGATCCCCTGAAATAAAGAGGCAGATTTTAGAACACACTGATCTGAGATCCTACTCAATTCCACTTGGCCTTCATTTGATAGCACTGTTATCTTGACCTGTTATTTCTGCACTTATTGATTGATTTTAATTGACAAGTAAAAACCATATATACTGATGGTGAGCAACATGCACTCATTGTGGAATGGCTAGATCAAGCTACTTAATACATACATTTTCTCATATGCTTATTTTTTTTTTTTTTAACTCTACTCACTTATTAGCAAGAAGCTCGGAACAATTTTTGACCCTCCTGTAATGTTTGCCTATATATTTGGTCTTAGAGTCAGTTGCTTAAAACAATTTACAGCAGTCCTAACCCCAAGGTGCCAGGTTTCAAAAAGTGTTGCTATGTTCCCTAGATCCTGGAGCATGCTGGGACACAATGCCATTCCAAGTCAAGCAGGAACCTCTACAAGAAATTCTTCCACACATCAAAGATGACTCAGGGGCTCCCTCCACTGGCATAATGCCTTTGGAGCAGCTACCCACGTGGAAATCCCGTCACTCTTCTGCAGGGACAGAGGCCTAACACCTCAGCTGGAGTCCCAGAGTTACAACGAGGAGGAAATCTTCCAGAAGGTAGAGGCCAACAGGTCTGACTCTGGCTCATGGATGTCCACACTCTTGGTTGTGCTAAGCAAACATGTGTATTTAATAGCCTTGGCTTGTTCCTTTCCTAACCTGGACCTCCCTCAACTCTCTTGTACCTGGAGGACAGAAAAGGGAGGACCTGGAGCAGTGGTATGTGTACCTGCCTCCCAGCACAGGATTGCTCCATTTCTGTCCCAGGAAACAGGTGTCCCCCAGGTTGATGCTCTTAACCACTTTCCGTCCATGTGGAGATTGTGAATGTAGCACAGAAGCCCATACCCAGCCTTCCTTAGCCTCGGGGACACTTGTGCCCTTTGGTGTCTCGTGCTCTCTACTTTCTCTATAGCTGCTTGGCTCCTACACCCCTGTTCTCTACACAGAATACTCAGTCCATCTCAGGGATGAGCTCGGAGAAACAGGGCCAGGACTGGGGGTATCAGAGGTGCTGGGCCTCCTCCCACTCAGTGGAGAGCCCATTAAGGAGCTTGCTGCTTCGGGAGCGCAGGGTCATCCCCTGGGCTCAGGGCAGAGGGGTGTTGTAGACCTCTGCATGCCTCAGGAGGCATGGAGAGGAGCAGGAAAGAGAGCCCTTCCATTGGACTTGGAGTCACACAGTACGAAAGAAAAGTACATTTTAAATAGGTCCACAGAAGTTACATATAACTGTTCCAGAACATCCATCCCTGGCTGGAATGGATCCGTGGGATGGGAGTAAAAGAAAGTGGCAAGACACTCTCCAGCAACCAGAGGCTCTGGGCTCCTGTACTCCCATTCAGCAAGGTGTGCCAGCAGCGAGTTTTAGGAATGACAAGAGTCCAGGTCTTCTACATGCTTAGCTCCTTGGTGTCACAGCTGCGTCACCTCTGCCCTTTCTGACAAGGAGGAAATGCAGCATCGTGTTGTGATAAAATAAAAAAGTCCAGTGCTCTCACAGGTACAGCTTTCTTCCCTGTTAAATCCTTTCAGGAAGCACCGAGAGCTTTACTGAGCCTGCATCCCTGATTCTCGGGTCCCTGCAGCAGAGGGAGGAGCCAGCAGCCCTGAGTGACTGCAGCTAGAGGAGGGTGCTGCCACCTCCTGGGCAATTCTGGGAGTTTGCGCATCATATTTATAATACTAAAAATTTATTGTTTACCTAAAAGCAAACTTAACTGGGCATTTTGTGTTTTATCTGGCAACCCGGTCCAAGTCCACATTTCGTAAGTGCAAACAAGGTTCAATGCGGTGAGCCACCAAGGAGTGGGAAAATATTGAGGGAATAGGTAAAAATAGAAGGCATGCTTTCTATTCTGAAACTGCAATGGGAGGAACAGATAATCTTAAAAAGTATACAGCTGTTTGTAAAGACACGTGCAAATGTTGTGCTAATGAATAAACGAAGACTGCGGACCGAGAGAACGTGAGGAATGAGGAGCTTCGGAACTGGAGGCAGCAGAGAGCTGCATTCGAGCCTCCACAAAGGCCCCTGGTCTGGAGGGTGTTTGAGCCCAGACAGGCAGAATGTAGGAAGGGAAAGTGGCCTCAGCCCCTTCTCTGAATGAAGTCAGTAAGGCTATAAGTTCTTCAGGGCCTGGCTCTAATGTTTTCATTCTGTTTCAGAGTGCCAATCTGACTAGAAAATGTGTTTGCAACCTTTTTTTAATTTAATGGCAGAATAACATTCTAACGTGTGTATGCGTGCGTGTGTGCACGCAAGCATGTGTGTCTTGGCTATTATACATAACATTGCTATGACCACGGGGTATAAATATCTATTGCAGTCTAACCTTGCACTTCTTTTAATTATATACCCAGAAAGTGCTGGATCATACAGTAGACAACTGTTCTTCGTAGCAGCTACTATTCTACATTTCCACCAAAAATGCAGTAGAATTCACACTTCTTCACATACTCACCAACCTTGTTGTTCCATTTACTTTATAATAGTTATCTAAGTGGGCTTGATGTGGTATCTCATTGATACCTAGTCATTTTAGGATATCTGTGTGCACATTTGCTAATGGATACATATCAATGCATCACATGATTTTTAAAGTAAATGAATAAACACACACATGCCATGCTCTGATTTCTGACAGCAAGAGCTGGCAGAGTACAGCTGCCTCAGGAGTGAGGCTTCTTGTCCACTGAGCTGCCTCATAGTCCTGTGTCCGTGGATGAACTTCCCTCTCTCAGCCTTGGCTGTGGCTTGCATAACTTGGGGGCAGAGTAACCACTTATGCTGATTCTCGGAGTATTCTGAAAGAGCTTGATAAACTGTCAGGAAGAGCCTTATAAATTCTAAACCTTCATGCAAATATTAAGAATTATTTTATATCCTCTTTTGTTTTCATTAATGAAATGTGGTCTGTAGATAAATATTTTTGCATCAAGTTAAAAAAAATTAAACCCTTTAAGTTTGCCATGACTTCAATCACATTGGTACAAAGAAAACATGAGGCAAGTCACGAAGGAAATGACTGTGATCACGAGTGACTCTGCCAGGCAGAAGTTCACCAGGCAGGAACTGAGTCTCCTAAAGAGGAGGCACTCAGCCACAGGTGGCTGTTTGCAAGGCAATGAACATCCTTGGGATCCTCCAAACTACAAACAATTATAATCTTCATTTAAAAATATCTGTAGTTTGCCAGTTGTCTACTAGAGGAAAGATGCTCTCCTGAGATACGTAATGGATGTGCTAAGAGAACTTGTCACATGCCTATGTGGTAAGTGCTGTTATTCCCAGTTTACTGCTGGAAAAACCACACATTGAGTGGGGAGCTAAATAGTGTAGGGTCGCCAGGAAGCACTGGCCCAGGATTTGGTCCCAGGCCGCACAACTCCTGGAGAAGGCAGTATGTATTAAAAATTGTATTACTTCCTTTGCATTGAGATAGATACAGTCAAATGCACAAAGCTTAACTGCGCAGCTTAATAACTTCTTACGGTTGTATTTTCAAGCAAGCAAACAGTTTAAGAAGTAGCTTTGAAGCATCTCCAAAGGTTGCTCCTTTGCCCCAGGCTAAGAATATAGCTAAGCAGTAGAGTGTGTGTTCAGCAGGAGTGAGGCCCATGCCCAGCACCAAACACACACACACCCTCCTGCCCTATGCCAGTCAATCCCTTCCCTTAATCATAACCACTGTTCTGACCTCTGCCAGCACAGATCAATTTTACCTGTTCCTGAACTTTCAACAGGTAAAACCACACAGTCCACCTTGCCTACGAATTGCTTCACAGAACATGCATTTTAAAACTGTACAGTCTGATGGCTTCCCAAACAGTCATATATTAAAAAAACATTTGGATAATGTTTGAATAATACCCCTTAGTCCTTTCTTGGCTTCAGTGTGGTTGATCCTACTCTGAGCTTCCCTTTCACTGGCAGAAAAGAGAAACTGCACAATGTTGGAGAGTTTCCCTGAGTCACAAAACTAGAAGTTGGTGTTAGGTGTTACTTAATTTTTCAGTGATGTAATGCGTAATTACTCTTCATAAACATTCAAAATCTAAAAACTATACAGAATGAAAAGTCTTAACCCTTTTTCATGTCCCAGTTAGTATATAACATCTTTTTCTCAAATGGTTAGTTGTGAAATCTTACCTGATTTATTATCAAAGCAGCCCACTGCCCTCGTCCCCAGTGACACCCAGGCCACCTTCCCCCAGCCAAATGCCAATGTCCACATGGTCTCTCGGTGGTTTCCTTTCTCTGTCAAGGATTTTTTTTTCTATTCGTGCACCAATATTCTATACTTTGTGCCTGAACATCATTCTAAATTTTGACAAATAATGAAGGACACTAATATTTCTCTTTATAAAAACATTCTTGTTTATTTTGGTACATTTCCCCTGGATTGTGGATTTTAAAATCAGTTGCTTAATATCATAGAATTTATAATTTTAATCTTAAACGTCGGAGTCATCACTAGTGTGTGGGACGTGTTCACTAGCCAACTTGCCACACTTTTGAACTGCACAACAGTTTTCGCTGGATCCCATGACAGCCAGTGGCCATGAAGACTTGAAGGATCTGGCAGAGGTAAAAAGAACTCCAGCCTGGAGCTGGTTCCTGAGGGTAGTTTTGATTTCACCACTTACTAGCTTATTATCTCTGCACTCATTTTCCTCCTAATTCCTCAGGGATGATATTATAGTTAAGAAAGCTAAGGGAAGGTTGGTTCTGGTTGAAAGAAGGCCACTGTCAACCACTCCAATATGTTCGTCATGATAGGCCCTACTTCATCCCTGAGTGAAGATGTCCCATGACCAGCCATTATCAAGGGACAGGAGGGAAGACACACATCTGTTCAGGAACAAGCTATAAGCCCTGAAGGCATACCCCCCTTCTCCCTGCACACCCTGCTTACCTTCTGTTGCCACCCAGTTAATCCATATCAGTGGGTTAATCCACTGAAAAGGCCACAAGACTTGTTCCCCAATTGTCTCACCCCTGGACATTTCTGCATTGTCTCACACATGAGCTTCTGGGGGACCCCTCGTACCCAAACCACAACAGAAGGCAGCCTGGATCCTCTGGCCAAGGTGGTGTTTCCCCTATGAAAAGCTACCTTTCCCCGCGCTGTGCTCTCTGTAAAATCCAGACCTTTGCTGAGCTGAAAGGTTTCTTGGGTTCTAAGAAGTCAATTCTGAAGGAATCTCACTACTTGGAAAGCTTCTTTGGAGAGAGGGAAGTAATCAGTGTGTCTCTAAGTGCTGGTCCTGTCAATCAGCAGATGGGTTCCAGTGGCCTCTGAGCTATGTGGTCCAGTGGGTTGTGCCTACATGCCATCGTGACTCACAGTCAACGTCCTCACCCGAAATCCACAGATCTGTGGACACAGTATAGCTTACCAGTATCTTGGGGAATACTCATTTCAGTGGTTATAGGCAGAGAAACTGAGACTTAGAAAAGGAAAGTACTGGCCCCAAATCAGTCAGTTCACTAGCGGTGTGACAAAACCTGGGACTAAGTTCTCCCCTCTCCAGTTCAACAGCCCACCTCTTAAGCTTGCCCTCAGAAAGATGTGCGGTGTGGTGGGCAGGGCGTCTTTATTAAGCAGAAATCAGAGAGGGCGAGTGGTTGGTGCTAGGCCGAGCATCTGCAGGGGCTTGGCTACAGCCTGCAGCAGTGCTTGTGCCGACTTTTGCATTCTGCAGCCAGGATGGAGCACCCGTGTGTTTTCTGGTGTTTGCAGGCACCACCCATCTTTTCACATTCAAGATTTTTTTTTCTTTCACGCCCTGCAAGGAAAGAGGGATGAAGAAATGAAGCAAAATCTTGTTCATCCAAAGACACTATCATTCATTGTGCTTGGCAAGGGTGGGCAAACCACCCACAGGGCCTAAATGAACTCTGGCTGGCGTGGGCACAACCTGGGAGCTTAGAGGAGTTTTTACATTGGTAAATTATTGGAAGCAGCCGGGCGTGGTGGCTCACGCTTGTAATCCCAGCACTTAGGGAGGCTGAGACAGGAGAATCGCGAGTTCAAAGCCAGCCTCAGCAATGGCGAGGCACTAAGCAACTCAGTGAGACCCTGTCTCTACATAAAACACAAAATGGGGCTGGGGATGTGGCTCAGTGGTCGAGTGCCCCTGAGTTCAATCCCCAGGACCAAAAAAAAAATTATTGGAAGCAATCCAGGCGAATAGTATTTGAAAAGTTGATGCAATTCAAATGTCAGTGTCCTTAAGCTGAGTCTGGTAGGAAGATAGCCACGCCTGCTTGCTCATGTGCTCTTTGTGGCCATCCTCCCGCTAAAGGAAGCAATGAGCTGCTGTGGCAGAGACCACGTGGCCCTCAGAGCCCAAGGGATCTATTTCCTGGTCCTTCACAGAGAATGCCTGCTCCCTGCTGTCACCTACAGTCTTTCCTTTTCAGAGGAAGAGACTTTGGGTCAAAGAGAGCACCTGATGTGACCGCCATGGGACTTGCTTCCTTTCTCACTCAGCTCCCTAGAGAGCCTTCCTCCTCTGAGCCCAGCAAAGCCCGACCCAGTGCAGCTCTGAGCACTGAGCGCGTGAGCGCCTGGAGGAGCCCTCGGCCACGGACCCCGCCTGCAGTGGCCTCCACAGCGTGACGTCTCCTGAGTCAGAGGGCTCCAAGTGCCCAAGCTAGGGCACAGAGTGAGCACCAGACTTCCCATGCTCTCGTGCATTGGCTGGGAAGAACAGGTTGGATGGGCAGTGTAGACAGCAGCAGCGAGGGACAGAACTCACACCATACCTGACGCTGAGAGCCGGAGAAGACAGGCGACCCCACACACTTGTATGTGTGTATGCATAGGTACAGGCTCACATCTGTGTCTACATCCACATGGAGCTATCGCTATCTGTATGTGCCGGTCTATCTGTCTGTCTATCTATCCATCCATCATTAGGCTGTTCACCAAACAGGTCCAACCATTTTCTTAACAGAAAGTAGGACTGACTTTTAATCTTTTGTTCAACTGGGTACAGCCATGAGTCCTGCTTAATGATTCTGAGCAGGAGTGACATGGCCGTTCAGGGCAGGAGCCCTTAGATGCCAATGGGGACTCCTCTGAGCTCCTCCCTTTGCAGTGACCAGCAGCACTCATGGTGGCAGCTGCTTGACAGCAGGGTCTGACCCGCTACAGTGAACAGTGCCCTGTGACCTGGGTGGATTCATACCACAAGCAAAACTTCAGCCTCTGCTTTTGTAAATGCCAAGATTTGGATGTGGTTCCCATGAGTGCACCATACCACCACTGAGTTAATATGCAGAAGGTCACCAGGCAAGCTGTGGGGCCCTCCAAAAAATTTAAAGTTCAGATAAGTGGTAAATAGTCTTTTAGAATAAGCATGTCCCAAATATTTCATGGGTCATGTTCACACTAAAAGCACTCACTGTTTATATATGACATGGTTAAGTAAGTCTGTTTTCTGGGACTGTTGGCTATATTACTAACATTGTCCTTGGAACTAAACCAACTTATGCTTAAGTTTGAGTGTCTCTAATGCCTTCTCTGTAGCTTTGAACCAGTCAGTCATTCCCAAGGCCCCTCTGCAAGACAGGGATAAAATACTTGTGTTGTTGTGAGGATGGGATGGATTGTCAGAGGTCTGTGTTGTGATTGTGGGGGAGGACGTGGTCAGTAGTGCCTGCTGCTGTTGCCAGTGTCACTGATGTCTCTGTCTCCATGGAAATGGTCCCTAAGCTGTGAAGCCCCCAGTAGATGTAGCCCTCACAATACCACTAGTTAAAGGTAATCTTGGTGAAACTGTTCAATTTTTCTAAGTTCCTCGCTTCTTCCAGCCAGCATATTGTCCTCATATTACATGTTTCAGGGCATAACTGGCTTATCAATGGACTGGGTCTACTCCAGGCTCCATGGCACTTGCCGCGTCGCCCTGCTTGGTGGATTGCCAGCGTACCTGAGGCTCCCTGGAAGAGACAGATCAGGAGGAGGAAGAGGAGAGCCAGCAGCCTCATGATTGTTGGAGGGCCTGCAGGGTCTGAGGGCGGCTTTGTCTTCAGCGCACATCAACAGCAGGAGGGAATCTGGGAAATGTGAGAAATTGGAAAAGCTCCCATTCCTAGCAGAGATATTCAATCGAGGGCCTGGGTATCATTTGTGAATGTTTCTTCTGGGGGCTTAGGATTACTGAGATCCACAAAACATTGACTGTTAAAGAAAGGGGCTTCAGAGTAAGATGGCATTTTCTAATGGCTTTTCATTTTGGCTTATGACTCTGAGTTGTTTTTTTTTAGAAGAAATCATCATAAGCCATGATTTTGGGCCCCACTCATTGACTCATCCCCCTTCTGCACCACTGCACTCTTCAGCTCTCCCAGTAGGAAAACAAATAAACAATAAGACCTCGTAAAAACAAAAGCCATCCAAAACCCTTTCAGAAGTAGATGAAAGAAGGGATTGTTTTGTCCGTGAAAATCACCTTCTGTTTCATCCTGACTCACTGCCAATAATTTGTTTGCTACTCAATTTCATGAAAGACACCCCTGCTGGGAGAGAGCACCACGCCCAGCTCGTGCACAGACCACAGCGGGTAAGACATCAGGGGCCAGAGAATTTCTTACTTCAGGTACTGCCTCAAGGTGATCTTGGGGTAAAAGAGTTAAGCCACATAAATAAACAAATAAGACATCGACATCCCTCTTCATCTCTTTCCTTTCTCCATGTTTTAAAAAATTATGTCGTCTTCACTGTACTGTGAGTTTTCAAAGTAGCAAGTACTGTTTTATTATTTCACAGTTTCAGCACCCTGATTAGTCCCTGGTGTAGAGAATGTACTAAAATATTTATTTAAAAAAGTAAGTTACTTTCATGAAGGAATCAATACATGGATAAATAACTAGATGGATGGATGGATGGATGGATGGATGGAAGGATGGATGGATGGATGGAGAGGGGAAGGAAAAAATAAGAAAGGAAGTGCTATAGTCTGAATGTTGGAATGCCAAGGTGAGGGCATCAGGAAGTGGGGACCTTTGGAGTGATTGAGTGACAGAGTCAGAGGCCTCATAAATGGAAATTGGTGTCCTTTGTGTGAGGCCCAGAGGAGCTCATTTTCCTTTTCTGCCATCTGAGCAGAAGGTGTCGTCTGTGAACTAGGAGGCTGACTCTCACCAGACACCAAATCTGCCCATGCCTTCATCTTTAACTCCTCCACTTTCAGGACTGTGAGAAATAAGTTCCTGTTGTTTATAATCTGCTTTGTCTGTGATGGTTTTTTTTTTTTTTTTTTTTTTTTAATAGCAGGTTGAAGGGACTAAAGAAAGAAAAGAAGAAGAGAGGGAGGGAGGGAAAAAGGGAGAGGAGGGAACTCAAGGTACCCAGACTTCCCTATTTAGCTAACAGTGGTCACCCTACATCAACAATCCACACCACTGTTAAGAGTCAAAGTAGAGTGCGGCTGAGATGCAGAAATCAAAGGAACCATTCAAGCCCCAACGTACGCTGTGGTTTTAGGGAGGCGGGTGGAGACAAAGAAATGTTGCCCAACAGTAGAAAGCCCTGTGGAGTCAGATGAGCTGGAATTCAGAGTGTCTGCTCAGCCACGCCTTAGTTGAGAGGTTTTGTGCAAATAACTTAACTTCTAAGGTTCCCCATCCTCCTCTGCTCATTGGCTTTGTTTACATCGCCAACTTCTTACTCTCTGGCTCAGGGAAAGGTCCTCTGTGGAGCTAGCAGAGGTGTGCTTTATCTGGATCACTGAGGGGGGTTTCAGCCTCAACTGGCTTTTTAGGCACCTTCTGGATCCTTGAAATCACACAAGATGTTGATTCCTTCACCAAGTGCTGGGATATGTCAGAAAAATGCTGAAATTTAAAACTAAATGAAGACAAATTATGCCTTTTGGGGCCCATGAAATTAGAGATTGTAGTAAACTCTTGACCTTTCGGTGTGAGAGAAAGATGGTCTTAGAAAAGAACTAGAATTGTGGACATAACACATAATTCCTCATTGAATTTCATTCATTAAATGTTATAATAGCTTAATAGGTTTCCATACTTAATAAAATAATACTGAACTTCTTCTAACTGTCCCTCTCATACGAATTTTTTAAAACACCTCTTATGCACCAGAATCTTGAACGTGGGTGCCCAGCCCACATGAATTCCATCTGAGATGCACACTTTCTTTAAGCAAGTCAAGGCAGGTCAGACATCCAGTGCTGGAGCCTGGATTTGAACCTTCTCATCCATTTCCAAAATGGGAATGCTTACTTTACAGTTTTTCTTGCCAAATAAAAGAAGAATATTTGCTGAATGAAAGAACATAGCTATGGGGAGATAAATTAGACTGTGTGTGTATGTGTGTACATGTGCACGTGAGCTTTCAAGGTTAATACCTAGAGTGTGGCATTTACAGGATGAGTGAGGGGTCATGAATTAAGGGTTGTCTCAGTTGCCCTTTCCTACCAAAGCTTGTGCCAGGCTAAGTCATAGTGGACTGAGTGGATAAAGTCTGGTGCTTCCTAAGCAGGGTCACCAAATACCTTATCATCTGAAGAGGAATATGTCCCAGAAGGCAAGGGTTAATTATTGGTAGTTACTGTGGGAAGAGACATAAACCTGGGCCACCTTGCTGCTGTGTCCCTAAGAGAAGCTCTCTACTAGTGAGCACCTGTTTCTGGCCTCTGTGCTGTCAATTAGCCAGAGCCTTAGGGTCAATCATCCTTTTTCCAACTGCCCATCACCATCCTGGAAATGGCCAGCAACCCAGTGACTGGCCATGGGGTCTTCCAGGACATAGTCATGGTGGGCGGCATGCTGGTTTGTCTTTCCAGTTCATCCTTTCTCAACCCAAAGGTGGTGGGGGAATATGATTAGAGAAAGTTAGTGGCCACGCCAGCAATCTGGCATGCATGGCTTCAGAGTCAGGTCAGAAACACTGCCACCTGGTTCGTGCCTTTCACTTTCCCATCCCTGTACAGACGGTACTGCCACTAGCAACTGTTAATCCCAGAGAAGAAGCCAAGAGGGTTGGCCTGTTTACCCTTCCTTGGGTATAAAAATGGACCTGTTGTCTTTTAGAAAACTGTCATCTCACCAGGATGATGTCAAGTCATTTTTAGAACAAGGCTGTGGCTTCTTTAATACTTTGGGCCAGGCATTGCCCACTGCACTCTGAGAGGCCTGGGGGACATGTCAGCTGCTCACCCTCACCATCTATCTGAGCACACCCACCTGCTGCTTGCTGGCTCCTCCCCAGCCTGCTGTCCCTCTGACCTGCACTGACCCACACCTCCTTCACCCTTTTCCTTAGATCAACTCCATGGCACCCTCAGTGCATGATCTAAGTATGTTTCTGGCATTCTCTGTAGGTGCAGAGCAATTTAGAAATAAAATGTCTCCGCGTCTGAAATTCAGTTGGCACCTGGATCTCTCACTGAGTAGCAACCTATTTCAGTTCAGTGATCTGACCTAAAAGAGGAGAAGAGCTTGCAGTAACCTGCTGAAGAAGTCACACTTGGTTCCACGCAGACGCTGGGAGGAACCTCAGCCATGGAACTTTCATCATGATGAAGATGATGCCTCAGTCCACGTAGAGACTACCACAGCAAACACCTTCGACTCAGTAATTTGTAAGCAACAGAAATGTATCACATACGGTTCTGGGAAGTCCCAGATGCAGGCACCAGCAGATTCATGCGTGGTGATAGCCTGTTCTCATGGATGGTGGTGTCTGGTTGTGTCCTCCTGAGGTAGAAGGACAACAAGTCCCTTCATAACGGAGCCAGCTCCACTCATGAGGGCTGCCTGCATTGCCTGCTCCTTTCCCCCAAGCCCTGCCTCCTAACACCACTGCCCTGAGGATCATGTTCTAATGTGTGAATTTGGGGAGACACAAACATTCAGACAAAGCACATGAGATAATTATGGTAATAATTATCACAGTATACACTGAGAGCTTTGGTCCATATTCCCAGCTCCTGTATCTCTACAGGGAACAATCCCCTGGGCTGCCTCCTGTCCCTTCTGCGGCACAAGATCTCTCTTGAAGCTTACCTTGCAGTTGGTTCCTCCACCCTCGGCAGGCTGTGTGTGTGTGGCCTGTCCTTTGAGGCATGGGCACCTTCAGGTGCCCATTACTACATAATTAGGGGTCAGGCCAACAAAGGGCAGAGGGAGGGCTGAGCAGGTTATTCAGGATGCATTATGACCCTTCAACAGAAGTCAGGCCTGAGTGCCTTAGTAGCATCTGGGGAAGGAGGCTGGGAGGAAGTGGAGGCTCTGGTTTCACTGAAGCTGAGCAAAGAGCTGCAGTAATAGCTGAAGGGAGAAACACTGTGAATGGGATGCTTGTTTTCAGTTTTGATAGACCTGGGAGAGGGGCATGAGAGCAGAGCAGGTGGGTGAAGGCGCTGCGCAGCCCGTCCATGAGTGAGGGGAGAAGCAGGCTCTGCAGGCCAGTGTGAAGCCCAGTCTTGCTCCAGAGCGCAGGAGTGACTCGTTAGCTCCACGATTCACACGGGAAAGCAATTCCCTGTGTCCCTGAAACCAGAACCCGCTCCCTCCTCCCACACAGGAGTCAGAAGGCATGGAATGCAGTTACTGTAAAACACCAGCAGATCTCACAGGGCCAGGTTTATAAGTTCAGGAAAAAATGGAACTCTAATCATGAAGATAATAAAAGTTCAATAAAATATAAAACCAAATTATACTTAAAATTGGATGAAGTTTAAAAGATACTAAAATAAACTAAAAGGGAAGAATAAAGGAGGGATGTAGGAGGTGAGACTAAGATAAAATGAATAACAAGGAGATGAAAAGCTAGACACATAAGAGGAAAAAAGTATTATTAATGAACAGGAACTCAGGGAGGAAAATGAAAAGTGGGAACTCTGAGAGTGAGGATAAGGACTGGAAGCCGCAGGAGAGAATGGAGGTTGAGAAAGAGACGAAACAAAGCCCTAGCTGGAGGCAGCCCCAGAGTGAGCAGCCTCCCTGAAGGACGAGCAGCCCCAACCCAGGGTGTCTTCTCTTCTGCTGCTCTCTGGGTTCCTGGAGGCCTCGGCAGCTGACCAGGGTGTGACCTGGCCTCCCTGCCCCTCCACTATGCCGGGTAAGGAGAAAATGGACAGATCAGTGTCTGCTGGAATTTTCTAAAGTGCATGAAGACATCAGGGGTGCACAGATCTGCACCAATAGAAGGAAGGCTTGCGACGTGGCCATGGGTGACAGCCAGGCCCCACCACACGGCTACTGTGGAGGAAGGGCCAGCAGCAGGCAAGGGTGGTGCTTGGCGGGGGGCCTGTGCCAGTGCTTACCGTGGTCCTTCTTCACCGTCTTGTCCCTCACCCCTGCTCCATTGTGTCCTCTCTCCCCTTCCCACCAACATCTCTTTCAACCCAGCATGACACGCAGGCATGGGGTTTTAATCTGGTTTTGGTTTAGAGTCTCATGACTGAGGCTCTCCCCGTTTCTACCTTCTGTTAAACACTGGGGCTGAACTCCTCTTACTGCCTCGCTTTTACCTCCTCTCTTCCTTCTTCTCCTTTCCTCTTTCTCATTTTTATTCTGTAAATACTATTGAATAGCTTCTGTGTGCCAGCCCCTGGGCCTGGCATCGAGGAGGTCTGAGAGGGTATAAAGAGATGTGGCCCCTTTTCTCAGAGTTTCACAGACGGCAGTCCCTAACATCCAGCAAACGTTCACATGAAGAAATGCATAGGAAAAGCTGAGGGAAGTGCTCTGAAGGTCATGGACACAGTTCTTTGAGACTGAGTTCAGCCCAGGATCGAGGAAGCTTCCTAGGAGATGTGACTTAGGCTGAGGGTGAGGGGGAAGGTCACAGACATAAAAGGGATAGAGACTGGAAGGCCTTCCACAGGGTTGGGAGGCCATGTGTCAGGGTGGAAGAGCGGAGGCCAGTGCAGGAGCACCACTCAGAGGGAGGCAGGTCGCAGAAGTGGGTGAGAGGAGGTGGTCATATCTGCCATGTTACTGTCTCAGTTGAATTCTGAGCTAAGGGAAACCGTTGAAGGGCCTTGGGAAAGTTTGTATTTTGAAAATATGATCTTTAAAATATGATCACGAAATAATTTTCCATGTGAATAAGGAAAAGATTAATAAAATTTTGCTTGACTTCCAGGCAATGAATCCTTGTACGACAGTAGTAAAATCCAAAGGATGTGATTGTTAGTCTACTTCAAATGTATTGGGAGATGCGTTTTAGGGCAGGAGTCTTCTAGGGACCTGTGAAATCGTAGAACAGCATGCCCTGTACCTCAGCCTCAAGATAGGCCTCTGCAGAATAAACCTCAGTGTGCAATTGGAAACAGGAGACTTTCACCTGACATTGTGCCCAGGACCACCTGAAGGGGAGGAGCTGGCAGATGCATCAGGGGCATTTGTGTGAACATACATGAAAATGGGTATGATTGTCAATGTGTCATCCACTTTCTGTTATTCTGTCTGTGGCTCATTACACACATCTAGGATTTAGATCTTTGGTACTGTATCTTTTATTTGTGCTGCACATAATTTTTTGGTAGTGAAATAAGACAGTTTAAGAAATAAGTATTCTTCAAAGGCGGGGGAGAGGAGTACAGAGGACACAGGGGCAGGAAAGACGGTGGAATGAGATGAACATCAATGCCCTAGGTTCATGTATGGCTGCACATGTGGTGTGACTCTATATTGTGTACAACCAGGGAAATGAAAAGCTGTGCTCCATTTGTGTACAATGAATCAAAGTGCATTCTGCTGTCATGTAGACCTAATTAGAATAAATGTATTTAAAAAAGAAAAAAAGAAAGACTGAAACAACCATACAAGTCCAAATAATTGAGATTATATTGTATAATAAAAAAAGAAATTATTTATTTATTTATATTTTTTGGTACTTGGGATTGAACCCAGAGTTGCTTTACCACTAAGCTACATCTCTAATGACTTTTATTTATTTTGAGAGTCTCTCTACATTGCTGAGGGTCTCCCTAAGTTTCCCAGGCTGGCCTCAATCCTACAATCCCCTGCCTCAGCCTTCTGAGTTGCTGGGATTACAGGTTCACGCCACTGTGCCTAGCTCTTAAGACATAGTTTAACAAAAACAATAACAAAAAGCCATAAAGAAACACTGAAGTGATTTGACATTGAAAATCAAAAGTATTTATTCTAGGATGTTCTCTAAATAGGGAGAGTAAGATGAAGACTTATAAATTATTAAATGTAACCATTTAGAGTAACAATGTAGATTTGTTTGTTTTTTAAGTGCTGGAGATGGAACTCAGGGCCCTGCTTTTGCTAGGAAAGCTCTCCACTAGAGCCTCACCGCAGCCCCAGTGTCAGTTTTGCTTTAAAACAGCACTAAATGTCCGTTTTTCATAGCTTCTGTAACTCTGCCTCACTTCTCTCTCATGAGAGCAGTGGGACCAGTAGGGCCCTGAGGACTTTCTGCTGTGATGAAAATGTTCAGTGTCTGTGAGATCCAACATGGCAGCCATTGGCCCCATGTGTCTATTGAGCACTTCCCATATGACTGAGGAACTGAATTTTAATCTTTATTTATTTTTCATTAATTAAAAATTAAATCATGCCTGTGTCCAGTGTCCACTAGAACAGTGCAGACACAGACGCAAGAGCAACATGCAATCTCCAGAGTGGACTGTTCTTGGTTTTGACCACAGTGGACTGTTTCTTGGTCTTCTCTTTTGCTTTCTTGCTACCTCTTGGAGTACCTGGCACACAAGACACGTAGTATTGGTGAAACATTGATAGAAACAGTTTCCAATTGGCTATTGCTGCCCTTTTGAATTCTTTCCCCCCATGATTTGTGAATTGTCTCTCCTGCTTGGCAAGGACCAAACTGGTAGAATGCTAGAGCTGGAAGATAGCAGAGACTTTCTAGTTCAGGAGAACGGAGGGCTTGGTTCTTGGGCCATAATAATAACTAAATCTTTCAGGGGTGCTGTGTTGAGAATGATTCTGAAGCTACATGCAAGTGTCTCACAGACAGTGAAAGGCAGTCAATGTATGCATCACAGAGCAGCAGGGGCTGTGTAGAGGGGTCCCCTTGTTTCTGTTATCACAATGACAAAGCAGACCACCCTAAACTAATTCTTTTAAAAAACAATTACTTTATGATGATCTGCTGTGGTCCTGGGATAAGTTGGGCTCAGTTAGTTGTGTGGGTAGGAGGGTTGCCCTACAACCTACAACTGTTGTCAACAGTCAGGTAGGTAGCCAGGCTGAGATCTCCAGGCTGCATCCCTGTAAGCGTGGGTTGAGGGGAATCCAGCAGCTGGGGATTGAACAGCAACAGCTCTGTGGGCACTTTATTGTTCCTCCATCTGATCTTTCCAGGAGGCCTCTCAAATATGGTGACATCAGGGTAAGCCAGGTTTCTTGTGCTATATAAAGGCCCTCAGGGCACGTGTCCTGAGAGCCATGTGGCAGCTTTCCAACCTTTATGATGTCATAGGTCCTTCAGTGACACTTGACACTCCCAGCTGAGGCAGTCCTGAAGGCCTCCGCCTCCTGGGGGAGAAGGGCAGGCTTCCAAAGTTGCGCATCTGAGAGGATTGGTGGCGTCTGTGCTGGACCAAGATGCCAGAAACAAATCAAACTCAGACTGACCTCCCTGACCATTCGAGACCAGCTCTACTTTGAAGAGTCTGAAGTTGAAGCTGACTTACCACAACCAAGAGGCCAAGGCCATGCATAGACGAGCCCCACTTGGCTGTGGGAGTGGTCCAGACACACTCTTCCCACCCTGGCCTTCGCAGCCTGCAGACTATGGCCTCAAAGAGGAAGTAGAGAGTTCTTTTGATTTATTTCTTTTCTTGCAGACAGTCCACAGACACAAAACAGGTACATGCCTAAGTGGCCCTTTCTCACCAATCCTAATGAGAGTTTTCCTTACTTAGGGCCAATTCTGTAAGAGGTAGCTTAGCAGATACAGTAGAATGAAGAATTGGCTGCAGTCTTTAAAATTAACATAGGTTTTCTTTTGTCTTTCTGACTCATAAAAACACTCTGATGTATTTAGTTTTACCCATTTACTAGATGAGAAAACAGAGTTTAGAAGATTGAAATAACTCATATATTTTTGACTCCCTTTCTGCACAAAGTAAGTTGTCATAAAAATTATAGTATTGAAACTCTAAGAGCTGAAATTCATGGGTCATTTACTCTGTGCTTTCTGCTTTCTTCCAAATATCATCTTGCTATGCTTCTATAAATAGTGTGAACCCAAGCTCAGAGACATCTTGGGATCCTTCTTTCCTTTTGCCTCTAAATCATACAGCCAAAGCTCCCATCCTTGATGAATTCAGGTAGGCAACTCTCTAATATTTCGGGGAAGACCCAGTACACGCTAATACTCACCAGATCCTGCCTTTGAACATTAAGGACCACATCTCCTGAGCCCTCTGGCCACCCCACCCTTCTCTCCTGAGCTGTTTCTTCCTCCTGCCTCTGATGTCTGTTGTGGCCCCACAATTAACAGAGCATTGTATGAGCTTTTGGGAACAGTGCGTGGATTGGGTGTCAGTCTCTGCATGGAAGAAAGAAAAAAAATAGCCAAGGATACAAGAGTTCTTTCTTAGAGGATCATGCCATTCTCTGTCACTTCCTCAACTAGACCCTACCCCAGTCAGTATCTCTTCTCCAGCATTCCCTATAGGGGATCAGAAACTTCCATCCTCCAAATATGCCATTTTTGTATAAGGATTATTCTGAACTGAAGAGAAATGAAAGAGAAACATCAAAGGTCAAGAGTTCTCCACCCTGTTTGTTTAAGGTAGGCTTGGACTCCTCGTCACCAGAGGCCACTCTAGGCTCTAACCTCCAGAGAGGAATGGGGAACGTTGGCATAGCAGCCCTGACGGAAGCAACTCTGATCTTCCATTCCTCTGCCCACAGCTTGCTGCCCCTGAAAGTCCACACACCTTTTCCATCTTGTGGTTGCCTCTCTACTGAGTGTCCTTCTCAGAGAGGCCATGTGAGCCCCAGGCTCCAGCCCCAGGCTCCAGTCTCTCCTCCTGTGGTCTGTCTTGGGCAGGTGAGCACCGTACATGTGAGTCACCTTCACTCTTGTCAACCTGTCTTTTACCAGTTTAATTTCTGGCACACCAACCTGGAACCCAGGAGGTGGAGGAAAGATGTTTTCCTCCTGGTTCTATCTCGGTAGCCTCCATAACAGCCTTATAGGAAACAACTATAGGTTTACTTCTTAAAAATGTAGATTTAGCTCTCACTTTGCTTTACCTACATATTATATATGATCCCATGGGCCTTATCTTTCAAAACCAATTGGCCGTTGTGTTTGCTTAAACAGAAGATTGATCTTCTCCTTAAATGGAAGTTAGTCATCTGCCTATTCCTCAGGAATCACAGAACTGTTAAATTCACCATTCTTTCCTTTTGACCAATTATGGAGTCATTCCATATCACACTTGAGGATGAATTCAATATTATAATCCTAATGTAAATTCACTGAACTAGTAAATGCCCTCCCATACAGGCTCTGCGATAATAAAAAGTAACTCCCTTATTTTCTATATTGTTTCCCCTCTGCTGCGCCAGGGATCTGTTAGAACAAGGATTTGATTACATACTCTTCTGGTATTTCATTTAATGCCAGAAGAGGTATTTCCAGTCTGTGAGAATGGAATCCTTATTGAGAAGTTTTAGAGAATTCAAGAGATTATTTGTGAACCAAACTGAATGCAGAAGTATATAGTGTATATATTGACGAAAGAGCTATTTAAAAATCTGCAGCCAGATGCTTAAAATTGTGTGGATGTGGATTTCATAACTGTTAAACTCTGGAGAGAGAAGCATGGCCACTTTCATCTCTGTCCTCCTGACCCGTGTTGTAGTCCTACGGGATCCTGTGCTGTTATCCTCATTGAATTGTGTCTTCATGAGGATATTGTCTCCTACCAACATGCTTGATTTAAACTACAAATGTAGTCAGAGAAAACCTCAGCAACTCAACCATCAGTATTATGTCATGGGGGTGGGGATGGGGTCCTGGCCTTCAAGGACTGTGTAGCTGAAGAGGAGATTTAAAGCAAGCCCCAGTGTTCACTGAAGGCTGGAAATGGGCATCTGTCGGGAGGAGCAGAACCATGTGCCACTCAGAGGAAGGGAGATGTCATTTTTTTGGTAGGTTGGAAATGGCTCCATCAAGGGAGTGGGATGTGAGCTGGGTCTTGATCCATGATCCAGTCGGAATAAGAGGTGGTATTCCTGTAGCTGGGAGCAAAAGGAATAATGCATAGGTGCTAGGAAGAAGAAAGGCACCTGGGAAGGCTGGGGACCAGCTTGCTGAGAAGTCTATAGAGGCTAATAGATCACGATCAACCCACATAAATGTTAGGTGCTGTGGAGGCTCTGAAGGCCAACGCGAGGGTACCGATTCGTAGGTAGCTGCTAAGGGTCTCTGGCTGCCCTGCACGGATCCCCACACAATAACCAGTCACCGGAGGTCAGGATCTCTGATTTTGAACAAAGTGATTTAATTGAGTTGACATTTTGGAAATAAACCTGAAAGAAACCGTTCTGTCTCCATTGTGACCTCAGCAGTGGTCACTTTATCCCCGTTCCCATCTTCTTTTGCAACATTTCTGGTTAAGCAGGTCACACTTGCCAATCTCCTCCCAGGTGAGAGGGCATCTCATCTGTATACAAAAGCCTTTGCTATTGTGGCACCAGCGGGGCAATGATGGTGGACTGTCATGATCTGACAAAAGGAAAGCATAGGAAGAGATGTGAGAGTCACCAGAGCCACTGTGGGAAGATTCAGAACCAAATAACCACAGTTCCTGGTAAAGCCTTTGGAGACACGCTTATCTTCCAAGGATGGGGCACCTGCTCGCCACGATCTCACATGGAATTTGATTCCTTGTCCAAGCAACATGCCCAGGGTGCCCAGCAGGACTGTCAGTCCCCACCTAGAGGAAACAGGCTTGGGGCTGCAGGAGGGCGGTGCTGCAAACAGGGCAGCGTGTCCCAACTCCAGAAAAGCATCTGCGTGCATCCCCTCCCCCCAAACCGCTGCAGCCTCTAGTGTGGGAAGAGCGACGCAGCAGGAAGGTCACCGGTGTTTTATAAACATCGAGTCATCTGGGCAGAATTCAGTTACCCAAATTTGACATTTCTTATTTCTGCTCTTTATTTCTGTTTCTTCTTTCTCTCTCCCCTCACTTCTTTCCTTCATTTTCCTTTCTTAATCTCTTTTTTATTTCCCTGCTCCCCCTTTTCTACTACTGTAAATGCCAAGACAAGATAAAGGAATGGATGGCAACCCTGTGAATGTCCCTGTGGCTCAGGGGTGTGATGGAGAAGGAAGAGCTAAGCAGGTGGCTTCAGAGTGAAGGCTCCCACGGGACCTCGAAAGGGCTACAAGGTGCAGGACGAGGTTCCCTGGTCCCATTAGGAGTCTCTGGGTGGCCCACAAGAGAAACTCCACTGCTTAATTACATATAAAAGGATGTACTTGTCAAGGCATAGCCTGAATCTCTGTCATTTGAAGAGGCACATGGCTCATGCCTTAAGCACAGGTGCCAAATCTCTCAGTGAGAAAGTGGAGTGGCCTTCCAAGCTGTCCAGTCCATCAGGGGGAGTCATGGAAGAACAGAAGTCCTTTAAGACCTCACGCACCTTGAATGCTAAGGGGACTAATAATCCGGTCTGAGAAAGGAGTCCTGAGCCACAGCATAGCCTCAGGCTATTTCAGTCCTCTAGTCTCTCTGATCTATCTTACCTGAAGCGCCCAACCAGAACAAGAGTGGCAACATGAAGAGAAGATAAAGAATCCTCATGGCCAGCTGGTGAAGCCGACGTGGAGCTCAGGATGAAGAGCAAGGTGCCTTTGTTGTGCTTCATACAGACTGAAGGAGCGCGGTCACTGGCCCAGTCGTGTTTTGCAGTTCCATCCCGGTGACACAATAATCAAAGCACAAAGTCATTGCTTCTGGAACACAGGCATGTCACTAAGCCTCTTAAGGACATATGCCTCCAGAAACCATCTTCCTACTTCCTTTGGGGATTCAGAAGTTTGCCCACAAATGGATTTTTTCTGGAAGTAGATACGGGGCGGGGGACTGGTCTGTTTTTGTTTTTACCTGGTACCAATCTTAGGACCAGTGACTTGGATTTCATTTGTTTCAATTGTAGATTTTTTTTTTTTTTAAGCTAGTTCCTATTCTCTCAAGGGACAAGAAACAGAATGAAGCCCAAAGGATATTCAGGTGAGTATAAGCTGGACATGAATCAGGGCTTGGTCAGACTGAGAGTGTCTGTGCACACTCTTGGAGTTTGGATTGCACAGAGCCGGTTAATTTTTGGTCGTAAGAAAAGAAAGATGAGTTAGTTACCTCCAACAGTTAAATGACCCCATGGCAACTGGATTTTCATGTAATATTAAAATTCTTAAATCCAGCATCTTATAAAAATAAGACTTGTGAAAATGTAAGTTATATTGTGAATTAGGATGGTGTCTCATTTCTTATCTTTAGAGAAAGAAAAGGTTGTGATAAAATAACCAAATGGCTAGTCACCTTTTAGAGTCTCTAACATTTTCCACGTAGATAAGGATTCTAGGAATGTACATTATGACCTGGGGTTCTTTGGGGGTTATGATCATTCATGTCCAGGACCTGGGTGGCATTTGAAGGAATTGAGGACAGCTCATTGTTCGTGAGGCAGCAGTTGGGTGTACTATTTCTAGGATAGCCCTCTGGGGCTATGTGATGGGTTAGTAAGGAATTAATTGTTGATTTGTAAGAAAACCACAGTGGTAGAGAAGTTTATCCTCTGTCAAATTTACTGGAGAAATGCTTTTGGGGTGAGATCTTCTGGAGATGTGAAATCACACGCTCTCCACCTCCACCCAGGACTGAACCTGTCCATAACAAATTCCAAACCACGAATGAAATAAATGGGTCCTTCATATAACACTGAGCTCCGGCCACCCATGCAGGAGGAAAACTTGACCTTGGGGACTTCTATGAAAAACAATCATAAAGTGTTGTACAAGATGTTTTCTCCATTAAGTAAATGTTAGTGTAGATCTTTTGTGCTAATGGTTTTTTGTTCAGTGCATGATTTGAAGCTAGTGTTTTGTTTTATTGTTTTTTTTTTTTTATAGGTCCTGGGGATTTAACTCAGGAGTGCTTTACCACTGAGCTATATCTCCAGCCCTTTTTATTTTTTATTTTTAGACAGAGTCTCATTAATTTGCTAAGTTGCTAGGGCTGGCCTCCAACTGTTATCCTCTTCTTTCAGTCTCCTGAGTTGCTGGGATGAAAGATATGTGCCACCAAAACCTGCTGACACTAGTGGTTTCTTGTTGCTGAAGTAACTGATCGTCTTAAGTACAGTTTAAGTGTTTAAAACAACACAAACTCATCTTACTGCAGTTTGGGGATGAAAACCCCCCAAATCAAGATGTGGGCAGGAGGACAGTGCCCTCTTCCAGGGGCTGTCAAGGTCTGTGTTTTGTTTGGCCTTGTGGCCTTTTCAAGCTCCAGAGGTACCCACATTCCTTGGGGTGCAGAGTCTTTCGTTTTCAGGGCCGGCTGCAGCCAGGGTATCCTCTTTGCGGCCGTGACTGACGCTGATGGTGCTGTGTCCCTTTTCCAAGTTTAGTCATCCTAGGGGTTACATTGTGCCCACCCAGATAATCCAAGAAAATCTCCCCTTTGAAGGCAGGTTTGGTTCCCTCTGCTTTCTGACCTCTCACTGGCCTCATGGGACATCCCAGACCCTATGGATTAGTGTGGTCGTCTTGGGCAGTCATTACCACACCTAATAAAATCCAGCTCAGTTGTATGACAAATAAATACTTTGGCCAAAAAAATGTCTTTAAAGAGAGAAATCTTCATGATTTATATTGTCATCAGATAAAATACAGGAGGACTAGTCAAATGTCAGTTTCAGATAAACCAGGCAATTTGTTTTAGTACCAAATATCATACGAGGTATATCACACAACTTCAGCGGCTGTTTATCTGAAATTCACATTTAACTGGATGTCCTATATTTTTATTTATTAACTTGTCAATCTTAGTGATTTAGTATTAATAAAACAAAGGCATATATATATTCTAAGTTGTTCATCTGTGAGAGAAAGCCAAAAAAGAATTTATGTTTAAAGTTACATCACAGGTCTCTTTTTAAAGTTCCTTATAGTATAATCACCCCCCAAGTGGCCCGGTAATTACATATCTATCTTTTTATTTCTTTAGTGGCTTGTCATTATCTTCCTCTGATCAAGGGCTTCACTTGAAATTATCCTCTTTAAAGTAACTCCTCCATCTTAGTCAGGGATAGGAGTCAGAGTGAAATGTTTATAGTCCCAGGAGAGCTGGGTGATCTGCAGACTGGCTGGCAATCTCTATTTCTGCACAGATTTTCCTTTCTAACTTAAAAATAATAAATGATAATTCTAGAACTTAAGGCATAACAACTGAAATGAAGATAGCAATTGACAGGCTTAACAGCAGATTGGCTACAGCAACAGAGAGGATCCAAGACTTGAAGTACATAAGAGTTGATGGAAAAATCTCCATGCCAAAGTTACAGAGAGAGAAAATACCAGAACATACAGAAAATAGCATAAAATACATGTGAGGCTGTGATGAAAGGAGGAAGGCTGGAGACACAGAATGCGCAGCAGCAAGATTTGAGGACTAGGTTGGCTGAAGCCATTCTAAAACCAGCCAAGTCAGCAATCAGCATCATCAAAGAGATCTGAGGACACCACCACCAGGACATACACTGTGGTTTAGATGTGAGGTGGGTGTCCCCCGAAAGCTCATGTGTGAGACAATACAAGGAAGTTTAAAGTGAAATGATTGGGTTGTTATGACCTTAACCTAATCAGTGCATTAATCCCCTGATAGGGATTATCTGGGTGGTGATGGTGGGCAGGTAGGGCAGGTAGGATGCAGCTGGAGGGGGTGGGTGATTGGGGGTGTGCTTTTGTTCTTGTTGAGCTGAGTAGTCTCTGCTTCCTAGTGTCAAGTTCTGAGCCACTTTCTTCCACCACACTCTTTGGCCATGATGTTCTGCCTCACCTCAGGCCCAGAGGAATGGAATCATCTGTCTATGGACTTAGACTTCTGAAACGGCGAGCCGCCAAATAAACTCTTCCTCCTTAAAGTCGTTCTTGATCACAGTGACAGATAAGTTGACTCCAGCACATACAAAGCCAGTGGAACCTAGCCTCATCATGGACGAAGTGCTTTGCCATCTGCATATCTGGTTTAAACACAGCTGGAGCAAAAATCAAGTGCTGCTTTGGTATGAGTTAGCCAGATGAACTTCATACAAATAATTATCTTCTTTTTCCCTTCCTCGATACTTCAGCACTAGGACAGGTGTCATTCCCAAAGCGTAATAGCTTTAGAGCATTAGGGGAAGCCATGCATGGTGGCTTTTGCAGAAAACAAGCCCTTAGGGTGCTCCTGTTTCTGCATCTAAATTGCACCCCTCCAGCTCCAGAGACGCATGCAGGCGCGTGTCCCAGGGCTCCTCGAGATCCCCCTCGGTACTTGTCCCCACTCCATTCCATCCACACTCCTGCTCGCCTCTCCTCCAGAGCCTTCCACTGCTCTCCTTCCTCATTTGCTTTGCCCCTAGCGTGATGGAGGCTCTCTGGCTGTTTCCAAGATTTCATAACCACAAACGGTTGAGTGAGACAAGATTTTGCAAACATTTTATAGGTGGTTCTTGCACAGAAATGTTAATGTTGGAAATGGGGCTTCGTCCTACCTGGGGCTGTCCAGCTAGCCTCGGTTGTCCACTCTGCCAGGCTACGTCTTGCTCTCACGTCCCTGCAAATCTTTCCTTTTGGAACCTGAACTATTTCTTTCATTTTTAATCTCCACGGCCCAAGCCTCCCCTGGCCCTGACTCTAAGTGGAAATCCAAACAGCCCTTTCGTTTTTGGAAATGTAGAGTTATTTGGCTTTTACTTGGTTTCATCTTGTCTTATGATGGATTCAGAGGTCCTGCTCACAAGAGAAAATAGCCAGTAAAGTGTTTTCTCAAAAGAGTAGTTTTCATTACCCTATAACACAAAAATGATTGCTTTATGTACTTTATTAAGCTCCATCTCATCTTCATGGTGAAAAATATATACTTCTAAAAACCACAAAAACAACAAATTTATTACAAATAAAAATGTCCTAAGTTACCAAAAGTAAATGATTAAAGGTGGGACATGGCTGGCCTGGGATCAAAGTGAGGTGAGTGGGTTTGCATAGTGCAACTGAAGGTAGATCCTGTCCTTGTTTGATATTTGGATATTTTGTTGATCATGGTTTTGGGGCACTGATTTTAGTTTTGAAAAACCATTGCATCATAATTTGTCTTAAGAGTGGAAATTTTTGGCACTTAAATTTCCACCCACAGCAGTGTCTTTTTCATCTCACCCTGTTATCAGATCTATCTATCCAAACAAAAATATTTTTACTCTAACAAGGTCTCATTTCTTTTTCAATCTTGAGACTTTAGGTATTATTCTGAAGCCGAGCTGCATTCACCAAGAAGTAGATTATTTGCACATTCAGGGAACGGTTCAGGGAGACCCCCGTGCAAGGGCGTGAGGCTCAGCAGTGTCTGGCTTTTGCCCTGTCTTGGTCTCTCCTTTGGAATTTTGCTCCCTCTTTCCGTGTCCCCTGTTTCACTGATGTCATTTCCTGGTGTCTTTGGTGAGAACCTGCTTTCCCACTTCTGGACTTACATCACGCTACATTTACATGGCAGGAACTGTCCAACTCAACTGGGCCCTTCCGCAAGGCCTCCCCTCAGTGACCGGTGCATAAAAGAACAGGACAAAGTCTACACCCACAGAGACTTGCTGGTCAGAGAGAATTAAAGTGTAACCCACGTGTGCACCAGGCCCAGCTGAGCAACAAGCAAGGACCCAAGGGGAGGGCACATGTAGAGAGAAGAGGGGCAGGGCTGCCAGTCTGGCTTCCAGAGCAAGCGAGTTTGAGTGGGGACAGAGGAATCAGGCTGCTTTCAGGGTAGGTCAGGACATGCAAGGGGTGGGGAGCAAGAAGAGCAAAGCACCCAGATTGACTGGGGAAGATGAGGGGACCATGGGGACAGATGCTTATAAACCTGGAGAGACACAGGAGCCCCCTACACTATCCTGATTGGCAGTGTGCAGAGCTTAACACCGTGTCCCCAGGATACAACGGCAGTCGCCATAATCACTGGAAGGAGAGGTTCTATGTGTTCAAGCACATGGTTTAATTTGGCTAGGCTTTGATACAACTTTGCCAGGGCGGAGGTCTTGTCCACCCCTGTGGCCCCGGTCTCTTGGCCTGCTCACTTTGTCCGACAGCCTCTGAGTCCTGGAAGGCCACAGGTGCCGATCTTTTTCAGATGTCCGCGGCAGGTGTCCTTACACACACCTCCATCCCTGAGGCAGCTGACAGGATTGCTGATGTGCTTAGGAAAAACTGAAAGGAAATAACGGGCGAAGGAGTGTCAGCCCTGAGAGCACCCGCTGGGAAGGACGGAGCCCACGCCCACCAGCCGGAGCACGTCCTGGCAGGTTCTTCCGTTGGGGCAACACCACTGACTCCAGGCTGCTTGAGTCATGATCAACACCATCCTGCTGCTTCAGTTCCTCTAGCTGAGTGTTGAGGCTCTGACCTGTGGAGACTGCTGTGGGCCTCCAGATGGGGTCAGGCAGGCGCAGCCCAAAGACCCGGGCCCGGCCAGGCACACCCGAGACGCAGCCTCAGCCTCAGAGCGACTCCATCCTGCTTACATACAGGCCAGTAGTTTTAGGCTCAGATAAGGCTGGCAGGTCCCTGTTTTTAACACTTTGTTTCCCCTGTCATTTATCAAGTGTCTGGACCTAGGTGGGAGAAAAAGACGCAGCTCAGAGTCATGTCTTCCTTTCCTTTTGTCCTTCCTGATGCTATTCCAAGACTTGGTTACGGCTTTGTTCCTTCTCTTAGAATCCTGTTGGTCTGCTGTAACCCAGAACCCATCAACAAAGCTGGTAAAATGAGGGCTTTTTTTTTTTTTCAACATCATTTCTATCTGATTTGTTTTCTCATGTCTTGGCTATTTTCTTTCTCCTTCTTTGTCTCTCCGCTTTACCCCCCTCCCTTTGCTGTTTATTCTTTTTATTCTATATCCATAATACCAAAGATAACATAAATGTTGGGCATACAGTTTAGAGGGGTGCTTTCAAAGGCTGCCCCTGCACTGTGGGCGAGGGCAGCCCTGTAGAAGGACATGTCCTCTGGGACCTTCCATCTGAAAAGGCCAGGACACAGGAAGTTGATAAACCAAGGCCCATTGGATTAATCTCTGGGACCATCTAGGGTACCAAAAAACTACTCTTTAATATGAAGATCTGTAAAATGACTTCCTCTGCTTTTTTTTTCTTTGGGTAAAAGCAAGATTTCTGGATTTTATTTAAAAAAATAAGTGGCCTAACAGAGGCTTCACCAGTCTCAGCAGTCCTAGCTCGAGGATCCACGAAGGGGGTGGATTTACCAGCCACAGACCGGCTTGGGAACGGCTGTGAGTTGTGCCCTGCGATTCTTACTCTTCTTTCAAGTTGTAGGAGATGGGCTTGGTTCTATTAAGTAATTCATACAAGCTACTCGATCAAAAAATCTGTTTAGAAGAGAGAAAGATGGAGGAAGGGAGGAGAGGAGAGGAGATAGAGAATTAAGAAGGAAGAAAAAGGAGAGAGGTAAGAGAAAGAGAAAGAGAAGAAAGAGGAGGAAGAAACAGGCAGACGGAGGGAGAGAGGAAGAAAGACAGACTGAGGTGGTGGGGGAGAGGGGAAGGAGACAGACTCCTCCCTTCTCTGCACCCTTGTCTTCCCCGGTGGCCCATCTCACCTGCAGGAAGCAGCAGGACACCAAGAGGAAGGTGAGGAGGAGGAACAGGAACCTCATGGCGACGCTGGTGGACCCACAGCAGACACGGGAGGGAGCTGAGCACATGGCCTTATAAAGGCCCAGACTCACGGTTCCTGGGAATTATATAATTTGGTACTGGCTGCAATTCTGGTAATTACTGGGATTAAAAACGTTTTTCCTGGTGTGTCAGAGGAATAGCTCCTGGAGAATGAAGCACACTCAGCTGCCCTGATGCAAGTGAGGATGTGGGAAACCCCAGGGAATTGTCCCCTGCCCTTGGGACCAAGAGCTGCGGTTGCCTACTCCTTCAGGTCCCTGGATGGATGGGGGCAGGAGCTGGGCCTGCCTCACAGGGCACAGGTGGGCACGCTCCTTAGAGCTCACTGCCTGCTCCGTGGAGCTTGAAGTCTGTCCACTTTCTGCCTCCCTGATAGTCTGTGGACAGTCTCAGGCACTGCGGGAAAGAATTCCACCTCCTTCCATCCATCCCTGGGCATAACCAGGCCCTGTGATGAGATGAAACAGGGCATGTTCAAGCCAGAGTTCCCAGGGGCAGGCAAGGTCTTCCACCACAGGAGGGTGTCGCGACTACAGGGACAAAGTCAAGGAGCCCCATCTTCCCCAGATCCTCACAGGATAGTGAGATTCACGTGGAGCACATCCAGAAAGGCATCACTCCACAGAGGTAGACTGGGAGGCCCAGCTCTGTGTCTGGGCCTGTCCCTGAGTCCAGGGTGACCTTTCAATCCACGCACTGGCCAAAGCAGGATGGTTGGTACAGCCATCCAAAGGCTCATCACCTCTCTGTGTTGGGAACGTCTTCTGTCTGATTTGAATTGATGTCCACTCTAGTGACCCTCCTGGGCAGGAGGACACTAGGGCTCAATTGTCCTATCTGTGCTTCGTACCTGCTTTCCAGCCGCTCCCCCACCCTCCGGGCCCTTCCTACCCCCTGGGAACCCCTGTCCTCCTCCCTAATTCGAGGTGTTTTCAAAGAAAGCTGGTGGTGATCCTGGGTTGGGAAGAAGTGACGACTTCCTGATCCAACGAAGATGCTTCTGATGGCTGTGGAGTGGAGGCCTGGGTGGGGCACTGGCGAAGCCACGGGTGCATTACCATCTGTGCCCAGGCTGTGGTCACCAGAGCAACCTGCCCCTCCTCAGGACTTTGTCTGTGTTGAGAAACAGGCTCCCTCATTCCCTACACATGGGCTAAGGAAGCACATGGAAAAACTGAATGAAAAAAAAAAAGACTGTGTGTGCTCAGCTTGAGTTGTTTATTTTTGAAAAATATTTGATGAGCCAGGTGTGGTGGTGCACGCCTGTCATCCCAGAGGCTTGGGAGGCTGAGGCAGGAGGATCGCGAGTTCAAAGCCAGCCTCAGCAAGGGCGAGGCGCTAAGCAACTCAGTGAGACCCTGTCTCTACATAAAACACAAAATAGGGCTGGGGATGTGGCTCAGTGGTCGAGTGCCCCTGGTACCCCCCCCATATATAAATATTTGATATATTTGTCTTAGTTTTTGATGACAAGAGGCAAATGCCATGTTAGTCAGCTGTCACTGTGAGAAAATATCTGACAGAATCAACTTAAAAGGGAGAAAGTTTTATTTTGACCTGTACTCTCAGAGGCTTCGGCTCATGGCTGGCTGGCTTCACTGTGTCGGGCCTGTCAAGAGGCAGAACATCATGGCAGGAAGCCAGTGGAAGTACCAAGGGCTGACGGCCTGACTGGCCTCCTGGGTGTGACGTACCGCCCCCTTGTGGCGATTCTTTGTATATCACGTCAGCCATTCCCATTTTCCTGCTTGCCCCAAGTGGCAGGCGAGCTTTATAAGCAACCAAGGTGTACGCCACCAAGGATTTTGTGATTATTTTTCCCCTTACTGAGCCTTGTGAGAGTGCTAAGATTTTTATTCATCATCTCAAAGAACAAACTATTTTTGTTAAAAATTCTCTTTTGTGTGCCCATTTTCTTCCTACCTGCCATGACCCTATTTGCTTTGTGTTTAACTTCTCCTTTCTTTCAGAGGAAGCTACAATTAGCGAGTTTCTCTCCTTTCTACATAGAAGCATTTAATGCTATAACATTCCCCCTAAGCACCACATGAGCTGCACTCCCACAAATTTTGGTAGGTTGTGTTTCCCTTTTCAGTTAGTGCAAAATATTTCCTAATTCCTCTTGTGATTCCTTCGTGAATATTTAGAAGTAAGTTGGTTAATTTCCAAATATTTGGGACTTTTTCCAGATATCTTTCTGTTATCCATTGCTTTGTAGGTTCCCCTGTATCTAGACACCATGTTTTGTATGGTTTTAAATTGTTTTGCTTTTGAGTCTTGTTTCATAGCAAAGTGTGGCCCTATCGGTGACTTTTAATGTATTCTACCATTAATGGGTGGAGTGTCCTATAAATTTCACAAAGGTCACATCAGGTGACACTGTCACTCAAGGCTTCTCTACTGTTACTCTGTCTGCTTTTTCTATCCATTACAATGAAAAAAGTGTTGAAATATCCTATTGTAATTTTTAATTTTTCCAATTATTCTCTCATTTCTACAATTTTTCCTTAAGAGTTTTGAAATTCTGTTGTTAGATGTGTACTGATTTTTTGTTCTTTGTGGTGTCTTAGCCATTTGATACTTAGGAAAGATACCCTCATTATCCCTGGTAATACACTGCTTGTTCTAAAGTCTGCTCGGATCTGCAGCCAATTGGCCAATATAGTCAATGATATTTTCTTTAGATTCATAGTTTCATATGTCTGGTTCCATCCTTTCTGCTTTAACCTACTTTGTCCTTGTATTGGATACACAAAGTGGGTCTTTACTAGTGCATATTAATTATACAGAATAATGGGTCTCATTGTGGCCTGTTCCTTCTAATAGGTGCCCTTGGCTCTTGTTTCTTACCTACTGACACCTGCTCCCTGTCTGAGGTGTCTGGAAGGTGAACAGCCTGCTTGGTCCATCTTACAGACTCTCCTCCCAGAGCAGGATTCCCTGGGACGGGTTCCTGTGTCTAGCGGTTGTTGCTGAGCCTGTGCAGTCTTGGCCTTTGTTTGTGAAGCGCTCCTGCTGGTGTGGAACTGGGAGGCGCACGCCGGCTCCCGTGCACTCCGGTGGGAAGTGTGCTCCTTCCTCTCTGCGCCATGTGTCTTCTCCAGCTGTTTCTAAGGTGTTTCTTCTTGTCACTGATTTGAAATAATTAGATTCTAACGTGCTTGGCATGGCTTTCTTTGTTTACTCTGCGTGAATATCTTTGAGTACTCAGTTGTGGGTTTACAGTGTCACCAAATTTGGACGACAGAAGGTCACTATTCCTCTACTGATTCTCCCCCCGACTCTGACTCCAGGCACACCCGGATGCTGGGCTGCTAGAGGTCTGCACGGGTCACTGTTAGGATTTTTTCCAGTCTTTCTTATCCCCCTCGCTCTGCTTCACTATCTCATGTGTTTGTGCTGAACTAGATGCTGGCTTGCCGACGCGCACTGCGGCACGCCATGCATTCAACTCGGTATATTCTAACCCAGATACTTATTTTCATCTCTACAGCTCCATTTGGCTCTTTCTCTTTCATCTCATTCCTTGTCATGAGCAGTTTTTCCTCTCAGCCTTGGACATACTATGACATTTATAATAGCCCCGTTACCTCCCTCTTGCTGATTCTGGCATCCTTGGGATCACCAGGTCTGATTCACCGAGCGCCTCTCTCCTTGCCATGGACCATACTCTGCGGCTTTGCGAGCCTGGTCATTTTCGGTGGGACTCAGCTCATGAGGAAGCCTAAGCTGTCGAGTGACAGAGTTGTCCAGTTTCCTTTCACTCTGGCTCAGACCTAAGTTTCTTGTGGGCCATGTGGGTCCCTTGAGGAGTAGTTTTAAGCACTTGTCTGAGCAGCGGCAGAGGCTCCCTGGACAGCTCCATGTGGCTGCTGCGGCCATCCCTCGGGAGGCTGGAGGGTGGCTTCACCCTTGGGAGCTCATGTGCCAATGGCCCTATGTGTGCCCGGCTGCCATTCAACCTTGGCTGTTTCTGCTTCCCTCCGGCCTTGTGATGCTCTGCTCCAAGTGGGCTTGGGTTGGCCTTGGCTGACTGAGTCCCCCTTCCCCCACGGCACCTGTGAGAAGGTTTCTGCCCTATGGGGGGGTGTGTTGTGCCCGTTGAGCCCTGACCTCAAAACCGCACTGCCAGGCAGGGTGAGGCCTCCTCCGGGCTTCTGCTAGCCCTGTCCAGTAGCAGGCTGGGCAGTTATAAGCTCCCCTTGCTTCCTTCTCTCTGCAGTCACGTCCCCCACTGGGTGGTGCCTGTCCTCACCTTCTGCCTGGCCCCCTTCCTGTGGACTGTTGGAGGGCACTCGGCAATGTTTTCTGGATGGATGGTGAGGTGGGGCTTCTTCGGGGGTCTTCATTTCCCTGTTCCCGAGAATCCAGTCGTCTTGCGATTCCACTGTAGCTCTTTGCCTGGGGGTTGGCGTCAGGGAGGACAGACCGCCACTCCAGTTGCTGAATCTTTAAACAGTGGAACATCCAAAGCTTATAAATGGACGTCAGTCTAGCCAGTGCCGGCCAAGCAGCTTCTATGCTCAGGGCGCTTTATCAACAGTCCAGGAAGGTCTGGACTTATGTATCCTGGACTTATATCCAGTGTGGGGACCGGCAGTGTGCAAATGGACAGGCTGAGACACCAAGCAAGCTGCAGAGAGCAGGACTCAAGTCAGAGCCTCTGGGGCGGCAGGCGGTGGAGGCCGACACTGAGCAGCCCCGGGGGAGGCTCACGTTTAGACGGGTGGGAGCCATGAGCTGATGCCAGATCTGAGGCCAACAGCGCAGAGGCCTGGACAGCAGGAGAGCAAAGGGAATATTTGAAGGAGGGTCAGGTTCCCCATTTCTCTGAGAAGACATTTTCCAGAAGGATTTGGATTGGCGCCTGAGGGATGCATTAAAGTTTTAGAGGTAGATTCAGAGAGATGCAGTCCTGGGGAGGAGGACTGGAGGCCCAGGGGTGTGGAGAACGAGGAAGCCAAGGACTATTCCAGAACCAGGAGTCGAGTTTTACCAAGGTAGGAAGCTTTGGGAAAACGCGGTACTGAAGCTGCCGTGTTTACTGGAAGGCGAGGCATTAGCCTGTCTAGTTGCCTACTTGGTAACAACTACCACAATAACCGGGATGTTTAAACAAAATCAAGTTTCTAAATTTTTGAAAAAAAATTTAATTTGGTTTTAGTTTTATCAACTTGAAGGGGGGTCTTCTCAACATTGTCCTCGCCCGGATCCCTATTTTCTCCGGCAGCACTTGCGGCCCTGGGGGGAGCAGTGGCCTATCTGATGCTCCTTGGGGAGGCAGCTCAGCACCGCGCACCGGCCGCCCCGCATTCTGCAATAGTACTTCTGCATTGCGCGGATGAGCCCTCCGTGGCCTGCAAAGGGAAAATAGAAGGTATGGGGGTGTCTCGGAGGGGTCCTGGGACACATTCCAGCCGTCGGGGATCCCTCAGTCACGCGCTGGCTGCCTTCCAGTGTTCTATTTCCTTCCCCCTTTGCTATAAAATCCAGATCGACTTGAAGGCAGAGCCTCGCAGGCAGCAGTCAGTGCCCCCCTTGGGGAGGCCACAGACCTCCGAGCCTCCCCAGGAAAACACCGGCAGCCGTGGTCCTGGGCCGACTCCCTCTAACCACTAAGCTTCCGGGCACAGAACCAACCCAGCTTTCCTCCAGGGCTGAAGCCGAATAGCACTTTCCCCGTCTCCTAACTAGTCCTCCCACAAGGAGGTGGGTGAAGAGGGACCGGAGACTCGAGCAGCCTGCTGTGAGGCTCCTGTGACCTGTCATCCGAAGACAATGAGGACGCCTGGTTCCCACCCAGCGAATCCTGGAGGATGGAGAGGTGCCAACTGAGCTGCACACTCGGCCCTCTCAGCCTCTTCCCACCTGGCTTACCTGGAACAGGCATCAAGAACAAGAAGAGCAACAGCCCCAGCAGATGCAGGATCCTCATGGCTGACAGGCTTCGCAGCAGGCTGAGACTGGACTGAATGGTACGTGGGTTCCCATTTATAAAGAGGCAAGCCATGGCTGCAATTCTTATAATATCACAGTGATGACAAGATGACATATTTCCTGATGTGTCATACTGGTGTCTGTCTCTGTACAGAACACACCCACTCACCCAGGAGCTGGTACCAGCCTGATAGGCTCGTGATGGACATGGGAACAGCTGCTGTCCTCTAGGCTCAGGGGCCTGGCCATGTGTGGCTCCAGTCCAGCTGTGGGCATAGGCGGGGCTGGTGTGGGTAGGACCTGTCTTCTCCTGGGAGTGGTCCCAGGGCTCCTAGCTTGGGGTTGACTGTGGTGCTTTTCAGCTTCCTGTACCTTCTTAAAAGACAGAGTCTGAGGGGCTGAGGTGGTAGCTCAGTGGTAGGACACTTGCCTAGCATGTGTGAGGCATTGGGTTCGATTCTCAGCACCACATATAAATAAATAAAATAAAGATCCATTGACAACTAAAAATATATTAAAAAAAAAAAGAGTATAAGGTTCTCCTGGGAACCAGATCAATCCAGCTGTGAACATACTCAGAACTGAGGGATAGGACTGGCCGCAGGAAGTGAGAAAAGGAGAATGGGCTGTATCTGTTTTTGATTTTTTTGTTCTTTTTAGTTATGCATGACAGTAGAATGTATTTTGACATATCACACATACATGGAGTACAAACTTCCCATTCTTGTGATTGTACATGATGTGGAGTTACACTGGTTGTATATTCATATATGAATATAGGAAAGTTAGGTCAATTCATTCTGTGTTTTCTGTTCCCACCCTCCCTCCCTTCCCTTCATTCCTCTTTGGATAATCCAGTGAACTTTTATCCCCCACACCACTTATTGTGAGTTAGCATCCACATATCAAAGAGCACATTCTGCCCTTGGTTTTTTGGGATTGTCTCATTTCACATAGCATGATAGTTTGCAATTCTATTGATTTACATGCAAAGCCATAATTTCATTCTTCTTTATGGCAGAGTAATATTTCATTGTGTATATATACCACATTTTCTTTATCCATTCATCTGTTGAAGGGTGTCTAGGTTGGTGCCATAGCTTAGCTATAGTGAATTGAGCTGCTATAAACATTGAAGTGGCTGTGTCACTGTAGTATGCTATTTTTAAGTCCTTTGAGTAAATGCCAAGGAGTGGGATAACTGGGTAAAATGATGGTTCAAAAATGGGCTATATTGAAGCCGGGCACGGTGGCTCACGCTTGTAATCCCAGCACTTAGGGAGGCTGAGACAGGAGAATCGCGAGTTCAAAGCCAGCCTCAGCAATGGCGAGGTGCTAAGCAACTCAGTGAGACCCTGTCTCTACATAAAACACAAAATAGGGCTGGGGATGTGGCTTAGGGGTCGAGTGCCCGAGTTCAATCCCCGGTACCAAAAATAAAAAATAAAAAAAAAGGGCTATATTGAAGAGCCCTTGCCCCAAGCCTTGGTTTATGGCGGTGATACAGAGAGTGAAACACATCTCATACTTCATCATTGTTGGAAAAACTACCCAAATTTATAAGTGAGGAAGGTGTTTTACTTTACTTCCTCAGAAAAGGAGGAAAAGGACTCTCCTTGCTGAGGAGAGTCTCTGTACTGAGAAGAGCTTCAGGCCATTCTTGGCTCATGAGCTTTCAAAAAAGTCCAGGGATCAGAGGATTTTCGCTGGGCATAAATTCAGAGTTTGAGGGAAAATTTCTTCTTATTTTTGAACTATTAGACCTAAATGTTGAGGAGTCTAAGCAGCAGGTTGTGTCTGTTGATCGACTATTTAATGGGGAGCTGAAGCCATCCTGTTGCCCAGCTGCAGTCACAGTGGACCTGCCAAAGCTCCAGGTGTGCTAGTTCCAGGAGCGTGTGTAGGATACTGGCGTACCTGGCGGATTCAGGAAGCAAACCCAAGCATCTCTTACAGGCAGAGACGAGCACGTGTGTTCAGTGTGAGTGAAGGTCCGACGTGCTGAGTCGGAGGCAAGCCCTGGTTTCTCTTCTCCAGGGGCTCCAGGTGGGTTCTGGTAGATGGGCAGACAGTCAAATAACAAAGGGTGGTGCTGAGGTCACGGTGAGGGTTTAGGCACAGGGCCTTACAAATGTAGGAAAAAAGAGACTCATGCTGGAGTGGATTTAAATCAGAGTTAGGATGACTTTGGAGGTGTAGACACTTTTTCTTTTAAAACCTAACCTTCCTCTTATGTTCAGGATTAGAGACAGACAATTGGAGATACCTTGAAATGGAAGGAGGAGGTGACGGTGGGGGATGGGGACTGATTTTGTAGTCTTACCATGATTACGAGGCAGAGGCGAGAGCAGGGCACAGCTGGCTGTGGCAGAGGACCCAACCAGCTCCCAGCCCAAGGTGCTGGGCCAGAGTCATCCGACCATCACATCACCACAGGGACCAGACCTTGGCAGGAGAACCCTTGGCTGAACAACTTTCTTCAAAGATGGGGCGGCAGGGGCACTTCTAGGGCGACACCATGGGCTTCAAGAAAGGTTCTTAGGAAATAAAAATCACTTTTCCTGTTGTCTCCTTTGGCAGCTGTTGGAGGCACTCAGGTCTGTCTACTCTGCTTGTGCTTTCCTGTGGTCCCAGGTCTCCTGATGGCATCTCAGCTACGAATGCAGCTTTAGAAGATATTATCTGGCCTTTAAACCCACGTCCAGGAGCCAGTTCCCAACAGCAGGAGGTGGGCCAGCAGAGGACAGGCTTTATTTCCCGTTGGGTAGCTGAGTCGTCTGCATCCACCAAACATCTGAGTGTGGACTAATAGTGTATGTCTTCTTTACACAGCAAACTTTCTTGGCATTTCCCCATCTTGCAGGCAGAAATGCACACAGAAGTTCCTTTGGCTTCCTGCAAATACCATTGGATTTGGAACACTCTACTGGATATTGTGTATTGCGCTCCAATCATTGTGAGGGGATGGGTGGAGAGAGAGGACATCCATAGAAAGGCGAGAGAGCTGAGCACAGGGATGAGCCCCGGCACCCCTGGCTCATTGTGAGTCACAGGATCCAGGATGTGGTGGATCTGGTGGGGCAGGTGGAGAGGCCGGTGTTCTCTCCAGAAGGAAGAACAGGTGGAAAGCACAGAGCCAGGCTGAGGAGCAGGAAATAGTCAAGTTTGGCCCAAGTCTAATGGATAAGGTTGCAGACAAGTTTGCATTTGATTTGGCAGATGAGGGGACATGAATTTAGGAAAAACCAGACCTGAGGTTTTGAACATCTAAAATTTTGACTCCACTAAGAATTCCTTAAATGAAGACCAAGAAGAAAGCCTGAGAAAGTTGTGCTTGCGATTAAGCTGATGAGCCTGATGGTCACTTCTTCAAAAATCTTTGTGTCTTAAAGGCATTTACACCGTCTGCCTGCAAATTATGTCAGTGACTCTGGAGGGTTTGGAATAGGTCATGGATACCCAGAGATGTTCACAGGGCCCAGCCATTCCATTCTCCTGGGGTTCCCAGGGCAACCTGGCGTAGTCCTGAGGGAAGAGGCCTCAGCCAAGGCATTGCCAAGATCCAGACTGAAGGATTTCTGGGGAGAACCACAGGGATATCTTCTCAGGGGTCTCCCACTGAGGGTCCCTGAGGATCAGCACTGGTCAAATAGCACAGCCATCCCTAAACTACACCACAGTTTCCCATCTTCTTAAGAGAAAAGACCTAATGTACAGCGATGGTGCGTAAGTCAGTAGCACAGCTTCTGCTCAAGGTCCCCGGACCCATCATGTCCTGCTTTGAGTCACCTCCCATGTTCTACACTGGACCACTCTGATTCTGCCTGACTGGCTGCCTCCTCAGGTTGCCAGTGGTGACAGGCTCCCCTCAGGACTCCATGCAGGGGCCTGGCAGACACAGAGAGGCTGCTGAGCTTTGGGAAGGGAGGACACATGGGCAAAGCGACTCCATGTCCGTTTTCTGCACCAACTCTCCGTAGAGAGCCTCCCAGTGCCTCATCAGATCGCTGCTCCAGATCCCCCCAAAGTGCCCTCCTTGACCTTCCTTCAGGGGAACATCATGCTTACCTGATACTGCCTTGGAGAAAACTACAAGAACAAGGGAAATGGAGAGAAAGTTCATGGTGGAAAGGCACCTCTGAGGGCTCCTGGAGAGCAGTCAGGGCACGTGGCTCCAGGGGAGACCCGCGGGAGTACCTGCTCCTGGTGGAGAAGAGACCACTGCACGGGCCTGCTCGCCTGACTGTGACATAGTGCTCATCTGCAGTCAGGCTGGGGCTTGGGGCGTGACTGTCCCTGCGGACACACCCAGGTGGACTCTGGCAGGGCAGAGGACAGGAGGGCTTCCTGAATGAATGGAACGTTCCCCCTTCTCTTTCTTTCTTTGTTGGACTTGGGTAATTTGATGATGTCCTCTTCTACTAAGAAAGCGGTTCATCTAGAGAGCATGATTTCAGGAAGAGCTGACAGAGGCATAAGCAGTTTTAAAAACCCATTCTGACTGCTCACTGGCTGGCGGGACTGTGTGATGGAGGTTAAGAGGCTCCTGAGTGCCACCCAGGGAAGAGATGACTTGTGGCTCGTGTGGCTGAGGACAGAGGCAGGCACAGCAGGCTCCAGGGATGCTGTGTTGACTGACAGCAGAAGAGTGAGTGCGCACCCAAGCTGGCTGCTGCACCGTGAGGTCCCAGCACCCAGCGACACCAGCAGGGAAGGGAGGTGGCCCTGCTGGCCACATGGACACCCCCCTCTGGGTGAGGACCGGGTCCATCCCCAGTCTCGTGGCTCAGTGGTGTGACGGCCTCCCTACTGTCTCTCCCACCAACTTAACAGGCACAGAAGGGAGCCGGGGCCGACTCTCCCGACCACACCTCTGTGTTCCAGAATCTTCCTTAGATGTTTCCATTTCCCCTTTTCTTGCTTCTGTGGTGCTTGTCACAGAGCACGTCTCCTTCCAGGACTCAGCTCTGCACCTCTTCAATGTGCACTGCCCCCTCCTGTCCCTTCCCAGTGGCTCTTCATGTGGTCCACAATGGTTCAGCTTAAACCTAACCTGTCCTCGACCCATTTCTTCTCTTAAAACCACTGCCTCACTCTTTCTTTGCTTCACCAAGTTCCTTGACAGTGGTCTGTGCTCAGTGCAGTGGTCTCTTCTGTTCACCTTTCCTTCCATTCTTGCCCCTAAGGAATTGTTTCCTGGCATCCGTTTCAACAAACCCACTCAAACCTCTCCCTTGAAATCCAACAGTGACATTGGCACCTCCAATCTGGTGGATTTATTTTGTTCCTAATTACCTGATTCCACCTTTTTGCAGCAGGTGACTTGTGGGGACACTCATTCTCAAAACCTGTCCCTCTTCCTGAGCTCAACATCTAGAAAATGCTGTGGACACTGGCTGTCAGGGGTGTGGCCCTGGCACAGGATACATAGGTAAACCGTATGTAGTTTCTGGGCTCTGTGTTCTTCACTGTTTCCAAGTCTTAAGTGGAAGGTCCAAAGACACTGATGTGGTAGCAAAATGAAAGACAAATGCTTTCCATTTTCTCCTGTCCTTCTGACGGCTGTTTTTGATTTTTCATGGATTTTTTTTTCCTTCTCCTATCCCCAAAGTTCCCCAAATGGGACATCTTCAAGAATTTGACATTATTGGCTGGACGCAGTGGCACATGTCTGTAATCTCAGCAGCTCGGGAGGCTGAGGCAGGAGGAGCACAAGTTCAAAGTCAGCTTCTGTAACTTAGCAAGACCCTGTTTCAAAATAAGAAATAATAATAATAAAAGAACGGGCTGGGGATGTGGCTCAGTGGTTAAGCATCCTGGGTTCAATCACCAAAAAAAGAAAAAGGAAGGAAGGAAGCAAGCAAGAAAGGAAGGAAGGAAGGAAGGGAGGGAGGGAAGGAGGGAGGAAGGAAGGAAGGAAGGAAGGAAGGAAGGAAGGAAGGAAGGAAGGAAGGAAGGAAGGAGCTGATACTTGATGCTACTGTAATGATGAGAAAGTGGACTTTGTACCTTCCTTCTCCTTTTCCTTCACCTCACTGTCATCATAGCTGATATTCATGGAGCAAATTCCATGTGCCAGGCATGAAGCTGACCACTTTATGTGCATTTATTTCACATAAGCCATGTGAAAGTTGATACTATTATCTTCATTTCACAGATGTGAAAATGGCAACTTAGAGAACCAGGTAATGTACCCCATTCTCTTAGCATAATTTCTCTTGACGAATTGAGAGAACTACATCCTTCCTCCTGATTCTCTTCTCGCCCCACACAGTGCTTGGGAGATGGGTGATCCACGCCTCTGTGCAGATGACTTCTATCTGCATCTCTAGTCTGGACCACTTTCCCAATTTTCCTGGCTGATCTTCCATCCTCTTGAAGATCATCGCCACCTTAATAACATCTAGTGCCTCACCTTCACCTCAGCCTACAATAAAGTTACTCACTTCCCAGATTGCTTGGTGATGGAGGCTGGGATTTTCTTCAGATTCTCCTCTTTTCCTAACTGCTTAGATGAGATTTTACTCCATCCAGTCAATTGTTTCTGTGTGACGGTTTGTGTAGTCTACAGAGCCCAGGCCAGGTGTCAAGTCCCAGGGAGGACCAGCCAACCCGCCCTACCCTGCACTCAGGCAGAGCATGCTTTGCCTCACAGTTGGAGCCTGTGCCAAATTCCTTCATGAACGTCATCTGCTATCTGTGAACATTTCTCACCATCTCTCTAGATGGTGGAGGTGTACCTTCATTTGTTTCCTTATGTTAATGAGAAAGTAAATTTGTCTTCACTCTTGAAATTGCAGGAAATATTTTCCAACTCGGACACTTGGGACAAGTATTGTAAGGAAGAAATCATTCTAGAAGAGTAAAGAAATGGAGAGGGAACCCCAGCAGGTGATGCAAATTCACCAACGGATCAACAACACAGCAACCTGAGCAAATTTATGTTTCAGAAAGAAGCTCACAGCAAACGCAATGGGAAGGCTTAGAGGGTGTCGAGACCCAAGTCGAGGAGGCCAGGAGTTGAACAGAAGGCTGCCATGTTGCTAACACCACTGGGATGAACAAATGGGCTCAAGAGCTGGTGCCCTCTAGAAGATGGGATGGCATGTTGACATGGTGGTTGGGGCATTAGGTGGGAGGAAGCAGGCCAGGGAGAGGGAGACAGGGTAGACAGTGTTACCACTTATCATGAGGTCTGAAGAGGCCAGGCCTGGAGGCAGCGAAAGGAGATGTGATCTGGAGAGAGAGCCAGGCTGCAGTCACTCCACCTAACAGGCTCCAACTAGTTCAGGAATCTGAAGCCTGAGCCGTGATGTGCTGCCGCGGGCCTTTCCCACAGTCTCCAGAATCACACCCGGCCAGCGGGGGCTGACCCCCCAACTCCTGAGGGAGAAATCAGGAGGGAGGCAAGTACATAAGAAATCCGTATAAGGCCACCCCAAGGACATTCTCCTGCCCTCCCGGCAGCAACTGCATCATTCCAAGCGGACAGGAGTGCTCCACGATGCGGCTCTGTTTATCCTTTGCCTTTCACTCCTGGCCCCAGAAACCCACCACCCAGCACCTCTGGTCATTAGCCTCCACAGCTTCTGGCTGCACCCCTGGGCAGGAGGTTTAAGGTAAGGGTGATTCTTACACAACAGCCATGGAGTCAGCTCATTCATGAGTGGGGAATGTGGGAGGGGGACATGATGTATCCAAGGAGCCCAGGGAAACTTTCTTTGCAAATAGGACTTGTGGCACTGTCACTTAATCAGACCTGGTGATTGGAACGGACTGGTCTCCTTCCACAGTAGGCGGCAGGGAACCGTTAAAGGGTTCATTTATGATGGCCAGCATCAGTGGAGCTGCTCTCCAAAACCTGGGCCTGCGGTCATCATTCTGGAGTTAGTGTTGTGATCCGTGTGTCAAGAATAAGGAAACTGAGGCCAAGAGAGGCGAAATGACTTTCTGAAATCAGGATCTGAAGCCTAGGTTCACCTGGATCACAGATTACGGTGCTGAATATCCACTCTACCACTTGAGGCCATTCTAGCTGTGTTTGATAGTCACTCTTTCATCTGAAGTTTTGGAAATGTGCTTCCCAATGGAAAGGTAAATGGACCACATTTGGAGAACGAGTGAGCAAGCGAGGATTTGGGGAACTGAAGCCACTTCTTCACTCGACTCAGACCACAGCACTCCCCCCGTTTTGAGAATCCCTAGCTAATCACCGTGTGGATGTGCACCCCATGGCATTCACCATGGCGGCACACCCAGAGAACCCAATCAAATAATGAATTTGGCATTTTTATCTCAGTCTGCTCTTTCATCTTCTTCAAAGAGCTTTAGCAATGTAGCTAGCGGAGGTCTTCGGCAAACCTCTTGCATAAAGGGCTGGGCAGTGCGTGTGTTCAGGTTTTGCTGGCCATGTGGCTTATGTTAATACTCAGCTCTGCAGGGATAGGGCAAAGACAATTATAACAATATGTAAACAGGTGGCCATGACTTTGTTCCAATAAACTTCATTTAACAAAAACACGCGGTGGCTGAATTTACCCCGTGGGCCACACTTGCTGGTTGCTGGCATGCGTTCCTGAGACAGTGTGTAGGGCAAGCAGTCTCTGTGATGGTCCCTGTGATCTCTGCTCCTGTGGATGGTGGGCTGGACTCATTGACTCATACCTAACAGTTAAAATCCAGTGGGAGTACCAGGATGCTGCTTCTGAGGCTAGATTCTATAAAGACCATGGGTCCAGTTTGGGGTGTTCTCTCTCTTTCACTTGCCCAAGAGCAGCCAGCTGCCACGACTGGAGCTGCTTCTACAGAAGGGCCCTCACGGCAAGGAACTGCAGGAGGCTTCTGGCAACAAACAGCAAGGAACAGAGCCCTGAATGTAATATCCTGCAGGACCTCTCCCCTGCCAGCAGCCACGAGGGAGTTTAGAGAAGCGACTCCTTCTGCAGGTGGAACCGCAGCCCTAGCTGACAGCTTGACTACAACTTCGTGGCTGACCTTGGTTGAGAAGCACTGAGCTGGGCCATTCCTGTTATCCACTAGCTCCAGAGCAGAACCAGTGTTGGTTGTTTTCAGTCACTAGGTTTTGGGGTGATTTGTTAAGCAACAATAGATAACTTATACAGTGAGGAATAGCACAAATGATAGTAGAGATGTGAAGAACTGTCCTCCAGGCCCAGTTCTTTGACCACTTTGCTCTGTGAATTGAGGCTGGCTGTTGAACCGGTCTGGACTTCCATTTCCTCATTTGCCTACAAAAGGGATGGGAATCATGGAATCCTGAGGTTATCACAGGTCTGAGTCTTCACAGATCTTTGAGTCAGACTGAGTCCTGCATCTAAACCAGAGTCATTAATTGGACACTGCTGGGTGCAATGTAGCCCATCAACATATTTTGGAAATAATCACCAATATTTGAAAGATTTAATATTTTGCATAAAATCTGGATTTCTAGATTTGGGTTTCTTCAGAAAAATATAGTGATTCAACCACAAGGACCCACATTTCTACATGGTAACACTAATGACTATGAAAACATTTCTTGCTTCTTTCGATAGATTATGAACATTAGCACCCTGGTAGTTATTGCTCTCTGGCTCTGGTGGACTTTAGAGAGCACTTAAATGTTGCTTGACTTTACCTTGAGATCTCAGACAGAGCAAAGGTGCCCTTTTGCCATTTGGTTGTGTCTTGGAGCCAGGACACGGGCAATTTTGGCTCAATGTGTCTTGTGTGAAATGCTGCTGTCATAAGATCTTGACCCACAGATTTTGCTGCTGGACCCAGGGAAGTCCAGCTTGGAGCCTGGGCAGGACATACAGTCATTGTGCTTGTGACACCTCCTGCCTCACATCTAGAAGGTCTAGAGTCCCTCCCACCACCTTCCCAGGGACATGCACACTCACTTCTGCACACCCCTCCACATGCATGTGCAGGCACCCCTGACATGCACTCACCAACATGTGCACAGCACACTCGGAGTCACACAGCTCACTGCAGCTCAGATTGAACCTATGTCTGTCTTATCTCTGCCCCTGGCATGTAGACCAGAGCTCCGGAAGAAAACCTTTCTCCTCTCCACCTCCTTTAGGTCCTCGGTGGCCTTCTGTGCTGATTAAGTTATTCTCTAACGCAATCGCCCTGGAGCCTTGATTTCTCTTTCCTTCTGCTTCTCCCTTGCTTCTCACCCCAATCCACCTTACGGTCCTGTTGTATACTTTCCTATTTCTTTTTTATTTATCCATGTTGTTTGCACCAGGTTTCACATTCTTTTGAGTGCTGGGAATTATTAGCTCATACCAAATGTGTTCTATGTCATACATGTGTGGGAATATACATGATATATATATGTGTAGATATACATATTTAATTATCATGACTGAGGTTTTGTTTTGAGGGTGTATGTGTTTTGTTGTAAACATTTCTCAAGAACATGTTTAGTGCCAAGCATGTTTTCATGCTCTGAAAGCTGCATACACACACACACATAGCTCATGACACACGCTCACATCTGAACACCAGCTGCAGGACTTGTCTGCCTGATGACAGTCTGTACAATCAGAGGGAAAATTAATCAAATATCTTATGTTCTCAAACACAGAACATGTTTGAGAAAGATAACTCTGATAATGGCCTGGATTTTGATATTTGGGGACACGTTGCTGGTACTCATTACCATGAATATCCTGTGCTCACTGGACAGGACAGGGCCCTGGGATGGCTAGGGTGGTTCACTTCTGTCCAGCTGGTCTCCTTTAACTTCTCTAGACTGGGTCTTTTCAAAGACTGGTGCACAGTGTCAGAGGCTGGCCTGCTCAGCTGCCTGAAGTTTCTATTTAAAGTCTCACTTTCCTGGCTCATTTGATGCGACCTCTGTCCTGGGCACACATGGAGAGAGGCTCCAGACCCCAGCCTACCCACCACCACAAAACCACACACATTTTCTCAACTAAGAAATAGGACAGCAAACCATACAGCACGGCCGAACAGGTTATTTTCCCGCATTTTGGTTTATCCCGACTCGGCCTTTTCCTATTTCTACTCCACAGTACCCCCCTTTCCCAGGCTCTTCCTCCTGCACCTGGTGATCTGGCTCAGTCCTCCTGCCTTGCTCCCACTTTTCTCGGTTCTCTCTCTGTCTCTGGGGTTTTGTGTCTGTCTCTTACCCTGTTTGCTCTCTGGGTTCTGCTTGATGGTGTCCCCATCTCCAAGGGAGAATGTGTTGGCTTCTTCCTCATAGGCTGCAGCGTTTCCAGCCCTGGAGAGCCTTCCTCAGCCAGGGGCGTTTCTGGCAGGGAGCACCATGCAGGTGCCTCCAGGTTGTTCTGGGAGAGGATAGAACAGCTGGAAGTTTTCCCTCTAAGATCAGGAACCAGGGAAGCAGCCCGCCCTCGCCACTGCTACTCAACATGGCACTGGTGCTCCTAGCTGGATCACACGGTCTTTCCACACTCTGCTTCTGCGAGTTGGACTATTTTGGATTCTACACATAAGTGAGATCATGTGGTCCTTGTCTCTCTGTGGCTGGCTTGTCACATAGAATCATGTACTCTGGGTCCATCCGTGATGTTGCATTGGGGATGATTCTCTTGGTTTCTAAGGCTGACATTCCTTGTGTGTATATATCACATTTTATTTATTAATTAATTTGTCGAGGGACATTGAAGTTCCCATATTGTGGTAATTGCCAATAATGCAACAAGCATAAAAATGCAATTAATTATTTGAAATACTGACTTCAATTCCTTGGAAAAATACCCAGAAGTATGATTGTGGGATCATAGGGCAGTTCTGTTTGGAATTCATGGTGGACCCCGCCATAGTGCTCTCCATCAAGGCTAGTCCTAAGTCCGACACTTCCACAGTGAATCAGAGTCCCCTTTTCTCCACACCCTCACCAACACTTTTAACAATAACCATACCAAAGGGAGTGAACTGCTATCCATTATTATTAACGTCAGCTTGCTTGTTTGAGACGGGCTTGTTCAGTTAGCCTGGACTTGGGCTTGCCTCCTCCTGCTCAGCATCTTGAGTAGCTGGGATTATAGGCTTCAGTGTGGTGTGGATTTGCATTTCCCTGGTGGTTAGTCATGCTGAGCATCATTTTTATGTACTCGTTGGTCATTCGTACGTCTTCTTTGGAAAAAAGTCTATTAGGGCTTTTGCCTGTGTTCTTAAATTGGGTTATTGCTGCTGTTACCTGCTGTTGAGTTGGTGCTCTTTGTGCATTTTGGATAATAATGCCCACAGACTCATGGTTTTCGGGTGTCTCTCCTCTTCTGCAAGCCACCCTTCTGCTTCGTTGACTAGCCCTTTGCAGCCTCGTTCAATGCAGGGCTTTACAGTTCCATGCAGTCCCAGTCGTTTATTTTTTTGCTTTCGTTGCTTTTGCTTTTGGCATAGGTCCAGAAGATCATTGCCAAGACCAACATCAGGGAGCTTTTGCTTGTTCTAGGACTGTGTGGCGCAAAGTCCTATTAAAGCTTTTATTTTTGTTGCCTTTTGCGTGTGGAGAAAGACCAGAGTTAAGCTCCATTCTTCCCCATGCACGTGTCTGGCTTCCCTAATACAATCTTGCTTTCCCCACCTCTGTCGAGGATTAATTGGCTGTAATGTGTGGATTTCCGGGCTTTCTAGCCTGTTTTGATCTCCGGTCTGTTTTTATGATAGTGCTGTGTTGTTTTATTACTGTAACTTTTGCATGTGCTTTGAGGTCGGGCGGGTGGTCTCCAGTCTCGCTGTACTCACGACTGCTTGCCTACTTGAGATCCTTTGTGGCTCCACACAAATTTTAAAATGTATTTCCTTATTTTTGTAAAAAATGCCATTGGAATTTTGATAGAGATTGCATTGGATCTGTTTTTCACTTTGGGCAATATGGACTTTTTAACAGTATGAATTATTTCAGTCTATAAACAGGGCTTTTTCCATATATTTGTGTCTTAAGTGTTTTCCATAAGTGTTTATCAGTTTTCACATCTTTCACCTCCTTGTTGAAATTTATTCCCAAGTATTTTATTCTTTTAATGTTTTGGCTGATGAGATGGTTCTGTGTTGGTTTTGCATTGTATAAACAACTTTATTAAATTCATATATTGGTTCTAAAAATGTGGGGGTTGAGTCCTTATATATATGACAATAATATATATATAATTGTCATCTGCAAACAGAGGCTATTTTACTTTTTCATTTATAATTTGCATGAATTATATTCCTTTTTCTTGTCTCATTGCTCTGTCTAGGACTTTTAGTATTATATTAGTTAGAAGTGGCAAGAGTGGGCATCCTTGTCTCATTCCTGATCTTAGAATATCTTTCAGCTATTTCCCACTGGGTATGATAACTATGTGGACGTCATCATGTTGAGGTACACATATACTGGATTTGTTGATTTGTGCCCAATGCTTTCTCTGCATCTATCAAGAGGCTCATTGGCCTTTCTTGCTTCATTCTGTTGGTGTGGTAGTTTGCCCTTTGTGGATTTATGCAGTTTGAATCACTCCTGTTCCCTAGGGGTAAATGCAACTTGAACGTGTCTGGTTAGTTCCTCATGCTGTTCAATTCAGCTTGCTGGTATTTTGGTGAGGATTTTTGCATTATGTTCATCAGGAATGTTGGCCTGTACTTTTCCTTTATTGTAGGGCTTGGTTTTAGGGGAATGCTGGCCCCAGGAAATGAGTTTGGAAGGGTCTCCACCCTCAATTTTTTGGAGGAATTTGAGAAACATTGACCATGGTTCTTCTGTAAATGTTTGGTGAATTCCCTTCGGTAGCAATCCGGTCTGGGTGTTTTTTATAACTCATTAATTCTCCTCAGTCATTACTGGTTCACTTGGATTTCTGTTTCTCATGATCCAGTTTTAGTAGGTTGCATGTTTCTGGGCATTTACCCTTTTCTTCTCGGTTATCCACTTTTTTGGTGGATAATCATTCACAGTCTCTCGTCCCTGAGTTTCTGAGCCGTCAGTTTTAATGTCTCCTCTTTCATTTCAGATTTCATTTGAGTCCTCTTTTTTCCTTAGTTAGTTCAGCTGAAGTTTTTCCAAAAAAAGCTGAAGTTTGCTCCAAAAACCAAACCAAACCAAAACCAAAACAAACGAAAAACCCTAACTCTCAGTGTTGTTGACCTTTTCTGTTGTTCTTCTGGACTCTATTTATTTCTGGTTTAATCTTCATGATTTTCTTCCTCCTGCTGACTTGAGACTTAGTTTGATTCTTCTTTCTAGTCTCCTGAGGTTTAAAGTTGTTACTTGAAATATTCTTACTGGAGGCACTGTGAACTCCTTCCTTAGGTCTTCTTTTGTCAGGTCCCCTAAGTTTTTGGAGGGGTTGGATACTGGGGATTAAACTCAGGGGCACTCGACCATTGAGCCCTATTTTGTATTTTATTCAGAGACAAGATCTCACTGAGTTGCTTACCACCTCACTTTTGCTGAGGCTGGCTTGAAACTTGAGATCCTCCTGCCTCAGCCTCCCGAGCGGCTGGGATTGCAGGCATGCGCCACTGTGCCTGGCCAAATCTCCTAAGTTTTGATTTATTGTATTTTTATTTTCCTTTGTCTTGAGATATTCTTTGATTTTTTTCTTTGACCCTGTGGCTGTTTCGGAATATGGTGTTTAGTTTCCACAGATTTGTGAGGCTTTCTATTTTCCTCCTGCTATGATTTCCTGTTTCACTCCATTTTTGTTGAGAAAACAATGATAATGTAATTTCAGTTTTAAATTTGTTGATGCTGTTTTGTGGTCTAAGACACGATCTGTCTTGGTAAATGCTCTGAGTGTGCTTGAGAAGAAAGTGCATCTGCTTCTGTTGGGGTAATTCTGTGGTGCTTGTTAGACCCACTCGGTCTATGGTGTTGTCCAAGTCTTCTGTTTCTGTATCTACCTTTGGTCTGGATTATCTGTTTAGTGTTGAAAGTGGGGAATTAAAATCTCATAATGTTATTGAAAAGCTGTCGATTTCTCCTTTCAGTTCTGTTAACATTTACTTTACATATTTACAATCATTTTATCCTCTTGATGAAGTGACCCCTTTATGATTGCCTAATTACCTTCTATGGCCCTTGGCGTGGTTTTTGCTCACAATCTATTCAGTGTGATAGAAGAGTAGTGGCTCTGCTCTCTTTTAGTTTCCATTTACCTGGAGTTTCTTTCCATCTCTTCATCTTCAGCCTGAGTCTCGTAAAGTGAAGGTCTCATAGGCATGTAACTGGATCCTGCTTTTCTTTTTAATTCATTGAATCACTCTGTCTTTTGACTGGAGAACTTCTCATTCACATTCCATGTAATTATTGATAGGTAAAGACTTTTTATTAATATCTTGACATTTTGTTTTTTCCTGTTTCTTTCCTTCCTTCCTCTCTCTGTCTTTCTCTCCTCCTCTTCCTCCTCCTTTTTGCTACTGGGGATTGAATGCAGTGTGCTCTACCACTGAGCTACCCTAGCCCTTTTTATTTAGAAACAGGGGCTTGCTAAGTTGCCTCAAGCTTGGGATCCTCCTGTCTCAGCCCCGGTTGCTGGAACTGCAGGAGTGGGTGACACACCTGGCTTGTTCCTGTTTCGCAGTTCCTTTGTGTCCTGGTTTCAGTGTGTCTCCCCAGGGCTCCTGTGTCGAAAACTTGAACCCCAACATGGTGATGCTGGGGGAGGTGAGGCCTAACAGGAGGCTAGGAGGTCGTAGAGGCTCTGCCTCTGTGAGTGGACCGGTGCCCTTATTGTGGGAGTGGGCTCCTTTTAAAGGGGTGAGTCCTAGCCCCTCTTGCCCTCTATTCTTCCACCACACGATGGCACAGCAGGAGGACCCTTGTCAAGGTGCTCAGGTCTCCATCTGGGGTTCCCACTTCCAGAAACATGAGCCCAACACATTTCTACTCGTTTCTACCCAGGCTGAGGTGCTCTGCTATAACAGCTCAACATGGACGAAGATGAGTTGCTGATGAATTCAGGGTACTGAGGTTCCGTCTCTGTGTGTGAAGAACATCACATCATGGACTGGGTACTTCACCTCAGCACTAGCCACCATCTTTAAGTCAAATAGTGAAAGATATTGGAGTCCACTGTTTGGAGGTGGAAGGTTCTGGGAGCTCCCCTGTGTTCAAATCCCATCATGTCTTACCTAAGCACAGGCAGGCAGCCATGTGGCCATTCTGTCCTGGGGAGACAGCTCCTGTTGAAGAGGCCCATTTCTATTTCTACATAGGCTACTTTGCAGAATAAGTGAGGTGGCTGTTTGTTTCCCTAGCCTGCATTTCATTTGCTCTTCTTTGAAGGTCTGAGCTTCCTCTGTTCACCCTCCTCATCTTCCTCCAGAAGACGCCTTCACTTCTTTGGATCCTAACTCAAGACTCCCACTTTAGCTCCTCCTGAGAAACAGAGAGGACGACGATGTGCCGTAATTATCCCAGCACACCTGGGAGAGAAACCAAGTGCTGCTTTGCTGAACAATAGGTTTCTAATTCCTGGGGAAGTGAGAAACATATTAGTAATCAGGGAAATATTTCCTTCCTCACTGTGAGTTATGACGGGTCTATCCTCAGAACCAAACCCCCGTCCTGGGAGTTGTACAGGTGCTCCATCCAACAGGTTATGAGCTAAGAGAATAAGCTGGGGAGCAGGCTTGAAGGAAGCCCGAGCCGCTGGACCTCCACCACTCTAGACAAAATGCCCCGTGCAGCCTGACATTCTCGCAGCTGGAGGGTCCCTAGCAGGTTATGGTTGTCCTGCAGCGGCTCCTGGTGACTGCTCCCGCCTTTTCAATTGGAAACAGTACTGGATCAGGAGAGAGGCGAGCCTCACTGTGGAAGGAGTGGAGATTCCCAAGCAATGGTGGGGAGAGCATGAGGGTGGCTGGGGGAGGGGGACAACTTTGAGGGCAAGAACCTGAGACTAGGACAAGTAAGAGCCCATTGGGGACAACTGACTTTTTATAGGGCTTGAGCAAAGAGTTTCCTTTTAGAATCAGGAGAAATCCATATCATAAAATTTCTGCCCTTCTCTAAAGAAATGTGGAGAGACTTCAGGAAGACAACTGGTTTGTGGGTGCAGATAGACAGACAGGTCTGCTGCAGGAGTGCTGGTGGGTTGGGGACATGTGGCAAGTGCAGAGCCGTCACTGTCCTCTGTAACCCACTGGTGAGGGCAGACCTACTGAGCACTGCAGGGCCAGGGCAGGCACCCAGGACACTGCAGCAGGAACCGCGACTACTTGGCTCTCAGCTCTGGGAACACAATGACTGCACTCAGGTACCTGAATAAAAATAGCTCAGGATCCACACGGGCAAGTGAACCCCATCCCTATGGAGGGCCTTGGCAAAACGTGATCCTAAAGATGGGTTGGAGGGCCTCAGGATCAGAGGGTGGATTCCTCAAGGGCAAGGACACTCATCTGGCCTAGGGAACAGAGCTTGCCTGGACCTGGCAGGAGGAATCTGGGCACCTCTGGACCCCTCCCTGTAGCCACACAGCGACAGCATTAGTGAAATGTGAGGCTTTTCTAGTTCCTTTGGTCATGCTCACCTGTGACGTGCACCACACCTAGCTTCAAGCCTCCTGTCCTGTGAGTCATCGTGACTCTGTGCTGTCACCTGGCTAGGCCACCGTGGATTCCAGGAAGCCCAGGCTGTCTCATTCATTGATGTCTGTCCACTAGGAAAGGACCAGCTCCCCTCCGTGTCTCATGGCGTGAATTTGCACTCTGGCCCCTGGGTGGCCCTTCCACCTGTGCTCCCAGTCATGCTGACACTGACTGGTGGTGTCCTCCTCACCTGGAGGAGCCCGCATGAGTCTTGTGAAAGGAATCAGAGAGACACTCCCTCTTTAGAGGAAGGACGGAGACACAAAGGTACAGAAATGCCGTCTCCCAGGACGTGTCCAGCTTTAGCCGTTTTCCTGCTTCTGTGCGCTAGTCCACACCTGGGCCAGCCGGGAGTGTCTGAGGTTTTCCTTGCCAGCTGCTCCGCCTTCTCCTCGCTGTCCCCTACCTGGCCAGCAGCCAATGCTTCTCTCCACAGCCTCCCTCCCTCGGCTCCAGGCTGCGCCAATTGGGATGCAGGCAAGAAGGGCAGGGTCCTTTGGCCCTCTCCACTTCTGGTGGAGCTGGTACAAGTCACCCAGATGCCACCACTGGGCTGGTTGCCAAGGTCATCCTTCATGGCTTCCTCCTCCTCCTCCCCTCCCTTTCTTCCCTCTTTCCACAAATATATGTGGACAGATGTGGTGCTAAGTGTTCAGGAAAGCTTGGGGCACATGTCTCAGCTCTGGGTGGCTTAGGTATCTGGAGAGGACAGCAGACCAGGGGAGGTAATCACTGGGCAGGTGATAGATGCCGGCCCAAGGCGTGCAGCTGCTGAGGAAGCTCAGGAACACAACCCCCACCTCAAGTCTTGAAATCCCTCCCCAGAGGAGCCACAGCCAAAGCTGAGACCTAGGCGTGAATGAGGGAAGGTGAGCAGGGTCCAGGCATGGGGAGCAGGAGGAGCCAAGTCTGGGATGAAATAGCCTGGAAGTTCAAGTGCTCTGGGCTAGACTTAACCAGGCAAGAGCAGCAGGTGGGAGTGCAGCCGGGACTCTGCCTCGGAGGTCACACTGGGGAGCTTGGGTCCTGTGTACCGAGTAGCCTGTGGGTGTGGCAGTCAGGTAGCTGATGAGGAAGGGGGTCAGCGCCAAGTCCACCTCAGTTCCCACCCACCTAGGGCTCCTCCTGCCCCCAGGGCCACCTGGCCTTGGTTCTGGCTTTTCTTGCTGTTAGACAAGGCAGGCTACTGGCCGGGGCTAGGGCCTGTTTGGCTTTGCTCCCCAGAGAGGCTCTCTGGGCTCACTCCCTGGAGTCCCCAGTCCTCCCCACTGCCCTTCCCTGTTGCCAGGCTGGACCTGCTTTGGGAGCCAGGTGCCCGCTCTAGGAGGCCCCACCAGGAGGGTCCAGGGCTGCTGGCTTTGCTGCTCCACCGGCCTTCCCTCCTCTTCTGTGCCCAGCAGCCCTGCCTCGCCTGAGGATGAAGATCCCCCTGCCTGAGGGACCCTGTGCCTCTGCTGCTGTGCTGCGCATGCACATGTCACGAAGGCACCACGCGCCTGGCCTCTCTGCCCTTCAGTTCTCAACAGAGAAACAAGGAGGGCAGGGCCCAGTCCCGAGGTGGAGGTGGGAACAGCAGGGACAGGCCTGCTCCCACGAGTGCAGTTTCCAGGGCAGCTGCTCCCGATGCCCCAGGGCAAATCCCCTGAGGCAAATCCCCTGCTTTCCAGAACTGTCCTGCCAGGACCTGTGGACATCTTCTCTTCTAAGACAAGACAGGAGTCCCTTGTCTGTTAGTCCTAGAGGGACTTTTAAATGACTTCAGGTGACTCCCCAGGGGCTTTAGCAGCATAAAGCTCACCTTACAAATCCAGGAATACCCAAGGCTTGGCAGGAAACCCAGTCCTTTCCCACACACCCACCAAGGACAGGAGAAGGAAGGGCAGGGCCAGCCCCTTCTGCCCCTGTGTTAGCTGTGCAGTCCTGAGCAGCTCTCTTAACTTGGATAAGTTCCCATTTCTTTGTCTCCAGTCTGGGTGATACACACCTCACTGCAGATCAGGCATATAACATGAAAAGCAATCCTAATCCATGGTCTTCTGCTAACAATGCTATGACCACGACAACTCTTACAATCTCCATTTAGTAAAAAGAGAGAGCTGGAGGTGATGTATCTGAACATCGCAAGACCTGTGTTTTATGGGATAGAGAGAATATGGCATAAGGGACAGTGGGGTAGACTGGGGACCCATTTGGGTGCATCAGTAACTTGTCATATGGTCTTAAGCAAGTTTCTTAAACCTTAAAATAGGCATCTCTGCTGACTTCCTGGTAGATTTGAACAGAGCTTCTCGTGCAGAAGGTGTGTGGCTCTGGGTGACTTCCCATCTCTGAACCTCAGGTGTCTCATCTGCATGCCAGCATATCTGTGCCACTCCATAGTTGAACTGAGATAAATCTGCAAGTGCTTATCACAGAAACTGGAGCAGAGAGAATGTTCTGGAAGCCCCAAGAGGCTGATGCTACAGTTTGGATCTTGAATGTTCCCCAGAGGTCCACGTGTTTTGGGCTTGTTCCTCAGAATGGCGCTGCTGGGAGGTGGTGAGGTCTTTGGGAGGTGGGGCCTCCTGGGCAACATTCAGGTCACCGAGGGAAGGTGCCTAAGGGGACTGTGGGACTCTGTCCCCCCTTTCTTTCTACCACATGTTCCTGCCATGATGTACTGCCTCGCCAGAGGCCCAACGGTGACAGGATCACTGGTCATGGACTGAAATCTCCCAAGCCATGAGGCAAAACAAAACTTTTCTCTTTATAAGTTACTTATCTCAGGTATTTTATGAAAGACAGAAAGCTGACCAACAGGGTGGTGCTAGGTATTCCTGGAGAATGTGCCTGGTCCCTTGGAAGCTAGCACCAGTATTTGTTTGCCCCAGATACAGGGTGTACCTGAGTCTTGCATGACCCTAGCCCAGGCCACAGCGATTCTGTGAACTCCCAAGAGCCTCCCTGTGAGTAACCAGAGAGGCCATCCAGCTCTCACTGCTTTGTCTATGGGGCAGTACACTCAGTGTGAATTCTGGACTTAGCTGAGACAGGCACATCTCCCTCCAGGTGAGACATGTGATAGCCACCAGTGATGTCACCTGTGCAGTAACCTGCACGTGATCTAACACACGCTTGGCATTGCATGTGGAGGAAGCCTGGCAACTCCATGCTTGTCTGGCATCCAGCCACCCTGAGGATCGTCAGGATTTTGGAGATTTGTTTGTGGTCCTCCAGTGAACTCTTTCTTCTCCCTGGAGCAACAGAGGCAGCTGAGGATGTGAGTGCTCTTCCTGAGTCCCAGGGGTCTCGTCTTCCTTGACTGGGAATAAGTGGTCCTGTTAAGCTATGTTTTTTCCAAGAAGAGACCTTTTTGTGCCGTATGGAGGGGATTCTGAGAACACTTCCCAAAGAGGAATTTTAATATTTTGAGTTATTAAAACATTATTAAAGTGTATGGCTAGTCCCTTGAGGTGAGTATTCTATCTTGTAAAAAGCCATCTCATCCGCTTATTGGTGCAGGGCCTTGACGGACAGGCTGCATCTCCATCAGGCTGACTCTGGCTGGGCTCAGGGGCAGCTGGGCTGCCTGACTGTGTCTGCTCATGGCTTGGAGGAGTCTGCCCACAGGGTATTATCACAGGGCTGGGATCAGGTGACATATATCACTTTCAGGGGGATGATGGGACAAGCCCATCACATTTCTGCATTTCTAGTCTATCAAAGATTCCAAAAAGACAGGTGTGGCCGCACTGATCTGCAGGGTTCAGCTTTAGTCTTGAAGGTTAAAGACACTGAGTTTGCATGGTGGGGGGCTGTGTCACACGTGGGTGGTTTAAAAATCCACTCAGGTTACAACTGTACAGTGAATCACCTTGTGTAAAGGCATACCTGTGTGTGCATGTGTGTATTTTGAACACTAACTCACTCTACACATGATATTCAAATGGGATATGTACAATTTCCACCTGAAAAAAATTCCAAATTACTTTCACTATGACTCATCTGATTTGAGAAGATTTCAACATTGGATGACAAAAGAGTCACCCATACAGTCCACTCAGTGCTTCTCCATCATTCACAGTTTCCCACATGCTTTGTAACATTTCTGCTCCAGTTACAGAGCAGTCCTGCGAGACTCAATGCAGCCAAGCAGGAAGGGCATTTCAGGACGGGACTCAGGAGTTCTGGTCCCTGGGTGGGACTCTGTCCACAGCACTGTGCCCGTGCTGCCTACCAGAGAGGACCGCCATGTTACATGACCTACTAGGTGCTCTTTTTTTTAGTCTCAGGTTCTGTGATTGGCGGACAGAGGACAGCAGGGGATGACATTGTAGGAGGCAGGGGCTCCATCAGAGGCTGGGGATCCAGGTGGGTGCTTCTCAGCTTCTCAATCCTGTTCTTTTATTTCTGCTGCCTACATTATCCCTGGATATGCATGGATCACACTGAGGATTAACAGGATACTGTGCTGCACTGTGAGGCAGACCAGGGAGGGGAGCTGCTCAGGGCTTTGTCCATCTACTGGCTGGATTTTAAAGGAAGGAACTCCAAGTGGGAGAGGGAAAGGGGAAAAGAGGAGGAGGGGGATCAGCAAAGTCTGGAGGTTGTGAGACAAAAGACAGGGGTTTAGGCTTCAGGCTTTGACAAGCATGTGTTCAGTCACAGGGGAATGTCCCTGGGTTCCCCAGTCCTTCCATCAGAAAGGTGGCAGTGGTGTGTTAAGGAGGCTTGCGGAGTCCCAGTTCCCCTGCAGCTCTTCCTAGATGCCTGACCACATGCACAAAGTGTCTCTGATCCAGGGCAGGGCAGGTAAATCCCCACGCTGAAGGTAGGCCGGGGGCGGAGGGTGGGCTGAGTGGACAGTCCGGGCTTTCTCTCTGTACACGCATGATCTTATCTGGATCTGTGGCATCCACCCGGGGAGGCAGTCCACGCCCACAGCCAAGGGCAGGCCAGGCCCGGGTGAGAACCCACAAATTCTGCGCTGCTTCTGCTGCCCACAAGCCGACTGCTAGCCTCTCAGGCCACTCAGCACTGGGCGTCACAACTTCAGCAAACAGGGCGCAGGGAAGAGGAGAGGGCAGCTTGGCGCTGCTGCTGGCTGGGATGCTTAAATCCTGATGGACTCTCTCTGGACTAATGCTTGTATCCAAGGAACAGGGCCAGAGGCTGAGATGGCTCCGGTTTTCTGGCCCCGTCCCAGCAGGGCTTTCCTTGCCAACTGGCACTGCGGCCACAGCCTTTGCCAGCGTAAAAGGTGGCCGCGCGCCCTCTGGCGGCAAGCGTTGGTATTGATGGGCTGCCCCTAGCCAAGGGTGTTTCTGGGTTGGAAAATGAATTTGGGGGGTCATATCTTCTTAGAACCACACCAGGACCTTTTAGGACCCAGCACGATCTTTTAATTTTGCATACGGGGAAACGGAGGGTACGAATATGAGCAAACTGTACCAATACCCCCAAAGGTACAGAACAAGACCCAGAATCTGGTCCTTGAGGCTCATTCAGGTTTTGAGTGAGTCTGACCCAGAGGCATTTTTCAGAGGATAAAATAAAGCACGAGGTGAGCCCCAAAGCCTTCCTGGAAGTCCCCTCTGTGGCCTCATTCTTTCTTACCTTCACTTCCTTTTCGCCTCTGGAAAAGCCCAGCCAACGCTCCTGAGGCCTGTTCTGTGGTGGGCAGCACCCCCGTGCCTCTTTTCTACCACACAGGACGGAGGCACAAAGGTAGTTCAGAGAAAGTTTACATTTGAGGAAGATAACATTTCCCCACAAACAGGCCCAGCTTCCGTCTTGAAGATATTGACCAGCACAGCGTGCGTCTAGCATGGGGCCCGATGCACTCCACGCTGGCTGGTCCTGGCCTCTGAGTTCTTTCTCAGGCTTTCACCCAACAGTGCCAAGGTGGGAAGGCGATGGGGTGGGTGCTTCTTGGCACTTCACTTGGTGGCGACCTACCAGGGCCACGCAGGCAGGGTGACTGTGTCCCCACAGGCTGTGAGCTCGAGGGCTCTCATAGCCTAGCAACCCCACTTTATTCCTGAGGAACGTGAGGCACAGATCAGGGGCTGCTGGCTGATATCTCATGCTCAGTGAAAACTGCAGAACTAGGCTCCAGCCCCGCTGGGTTGTGGGCAGTGGCCTTCTCTCCATGGCGTATCTCAGATCTGTTGAGCTTGGAGTGGCCTCTCCTGGCTGAGAGTGTGTCTGCCTTCCCAGAGGCAGAGAGATTTGCTGTGTTTCACTCAGGAGCGGAGGAGGCTGACTCTGGGGCCAGCACCCTTTTGGGGCAGGCATCTGTACCAGGTATGGGATACGTACTTCACCCTCCAAGGGATGAGAGGGGACTCTGCTGAGCATTCTGTGTCTAAGAGAGGCTCCACTCTGCAAGCCAAGGGGTCTGCCTGATTATTTTTAGAAAATAAAAAGCAAGAGCATTTAGAAGAGGCTGGGGAAAGGCCAAAACATTATGTCAGATACTCATTGCAACTGGAAGCAAGAATGAAGACAGGAACCTAAAAGGACATATTCTAAGTGACATTAAAGTACACTCAGCTGATTCATCAGCAAACTGGATTCAGGCTGTGAACTGAAATATGAAAATAAGGTATCTCATCAAGCCCTGTTACTCTAGAAGAAGCTTAGCACAGGGGCTCTCATATGCCCGCTCAGTTGCTTTAATTATTTCTTAGATTCCTTACCTGTAATTAACATTCACTCTCCTTGAGATGACTGGCTTGAAGCTTGGTATGGATAACACGTTTGAGCAGGATCCACAGGAGAATGAAGAGCAGTGGTTAAGTGTTAAGCAGTCTTCATGAACAGGATCCCACTTACTTTAACTGATCAGGAACATGTCTTTAGAAGCAGCAAAGAATGAACACTTGGTTGATGAAGATTCAGGAATCCCGTTTGTGATTTGCTGATTTGGGGGCAATTTGACTGAAATTATTTTCTTCCATCCCTAAAGTGGAAATGCTTATACTTATTCCACACTCCCTACGATTGTTTTTTCAATCAGTTGAAATAACCTAAGAGTAAATACTTGAAAACAATAAAATTCTATAGAAATGTGACCTATTGCTATTCGTATTGAGGAGGCCATGGGAAAGGGCCCTTTACTGTCTGTGTAAATACGTGGAAGGAGGCTAGCGCTCAGTTTGAGAACAGAGATGTCATTAGGTGGAAATGAGGCTATGATATTGGCTGCAGTTTTCTGCAGTGCGAAAATAAAATTTGGAGTTTGGTTTCTGCTTTGCTCTCTCTCTGGAATAAGGAAAGGAGGGAAGAATGGAAAGAGATGAAATATTATAAAATCCTGGAAGTCTTTGAACAACAACAAAAAAATGACCACGTAAGGAAGCTTTCAAGAAAATTCTGTCACCAGACCTTCACTGTTGGTGCTAGACTTAGTCCGCCGATGTTTATTGAGCACCAACTATTAGCTACACATTCTTCTAATCCTTTGGGATGCTCAGAGTTTTGGGCCTTACGGGAGCTTACATTTTAAAGTGCAGATCTGCCATCTTCTATTTTCCTTCTTCCTTGGTATTTGGTATACAGCACCTATTCCAGGGTTCAGAGCAAATTTCACCCTTTTTCTCACCAGCATAGCAAAAAAACAGTCTGCACTTTCCATGTTGCAGGAGGCAGATAGTGTTTCTGATTCCGGGTGGAATGTCCCCTATGGAGCCAACAAAACAGGTCGATATTTAATCCGTGGATTGCAGAGTCAAGAATGACCCAGTCCACAGCCCAACTCCAAGGGTTTTCCGTGTGCTTACAAAGCTCAGCGTCTTTGGACAAGTCGCAGGTTCACTGAGCTTTGCTTTCTGAGCCCTAAAGCAGAACAGCTATCTGTCTCTCAAAGGGTTGCAGGAGGGTCACATGGCGCGTGTGTGAGACCACCAGGCCCACAGCAGGCTCTAAGGAGAGGCTACCTGTCACATCAGTACCCTCCAAACTCCTGAGGAAGACGTGCTTTGCAGGGAAGAGAAGCATGCGTTAGAAAACAAAGTGGAATGATGGGGGGCAGGTCTTAGTGTTTAGGAAACTGGAAAGAGTTCTGATTCTCGGCTTGCGGCCCAAAGTTCAGTTTTATACTGACAGTAAAAGAAGGAAAACGAAACCTTGACTAGTGGGCTTGCCAGTCAAGAACAGCCACCTAATGTTCCCGTAAGAAAGGCACTTAAGCCGGGCGCGGTGGCGCAAGCCTGTAATCCCAGCACTTAGGGAGGCTGAGACAGGAGAATCGCAAGTTCAAAGCCAGTCTCAGCAACGGCGAGGCGCTAAGCAACTCAGTGAGACCCTGTCTCTACATAAAACACAAAATAGGGCTGGGGATGCGGCTCAGTGGTTGAGTGCCCCTGAGTTCAATCCCCGGTACCAAAAAGAAAAAGGCACTTAAGCAATAAGGGCGACGACAGTGTTGGTCATGGGATTGGGAAATAGTCTGGCCAGTCTAAAAATGTCACGGTGCCTAGGCTCTAAAAGGCACTGTGACCTGTATCACATCAGCCCTGCCAAGGCGTGGAGGGGAAAGCCAAGTGAAGATGTGGATTCCTCCTTTAGAAGCCAACAGCCTCGGGCTCTGAGGAGCTGGAGTCTATCTAGTCTTCTTCCAATAACTCATTAGCTCTCCTTGGACATTTAAATGGCTACATCACAGTTTACTCATCTAGAAAATAGGTTAAGCCAGGCATGGTTGTGCCTCCTATAATCCTTGCGACTCAGGAGACAGAGGCAGGAGAATTGCAAGTTTGAGGCCAGCCTCAGTAACCTAGTAAGACTCTATTTCAAAATTAAAAAAAAAAAGAACTGAGGATACAATCCAGCGAGGAAGCTCCCCTGGGTTCAGTCCCTAGTATCACCACCAAAAAAAGAAGAAGAAGAAGAAGAAGAAGAAAGAAAGAAAAGAAGAAAAGTCCAACATCAAGGTGTCAGTCTCCTTTCAAAGAACCTAGGGAAGCCAAGTGCAGTGGCTCACGCCTAGAAATTGAGCAACTTGGGAGACCGAGACAAGAGAAGCTCAAGTTGGAGACCAGCCTCAGCAACTTAGACTCTGTCTCAAAATTATAAAATTAAAAGGGCCGGGCACGTATCTCAGAAATAAAACAACCCTGAGTTCAATCCCCAGTACCAAAACGAGAAAAAGAAACTGGGTTGTGTATGAAGTGGGGGTATTATAAGTGTGCACACCTCCCATGACCATAAATGTTCATTGCACAGCAGTGAATCACACTTTACCTGGACCCTGGTTTCCCCTTGTGGACTATGGGGGCCGCCGTCGAGCATCTTGGACTCCTTTCCTGCTCTGACACTTGTGTGACCATGATTTCCGTCTGAATTTTTTGCTCAGACTGCAGAAAGCGCTTAACATACCTCCCCTTCTTGTGTATGACTCTTCTAACCCTCATCTATTTTGAAATAACCTCTTCAAAAAGGAGACCAAAGTGGCTCCCCTGCACTGGCTGGCACCACGGGACCCTGCATATGCTCCACAAGCCGCCGCACACGTAAGTGGCTCTTTCGCACTGCCTTCCCCAGGGCCACCCAGGAGATGGTTACCTGAGTTCATGTGGACCAAACAGAAGAAGACAGCAAAGAGAAAGAGAACCCCCATGAGTTATGGCTCCCTGGGACCTCCCTGCCCTCTGCAGGAGCGTCAGTCTGATGAATGGTGGAGTGGAATGGAGGAGGAGGAAGGAAAACGGGGCCTTTATAGGTTTCTAAGAACCCTCCTCAGCATTGAGCATATTGATCTGCTCTACTGAGTAAGGCTGTGGGCAGAAGGTACTGGGTAGTCTTTCTTTTTTGCCTAAAAATAGACAGGCCTCTTGGCATTCCCAGAAGCAGGGTCTGTCACTAACCCAGTGGCTGGAGGTGGATGAGGAGAGTCGCTTAGCAACAAGTACCGTGTGGGCGATAGAGAGGTGCTGTGTAAAGTCCCCTACCCACTTTGCGAAAGCTTTCAGCTGGGCAGTGTCCATCACAGTCCACCCAGTCCACTGCGAAGAGTCCGTGACCAGACACATCAGGAACGAAGGCCACAGGCCCCAAGTGACACGCACCAGAATGTTCATCAGGGTCAACAGAACACTCCTTGCGTAGCCTCTTAGGACCACATGGAACAAATAACGTATTCCCACCCAGCAGTGCAAAGAGGAAAACCCAACAGCAGCAAGGACAGACACACATGAGAGAGGACCCTCATGGACACGCGGGGCGAAGGCAGAAGCCGGCGGTGCAAAGCACGTCACTTCCCGCTGTGCACAGCAAACTGCTTATTCCAAACCCCAGTGCTGTGGCTTTGGGAGAAGAGGGCTCACTCTCCTTTCCCAAGACAAAGTTCCCTTAAAGGGAGGTCATCTAGTGGGGGACAGGAGCCTCCGGGCCACAGGGCTGTGCAGGGGGCGCCCTGAAGGCCCTGTGGGTGCAGAATGGAGGGGGTGTGTGTAAGGCAGGTCTCACAAGGAGGACAGCCAGAGTCCACAGTCGAGATCTCTCACTTAAGTTTCTAGAAGGTGATGCTGTGACAATCGATGTCCATGCACATTTTGTCCCTGGTTGATAGTGGTCCCAGGATCACTCATGTTTGTTTCTCTTAAAATGCTTTTAATAAAAGTGCAAAGTGAGAAGCTAGTGTCCTTCAAGTCCTCCAAGCCTCCCTGACCACTGCTCCCTTTCGTACTGATCTTCCTAGAGGCTTCCTACATGTGTGTAAAGGTGTGCGTATCCACACCCGCATTTGAATACAAACCAAGGCAGCCTTGGATATTCATCTGGACTCACCTCTGTCTTCGATGGGGAGTGCCGTAAGTAGTATGCGGACCCCTCTTGCTCTTTGTGACAGCTTTGTGCGTTTCACGTGGCATTTCACATCTCGTCCACCCCATTTAACCAAGTCTACAACAAGCATATTGACTGTGGGTCTTACCTACATGGTGGATTTTGAACAACTGATATCAAGCATGACCCCAGACCCAGTGCTTTGGTGAACAATGAGACCATTTAAAAGATGGGCAGGCCCAGTGTGCATCTGGAGGTTTCCAGTCTGGAGTGAAGAGCAAAGACCACAGACCCTAGCAACAGATGCCCGATTCACAGCCCTTCATTGAAAATCACCTCATAAAATGGGACTTTAGGGGATATTGGGCTCTACAAGCTGCTTTTGCCTCTGAATAAATATAAACACATGTGTGCACAAAAAACACGGAATACAATACAAGTTTACTGTAAATGGTAATCAGGGACTAATGATGGCAAAATATATAAAATATGTATGTATATGCATGAAGATCAAACAGGAAATGACCAACTGATTAAAATTTGAAATCCTTTCTCCATGGAACATTTCTTCTGGACACATCTCAGATCTCCCATTTAAAAAAAGGCACAAACAATTTTGTATGGCCCTTGGGAATATAAGCTTCTAGACCAACTCCTGGTTCAGGGTTTCTAAGACAGGCACATGTCCCTATGCATGGATAACATGTAGCAATGAGACAAAGAATTATCCTCTGTTAAAAGCATGGGAGTGTAAATACCCACACATACAAGTTACTTTTTAAGAAGTCACCTTGGTGGATGAGACTATGAAATGCCTGTTTTACACTTTGATGGTCATTCTTTCTACCCAGAGTACACCTTATTTAGAAAAGATTTGAATTACAGGTGGTTGCTATTTCTTTTTCTAGCAATATAGCTACTAATAAAATAGTTGAAAATTAGTTCAGATACTTTCTGTATGACTGGGAAGCCTTATGAGCTAGGCTGGAAAATGAACTAATTTGGGGAGAAATAAATTAATAGTAACACGTTTTATCACTCACTTTGTCCTCCAGACTTGAATCTGTGTCCAGGTCACAGATTCAGAAAGCAATGCCCAAAAAAGAATTTTATAGACATTTTTGGAGATTAGGCATGGTATTTCATAGAAAATCAAGCTCATTGACTCATTGCATTAATATCTGGTCAAGGGTTCCTAGGTTCACATAATTGCAGAGTTGAAAAGAACCAAAGCTCAGTTTGTCCCAACACAAAGATGACTGTCGAGTTGCTGATAGACAAGCATCTAGGAACCCATCTGCATGAGATGACATATCATTAGATAGTGGGTATCGAAATTCTATGCTTCATAAAGGATTAGGGTTAGGTTAGATTATACAGATGGCTGTCCTCCTCACTGCTGTGTTATTAAGTTAAAATCCAGTCTTGTCTCTGATGGTTTAGAGCTTGTCAAGGAGTTTCCCATTCATTAAATACCCAAGCATTGATTTATCTATTAATTTTACTTTATTTCCTGTATCTGGTTAATAAGAAAAACAAAGATTACCTCAAGGGATGATAAATCCCAAGCACCACATTTGCAGTCAGGTGTGCTTTTTAAGGGATGGCCATCTGTTTGGGACAGCCTCGTCAACAGCAACCCCAGTCTAGTCTTTCCAAAGATCATGCTGTTTCTCTTTTGGTGCAGAGGTGATGGAGGCCTCAAGGGCTGGCACTCTGCAGTATTCTGTGTCACAAGGTGAGAGAATGTCTTCACTCAGTTTTTAGTATGACCTGCTGGAAGAATTCTGAGGTAGTGCTGTACCTGCCCAAATATCTAATATAGTTTTTATTTCCAATTTTAGCCTAACCAATTTCATTAAGTGAATGACTAGACAGTTTGAATTGGACTAATTCTGACAGTATTGTACTACTCAAAAAATGATTGCAGTTATTCTTTCTTCCTTTTTCATTTATTCTATTAGAGACTAAGCTCCATGTGGCAGAGATTTTGTCTGTTCAGTTCTTTCCTGTATCTTTAGCACCTAGAATAGTGCTTAGCGTGTAGTCGATATTCAGCAAACATCCTCTGGATGAACCAACTTATTTGCCTACTGAGACAGAACTTACATCAACTCAGAGGGTGTGAATAGACACAAATAAAGATAAGGGGATATTGCCAGGAAGATTCAAGAAAACACTGTCCTATGAAAAGGTCCACTGCAGACACCAGAAGATGATTTTATCTCCCATACAAAACCCACCATCTAATTAGTAGCAACTGTCCCTAAGAACAAAACAAGGTGAAATGAAACAGCAGGTTAAGATGACAAGGAATTGGGAGAGGAAAGAGGTTCGTGGCAGCAAAGGAATGTTGGTCGAGACCTTGGAAACTAGATGTATCAGGCCAGGGTCCAGCTTAGAATGGCGCTCCAGGAGGCATTCCAAGAGAGACCTATTGGAGCAGGTGAGATGCAGAGTCAGAGGAAGGCGGGTTCATGGGAGGCCATGGCATTCCTGAGCACAACCAAAACTTTCAAAGAAGAAATAATGTTAAAAGACAATGCTACAATCATTTGGGAATTTAAAAAGTTACTTAGAATAGGTACCGGTTCATGGGGCTTAATGATTTTCACATAGAATCAGTAAGATGATAATTATCATAGGACCAGATTTAAGAGGAGGACCTGCAAGGTTCAGGTCTCCTAGAAAAGAACAGAAACCGTCTGGTCTTGTGTTTCGCTTACTTGTTACGTTGAATTCTGGGTGACAAATGGCATGCTTGCCTTTCAAAGAGGAAAATCGTGTTGCAAGGATTTGGTTTCACTACGGATTCACAACACATTTCATCCAAATGGCATTTTAAAAAAATAGTAAAATTTATTCTAAAAAAATTCTACATTGGCCCTTTTCGTTTCAAGCAGGAACACTGGCTGCTAATTTCTTCCTTTAAATTTGTGATGTTTGAACCCATTTTCTTATGTCCCCATTACCAAGGTTGCATATCATCCCGAGGACAAAAAGTTTGTTGACATTCCATTGGGTCCTGAAGCCACATCTGTCAGGGAAAAGCAAATTGTGGCCCGCGGAACGGATCCGTCCCTCCTCAGTGCGTTTCCTACTTATGCTTCCTGTGCCTGAGTGGCTTTCTTTTCAATGAGCCTTCTTTCTTCACCACGTCCCTTCCTGAAGATAGAAGCAGAATTCTCAGCCTCCACCACCCCATCTAATTATCTCATATTCTCCTAAAAACCATCAGAGACGCTTGCTTTTCTAAAATAAGGCCATTTTCTTTAGCCATCAGAGGTTTACGTTAAGTGCTTCGTGTCCCAGCTGCTTGAATGGCATCAACACAGCCCTTGAGTTCAGACAAAGTGAAATAATATCCTCCTGGGCTTCCACCAGCTGGAGACAGCTTTTCTTCTTAAGAGAATGTCTCCTAGAAATGAGCTTCCTGTTGACTTCCTTTTATCCCAGAATCTACATGGGTTCATTCTTTGCATCTGCTTTTATTCCTGTATCTTCTCCCTCTCTCTCTCTCTCTCTCTCTCTCTCTCTCTCACACACACACACACACACACAACTCAAGTAGTTGGTATAAGCAGTCAGCCTCATTTTCATTTGTGTTAGCTCTAGGAACTCCCTGGGGTTTTTTTTCCACCATCCAAACTGAATCCTTCAGGTACTCCCTATAGTCCTGTATGAGGATCCCTGTACAACTAAAAGTCCCTCACCAGACCCTTGGATGAGCCAGGGAGAAGGTTGGGGCAGCATGTCATTTTGCCATAGCCCAACATCAAATCCCTCTCCTGTAGTTCATGGTTCTTTTTATTCCACATGATATATCGAGAGAGAGTCCTGAGCTCTGCACCATGGTGCTGTGTCCAGACTGCTAAGTACCCAGGCCTTAGGGAGACCCTGTGTCTTGGGGTCTTCCCAGCTGTGGCCCCATTGCTCGCTTCCCAAGATGCAGCATACATCCTTATACATGCACATCAGGAATTAAAACACCAGCGCAAAGGTCGCTGGAGTTCTTCAACTCTCTACCTTTCATTTGTCTCACAGTGAACTAGAAACTGGTCATGATAGGTACCTTGGAAAGAAAGGTAGTGGACAACAGCTAGGATTCTCTAAAGGAGTTCTCTGAGCTCAGAGGAGAGTGAGGCCAGGGCCAGAACAGAGAGGTCCACAGGAAGTGGATGGAGGAGAGAGGATGGAGTTTCTGGGAGGCACTAGTCAGGCACTCCCTCACACATCCACCAGAGCGTTTAGACCCAACAGAGCACTTGACCAGACCCGGGGGCTGTGTGTGGCTTCCTCGTCCCTCTTGTCTTCATGGGTGATGTAGAGGTCACTCATCTTGCTCTAGAGAATTATGTTGTTCTATGAAGAAAGAGGATGCCTCTGTTAAGGAGCCCAGCCTCTCTTCACGAGACCATGGGGACTTTAGTCCGTATCACTAAAGGACATTTCCTGAGGTCATTTCTCTTCACCCCCCTAAAATGAGAATAAGCCTGGCCAGAGCAGGAAGAAAGCTCAGATGTGGCCATCATTTAAGTCACAAGACCAAGTGAGGACAGGCCTGTCTGAGCCTCCTCCTTAGCCCCTCCCCAGCAGACACTGGGCACTGAGGAGGGAACATGTTTTCCCATGCGGGAGAAGCTCTGAGAAACGGGAGAGGCAGGGGATCGAACGCCCCCAGAAGGCTTTGACGGGCGCGGGGGACGGAGGACATGGTGTGTGCAGCGTGGGTTTGGGTGCAGAAGGCAGGCAGTCAGCTGTGGCATGCTGGCTCTGTGATTGCCTGTGGCAACTTGCTGGAGTGTTCCCACTGAGGACAGCTGGTGTCCATAAAGCCACCCTGTCTCGCAGAGTCCTGTTCTACACAGCTGCTGTGGAAAGAGCAAAACCCTACACCTAGAGGAGTTGCCGGCTCAGAGCTGGCTGGAGAGGCCCTTGTGCTCCAGGCTCCTTTCTGTCTGCAAGCAGAAATGCCAGAATTTCCACAGAATGGTTGAAAACATCAGTATTTACTAATTTCTTAGGCACCCCAGCATAGGCTCCCAAATCTCCCTGGTAACATGCCTCACGCCTCATCTCTGAATGCCCAGAACATTCTTTCTGAGGTTAAACCTGTGACTGGGTGCACAGTCCAGGACAGAACGCTGCCCATGAGCAAGGTGACTACATACGGCGCACTCATCCTTGGGCCTGCTACCTGGGTTTTTTAAAACGTGTTTTAATTGAAAAGTAAGGCAATAGCTTGATGGGCGTTTGAAAAAATAAAATAATTAAAAATCACCAATAATCTTAACATTGGCATTTAGTTGCTTTTGGACATACTCTTCACGATTAATTTTACATCCAATATATGAACATCTGTGCCCTATAATTTCTAGCACAGAAAACTCTTGAAAAATTGTATCTTGAGCATCTCTATGGTTTGTATTGCTTTGTATTTATTTTACTCTAGGATTGTCTAATATCCCTTTAAATAGATGTACCGTCATTTGCTAAGATACTGCTCTATTTTGAACATTTGTAATTTTTTAAAAGGTTCTTCACAATATTTTTGTGATTTCCTCAGTATAATTTCTGAAAAAGCAGAATAACTGATACAATGAGAACGAGGGTCTTATGTCTCACACACATATTAACAGGTTGCTTCACAGAGAGGGACGTGCTGGTTTGGCTTACCTTCCCCTCCCCTGGGCACAGCCTGCAGGGAGCGTGGCTGTGTGTGAGTTTAGTACAAAGAACCTTGACTCAGAAAGGAGCACGGGAAGGCAGCAGCTTCTGCAGGGCCTGGGTTCCTAGTCTGATCACTCTGAGCCCTGGGATCCTGCTTGCAACCAGATACCTATGCACAGCGCTACCTGAAAGGATTCAAAACTCACCAAAAAGAAGAAAAAAAAAGAAGCAAAACCAATGACAAGTTCAAAGTTTTGTAACCTGAGTTCAAAACACCTCATTAATAATTAAATTTAGCCTAAAATGTAGCCACTTCAAACCTTTCCTAGAAAGGTTATGAAAACCCCATCAATTAAAGCGGTCCATGAATTCCCAGCAAGAGGAGATGCACTATGCAAAGTTATAAGATAAACAACAGACAGGTCTGGTCTCAGAACCCACTCGTTATTTCCTCCCTCACTTGCGCACTGGCCCTACCAAGAAGACACTAGAGCTGATCTTGAGAAAGCATGTGTGTTACGGTTTGGATGTGAGGTGTCTCCCAAAAGCTCACGTGGGAGATGCAAGGTTTGGAGGAGAAATGATTGGGTTCTATCTCTAACGTAATCAGTGGATTAATCCCTAAAGGATTAACTGAGTGGTGACTGCAGACAGGCGGGGTGTGGCTGGAGGAAGTGGTTCACTGGGGTGTGGCTTTGGGATATATATTATGTATCTGGAGCTTGTCTCTGCTTTCTGATCACCATGCGAGCTGCTTCCCTCCACCACACTCTTCCGCCATGATGTTCTGCTTCACCTCAAGCCCTGAGGAATGGAGCCTGCTGTCTATGGACTGAGACCTCTGAAACCGTGAGCCCCTAAATAAACCTTTCCTCCTCTGCAGTTGTTCTGGTTGGGTCCTTCAGTCACAGCAGTGGAAAAGCTGACTAAAACAACCCGGGTTAGCAGTCAGCATAAAAATACCAAGGTGTAAGTGGAATGGGCACTTTGAAGAGTGGAAGAGACTCCGCTGAGCTCGAATGGGTGATGTGTCAATGGAGAAAATAGAAAGGATTTTTAAATTGCTTTTTAATGAGAACATGGGCACAAGTTGGTCAACAAAATAGGAACTAGATCCCATGAGAAAGGCACACTTTGAGAAAGAAAAAAAGAGTATTTGCAAAAATAAGGAATCTAAAGATAAATAAAAATTTATTATATAAACTTGAAAATTTTTAAAAATAGCAAAAAAAGAACATTGAAGAAAGAGAAACTGGTGGCCTAAAATGACGTATCTGAGAAGTGGAGAGCAAAAGGAAAAGGTCAGCAAAGTAAGGACGAAAGAGAATAGAGAGGACTTTTCCTGGATAACTGGGGTTTGAACAGTAGCGTTCCGGGAAAAGAGAAGGTAGCCTATGGAAGAAGAAACCTGTGAAGCTAGACAAGAAAGGAGCCCATATAAGCAAATGAAGCTCAGCTAGGAGCCCCATAAGATCCTTAAAGCTTGCAGAGAAGGAGCAAGAGAGAATGCTCGACACATGTAACCAAGGATGTGCCAGATTGATGTCAGCAAGACCTGAGAATGAGAGCCTGCTGACTTTCTGTCTTCTTGGGGACTCACTCCAAAATGTCTTCACAGAGATCAGTCCCTCTTAGACACATCTACACGCCCAGCAACTGAGAAAATAGCCACATCAAAGATGACGGGAAAAGCTGGGGCACAGTCCTGCTGCAAACCCCACCCCAGGCAAAATGCTTACAATTGAGGAGGGATGGCCAGGCCCCGCATCTCCCATAGGAGCAGAAGACTTGGACACACACAGAGCACTCTGACAGTGTGGCTCCACCCAGGAAACTGGTTCCTATGTCACCTGGCTCTGGGACTGGATGGGCCTGAGCATTCCCAGGCCTTTCTTAAGCTCTAAGACCAAAGTGATGGTGTCAGGCAGATGGACAGGCACTTCCAGCAGCTATTGCCCTGAGCCCAGCAGAGAGAAAAGGCAGTGTCCCAGCTCCCAGTTTATCCCTGGAAGGAATTTATCTCCACCCTCTCCCACTGCTGATGGAGGCTTGGCTCTAGCTAGTCTGCTTCTAGGAGCTGATGTGGCAGGTGAGCCGCTGGGGAGGCTAAATGGAAAGTGGGCATTCCCTCTGTCTTCTCCTGTCTTGCTCCAGCAATAGAACTAGGTCTCCAGCTTCTCTCTGGAAGGATTTTGAGCACACACCGAGCACTCTGACTTCTAATGTTTCCACTTGAGAGACGGGCTCCTCACTGTCCTAGATCTGCAATTGAATGGGGCTCTGCACTTACAAGTCGTCTGGACCACAGGGAACAAGATGTAATCTTAACACACGGATGCTTCCAGGGCTGATCCTGTCCTCCCCATCTATGGCCTCAGTGCAAAGTGATCAGGTAAACACTTCCAACCTCCAAATAGTCAAGCTTCCTGGAAGAGGTCTGAATGCATGCCTAGCACCTTGACTTTCCCACCTGCTGCCAGTGGGCCAGGGTCTAGTTAGCTTGCATCTGGGAGCTGAGACAGCAGACACCTGGCAGTCCCCAGGAGTCTGAACAGGTGTGTGGGCACTCCCACCACTCCTGCCATATCACTGCAGAGAGGGTGCCTCCAGCCAACCTGCCTGTCTCCAGGAGCAAATGGAGCTGGACGATCTTCTAGGACCCTAAGGGTGATGACGGCAAGACAAAAGATGGGAGAAGGTGCAGCCCGAACCAGAGAACCCAGAGGCCCACCCGAGACAGAGCCTGAATGTTAAAAAGAAAGAAAGGGGTTTGAAGGCGGTAAGAAGGTGGCTTGTCACACACATGGAGACCTCCACAGCATTATCGGCAGATGTTTAGCAGAAATCTTGCAGGACAGAAAGGAGTGGGGTGAGAAATTCAAATTCCTGAAAGGTAAGAAGGAGGAAGATGAGGCAAGAAGAAAGAAGAAGGAGAGAACCTGCTCACCAAGAATCATGATCAATGGTGAACACTGAAAACTGTCCCTCTAATAACCAGTACAAGGCAAGGACGCCCACTGTTGTCATTTTTTTTCAATACAGTTCTGAAAATACTAGCAAGAGCAGACAAGGAAATGAACCAAAAGGCATGAAAGTGAAAACAGACACAGAGACCACTGGAACCAAACAGAGAGCCCACAAATAAACTCAAAAGTGTGTGGTTAGCTAGCTTGCGATAAAGGCACAGGATGGCATGTTAGGCAGAGGGTTGTCTTTTCTGTAAGTATTTTGGGAAAACTGGATATCCAGATGCAAAAGAATGGAATTGAATCCTCATATCACACACTAAAATCTGCCGTGAGTGTGACAAATGGAACCATAAGGCTGACAAAAAGCAAAGTCTGGGGGCAAAGCTGCTCAACATTGGCTGTAGCCATGGTTTTTGGATATCACACCCAAACTCAGCAACAGAAGCAAAACAGACAAGCAGGACCTTGTCAAAGTAAAAGGATTCTGCACAGAAACGGAAACAATAAAAATGAAAAGGCAGACTGCAAACTGGGAGAAAACTTCTGTGAACCCTACATCTGATAATTGGTTAATATCCAAAATATTTAAGGAACCCATAGAACTCAATAGTAGAAAAAAATCAAATTAAAAAATAGGCAAAGCATATAAATGTGTGTGTGTGTGTGTGTGTGTGTGTGTGTGTGTTACACATGCATACACATGGCTCCACAGATTTCAACTTGGCCTGGGATGGCAACTCCCTGTACACTCTGGAGGAAGGGCTGATAATCTGTGGTGAGTTCCAGATCCCTGGATTATGCCAGACTCTGGTGCCCCGCTTCTCTCCTATGAGCTCCTTTTTGGTGAGAAGATCGTCATGCCACAGGAGCATAGAATTAACCATGAAAATAAGGCCAAGATCGGAATGGCAGGGACAAACCATGGTCACTGCCATGGCCTCTGAGCCTAGGCTGAGGCTAAGAGCAGACCTTGGAACAGCTGCAGGCAAAAATGCCTCTACAAAAGAAAGCAAAATCTTCCTGCAAAAGTCATTACTGAAAATTACTGAACCCTCAGAAAAGGGCAACTGTGGGGGTGCCTGGGTCTGACCCCAAGCAGAGCCAGAGCCTGAGCCTTTTGAAGAAGAAAGACTTTCAGCTGAATGTATTCTGGTGAACTTTCCACTTTGGAGTTTGCTGTTTCTTTCCCCTCATTTCACTAATGCACAAAGCAGTGGTGCAGTAAATAGCAATGACAGAGAAAGAAGAAGAAGCCATTGCCATTGCCATTGCTTGTCACCTTTTGTGTACAAGATGTGGAAACAACCTGTCTGTCAGCAGATGGAGAGTGATGGAATGGTGTTCAGCCATGGGAAGGAAATCCTGCTATCAGCATGACAGGGAAGAAATTGGAGGGCATGGTGCTAAGTGAAACAAGCCCTACACCTTTCACTCACATGTGAAATTCAAAAGAAAATGAAATACACAAAAATGGTGAGTAAAAGGTGTGATGGAGGCAAGGATGGGAAGAGGTGGGTCAAAGGGTGCAGAGGGGCAGTTCTGCAGGATGACCAAATGCAGAGCCTGAGAGTTTGAATTAATAATACTACATTATACACTTGACTTAGTGCAGTTTGGTATTCTTATGGTACATAAAAACTAATTATGAGGTGATGGTAGGTTAATTTGCTTGACCATTGTAATCATTTCTCTAGGTATATGAATATCCAAACATCACATTCTATACCTTAAATGCTTACAATAAGAAAAAAGAAAAAAATGACATGTTACTGAAGAAGTGAGTTATTTTTTGCCTGAGTGGAAAGTGTTCTTTAACTTTTAATAATTCCAGGGCTTGGAAAGAGTGTGGAGAATTAGATAATTTAATATACTGCTGTTGAGAGTATAAATAGGAATCCTCTCGTTAAGGGTCTATTTACATATGTGTTAAGATTTTAATCACACACACTCTATAACAGTATCAATTGTCAGTATCTGGAACATTTTCTTACAGATCATTGAAGAAGAATGTCGAATTGCTTTGAACATTAAATGATAGGAGCAGTCCCTGCGCCAACAGGGGGTGAGAACTTATGCAGGGGTCCAGCCTCTGCGGGTCGTGAGGTCCTCGAAGGTGGGATGAGTGGTATTGGCGAGGGGATGGCGAATGAGGCACAGAGACCAGATGTGGTGCAACCTGTGTCTGAATTTGCTCAGTGGCAGGGCTTTATTTATACCCATAAAATGTTCAACAAACTTTGTTTTTCTCATAGACTATTTTAATTAAAATCATTAGATCATCACAAATGAATATATTATTAATCATACAAATGTAGCAAGATGTTATTCCATGAGATCCCACAATTGAGGAAATACATAAAACATATGTTCTATATTTAACGATTACATATGACAGTTTTGGCCAGTTTAAAATAGAAAAACACACTTAATAAGCTAAAAAATAGACCTATCAAAATGTTAATCTATTACCTTTCATCTAGAGGTTTCTACATTTATATTTTTATCTTAACCTATCTTAATGTCTACCTTAAAATTGTTAAAGTCTCATCTATCCCCTTAAACCCATTACCTTAATTTTCTAAGAATAACCATTGGGGCTAATATGGGCTAATATGTAATAACTAGGCAAAACTAATAATAATAATCTACTAGGTGTGAGACTATGGTTAAACTATGATGACCACAAGGTCACCATGAGCAGAGTAATGTGAAGTTCAGTAGCAGCAAGGTAAGGTGTTGTGTGGTTTGTGGTTTTCACCAGACTCTTAAGTTTCTACTACTTCTATAAATGAATAAGTAAGTTTCTATATAGCTAGTCTACGTGGCTAAAATCACATCTTCTATACTATCATCTACATATATTATTTCTAGTATAAAATCTTCCCAAATTACCATTATTTAAGTTCTGCTCAAACCATTGCTTGCATAGTTTCAACTCTAATTCCCTAGATAAACATCTAGGTCTCTGTCTCCTGATTCTTCTTAGAGTGATAAAGTTTTGTACATGAAACCCATATATATAGGCTCCTGTCCAAGGTAAAGGAGGCTGTGTGACTGTAGGAGGTGGTTCTGGAGTAGTAACTACTCATCTGGGTACCTGCCGTGTAACTCCCTTTCCCATCTCAAAGATTATATATAATCTTGAATGTCTGGTAGGAGGAACCCACCTGGGCCAGGACTTTTTTTCAGGTTTTGGCTGTACTCAAACTTTCGGCTTGAGTACAGTAGGAGGATTTGTTGCCCACAATTCCTGCTGCTGCAATTGCCACATCGGCTACTACATTTCCTGTTGAATGGGCTTGGGAATATATTTTCCCTAGGAGGAGCAGATGTTTTCATGAAGTCATATACACTGTGGGGGCTCCCGAAAAGGGAGTTTTCTAGATGTGCTTTTGGGATTTTCTATCTTTGCTAGGAAAAGGCTGGAAGGCATAATAGGAGACTGAGACTGTTCATGCTCCTGAGTGATATAATCATTAACTCCAGACTGAGGTAACTTCTGCATAGAATTGGACAAGAATGTTTTTTCTTCAGGGTTAGCAAGAAAACATTCACTAGTATAATTATCACTATTATCCCGCCAACAATCATTCCAAGCAAAAACAAAATAAGGAGTAAACGCTTTAGCCCATATCCATATGGGCTCACTGGAACTTTGTCAAGCAGTGTTTCCATCTGGAACACAGGCTGTGGCAAAGGTAAGCCACATATGTCCATTCATTGGAATTTGTGCAGCTGTTAAAAATGGCAGACTACATACTGTGGGGTTGATTTCTAGCCCACTCTGTGGCATTCCGTCCTCTTCCCTGCCCTATCAGCCACGGCTTGGGAGGTTTGGGAGGCCAGTTAGGAGGCAGTGGATGGAAGATTGCTTGGTTCGGAAGAAGAGCAGGCAGGGGGCTCTCACTCTCTGAGGCTCCCTTTCCTCTGCTTTCCATCAAAGTGACTCAAGTCCAACAGGGACATGGTGGGCCCTTCTCTCCCAAGCCCAGGGAGAGGAAATCCTCTGCTCTGCACTCTCAGTGTCGTCTCCTTTGGGCATAAGGCTGACTGTTTAGGCCTCCCATTCCACGTGCCCTGTTCTTCCCTTTGCTCCAGGCATGGGGGCCTCCTCTCCTAGTTCCTCAAGTGTACCAAGCACGCGCATGCCTTGGGGACATCACCACGTGCTGCTGCCCCCTTGGAATGCCTGTGGCTCACCAGAATGACAGCTCTCTTCGTCACCCCCTCCAGGTCCTTACCCAATAGCTAGCTACCTTCTCAGTGAGAATTTGTGCCTCTGAAATATCAACCCTCTGCCTGACAATCTGCATTCCCTGCCCTGATTTTCTCTTCCCATATCACTTTCTAACATATAGTGTATTTATGTACCTTATTTATGGTCTGTCTTCCCAATAGAATGTGAGCTACACGAAGGCAAAGATTTTATTTATTATTGACTTACTTGTACATAGAATAATGCCTGGGGCAGGGAAGGTGGTGCTTACACTTGTCAAAACAGTGAATGAGTGTGTGAAAGAGAGCAGAGATGGGACTAGATTTGAGGATAATGGTGACATGCTTGGTTTACTTTTGGGGAGGTCCTGTTTTCTCCATCTCTCTCAGCCATCTCAACTTTATTCTTCCTTTGGACACTTCCCCTCTCATAGACCCTTTTCACCCGCTCTGCTCTCATACTTAATCATTATTTAACTCTCACTCCATGAACAAATAGAAAGCTTCCTGAGTAACCTTTTGTTCTCATCATCTAAGGGACGCTGACATCCTAAAACGAAATATCCAAGGTCATGTAGATAATGGAGGTCAGTCTAGAAGCCGGGTGCCCTGTATCTTAGCTTGATGCCATGGCTGAGGAAAGATGGAGGGACACATGGGGCACCTTTGTCCATCTGTTCTCCAGAACTACCTCCTATTGTCTCAGGTGTGGCTTCTTCAGGACTACCTTCCACTCCCCCAAAGTCTTTCTCCCTCCTTGTCTTCTGGAATGGGACCCTTGCAGGTCACTCATTTC
>CM053403.1:147344958-147387102 GCA_028644305.1 Xerus rutilus | reverse complement strand
GCAAGGTGGGAATCTTGACTTAAGGGTCTACAGCTCGGAAACCACCAGCTTCCCAATGCCCCAGGAGCCGTCACCGTGCCCTCTGTGCCTGCCCCGCTCAGGCCTCCACAGCCGATGGCTCACAGAGCTCCACCACACTGGGCACTTCCTACTCATTCCAAACACTGCTTTGCTTGATTAAAAAAAAGAAGAAGAAGAAAAATTAAAAATGGCCTGGATCCTTGCTGAACCTTTTTTTTTTAAATTATTTTTTATTTTTTATAGAAGCACTCAAGCGTGTGTACAGAGTTATCCAAAGTGGGGTCAGGTGGCTGTCTACTGACAATACCTTCCAGTTATCCTGTGCGCACCTGGCGTTGGAAGGCTTTCAGCATCCTCTCTCTCTCTCTCTCTCTTACTCCATCCCTTCTTCAGCACCAGGCTCCCTTTAGGTCTTTCCTATGCCATACTCCCTCCTTCCATGAGTTCCTAGTATTTCCCAGAAAACAATCTTGACTCACATTAATTTGTTTCTACTTGAAAATTCAAGTACCAGGAGGAGGGCATTTGTTTTCTCAGATCAACTTTGTTGATTCTGTGGGGACTCAAGGACCTAAGGGTCTGTGATAGGAAAAGTCTTCTCGTTGGTGGATGGGTCAGGAGGAGATGGCCAGGGAGAAAAGATCCTGGTGCATCTGCTTTTGCCTTGAAGCACTTCCACCCTTCTTAGTCTGCAGCACTCTCCTATTGACCATGACTTTGACCCTATTGATTTTTTAAATCATACTTATGGCATTATCATACTAATGACATGCTATTCCTTCTTGTATCTGGGTTCTACTTCAAAATTCCCTCACCTGACATTCAACGACAATGTCTTCAGAGTAAGATCAATCGGTTTTGCCTGAAGTCTCAAATGAAACAGAATAAAACAAACACAATGAATCTCCATGGGCTCAGGTGGGCAACCAATGCAGATTAGCAAAATGTCTGATCCCATAACAGATTCTGGATCACTCAGCCAGGCACTTCCTTAAATCTGGAGGAAAGAAAAGCCAGGAAACAGAATTTCCTTGGAAAAGTACAGGCAAGCTGAGATTGCACCTTGGCTGTGCCTCTCAAGGAGGAGGCTGAGGTGAGATCTCACATCAAGCCCTGTCACATGGGCTTCAGGAAGACTATTAGGAGAACCTCATGGACAACCCCATGGTGCTCACATCTGGCTCGCACATGCAAACATCTGCAGCCAAAAACCCTGGCTGGAGTTGCCTGATGGAGGAAGGTATGTCTGCAGTTAGGATGCTCGGCAGCCCAGCAAGTGGTATGACCCCCATGGCCACATGAGCACCATACAAGTCATTGGTCTGAAAGAGTCATTGTGGGAAAAGAGCCAGAATGTGGCCTGTTATGGCAAAAGAAACAAAAGAGAGAGGTTTTAGGGGGTAGCTCTGGGGAAAGAGGACTTGAGGGAAACCCATAAGAGGTCAAATAGTAAGAACACTAACCATTTAGGAAATTACACGATGCTAGGGTCTGCACAGGAGCCTTGAAACATCAGATAAATTTGTCCAAAGAAAATCCACCTAAAATACTACTGTAGTCATTACTTTTGCTGTTAAATGAAACACCCTAAATGTAAGTTTGAAACAGCACCTATTATCACACACTTTTGTTGGTCAGATTCTACACTGGGCACTGATTTCTATGCTGAAAGTTTCACAAGACTAAAACCAAAGTGTTGCCAAGTGTTGACTCGGGTGTAATTTCACTGAAGGCAAGAGGTCTCTTCCAAACACAAATGAGAGCCACCTGACCAACTCTAGCAACTAGAGGCTTTGAGGAAGCATCTGCTGTGGATCTTTCCATAAAATGGCGGCTTTGCCCCTCAAGACCAGCAAGGTAGTGTCGTATTTCAGAACTCTTGAATTTCCTTTTACAGCACCAATGAGGGGGAATAAATAGAGCTATATACAGTTTTAGTCTAGTATTAAAATTAAATTGATATTAATTCAATCTAGGTAGCTATATATTATGTTAATTATCATTGCCAATAATTGACAAAATATCTAAAATATGTAGCAAAAAATAAGAGAATTAGAGTAGCAAATTGCATATCTACTTAAATGGGGGAGCTAATGTGATCACCTTTAAAAACAAATTATAGAGCTGGGTATGGTGACACACAATTCCAGCAGCTCTGGAGGCTGAGGCAGGAGGATCATGAGTTCAAAGCCAGCCTCAGCAAAAACCAGGTTCTAATCAACTCAGTGAGACCTTGTCTCTAATATTACAATACAAAATAAGACTGGATGTGGCTGTGGTCAAGTGCCCCTGAGTTCAATCACTGGGACTCATCCCCCACAAAAAAGCAAATCATAAAATGACAGACATAAACATCACTTTTTAAATGCAAATGGAGTAATCAGTCACTTAGAAATTGGCAGAGTGGATTTTAAATAAGATTCAACTGGATATTGTCTACAAAAATAATGAAGCACTTTGGATTAAAAAACAAAGAGCTTGAAATTAAAAGAATAAAGAATGTGTCATATAAACTTAACAGAAGAGAGCTATAGGACTATATTAATAGCAAACAAGGACACATTTTAAGCTAAAATGCTATTAGAGACAAAGAATGGCATGCTATAATGATAACTGTGTCAATAGATCAATACAGCAATTATAAATGCATATGCACCTAACAACACGCCGCAAAACACTGAAGGGAAAACTGACAGAAGTGAGGGGTGAAATTGTAGGGGAGCTCGCAGTGAGCAGAGCCACCCTCCTCCCAGTCAGGAAGCAGCACAAGGGCCAGGGGAAGGGACCAGGGCCTACGTACCCTTCAGAGACATCCCCAAGGACATAAGGACATCCCACTGCCTCCCAGGCGTGCCCCCTAGGGTGCCAAGCATGTATCAGATCGACCTTTGGGGACAGGTAAGACCCAAACTATCATGCGTGCCTTTCACGGTGGCCGCCTTTCTCCACCAAGCCTGTGTCCCCAAAGATGCTTTCTCAGCGTTTCTGCCTTGGTGGGCCAATCATTTATTTTTGTGGGCACTTCGGGACTATGTAGAGAAGAAATTAGAATTTGATGTGAATTACTCTTTTATTTTTGTGGTCCCAGGAGTTTCATACTAGTTTATAATTGCTGTTATAACTTCTTTATTGACTTTATCTGAGACCATTTTAGCAGTGTCTGGTGCGATAGGCCTGGGGCTAGCAAGTGCTCATGCCCTACCTTTCTTGGAGGTTCCTGTCTTTCCTTGCACTTGGAGATGTTTTGTTGCCTTGTGACCATGGATTTCTAAAGAATTGGAGAAACCTAATATTTTAAGGAAACTTCATTCTGTCTTACAATTTAATATATATCCCAAAAAACCTAGAAGAGAAGAGTTTGAAGATCCCCAACAAAAGGAAATGCCAATAACCCTGACTGGATTATTGCACACTGCACTCATGTATCGGACTATCACATGCATCATCACTGACTATAAATTAGAGAGATTGTGTTACAGGTGTCATTGTTATGAGTCAATTAAAAAGAAAAAATGAAATTGAAAATGAAACTGTATTTGCAGCTTGCCCTGTGTCTTAATGTATATTTGCTTGGTGTGGGAAGACCTTCTTTCTGTATTTCTTTCTTTCTTTTTAATCACATGGGATGTACATATTTCATCATGTGACATCATGTAATAGAAGCCATGTTTACAGTTGCCTAACCACACAGCCTAGCTCTGAATAGGAAAGATGGCTCAGAAATAGTAATACTAATGATTCAAGTAGTGATCTTTATAGAAAAAAAATACCATTTTGACTGATTTCCAGGAATTTTAAATACATTTTTATTTGCTAGAATTCCTTCCTATTTGCTTTAAAAACTGCTGTGTTGACCATAAATAAAGTAGGCATAGTTTATTCACAAGACACTGCATTTGAAGAGCAGCTGGCACTTCCCTGTGACAATCCACTTTCTGTTTTTAGCACTACTGCAAAGCCACACTTCATCACCATGCTGGGCTCCTCTCCATGTCCAGGGGACTAACCACTTAAATTGGAAGGCAAAACTTGGAATGTTAAATATGAGACTCAGGTCACATGACCATTGAAAATATCATGTCATATGCCTGAAATAACACAATATCTCTAATTTATAGTCAGTTTGTAGATGTGCTGATTAGCTGTGCTGACATACACATAGGAAACCAATTAATTTAGAGAAAAAAATAAATTCTATGACCAATCCTGAGCAGTCAATAGAGATCAATATATTGTGTGCCATCAAATCCGGTAGCATTTTATGCTTAATAATTCATATAACTTAGTATGCTAAAATGAGGACATAAACAGGATATGGGGATAGAAATTATGTGTAGGAAAAGTAATTCTGTGACTTCATTTTGATGGAACAGCTTTCTTGTCATTATGCAGGAAGATTTTGACTCAAAAGTAATAAAATCCTTGAGAAGGGAATTTTCATCTTTTAGTTCTGAATGGTATTGTGCTATCTTCTCAGCACTCCACATTTCTGGATGAAGTTTGTAATTACAAGTGTTCATACTCTTACATAGAAATGTTGCCACTGAGGATCTTCTAAACATACATTGTATCAAATGCCAGCTTTCTAGGACTCTGCACTCATTTGGCTCTTGCTGTGTTTCAGCATCTTTTACCTGTAGGGGAGACACAGGATGTTGGAATCAACATGCTCTTCTGTTAGTAATGACAGCAGCTTGTCACCTTTTCTGGCAATTTTCTCCTTAATTTCTAGATTGTAGCTTATATGCTCTCACAGGAGGCTCTTGGTGGAAGGGTGCTTGGGAGCCTTGGAGGGCTTTGTCTTGCTGAAACTGCGATGAGCAAACAGGGGAAACACTTCAAGACAACAGACAACAATTTCCTGGACATTACTCTACAGCACACGGAGAAAAAGCAAGACTGATAAATGGTATTACAGAAAATTAAAGTTTTTGTAACAGAAAAGAAAACAATGAGCAGAGTGAAGAGAAAACCCCACAGAGTGGAGGGAATCTTTTCAAGCTATTTATCCAATAGAAATTTATAAATTGACATCAAAGAAATAAGCAATCCAATTAAAAATGGGGTAAGTTATCTGAATAGTGCTTATTAAAAGAAGATATATAAATGGCCAACGAATAAATGTGTGAACAAATGCTCAACATATCTAGCCATCAGGGAAGTATGAATCAAAACTTCCCTGAGATTCCATCTCACTCTAGTTAGAATGGCTCTCATCATAAAAACAACAACAACAAAATAATGGGTGCTGACAATGATGTGAAGTCAAAGGAGCCCTTAGACACTGTTGGGGAGAATGTAAGTGAATACAGCCAATGTCGATAAGAGCAGGCAGGTCCCCCCAAAAACTGAACATAGACTGCCATGTTTCCAGCTATCCTACTCTGTGGTATGCGTATGAAGGAAATCAAGTCAGCAAATAAAAGGGATACTTGGCCAGACACAATGGCACACACATGTTGTCCCAGTGGCTTGGGAGGCTGAAATAGGAGGATCATGAGTTCAAAGCCAGCCTCAGCAAGTGCAAGACCCTAAGCAACTCAATGAGATTCTTTCTCTAAAATACAAAATATAGCTGGGGGTGTGGCTCAATGGTTGAGTGCTGAGTTAAATCCCTAGTACCCACCCCGCCTAAGAAGAGATACTTGTATATCTGTATTGATTGTGGCACTCTTCACAATAGCCAAGATATGAAATCAGCATAAGTGCCCCTCAAGAGATGAATGGAGGGGCTGGGGTTGTAGCTCAGTGGTAAAGCACTTCCCAAGCACATGTAAGACCCTGGGTTCAATCCTTAACACCAAATGAAAACAAATAAATAAATTAAATAAACGTCTTTTAAAAAGAGAAGGAGAATGAGAAAGAGGCTATCCTATACATATACAATGGCATATTCCCCAACCATAAAGAATAATAAAATCCCACCATTTTCAGGAAAATGAATGAAATTAGAAGATGTCATGTTAATCAAAATAAGCAGAAACACAAAGACTAGTGTCATGTGTTTTCTCTAATAGTTGAAAACTGAAAAAAAAAAGAAATAAAAATAGATTAAAAATGATCATAAAAAAGAGGAATAATAAGGCACTGGGAAGTGGACGGGGAGATGGATGGAGAAAGAAGATGGGAAAGGGCAGGAGGAGGATGGACCTTCTCATCATAAGGAATGTGCACAAATGGAATTGAAGTCCACATTTGCTCAATGAATATGTGCTAAGAATTATAATCAAGTTAACAAGTAAAAATAAAAAGAGTAAGTCGTGTGGAATCTTAAAATGAGATGAAAATGAGTTGTGTGCATAGATATTATGGAATAATTGGGGATCCTTCAGATGAGCATTTAAGGAAATGTGGGAGCAGTCTAGACAGAGTCACAGAATAGAGTACTCCAGACAGGGAGACAAGGTCCTTTCTTACACTCAAATAAATGTGATTAGGCAAAACCTGATCTGTCAGCCCTCACACTACTCATTGGAGCATGAAAACAGTCTTTTCCTAATGAGGATTACAAACCAAAGCTGACTTAAAGCCATTGCAGAGCAGTAGAATGTATCATCAACTTCCCTTAAATAAAGAGCTGGACTCCAGCTACTGCACCTCCTTCATCTCTCCACAGATCTCTGAAGCCAGGAAAATATTTTCCTTAAGTTTTGCTGGTCTAATTCTTGTTGCATAAATTTTCCCAGGTATGAGGAAAGTCCTTACAGAGGTAGAATTGACAACTGTTTCAGGATCTGGCTTTGGAGAGGAATGCCATGCTTTTACAAAAGTTCCTCATTCATTCTTATGTCCTATAAAGGTCCCAGGCCAAACCAGTCACTAGGATTTTGTCCTGAGCTCAGAAATAGAAAAAAGGGACCCACTGACCCAGATCATCTCCCATCAGGACTTATCTCACTTGTTTCATAAAAACTCTACCAAGGGGATTGGGCTTCTTTTTACTTGGAGAAAAGAAAAAAGATTATTATGTTTTCCTCATTTTGTAACCTTCAACCAATTTTCAGCATATGCTTCTGTGATTGCTTAAAAATAAGAGGAATCTCAGAGGCAAACTCCAAACACATTGTTAATTTAGGAAATTAAAGCCTTTGTAGTCTAAACTAAGTTAGTAGCTTATAGCTGGCAGTTTCTATGTTTCATTATTGGCCCAATTCTCCTGTCCTTAGATTATCAGACATTCTTACAGATCTTACATAGTGATTAAAAATTGTATCATTCAAACCACTAACATCTTGATTCACTTGCTCTTGAGACTGCAGGTTCTTCAAAGGTATTCTTCTTGAAAGCAGGTGAGGTCAGAACCAAAGGGCAGCCAGGAGCCACGTCCTCTTGCCGAGGCTCTCATCTGCAGAATCAGTCTCTTAGCTTCTGCTCTCAGACTCTTTCCACGGATGTGACTTGGTGGACTCTGGCCAGGGAAACACGTTTTAGACTGTTCTCTCCACCTCCGACCAGGAGTCCACTTTAGTCACGTTAATATGTAGAAGTAGATTCTTAAGAGCTTGCTGTCTCCAGAGCTGAGCCCGACCATGCTGGAACCCCAACAATAAGCATAATTGGGGGACAAATTATGACCACTATGACCACAACAATTTTGAAGAGTCTCAGAGATTAGCACAAATTTATTGATCAATATGAGGGAACACAGATCAGGAGCCTCAGCTATTTCAGTTTGCATCTCAATTTCAATCCTCATCAGCTGTTTGAACTCTGCACTTCAATTTCCTCTCTTGACAGAAATAATAGGATTTCTTTTAAGATTAAGGAACTTGCTAAATTAATTACAGGATGACTGGTGATAATGAGTAAACCTGAAAATAGAGTGACTGAAAAAAACATGGAAGTCTATTTCTTTTTTTATATGAAAGTCCAAAAATGAGTAAGTCGACTAGGTTGGCCTGGAGATGCTTCATGGAGGTATGCTGAGATTAGGTAGCAGGTCAACTCTGACATCCTGAGAATGCCACTGTTTGATCTGGTTCGAAGGACACTCTAATAGGCAAGCATAAAAAATCAGTACAGACATTGGCAGACAAGTTTAAACAGGGGCAGGATTTACCATTCCCCTCCTATTTCAAACTTAGTAATGTGGTCCAAACTTAGTAATGTGGCCAAATTGACAAATGAAGTTAGAAGCTGACATTCTAAGCTGAGTATCTCTGTGTCCAGCTGAACTCAAAGGTTCTACTAATAAAAGTCTGGCAGCGAAGATGACTGCTTGGGGACAATGTCTATATTCATTTAACTGCTTGAAGACAGCCAGGAACATACCCTGTATTGTTACATCTAACAATTATTATTGCTTCCTTGTCCTTTGTCCCCATTATTACATTTTCTTATTCTCTGCCCCAAATCAGTGTTTGAACACCTCATACATATTTCATGTTTATTATTTGTCCAGATGTTTATATCCTGAGTTACACATTGTACTATTTAAAATTTCCTGCTTACTTTGAGCCAATGTACATTAGTCTTAATCCTAACTGGGGTACTGTTCACATGGTGATATTTTGTGTATATTGCAGTTAATATATACCCATTTTCATAATTTATTCCTTCTAAGAATAAGCATTACTTTTGAAATTAACTGCCAATTAGTTTAACCATTTCTCCTGAGCACACATATTAGCATTTTTTTTAAGTCATCAAAAATAAATTTTATCCTCTTCAACTTAATCCCTATTTTGGATGATCTCTAATTGCCTATTTCCTCTAATTTTTTTTACCAGCAGTAAATGCAAGTTTAGAGTCTGGCTCTTTGCAGAACAGTGTTAGAAAGCCTTACACCATCAATCTTTTATCTTTAATCTAAAACTAAGAAACTCTAAGATCCTATGACAAAGCACATTATGGTCTGTCACTAAACTGCCAATACTGCAGATAGTAGTCTGACTATTGCCCTGTTTAGATACTATTAATTTGGAGATATTAAAAAGAACTTGTTGGAAAGAATTTTTTTGAGGGGGGATTAGACGGTATTATTCCCTCCTTCTCAGAAAAGACATTCTGTTTCTGTGTAATCTACATATAATTTTGGCAGAGGGAAATTTTTTTGACCTTCCTAATTGAATATCTGGTAAAGACATTGCATGTACTGTCCTAGGGCTCTGAGCTCTGGCATGGGTGTTCAGGTAACACCCAGTTTTCTGAACTTCATATTTGTACTCTATCACTAGGAGGCTTGGAAATCAAGAATTCTGAATTTGGCTTAGTGATGATCTTTTTGTTCCAATAACTAAGTATAGATAGCCAAAGATTAACTGCTTTCTTCACTTAGCTGGGGTAGGACATCATAGAAGATTACCCTGTGTGATAATGGTTGGTCACTGTGAACCTGAATGTGCTTTCTTTGAAGTTAACATTGGAGGCTGTAGAGCTGAATTAACTGCTTTTTGCTGCACAAAGAAACAGAAACATTAAAAGCTAAGTACCAGCTACAAAAATTAAAAGGCGGAAGAAACACTGCAAGTAGCTGTGATATCAGTGGGTCCAAACCTCCCTGGATCTTCTCTTTGACCTCCAAGAGTTGGATGGTCTGAAGTTCCGTCAGTCAACCCCAGGACTGGACATGCCCTGAGCACACACTGTTGACTGATCCCAAAGAAAGACCTTGGAAGTCTCAACAGAGAAGGTTTGGACATTTTAACACTCATTCCCTTCCTGGTGGTTGAATGCCAGAATACAAGGGAGGGCCGTACCATGCCTAGAGCAGGGGGGATATATAGATAGAAAATGCAGTTGCTTTGGAACTGGCCTGGTCACACATGCCTCTGGCTCTCCTCTCTGAAGAGTGCCACTTTGGACCGCACACCTAGTGCCCCTACACTTCTGGTTGCTACGGAAGGACCTGGCTCCTAGCTTGCTTGTCTCTGAAAGTTGCCCGGGATTTGCGTTCACTCATGCCACAGGACCATGGCAAACAAAAAGATGATCATAAAGGGGCATGCCACCATTTTGTGCCTCTTTCCCCTGGCTCAGAACAGAGTGAAGAGGCAGTAAAATTCAGCTCCTAACTTCTCCCTGGGAAGGGTCACACTGCACTCCTCATATTTCACCTATGCAAGCCACTGTCCACGTTTCTGGCTTCTATCTGGCTCGTATCTGGAGCAGGCAATCATGACTTTTCTGAGATCTTGGATGGGTATGTGGGTGCTTCTGTTGGCTTCTTCTCCCAGGTTTCTCTAGCAATAAAACCAAGACATTAGCTTCTGTCTGAGTGGAGACAGACCAAAGATCTAGTGGTCTAGCTTTTCCAGGAGCTGTATGGAGATCTGGCTTCTAACTCAGCTGTCTCTGGAATTTCATGGGCCTGGCAATCACTAGTCCTCCAGGAGTAGAACAGGGTTGGGGGCATTTGTCTCAATTCTTCCCTTGCACTCACACTTTTAATAAAAATCAAGCCTCCGGCTTCTCCTGAGGAGGTGGGCCACTCCTTTAGGCCCTCAATTTTCCTGGTTGCTACCTGAAAAATTGGCCTCTACCTCACTTGTCCCTGAGTTCTGATGGGCCCTGGAATTCACTAGGTCCATGGAGACACTATGGCCAAAGTTTAAAAGAGCACCCAGTCATGACTGGTGTGCACGAGTGTGCACTACTCCTCTCCTTGGCTCTGGCAGAGCAAGTGGGTGATTAACCTCAGCTGTCAGCTTCCCCTGAGCAGGGAAGCAATTTGACCACTCACATAGTACCCCAATGTTTTCAATTGCTACTCAAAGGAACAGTTCCCCTATATGCAGAAAGGTGACATGTGGCATCCAGGAAGCAAGAGAGCAGGAAGGGATCAGGCTCACTCTTTTATAACAACTTGCCTCACAGGAATTTCCTCCATCTTGTAAACTCCATTAATCCTTCCCAAGCATGGCCCCTCAGAACCTCATCATCTCTTAATGGCCCCTCCACATCAGTACCATTCTATGGTGGACCAAACATCCAGCATGTAAACTTTTAGTGGATAAACTCAAATAATTTTCAAACCATAGCAGATGGTCACAATTTGGGGTGTGACCGTTTGGAAATCTCCAGGAGATAGTTCTACATGAAAATGAAATTGAGAAGACTACTGGATAAGAATGAAGTTCTAAAGAAGAGATTCAGACAGGAGATGATTTATGGTTGAATGAAAAGTAAGGACCTATAAAATTATGAGTTTTAGAACAAGAAAATAACATCCAGGTGAACATAAAACTGGGCAGGAGAGAACTCTGTGGGCCATCTGTGAGTGGCATGACAGCTATTAAAATGTAAACCCTGAATATTGACCTATGCAGGGATATTGAGGGATAAGAATAGAAGGCAGGCTTGTGTACTCATGGCAGTAATATTTGCTGAAAGACAATAAAATCCTAATTGCTTCTGTTGACAAGTAAATCTGTCAGGTTGAAAATGAGAGAAACAAGATAGAACATTGTTTTTGTCTGCTATTTTGCTGCTGTAACTAAAGGACCCAACCAGAACAACTGTAAGGAGGAAAAGTTTATTTGAGGGCTCACGGCTATAGTAGTCTCCATGCATAGGCAGCAGACTTCTTCCTCAGGGATCAAGGTGAGGCAGAAACAACATGGCGGAAGAATGTGGCAGAAGGAAGCAGCTCACATCATGGTCAGCAAGCAGTGAGAGTCTCCACTGGCCAGATACAAATATGTATCTCAAAGTCACGCCAAAATTCTCAACTTCTCCAGCCACACCCTAGCACTTCTTACCACTCAGGTAATCCCTATAAGGGGATTAAATCACTGATTGGATAAAGAAACTTATAACCCAATCAATTCTCCTCTGAATTGTCTCACACATGAGCTTCTGTGGGACACCACATCTTAACCACAACACGCATACTATTATATAGAAATTTACGGAGACATTCACTGAGAATCAGCTAAAAATTGCACTTACATCGAAAGTAAATGAGGGGGAAACTTGAGGAAGACTGAGCGCTTATTTTCCCTCTATAAACAATGTGACCCTCTCTCCTCAGTAGGGCTCGCCTCCCAGAGCTGCTGTGGAGTGGAAGGTGTCTCTAGCCCTGTGTTTCACTCTGCTCCAAGGATAAGTCAGCTGTTCCCTTTGCTTTACAGGGATATTGTGGGCAGGGCGTGTCTCTAGTGGCCCCTACTTGACAGGCTGAGGCAGGGGATTGCTTGAGGCCCATCCTTCAGGGCCAGCCTAAGGAACATAGACAAATAAACTGGGTCAGCTTTTTATCTCTGTGACAAAAAGACCTATTGTGAACGAAAACTTCCTTTAGAGTTCAGGATTTCAGGGGTCTCAGTCCATAGACAGCTGGCTCCATTGATCTGGTCTGAGGGTGAGGCAGAACATCATGGTGAAGGGTGTGGAGCAGGAGAGCAGCTCCGGACATGGCGATTAGGAAGCAGAGGCAGAGCTCCACCCTCAACCCCCAGAGGCACTCCCAGGACACACCTCTCAGCCACACCCTCCCTGCCTACGGTTACCACCCAGTTAATACCTACTAATAGGTATGGAAATAAACAATACTGTGGCCTCAGGTATGCTGCCACCGTGATCTCTCTGCGCTTACGTTCTTGGTTCCCTGACCGGGAAAATGGCTGAAAGGCAATGCTTTCCCACTCCCCGAACCCTTCCCCTTTTCCAGCCGTCAGTTAAACAGCTGAAGGAACTTGGGGAGTGACTGTTAAGCGTCTGGCACCTCCAAAGCTCTCTGAAAGCTGGGAGACCCCCAGCCACAGCTCTTTGGAGCTACAGTTGAATTTCCGAACTCACTGCGTTCCCCTGCCCCCCTGCCCTTTGCTGTCTACTTTACACTGGAGACCGGGTGCGAGGGAGAGGCAGCAGGCCTGAGGCAACTGAAGGCAGCTGGCCAGGGCTACTCCTTGGTGCTGCCTGAAGGCTTTGGGTCTAAGGCCTCACCCCCATAGCCCTTCAGGGTACTGAGTCAACTGCTGTGTGGGAGAAATTTGGTGCACATGTCAAGAGGAAGGCTCAACAGTACCCGAAGGCATCTGGCTGGGGCTACTCCTCAGCATTGTCCAAAAACTTTGAGTCTGAGGTCTGGTGCCGACTGCCTCCAGGGGTACCAACCATTAACTGCATATTACATTCTTACGGTTTCATGCCACATGGACAGTAAAGGGACTTATACCAAGCCCATTGTTGGCATTAAGAAAAGCCCACTTTTTCCTGTTTCCTGTCTTCCCTTGCCCGGTGCATTCAGCAAACTTTGCAAGTCATGGGACTGGCTTGCCAATTTTACTTCTGCACCCCACCGGTCTTCTCATCCCTTTGGAGAGGTAAGACTCCTTTCTAAATCATTCCCCCATCCCACTGTATGCTAAACAGAGATCACGACATTTGGCTACTATTTCTCTCCATCTCTGCTGGACATAGATCACGCCATAAAGGCTACTACCTCCATTTCTACTGGACAGAGATCACACAATAAAGGCTACTATATCCATTTCTGCTGGACATAGATAACATCATTCAGCTACCAGGGTCCTGCCCCTTACCACTGGGATTGCGAAAAAGCCATTTCCCCAAACCCTCGTGGGGAAGTCCAGTTCAGTGACTGGCATTTTTGGTGGCATAAAAAGCATAGAGGATGCTTTGTGCCATGTTGTCACCTTCTCTCGATCTCCATCTCTGCTGGACAGAGATTACACCCCCTCTCTGCTGGACAGGGAAACAGAGGCTCTACCGTCAGGCCATGCCTAGCTCCTTACCACTGCCCTCCATTGTCATCTCCCTCAAGCCTCTCCGAAGATGAAAACTATTCGATCCATTCCCCTTGGGCTATTTCTCTGCCAGTTTTAAAACCCACTATTCCCACACTGTACTTAAACTAAAATGTCTTATTAAATTCAGCACTAAAATCTGATCAAAATACAAAAAAAATTCTACAGGCTTTAAAACAATATTTGAACCAAAATGACAAGTATCTGGAGCTTTCCTATCTGAAAGCTTTCTTCCTTCCCTACTCAAACCCTGCCTTACATCTCAAAGTTAAATATCAGCTCCTGGCCTCTGCAATTCAGAGCCCAAACAAAGCTCCTACGGCTCAGGCCCGACCGAATATCACAATACTCTCATGGCTTATAGTTCCACTATACCCACTACACCCACAAGGCAACCCTTAAAGCCCTGCTACCCATGTGGTCAGGACGGACACCGGGCAAAAGCCTGCCCTAATCCATAGGCCCCCCACTGATCTTGTCCCAATCGTGGACAACGGGGACACTGGAAGGTGGAATGTCCCCAGAGAAGAATGCCCTTCCCCCAGGCACCCCCATCCAACCCTCAGCTCTTCTGCATGGAATGATTGCAATGAGGGGGCCTGACCTTTCACTCAGAACATGAACAACCATTAAAAATTCTCCATCAAAAGGCAAAAGTCACCCAACCCCCCTTGCACCAGCCCCAGAATGCCTTGCAGTCATAAACTACAACTTTGTAATCCCCTTCTTCATTTACAGCCCCTAAATAGCAGATAAGCCCCCTCCCTTACAGGTCCATCAACCTCAAGATCCCAGGATTAAAAATTCTCACACCCAAATAAAATTCTGCCCTATTTCTAGCCCAACTTACTGAGGCAATCACCAAATATACAACTTTAAATGTGAACAGCCCTGATGGAAATCTCTTCTTACATTTTCACTTTATCAGCAGGTCTGCACCCCACATCCACAAAAAACTTAAACAGTTAGGAAAGGTCCTAAGTCTCTCCAACAGTTACTTTTAGCTTCCAAGATTTTAGTGTTTTAAAATGAAGCATCAGCTCCTAGCCTCAGCCATCCAAAGGCCTAAAAGCCACTGCTACCTATGACTCCACTAGATCCTCCAATACATCTTCTAAACATAAAAAATAATAGTTTAATGTATCTACACCTCCCCCATACCTCCAGCTTCCCCTCCCCTTACAAACTATATTTTAAGAAATCTTGACAAAGTTTAGCCCAAATTTCCTTAAGCAGAACCACACAACACAGACAGTGCTTTTGCATCCCAGCCAGCTACTTGCCCTGCTGCAGCCCCTCCTCCACAAGTCCCCAGGCTTACAACTTTCACCAGGCCGCTTTTCAGACCTTAGCCCAAGGGGAACAGACCTTAGCCCAAGGGGAAAAAAAGGAAGAGGTTGGTTTACATCTACCTAAGCTTTTTCTCCGCCCCCCATTTCTTCTTCCTCCGTTCTCTCATGTTGCTTTACTGAAACAATGGCCGTCATTTTTTCTTTCTAGGACTCTTCACTCTTACATTTTTGAACTCATAACTTTCATTCTGCATGCTAAAATTAAAACTTCTGATCAGATGTATCTTATCCAACCATAAAAGGTTTTTTTTACACTCTACTTTACTCAGAGACCAATCTACAAGGTATACCTTTAATCCAAGAGGCCTTTTAGTTTTCATTTTGTGTATTGCCTTGTCTACATCCTGTCCATTCTGGGTATTGTCTTGTGTTTATGTAAACCTAACATATAGAGTGCTCATAAACTAAAATTAAAAAATGGATCCAAGCACCTTTGATTCACTTGATTCAAAAAGTTCATTTTAAACTGTGTAAACAAATAAAATCAATGATGTCTTTAAAATCACTACCTCATATGTTTTTCTTTCCAGACAGTTGGACAATGAAAGGTGTTGCTCTCTATAAAATGTTTAAAATGTAATTAATTATCATTCCTTCTAGGATTTCCTTCAGCAGAAAATGACGACTTTAACTGTTAAGTAAACCTGATTTTTATGGATAACCTAAGTTAAAAGTAAATAGATCAGACTTAACATGAATGAGACAAACATTATAAATGTGGGTTTCATAAAGTTGTTGTTCAATGAAGAATTCAAAATTGCTTTGTCATCACTAAAACAAAATTACTTAATTTAAAGCCCAACAGGTATAATTCTATATACTTAAACATTGTGTGTTCATAAATGGTAAACAAATGTAATTCTCTAACCCAGCCTAATTCTATCTTAAGATTGAAAGCCAATTCAATAAGAGGTCATAAAGGTTTATTTTTGTTTTACTTGCTTGGACCATGTTTGGCTTTGATTAGGTAATTGCCCTTCTTAAAATCTAAGCAGCACCCTCATGCTGGAACCTGAGTTTGCCCCTTATCTAGGATGCTAAGCTATGTAAATCATTGATTTGCTATCTGCCTCAGTATTACCCTGTCAGTCGTGAATTCCTAAGATACTTACCTTCATAATTCTCTGTGTTACAGAAACTTCCCTGCTCCTGGATGGAGCTGCTTCCCTAACTGCTTAAAGGGGAAAGGCACTGTACAGCTGATTTGTGTACACAATATAAGCTTGCTTAATTTGATTTAAAAATTGGAGCCAGTTATCCTTTCTTTGTGTTTTGGGTTCTATACATGAAGGCCTGAAGGTTTCTACTGTTTCATTTAAAGTACTATAAATAACACAAAGTATTTCTCATCATTGAAATGGAGTGATTTGTCTAAATTCAAAAATTTACAAGGATTGTTTTGGGATGTGAACAGAAGGGAATTAAAGATTCTAGATATGGTATTCAGTGGAAGAAAAAAGGAAGTGTTTCTGGGTAAGAAAGTCTTCATATGGTAAAAGAAACAAAAGGATTTAAAGTAAGTGTTAAAGAAAGTTTAGAGTAAGTGATAAAAGGATTGAAATAATGAGAGTCTAAATGAAGGGTAAATTTCAAAGGTTTATGTTTATGACTAATTTGACTATAATTAATACAAGCTTATTCAATTTAAACTATAATGTACTGATATAAAACAAAGTCTAAAACATTGTTCTTCTCTTAAGATAACTTTCTTATGTTTGTCTGGTTTTATCACTTGGGGAAACTAACTTTCAAAGAAATTAAAGTTTATATAACTGTGATTAAATAACAACTGTTATTTTTGAAATACTGTACTATGTTACAGAGTATAGATTTTTCTTTGAGACCTAAAGTTGATTAATATAACTACATCAATGCAATTATGGTGCTACTAATCCTATTTGTATATTAAATATGTTCATATCTTCCAGGCATGAAAGTACTTAAAGTAGAACATTTAAAGAGTATTATATCAAGCTGATGTTCTCCAAATTAAAATTGTATGGTGATTTTAAATTCATAAGGATAGCAAATTTTATTGAGGGTTTATCTCTATAACTGAATCTGTTGTCAATAAGATAAAGTTTTCTGTTACATTTTACATTGGCAAAAAATTTAAATGTGTCTCTTTAAATAAATGAGAGCTTAGTCTATTTAAAGTTTAATATTGTGAGACATGAGTTTTGCTACTCTTCCACACAAAAGGGAAATTAAAAGCCCTCTCAGCCTTTCTTTAATTCATGTTTTAAATGCAATATCATTGTAAAATCCAAACTCAAAATGGAGTCACTCTGGCTCAGGCCTGCATGCATCTGCTAACCTGCTCTTTGTGCTTCTGTGATTAATGCTTTGCTATGCTTGCTTCTCACGGATGTGGGGGCCAAAACCACAGGCTGCCAGACTCCCTGGTCAGTTACCTAAAGTTCCAGGAACTGAAAAGGGACATAAGAGGCGCCATCATGGCTGAACTGTAAATAACTATAGATTGAATATCTGCCAAATCATGTTTTCCTGAGTCATGTAGCTAGCCCACCCTATAATAACCTTTGAAACCCTCACTTTGGGGTAACTCTCTGAAGGAAAGGAGACCTGACCCCAATTGATTGGCCTGCATGCCTATTTCCTCAATAAACTTTGCTGCTTCTGCAGAGTTGTCTGGGCTGCACTTCTTGGGGAGAGTTGCAGGTTGGATGCAACAATCATATTATGCTAACCAGCATTCATGTGAACTCAAAAAACAACATATGTAAACTTTATAAAATGATATCTTATTTTGTGAGAAGCCCTACCCTACCTGAGATAATGTTCTGCCTCCCAGCTTACTACATATTACTGTAACTTCAATGTACACCAGACTCCAGTTCATTTAAAGTTATATTCAGAGGATTAATTTTGTTGTAAAAGTTACTAGGATCTTAACCAGGGAATATAATGTATACCTCAGCCAAAATTTGAGATAGCTACTACACAAACGAGACTTGTGAACTTTATTTTGTATTTTCCTTAAACCTAGGACAGGACAGATAGACAATGAAGCTAAAGCCTGGTACCTTTATTTTAAGACTGGTGAGATTGGCTTGCTGAATATTTAAGATCAAGACCTAAACCAAAAATTAGATCAAAGGGGCCAAGGAAACCAGTATTTGGCCCTTGCCTTCTGAGTCAGCCTGAATCCAAGAAACAAGGGAACTTCTCTAAAGGGCTTTAGAACTCCAAGCTGTGTGACCTCTTGATCAGGGAGATTACTGAGACCACTGGAGAATTAAAAAGCCAGTCAAGTACCATATGATGGAGAGGAGGGTTGTTGAGAAAGGGAACCATCCCTCATACATCCCGGGGAAGTCACATGGTCAGCACCAGACCTCAACCTATCCTAACACAGATGGCACTAGCAGAGCAAATAAGCTGCTCTTAAGTTCCTCAAGAATGCCTCCCAGGAGACCAAAAGGTGACTCTTAACAATAGGTGAAAACAAAAGTCAGTTTGACTTGCTTCATCTTAAATGCCTAGCAAAACAGTTATAACCAAAATACAGCCATACCTGGGCATTTTCAAAAAGTTGTAATAATTCTTCTAAGTAGACGTCAGACCCACACCCCCAATTCCCCCAACTTTCTGAGGTTTTTATTTGTGAGACTTATAAATTGGCCTCTATGCTTTAATTTGCCTTACTCCTCAAACTGATAGCCTCACAACCAAAGCCTATCCATTCCAATAATTATACCCACTAGACTATGAGAGCACCCAAATTAGTCCCTTACTTATAGGACTGAAAACATCCATCAGAATTAATACAAAAACAGCAGGATTTGAAGCCTCTATTTACTACAAAAATGGTCAGCACAGGTTATTGTAGATATACAACAGATCACTGATTGGGTGCTGACATTATGAAATCATTTAGACCCCCTGGCATCTGCCATCCTACAAAACCGGTCATGAAAAATGCTATTTTTATGTAAAACAGCTCCAGGAACTCAGAAACCTTTTCAAGTCCAAAACTGGTGAGCCATAATATGGGAAATCAAAAAAACTATGATCTGTCTTATCTGTTCCCTTCATAAAAGTCCTACCTCAAAATATAAACTAAAGCCCTATGTTATAGGTAAAAGCTGAAAGTTGCAGCACTGTGTTAATTGGACACATGGCAGGACCCGAAACAAACTGTTATGATTCTTAAAAAGGCAATAGCTACCTGGCTCCCTGTAAAACTAAAAAACCATGGCAGGAAACTCCTCAATAACATTTATGCAAGAGTCATTAAGGCATTCAAAGCACCAAAGCAGCATAATCACCTAACGGGACTTGATCCTTTTTCATAATACTTCTTTGGATATATTAAAATTACAGTCTCAGGTCTTGGCCAGAGCTAATACATAATAAAGAGATTTGGGACAGTTTAGCAGAAGGACTCTCTTCCCTCAATCTTTTCAAATATTTTTCTACTCACTTTGCTGGATTATTAGCCTTAACTATACTGTTAACTGTAGCTCTGTTCTTAGTTTGTGTAATTTGCCAAGCGGGATGAAATCAAACCATCAAGAAAATGTAATTCCAAGATTAGTCACACTTACTATGCTCCAAAAAACCTGAACCCATGAACTCATGGGATAAGCTACCCAAAATCTGATTAGGCCTTAGACTTTAAAAAAAAGGAAAGATTTTTTGATTAGCTGAGCCTTTAGTTATGCCACGTGCCAAAATTATTTTCCTAGCATGAGCAAATTAGTTTTTCACATTAGGATTATCCCCTCACAAATTAATCTTTGCATGTTGCTATAACTTTTGTTGTTCTCTTTCTATTTGAGTTTTATATAGCCTTTAGTAAAGTGATCAGTTCAGCCCCCACTGCCAGGGAACTTCTCAGAGCATCCCCTCCCCCACTGGCTGCCTGATCAGGTCTCCAAAGAGCAAACACCGCTGGCGATGACATCAGGACTCCCCCCACACACCCCCTGTTTCATCCACCTCATGCCCAATTCCAGGGCTCTGAAAGGAAGATCTTTGCCCCACGTTGCCCCCTCTCAGCTCAAAGAAGTCAGAGACTTCATCGCCCAATTCCTTCCTTCCTTTCAGAGTCTGGAATAATAGGTATGGACATCAAAAGTAATGTGGCTTGAGGAAAGAGACTAATGGTCGTATGCCGGCAGCTTTAACCTCCCCCAAACACTGTCTTTCTAATGCCAGTCATGCCTGCAGCCCCACCTTTCCCAGCTCTGTCTCTTTGATTTTAATTAAGCCGGCAGTTAACACCTCCCCCAACAGATGCCTTCCTGAGGCAAAATCAGGAAGGAAGGGGCTTATCACCACTCCAGAGAGATAAACCAACTGATGAAACAAACCCAAAATTCCTAAATGCCCGCGAAAACTAAGAGCCTATATCAACCCAGTCTCTTCCTTTGTTCAGAGGCTCATTATCCATCGGGAAAGTGGGTTCACCACCTCCGCAAATGTACTTCTGCTCCTGAATAAAGCCTAAACGACCTGCATGGTGTGCTGCTGCTTTCATCTTTCTGTGCTTACACCCATCATGGGATTAATGCACTGATTAGGTCAAAGTTCTTATCATCTGATCATTTCACCTCTAAACTTTCTAGAGTTGTCTTACACATGAGCTTTTAGAGGATATCTCATACCTAAACCATGACACCCTCTCTCTGAAAAATCAATCAATAAATTATCATATATTACGTCATGGCAGGAGTCCATTGTTACAAATGTATCATTATCATACTATTGGGCAGGTATGATAAATTGTCCAAACTAGAGACCAATCTGGTGGCCATATCAAAAGTCATGGCTGCCCTACTGTGTACCCAGGTGGTTCTGGTGCCTGCTGGGAACAGAGCTTGTTTGAGTTCTGAGGAATTTTAGGGCTGCTCCCTTCTCAGAAGAGCTCATGTCGTACTGGGATTTATCTACATTGACTAGTGGAAAATCCTTTTGGGAAATTGTATTGAGTCCTAAGGCAAAAGTTTGATTGGAGACTTTCCCACATGGGTGGTATTCCTGTGGGTTCTCTCTGGTGTGAGTGCTTTCCTGTCCTATGTCTGATATGTAGACCCAAGGCTCTTGGGAATTTCCAAGAAAAATTGTCCACAAAGTGGTTGAATCACAGAACCAGGGATATAAAAAATGCTTCCCAACAGTGCCTGTGAGGGGCAGTCCTTCCTAAGAGGCCACTTTCTAGAAACTATAGCCTTGGGCATGAGCTTCACAGAGATGTTTACATTTCAGAGATAAAAGAAAAAGATACTAATTGGGCTCCATGATAACAGCTGGCAAGGGAGGAAAGAAAAAAGAGCAAAGGCTTTCCCCTTCTCAGGTGCTGTCCTTGAAGTGTTAACTTGCTCAAAACAGTAAAAGAAAAAGCTGCTTTTGTGTAAATTTTTGCAGATTGTGAACTTTTGAGTCCCTCCCCTTACACACTGGATATAAAGTTCTGTAACTGCCTGAACTTGGGGTTCACAGGAATTAATTGATTACAGCAAAAGATGTACACTCTGAACCGACTGCAGTCAAATAAACCTGCTTCCTGTTTCCTATCTGGTGTCTTGCCTGTACTGTCCCTACAACAAGGTGAGCTCCCAGAGGGTAGACTAGGGACCAGAAGTCAGAGTCAGGCAGTCTTGGGCAAATAGGGGATGGCTTGGTGGTTATCTCAGGAGTGGACTGGCCACCTGGGTGCTATGATGTACCCATCACAGGGTGCTTATTCATCAGACCTGTTTCTGGAACTCAGGGGCTGCCCAAGAGAATGACTCAGAGCAGTCAGAGATTTCAGTAAAAACAGCCTTTAAGTCTTTGGTACATTTTCACATGCTTTTATTTTTGTCTTTAATGATCTTTATTAACACATATTACAAGTACATATTAATGAGGTTCAGTGTGATTGTACTAAAATGCATATGGTATGCACACTTCAAATCCAAACCCCTTCCCACCATCTCCCACACACCCTTATAAAACTCTCATCAAAATTGGTCTTTCTCTAAAGGAGATGCTCAGAAAATGAAAAGAGAAAATGAAGTCCTATCTGTTTCTGGACCATATAGCTGCACAAGGTGTCCTACAGACATTAATTCTTGCTGTGGATTATAGTACTTTTTCTTTCTCCATGGACAAATACTACACCACTGTGTATATAGACCACATTTTAGGTAGCCAGTCTACAGTTGGTGGGCACCGAGATGATCACTTGACTTAGATGCTGAGAATAGAGCTACTATAAACATTGCTGTCTAGGTGTCTCGTGCATGTGCTGCTGACAATTAATATGGATTAATGCCCAAGGTGAAGTGCCGGGATCACATGGTATATGTATTTCATCTATTTGAGGGAACTCCATACTGTTTTCCATAATGGTTCAATTAATTTACATTCCCACCAACAGTGAATAAGAGTTGCATTTTCTCCACATCCTCAGTGGAGAAACAATCTACAGAATGTGAGAAAATATGGAACATCCCTTCATCTGACAGTGTTAGTATTCAATATATATGAGAAACCAGAAACTCTTAACAACCACAAAACCCAAAACTTTATTGTAATAAAAATGCATAGATGACTTGTATAAACACTTCCCAAAAGAAGAAATAAAAATGAAAAACAAATCCATGAGACATTGCTTAATATTATTAGCTCTCAGGTACATGCAAATAAATGTCACAGGCAACACACTTTTGCCTTACTAGAATGACTGTTCTCTAAGACAAGATAGAGATGCTATCATGGATGTGGAGGTTTCTCATCCTTCAAGGGTAAAGCTAAGAGAGTGAGGCCCCTGGTGCTGTGTTGAGAAGAGGCATTTTCTTCTTAAAAACTCTGAATCTGAAGAAGTCTCTTTGGGGTGTGTGAGCAGGTGGAGAAGGGTTCAACAAGGCTAGGGGATTTGGGAAGTTGAATGTCAGGGATGGTGGATCAGGAATGCTTGGGTCACTGGCCATTAGAATTGATTTTATATTTCTATGACTTTTATGGTGGGAACTAGAGAGTGGAAACCCTGAGCATTGAAGGTACAGATTTCATTTTGACTTGCCCTTCACAAGGTAGACAGGAATACAGATTTTGAGCCAAGTACTGGGACTCCCCTGGACCAGCACCTGCACAGTGAAGGTGGAGAGCTGAGGCTCTGCTTTAAAACAATAAAGTTACTCCCGTTTCAAAGTTACATGGTTTATTTCACTAGATACAATGTCCTCCAGTTCCACCCCAGTGACAATGATAATGTTTCTATGTCTTAAAACAGAAACAAGATGTTGCTTGAATATTCTCACCAAAATGAAATGATAAACACTTGAGGTAGTAGACTTACAGAATATGTACAAGTGTCAAAACATTGCATGGTAGATAGTAGAAAAAATCATCATATCTCAACCAAAAAAAGATAAAAGTGTTCACAATTACACCTTGCATATAATTCCTTTTTAAATTTACATTTAATATTATCTATTGCACACATGAGATAATTTACAAATTTAAATGCCTTTGAAACAAGTGTGTCTCATATACAATATTTTAGTGAACACATTAATTGTACAAACGTTGCAATTTCTCATTGGTTATTCTTTATCTCAGAACTATCTGAAATTTACTATAGGTTTGAAAAATCTGACATATTTTTACCACCTTATTGTTTATTTTCTAACCTATCAGACACACAATGTTCTGGCAGGTCTGCTCCTACATCTCTTTCAGGGACCCAACAGTGTTGCATGGGGGCTTGGGGTCAGAGGAGGAGAGGCTCATACCCAGAAGACCTGATCAGCAGGGGTGAGGCACAGAGGCTGGGGAAGCCCAGGGACTCCCTGCTGGGATCAGAGCATCTGGAGCTGTATAGGGGGCAAGACACCATGCTCTGACCTGCAAGATCATCATTGGCTTTTCCAGGGAACTCAGGGGTCCTAAAATAATTTTGAAGTCCCAAATATAAATTGTTATTGCACCTCTAACATTTGAAATTCTGAATTCTGGCCCCTACAATGATGTTGAGAATCTGAGGAGGCTTTCAACAGAGTCCACCCCTGTTCAGCCATTTCAGTAATTCTCTCGTGTGTGTGTGTGCCTTCATCTTGGTGTGTATGCACATGGGTTCATCCACATCCTGCATTGCTAGAACACAATTACTGACCTCTTTTCCTTCTTGTTCTTCCTCTTGGTGGCTCTGGACCTTCCTCCAACACAAGGGACTTGGGCAGTGTTCAGGGACGGCTCACATTTTTCCTGCTTATCATTTATTCTCTGCCCTCCTCTGTGAACTGACTGATGAAGGATGACTGCATTGGGAGGCAGAGTGAATTCTACTTTCCTGAGGTTGAATTCAGACGTTGGCCGGTTCTGTTCTTGGAGAAATTTCCACTGATCTAAGGTGATTCCTCCAGTGGCTGTATCCACCAAGGGCTCCTCTGACTCTCCTACAGCTTTGCTGTAGGAGTCATCTTGGAGCTCGCCATGGGTGGCTCCCAAGACTGTGTCCTCAGACCTGAAAACTCTTGGTTCCCTGCCTAGTGACACACTCCCACTGTCCCTTTCAAGTTCACTCTTCTGGGCATAAAAGAGGATATAGGCACGCTGACTCAGGGCACTAGCAAGGTCACAGGCCACTACCTTAGCATCATCCATTTTATACCACCGTCCATTCCCAGCTTTTATGTAACAATAGTAATGTCCACTGCGAGAGCTCACCCCAGCATGGACCAGCACAGCATAGAGGGCGTATACAAGTGGGCTTCTGCCCTGCTGAGACATGTATGGCTGCACATCAAGACACTCAGGGTAATGTACATGCTCAGCAATTTTGTCCCCTGTGAGATCTGAGAACCGCTTCAATACAAGCATAAGAACCTTTGAGGCAGTCTGCAGAGTCAAGGTCTTGCAGGCTGGCGTCTTCTTCAGACAAACACCACAGTGATAGGCATTTTCCCCATCCAGCCATTCAGGCTTCACCAACTGCTCCAATGCTTGCTGCACGCTCTGGGCTGCCAGAATGTCTAGGATAATGTCCAGGTAGGGGTCAAAAGTGTTGGAAAGGCCATGGCATCGGAGGCACTTGATTTGTGATCTCCAGCACCCTCCAAATATTTGGCGCACGAGGGTGCTGTCCCAGAAGTGAGCACCTGGTGGCTTGTGCCAACGCAGACATGCTTTCTGCATGGCATCGAGTATGAAGAGCAGAAATTCATGGGCATCTTCCTGCTGGGATGTGTGGAAGCCAGCAGACAATGCTGGCAGGGGCTGAAGGACACGCCCAGGCTGGTGGAGAGCCTGTGCCATGTGGGCTTGCATCGCACACAGCATGCAGACTCTGTGACGAGGACAGGTTTGGAAGTGCTCCTGGGACAGCATGTATGTGGCCAGAGGAGGTGTGTATGTCAGACACTGCAGAGCTGCATTCAGGTAGCAAGTGTTTCCCGTATTCCGCAGCCCAGCACCAGGTGCAGAGGGTCTCTGCCATCTCGGACAAAGCTTCTCCCTAAGAGCCAGCAGTGGCCCCACAGGAGCTGAATCATTATTGAAGTGTGCATCAGTACAAGGTGACAGCGATGACTCTGCAGGTAGACAAGGACCCAAACACACTTTAGCATCAGCTGCATTTGTGGATATTTAGGTTTGATAAAGTCACCAAACTGAGACTTTTTTTTTGGTATTGGAGATTGAACTCAGGGGCACTTGACTACTGAGACACATCCTCAGCCCTATTTTGTGTTTTATGTAGAGACAGGATCTCACTGAGTGGCATATGGCCTCGCCATTGCTGAAGCTGGCTTTGAACTCGCAATTCTCCTGTCTCAGCCTCCCTAAGGGCTGGGATTACAGTCTTGTACCACCGCGCCCGGCTCGAACTGAGACTTACCTCCACAGTGGATTGGAGCTGCCGCCATGTCTCAAGGAACATTGACCACAGGTTCCCTGCTGGGAGCTCACGAGGAAGAGAGAGCTTCTCCTCTGGAGCCAGTCTTCAAATGACGGTCTTTTCCATGTTTTCGGCCCTTTTATAGCTCCGCCTTTTCACCACACCCACTAACTACGTGCCAGATCCTCCAATCACCTTTAAGCACTTAATGGGATTAGGGATTTTGGGTGTGGTCAGCTCACTTCCTGGAGAGACCGGTCCATTCCTTTCTCTGATTTGTGGATCCCAGGAGCGTTTTGATAAAGCACATTTTTTAAATAAGCATTTTGAAGTATACACAGTTGCATACTGGTAATACATCAGAGGTAGTAGTTTTCATTTATTCAAAGTGAGTTTCCATTTTGAACCATATTCCTGATAAAAAGATGCATTTCAATTTCTTCTCAGTGGCCCATGTCAGGTTGGACGTGTTCTGACACATTTCCATGATGGTTTTTGATTTCAAAAGGAAGTCATTTTGGGAATAGGCCTGCCTATTTTGGAAGAAATACCAAGGAGACCTATATTAATGGAGTTTAATGCCTTTTTTTGTCTCTGTGGAAATGGCTCTGGTAGATGAAGGGTTAGGATCTCCTATTAGCAGTTGTGGCAACCATGCCTGGTACTATGCATGGTATTATGACCCAGAATAGTATAGGGTGGCATTTTTTGTACCTTTTTAGAGGTCATCTGTAATCCAGTCTGATTTGGATTGCTGATGAGGAGATTAAAGGCATCATTTAGTCATTTTAGATCCTTATGGGCAATTAAGAGGTGATTCATATTGCAGATGACAGTCAACTCTGGCCAAGCTAACAAAGGAATCACCGCTTGAAGAACACATAATTGACATATGGTAGGACTATTTTTTATGCCTTGAAGTAGCACAATCCATTGATACTGGCTAACAGACACTGTGTGATTAAAATAAGGAACCAAGAAGGAAAACATTCTCGATCCTCTGGGCGTAAGAGAATGGAGTAAAAACAATCCTTGATATCTAAAATCCGAATCACATGACCCTGCAGAAGATAGGATGTCTTGGGAATCCCAGGCTGTGTTGTTCCCATCTTTTTTATGGTGGCATTAATGGCGCATAGGTCAAGTAGAAGGTGGAATTTAACTTTTGCCTTTTTTCTTTAATGAACAGAGGGCTATTTCATGGAGTTTGAGAAGGCTCTATATGGCCATATTCCAATTGTTTCTCTGCCAAATTTTTTAAATGTTGTAGCTTTTCTTTATGGATGGTTTCCAATGCTTCTCCTTCAAGAGGGAGACCAATATTAACAGATTTCTATACAAACAATATATAGTTTTAAAACAGGCAGTTCCTAATAGGACATTTATGGCTTTTTCAAAAGGTACAGAAATTATAAATTCAATTAGTATCTACTATATAAAGAATAAGTTTGCAACAAGGTCTACAGTTTCTGCTGGTGGACTAAGGATAACCAGGTTTGGGGAGTATGATGAGATGTTAGGGAAGGAGGGAAAGAGAATAAAGAGATACTAGATCCTAGAAAATGTGAAAGCGGAATCCAAAAAAAGTTGGCTAGTAGTAGAAAAGAGAGAAAGAGATTTAAGGAAGACAAGTAAGTAGGAAGAAAATGGTGTACAGCAAACAAGGACACAAAATTACAAAAAATGTAACATGTAAAAATAGAATATATGAGACTATATAACACAACTATAATATACTAACCAGATCTCCCAGTCCTCGGGAGCCTAATGCATAAAAAATATTTTGTTTCACAAATGTTGGGGATGAGAGGGTGGGAAAAGAGAGAAAGAGAGAAAAGAAGAAAAGAAAGAGAAAAAAAGCGAAGGATAATAAGGAAAAAAATTATCAAGGTAAATAAAAGGCCTGTTTCCCTTCTCATCCAGTAGGTGGCGGTGTCTTCTGTTTACTGGTGTCTCCTTGCTCAAGTCCAAGATGGCGACAAAGGAGTCCCACAATGAAGGTGGCTGCTTTCAGAGATAGGGTATAGGGCAGGGCCTGTTGGTGGCGTCTGGTGACTTGGTAGAAGATGCAGCTCTGTGGCGTGCTGTAAGGAAGAAGGTTGTCCCCAGATCCTGTCCAGTGTCCCCAGGTGTAGGCGAATGGGGGAGTTCCATACCGGTAGATAGAGATCCACACAGGAGCAGCAGCCAGGCATCCTACATGGGTGGGTAACCCGAGATCCTGGGCCGTGTGTGGACGCCAGAGCCAGTGGTCCTGTCCAGGAGCAGGTCCTGCACCGTCAGTGGCTGTGGTCCTGCGCAAATGCTGTGGCCTGGCAACACATGTTGGTAAATCACTGGAATTCCTGTGTAGAGGCAGCTGTCAGGGGTCCTCTAATAACTCACAGAGAAGCAGTATTTCCACTGCTTTCATTTCCGGTCCTGGAGAGACTGGGAGCACAGCATCTGTCCATGCCGCCATCTTGGATCAGCTCCCTTAGTTTTGCTTTTTATCTTGTGTCCTTGTCAGTTGTGACAAATACAGCAGTTAAACCTGGCCCTACAGAAAATGTGTCTAAACACCCCTTCCTTTCAGTTGCTTGAAAGCATTTGAGAAGCATTATTTTTAGAACCCATGTAAAAATTTGCTAAATCTCAGCAGTGATCCTATCCAGCCACAGATGTTCCTTGGGAGAATCTTCACAATGACTGGTTCACTTCCATTGCTGTTTTTAAAATATATACTGTGGTCAAGTTTGGAAGGTCATGTGGGCCCAGAAATTTGTCCATTTCCTCCAGATTTTCTAATTTATTCTCATACATTATTTTCTAATAATCCCTCATGATTTGAAATCCTCTGAATCTGTGTGGTTTCCATTGCAATGTGCCCTGTCATCTCTATTTTAATTTACTGAGGTCCTCTGCCCCTCTCTCTTACTTTAATTTTAGTTTTTTATTGGCTGGTTCCTCTTGTGAGAGTTTTTCAGCTTTATCCTTTTTGCAGAATGGGTCTTTGTGTCATGCATCATTGTTCTTGTAGCATCTACTTCCTTTCTGCTGTGATATTTATTACTTCATTTGTTCTACTGTCTATGATTTGTGTGCCTCTGTATGTTATTTATTTGATATTGTTCATATTTTTTAATCTAGGCACGTATTGCTAGAAGCTTTTCTTGTGGTGCTTCCTGTTGTGGCATCACACAAGTTTTGTTATAATGTCCCCCTATTTCCATGAAAGACGTTATTTAATTTCTCCCCTTCATTTTCAGAGATTACCTTTTTCTTGAAAAGTCATCATTCAGTATTTATATTAAAACAAAATGTCAGAATTTCTCTCCCTGTTTATTCTAAGCTTCATTCCATTATAATCAGAAGATAAGCAATATTTGAATATTTTGAATATTTTGAATTTGTTCTTGATTTGAGACCTACTGTATCCTATGGACATGTCAAGCCCTTTCCTCTGTTTAATGCTAGCTCAAAGGCATTGATTTCATATTTATTAGAAACTAGTTAAACAGGGCACTAAATTAAGTTTGCAAATATGAATAAAGATCATGAGCTGAAGTCTACTGTGAAAGAAATAGATTTTCTTTGAGGTGCTGTATCTGAAAAATGCCTCCCCTATTTTCAATTGTAGCCATGAAAATAGAGAAGGGAAACCACACTGTATTTGTGTTTTCAAATCGGTGTCTCAGAGCATTACATACACCAGCCTGCTTGCCCATGACTCTTTATCATTTAGGGAAATCACTTCCTTTCTTTACGCTGACACTACATTTTGATAGAAATGAACTTGTTCTCTAGAATCAGCCGCTGAGGGTGCAAATCCTTCATTACAATTCCCATGCAATGTGTCTGGATTTTGGCAGAATGCTGTTCCTGGCCCAGGTGGCCATCTCAGAGAATAGAGAAACCTCTGGGAAAAGGACAGGCCACTGGGGAGAACAGATTTGACTATGTGGTTATGAGTTCTGCTCAGTGCACAAGACGAAGAAAATGCCCATAGGATGGTATTTGTTTCTCAGTGAATATGACTGTTTTGTTTTTCCTTTTGACTCAGAAAATTCTAAAACTGAGCCCATGGGAAAGACAGTCCTGACTCCAAGGAGATAAGGCAATGGACAGGTCATTCTCCACAGGCTCAGCTGAACAGACCCATTAGAGCCCAGAATGTAAAAGGCAGCAGAGGGAATCAGGGGGTCCCAGGCTTCCCACCAGAGGCAGAAGATCCCAGAATAAGTGGTGGCCTGGGTAGGTGGAGAGCCAGGGGGTGACATGGATCCATGAGCCTGAGGTAGATTGTTATTTAATTTGTCTCTTTGTATTCATGCCCATCTCAGGATATGAGATTTTTACTTATCAGTCTTCATCTTTACCCTGCATAAAAGCAGAATAAATGTGGAGATGACAGAATATTCATTCCTTAATGTAATCCAGGTACCTCTGCTTTTTTTTCCCCCTCAAGCTTGCCTCCAATGGCTCCAAGAAAAATAATTGCTGTAATCTCATGGATTTAGAAGTATAGAGTAGGAGTTCAGATGGTAAAGAGGCCTAAGACCATCAGCCTCAGGATCTTGCAATTAAGCCTGAAAGGTTAATTGAAGGTTTTCCAGCAGAAGTGACATTCACATGATTTTTCTCCAGTCTGAATGCTCTCATGGGCTGTAAGAATAGTGTCATAACTATAGGCATTTCAACCCAGATGATATATGTACCACATAAATCTAGTTTGTTCTCTGATGTTGCCTAAAATTAGGGGATATGCTGAAGTCTTTCCCACACGTGTGTGTCCTCTTATGCTTTCTAAAATCAGAAGAGTACTTGAGGTTTCTCACACACAGATGATGTTCAGATGGTTTCTCTCTGGTACACATTTGCTTTTGATTTCTAAGGTTAGAGCTATAATCAAGGATTTCCCATGTTGAAGACTTTGAATGGCCGCTGTCCAGTGTGAGTTGTCTTGCATTAGCTAAGTGTCCAGGGGTGGCTGAATACTTCCCCACCCTCATGATGTTGACATGGCATCTTTCCAATGCAACTTTTCTCATGAAGTCTAATGTCATATGATTTATGGAAGGCTTTGCCACACAGAAGGCGCTCCTGGGGTGTCTCTATAGTGTCCTGTATCTTCTTTAGAAGAGTCACTGAAGCTTTTCCACAAAAATGACAGTCCTGCAGTTTCCCTCCAGGGTGGGTTCCATTGTGTTCTCTGAAATGCTGATCAGAATAAAGGCTTCCCCCATGAGTGACACCCAGATGGCCTCTCTCCATGGTCAGTCATGTTGCTGTGGCTAGTGCTCAAGCAATGCAGAAGGCCTGTTCCACAGATGTCATATTCATGTGGTTTACATGCACTGAGAATTTTCTCCTGTCCTTTAACATGAAACCAGTCAGTCTGACATTGTGCGTGCTGTTGACAGTCCTCCTATGACTGTGAGTTAGCAAGACTTGAGCAGATGCGGTGTTGTGTGACATCTTCTTCTACATCGTTTCATTTAAATTGAACTTTTTAGATACATGATATTTGTTTTGAAAAGAACATTGAATGTTAATAATATTTTCCATATAAAATCATACCTCAATGTGTATAGATTGGAGTCATTCCCTAGTGTTGAATAGTCTGAAGACAAAAAAAAAAAAAACCTTTATTTTTACTTCGATTTGCATACTACATTACCCTCAAGTCGTACAAACTTCTTCTGTTGAATAGCATTCTAATGTCAGGGCTGTAGGAATAATTTGGATAGCTTTTGGAGATTGAACGACCAGGTACATAAGCAGTGCTTGAGAATTGAACCATATTTTATGATATTAGTTTTGAACTTATTTACATTTTTCAGTGAACTCAACCTACTCAGACATTTGGAATGTTCAGTTGCTTGCTGTCCATTTAAGTAAAGAGTGGCACTTTGGTTGAATCACTAATTTAATCCCTGTGGGGCTTTTCATCTCTATCACCAGCATACGCATCCACAAAATGTACTACTGATCAAATGATGCAATGTCTTTCCTTCTCATGTGGTCTTTGGATATCACTTCAAGTTCTTTATGTGTTCCTTCCTTGCCTATAATTCTGAAAAATAGATCTTTTTCTATTAAATTAAAATAAATTTGTTGTTATGAGTTGCTGCCCATGAGTGTTTAAATTTTCCATTGGCATTTCAGTGTTGAAGATATGCCAAATGTAATAAAACTAGAGTTACTGGAAACACGAGCACATGCATCAAACTTATGTAAATATTCAGAAGAGGTGTAGAAAAATTAAAGTGGAAAAACTAGCCTGGACAGGAGAAAATCTGGAATATATTCATAGTGGAAAATGAAGACAAGGTTCTTTCTAAGAAAATGCAGTTGCAACATATAGTAATATTTTTCCCACTCAGTCCAAAACAATGGGAAGAGAATGATAAAATGTGCTTGGTTATGGAAGGAAATATGACAACAGAGGAGGGATTTTGTCTCAGCCTTGCCTTCTACATTGTAGATAAGACCATTCATTCTGCAAAATCTTTGGTTGATATTTTCTAACAGTGTGCCTAGCCAGGAACCTGGCTACATTGCAGTAAAAGCTCTGATTCTTAGCTGGACTCTGGCCTTGGGGAAAGCCTCTTCCTTCTACCAACCACAGCATTTCTTCCCACTGCAAAAGGAAAATCACACCTGATTTCTTGTCCAAAATACAATGTATTACCAAGAACTACTGCATGAGTTATAGAGACATAAATCTAAAAATTCCAAAGCACTTGACATAAGGCTGTTCAGACAGTGCAGAACTGGAACATTAAAATAATTGACTGAAATCTTCTCTATTTGTTGCATTAGCATTACAGACTCATCACATGTAATTTGCCTCTTTTAAACCAGGAGCATAGTGAAATTATCCCACAGATGGACTTCCTATGTCTCTCATATGACTTAGGTGAATAGTTTGTTATGAGCACTAAAAAGAACAGTGAATCACTTCAAAAATTGAGACCATGTGTGGTATTCCATTATGCTCTTATAATAAAGGGAAAGAGATGCTTGAACCAGTCCCAAGTTTCCAAGTTAGGTTGGAAACTGAACCAGTTGCACATGTCATTGTAACAGTGATTAAGGTTACTGTCCAAGTGATGGTATTCAGATATTCAAACTAGGATGAAGGGCAGAGGGTCAGCAGCATGAGGCTGAGCCTCTGGTACCTGCCTTCCGAAGCAGGGTGAAAACTCCATCTTTCCTGACTCATGACAGCTCCTATTCTCTGTTCTCTTGGGATCTCCAAACTCCATCAATGGTAGAGGATGCCTTGCCTAGACATCAGTATTTTGAGTGCATGTCCATTTATTCAGTCTCAAAAATCAAATGAACTGTCAGGGAACAAAGAGTTCCCCAGCACCCACAGTAGTATGGAGAAGAAATACAAGTTCACAGAAAGGGCTGAGTGTCTGTTGCCTGGATCCCTCAGATCAGTACTACAGGATTGATGGCAGCAGGAATTAACGTATGCCTGGCTACTGACATCAATAGAGATGTCAACCCCCGGGTCCATCCTTGATGTTCACAGGCATAGTTTCCCCATATGAGACCAGCTTTTCAAAGATGCGGCCAGCATTTTAAGGTTCCAGGAGCCACGAGGAGCTCAATGTTTCTCCTCCCTGGTTCCCAGTGTGATCTTCTGCCTAGGATTAAGAAGCACCATCATCCAAGACACTGTCTCTGAATAGGGACAGCATTATCAGTGTCACAGGCAGGAGAGAGAGTTCAGTTGTTTCCTCTTCCCTAAAAATGCAGAGAGTCTTACTGGATCCTACTCAGACCTCTTCCCAATCATAGGGAATGGCAGTTGCCTGTGAAATCTGTGCTCCTTCCACCAACTGCAGGGATTCCACAGTTGCTACCATTTAGGATCCCCAGGAGAGTGTTTAGAGCCCTATGTTCAAGCCTCAAAATGAACAGTACACTCTTTTATCTGGGATTCTCCATTTTAGAACTTTATTATGGTACAATAAAATGTGCAGTTACATACATTTAACTGCTCCAAATGAATAATCTTGATTGCCACATTGACAATATCTGAGACACCCAAGTGGTTCCAAGTCAGGCCAATTGAGCACCACTACAGAGCAAAAGTACTTTGGAAAAGAGAAATGGGTTTCAAAGGGATTTGCATATTAAGCACTCAAACTATGCACACAAGAAAACATGGAGAGAATATTATTACAATTAAAATAAATGTTAAGTACATGATTGCAGTGACTTTCAATGACCACAATGGGTAAGGCCAAGGAACCTGTCCACAAAGGTTTTCACTGCCACAGTCAACAGTCCAGAACTCCCATCTCAGGTCACGACAGAGGTTCCAGTGATCATCCGGCGTTGTCCACTTTCACATGGGAAATGCCACCTGAAGCTTCTGTCATTCATCCATTTTCTGTGTCTCTTTCAACAATTTCTGCAGGCCCAGCACCTGCTCCTGCTCCACAGCTAGGAGGGTCACCTGACCCAGGCGCAGCCTGCTTCCTGCAACTTTGCCTGCTCAGTCCTACAGTCCTCTTCAAGTCACTTGAGACTAGAAGGCCAGTCTCCTCAGCTATGACATGCTTCATGCTATGTCACTGTCTTCAGAGGAGGAGGACACCTGAAGGTCCTCATAGAGGACATTCACTGGTACGTGAGGTCTGTGACACTCAGACTCGTCAAGATAGGGAGGGCTCTGAGCAGGGGCACTGGGCTTACTAGGGGAAGGGGAGGAGGGACCGGAAATGAGCGTGGAGCTCCAGCAGTCATGGCGCACTCTCCTGAGGACCATCCTGAGGGGACTGTGGAGCTACACAGCAGGGTGCTGGTGGGCTGGACCTGGTGCAGGGCAGGACTGGGCTCAGGACACGCCTTTTCTTTGCAGGGTGAAGATCCCTGCTGGACCCATCGGGTGGAGATTTCATGTTCACATGGGGTGACACTTCCAGTCCAAGCCCCCTTGCATCTGGCAGAGGAGCCGGACACTTCACAGCTTCCAAGCCTAGGCCCTTACTGCTGCCTTGTGAAGTCAGGCTGGGCTCCAGTGTAAATTTCTTTTGGGCCTTCTTGCAAGTCTTGACGGAAACCTGGACTTGTCTCTTGCCTGGGGCCCTGAGGCTGAGCTTAAGGTCTGGGCCCTCTCGACATGCTGCAGGCTGCAGGCAGGGCCCTTGGCCCTCATCAGGATATGTGACTAGCGACTGAGGGTGGAGCACCTGGCCCATGCCATGACTTATAAAGGAAGCCTGGGCAGCATTATAGGAGACACTGTCTGGATTTTCTTCTGCATTCCTCACAGGGAGAGCAGGGTTGTGCCTGGCATGTGTCACCGCTGGCTGGCTTGTACCAATGCTGGTCAATGCTGGTCCCTTCTTGACCCAAGGTCCTGAGAAGTGGTCCAGTTCAGGTGTTTGAAAGTGATGTGCTGTAGGGCAGATGAGTCTCTCATCCAACTTCTTGACAGGTGGCTGACTCTCAAACACAGGGTCCAGAACAGACCACTTCCTGTTTGTGTGGATTGGCAGTGGCCTTTTGGGTTGCTGGAGAAAAAGGCAAACACATAAAACTTTTATTAGTATGTGCTCTCTGTCAAGCACAAACATAAAACAACTAAATAAGAAATGGACAAAAGAAGATGATGTTTTCCAGTTAGAAAAATCATCATTCACTTCAAGTAAAAGGGGTGCTCCATGTTAGTGCTGATTAGTACAAGACCAATGAAAATATTGAGTTGACATTTTTTGCATATTGGAACATATTCCACTGTTAACATTTATTTTGTTGAGATGTAAAAAGCTGATTTTGTGTTCTTCCATGGGATGGAGTTGGCTGATGCTAGTTAGAGCCCAGTGTGATGGTTGAGGAATTTGTGTTCAAAAACTGAGAATGTTCACCACTTTCAATATGAATATTTCTGCATTGTAAATTCTATCTTTTGTGGCACTTGACAAATCTGTGCCTAGTTGCACCCCAGCCCAAATCATCAGAAATATAAAGGAAATCCCATACAGTATTGGAAAGAACACACCTGAAAACCACCCCGGCTGGACTCACGTTGGGCCTAATGGTCGATAGCAAATCCCTCAGGCAGAAGGGCCATGGAAGAGCAACAGCCCAGGTTTATCCTGAGCAGAAAAAGGGCAGGCCACCATGGAGAGACTTACCCTCAGATAGGCACAGGGTTCTGTCACGTCCTTCATATTGGGAAGCTGCCTCCCGTGTGGTCTCTCAGGAAATTTCGGGAGTAGAGCCTTCCTCTTTTCCTCTTCTTGCCTGTTAAAACAAACTGTGGTACTTGTAGAGATACAGAGGGGGGAAAACAGTTTTGGGTCCAGGTACCTCAGTGTTTTGTGTGATCCGCTGTGAGCTTGCCTAGTGCTGGGCCTTCCCTCGTGTCTGACCCAGTCCCTGACTCCAGGCAGCCCTTCCCATTACACTGTGTAGTTTCAGGAGGACTCCTTGCCTTGTGCCCATCATGGTCATGATTCTCGTGGTGCCCTGACTCCTGAACCTTACAGAATGACCTGAGAATGTACAGCTCCAGTTGTGGCTTTATGATGTGGTATCCTTTTCTTTTCTCTCCATTTACCCTGCCGTTAGCTGGAGATGGCTGTGTGGAGTTCATTGTGTGGAGAAGGAGAGACATCACTCCCTTGGAGTTCAGTGCCCAAGGCTTTGATCTCACCTTCCCCATCACTCACCTTTGTCTCTGGTCCTTCTGTCTGTCAGGTTGGTTAAAACCTTCAGTGTTCTGAATATTCTTGGGCTTCTTTGGTGCCTGGTTCTCCTTCTCCTTCTTTGGGTGCAAGGGTTTTGAGGCCAGTGCTCCATCCCAGCACTTCATGGGGCATCTTCTGCTCCTAGCAGTGTGTCCAAAAGCCCCACAGTCCCTGCACTTCACCTTTGGGTAGAAAAGAACAAGGTGTCATCAGTCAGCACACCCATAAGCAGCTCGGCACTGTGCACATGAAGACAGAGTTTCAAGACTTGGTTTAGCATTGTGCATGTTCAGGGTCTCATGCCTGTGAATGATGATCTTCTAGGATCTTGAAGATACTAGAAGTTTATCTGGAATCACATATTATATAGAGGCAGTAGAAGAAGAATTTGATGTGCCAATTTTAAATATATTAAGCCAGATTTCAACAAAAGGATAAAGACTTGCATGAATAGGTCTCCAATTGTTACATAAGATGCCTCTTCATATCATAGGAATGGACTAATCTATCTTTGAGAAGGACCCAGGCCAGACCCTCATGTGTTAGCAAGAGACAATTGAGGGATAGAGTCAGAATCATAGATTATCTAACACAGACTAGAACCCATGTCAACCCTGGCTTCCCATTGACTCACATCTCCACTTACCCTGGGGTCCTCCTCCTGTGGTGGGGGAGTCCTCTGTCCCACAGCTTCCCTCTGCTGATGTTTCTTATGCTGGGCTTTAATGAGCCTCTGGGCCAGAGGCTGTGAGGAATGACCTGCCCGCTGTCTCATGTTCTCAAGGTCAGCTTGTCTTCCTCAGAATCTGACACTGGGATTTCCAGAGAAAAGAAAAATAAATTCGTAACAACAAAGAAAGTGGGATCTGTCTCAGACATTCTTCACATTGTGAGGTGGAGCAGAACCCATGATCAGAGGAGATCATCAGAAAAATAGAAGAGAACGGGGTGTTCAATGAAAACAGGTGAATGGAAACTACTTAGTTTCTGAACTACAGCAGATGATATAGAATGCTTTTATAATTATGTCAAAATGATTGTGTGATTCAGACACCTAAAACCAACCAATTCAAAAAGAAGAGAAAAGTTTTGTCTGAATAACAACAAAAATATAATAGATAAATCAACGTTATCCTAATATATACCATTAGAGGTAAAAAGGAGTTTTATTCTTGATACTAGATAAATTTAGAGCATGATTAGCGATACTTTTTCTTGAAAAGTCTGAGTCATGAGCTGGAATTCTAGTAGAAATTAAAAATGTGTTCGCATATATGACCCTACAAAAAAGTCTCAAAAGTTAATTATTCATATTAGAAGCACAATACTGGATCAGTGGAAATAATCCTGAAACAAGAGAAAAACTCAGAACGGGATGAATTCACTGCTGAATTGCACTCGACTTTGAAAATACTTCTCTAGCAAGGATCTCCAAACTCTTCTATAGACATGAACGGAGGAAATCTTTCCAAATGCATTCTATGGCTCAGCATGATTTTCTACCAAAACTTGACATGGGGAAAACAGAGCAAGGAAGTGATAGATATTCAGCTACAGAGCATAATACGATTGATTAATTTTCAAAACCAGTTATGGATGGAGCCACAGGGCATCATGTGCAAGACAGAGACAACAAATGTTTCTTTTCATATATGCAAATAAAGGGGAGAAGATGACCAAAAAGTAGAATAGGAATTTCTAAGGAAAGGAATGGAAATAGGAGTTGGGAAGAGAGGGACAGGGAAACAGCTGGAGCAAGGCTGGGTGGAAATGTCCCAGGGCTTATATGTGCATGTGTGCAAATGTCGTGGTGAATCCCATTTCTTCAGTTGATAGTGTTAATCACTCTAATTTCCAAATGCCCATGGAAAACGTCATCAGTTTTCACACACGTTCATTCCCCTGCTTGCAGGTATCCGAATGCTGGAGTACATATTCTCTAATATTTTAATAGTTTTATGCTAATTTAAATATAGAATGATTTATTTTTTCCTCAGTATAAAGAAACACTTTTTAAAATAAAAAAATCCATAGCCCATCATTTAAACCTCCATTGTCCCTTTTAGCCACTCCACTAACATTTCCACCAATAGACTAAAAGACACCTGGGCAAAGGAACACAAACTGAGATCCCACTGTCCTCCTGTTTTCTGTCAGCAGATGTTTAGGCAGTGGCCGCTGCACAGGCAACACAAGGGATGAAGATTGCAGCCTCCAGGATGCCAGTGAAGGGGCAGTGAGGGGGGTTCACTTCTCTGAACTTCTATACTGCCTCAGGGTCACATGATGTAACATGTCTGGTAATGTAATTCTCCTAATTCCCCAGGTGAAATTTTCTGCTAATTAATGCCTCAAGCATTTGAATTAAATTACTCTATTCAGGACACTTGATTTGCCAATCATGTTATCTTAAATACATGCTGCTTCCTGGCCCTTGTGTTTATCTTTCTGAGTCAATAATTTATTAGACACAGATTCAAAATCAAGAGCCAGAATGATTTTGAGACTTTGGAATTATTGCACATGCAATTGGAACTTAGTGGCTTCGGATGTTTACAAATTTTTCTCTTCATTGTCTGAAATATTTTTCCTGCTATTTTATTAATGGTGACATAATTTAAAAATCAATTTCAATGTTTCGAATACTTACAAGAAATATATTTGTAAGGTAGTGAATATGCATCTCAATTTATATTTGAAGAGTATTTATTTTGCCCCAGAACTTGGAATGACATTTGTGGAGATGGCAGGGCCCAGAAGGAACACATGCCTGAAGGATAGCAGGATGCTCAGCCTGATGACTCATTTTCTAGGAATTTTGGGTGGGGCTTCTGGGTTCCAAGGGAAGGGCAGCATGTGTTTCTGGCTTCAGCCCTCCATTGGAGAGTCCACTCAGGCCCTCACATGGCCAAATCATTTAGTGTTGGGGCAGATAGGAAATGCACCAGTGTCGCTCTACACAGCTCCTGACCAAGCACTCTTCCAGTCTTTTCCTGCTGGTGTCCCTCCCTTATTAGGTCACTGAAAATCTCAGGCACAATGAATTACACTTCTCTAAGCACTGTTGTGTGGGGACAGAGCTCAGGCAACATGGTACCTGAGATTGTTAGGCAAATTTATCTTCAATATCTCAGAAAACTTAATGCAATCCCTACTCCCAGACTCCTTTCTTATTTTTTCCAAAAAGAAGTACAATCAATTCTAAACTACTTTTTTCCAATTCAAAATTATCAGGAAAATTGGTCAGGAAAGACGGTCAAGTAAACTTGTTACTTGAGAAAGAATGAAAGGTTAATTTTCATGAAATGTTTTCTATGAACACAAACTATAATACATTATGAGAATATATTATTAGTATGCTAGGACCATAACTGAAGGTACCTATGAACACATACACACACACATGAAGGTATAATTCTTTTTCTAAAGCTTGTCCCTGTCCTTGTTTTGGGAGACCTAATTCAACTGTATTCCCTTTACAGACTCTTTGATACACTGCTGCCTGGAATTACAATTGTGGTTGGATTTCTCTAAAAATTCTGCAATTATAAGAATTATAAGAATTATAAAATTATAAAAAGAATTTTTGCAGAAAAAATTTCTGCAAAAAATTCTTATAATTAAATGTGCAACTATGCTTCAGGTGTGTTATAAATAGTAATTGGAGAAAAGACACCCCCCACTCTCCAGCAATTGCATGGGCCACACCCAAAGCTCTCAAATCCACATAACTTCTCAGAAGTGATTGTGGACCTATTAACACAGTTAAGGTGTGGACAGCAGACTAGTGATCAACTGAGGATGTGGAAAGTCCTGTGCTTTGAAAACAATCTCAGAACAAGTGTCTCTTCTTCCTGAAGTTAAGCAAAGGAATCCTTGTACCACTGAAGATGGAGATATGGGGGCAGATTTCTCCCATAAGAGAGGCCAATCACATTTTGATGATTTCTTTAATCCCAATTTTTATCCATTAAAGGCAGCTGATGCTCAAGTCCATTTGGGTCCTTCTCTACCTTCAGTGTCATCAGGCTTACCTTGGGCACAGGCACAACTGAATAACAATTTTGCTAACTCCCCTTTGAGGATTTAGCAGGCTTCTCCAGAGAAACTGTGTGCCTGGAAAAGTCCTTCCGTGGATGGTGCTCAGCTGTGGAACATCTGAAACTCTTTCTAGGTACATGCAGCTCGACAGTGTCTGAGCAACTGCCCTCCTCAGTAAATGGAAGAAGTAGAGGGAGAGCTTCCATGTACAGGAGAGAACAGAATGCATCATAGTCAAGGCAAGAGGATAGAATCTGGGGAAATTTACCAAATAAGTGCCTTCAAAGGTCCCCATTAGGTTCAGCAGGGTGTTAAAGGTCTAAAACCTTCCCAGAGAGAAGAGGACCTTGACTCTTGGCTAGAGTCATCTGCCTGAGAGGAAGCCTGATGTTTGGTTATGGGTCACTTTTAATCTGCTTTTAAGAGAAATATCCAAGGGCATTGAGGGCAATAGCCTTCTATACAATGTTAGAACAATAAGCCAGGAGGGAGAGACCATCAAGTCAACTAGGCATGGTTTCCCTTGCAAATGAACAACTCAATAAGTTAAAATGATGAAATAAATAATGTCAAAATAAATGATGTCAAAAGCAATCATTTATTTTTGAAGAAGTGTTTGTTGACCACAGAGGCCAGCCTGAGAAGCAGCAGCTGGGCTACCAGTGCTCCACTGAGAGTCCCATGTCTCCAGATTCAGTCATCCAATTTAATCTTTATGCAGGGTTGGAGCATCAGACAGCACTTGAGACTTCTGTCACAGAGCCACAAGCTCTTCATTTTTCTGACAATGATTCATGCATCTCCCTTTAACTTGGAAGCCTTTCTCATCAAATGGCACATTCTTGGCTATACGAGGGCAACAGCCACCTGGATCGGTTCCCTTTCAGCTGTGACCAAGTATTCATAGATATCAGTGAAGAGATCTACACCATTGTGAGGGCGCCTCACCTTGCTAGGATTTGAGGTGGCAGGGAACTATTTTCTGTAGGATATTTGTGTTTGTATTACATGGGATGAATGACCAGGAGGAATCCATTTGTCTTAGAGCCTTTCTATTAGGCTATGTGGAGGCTGCAAGAAACAGACACTAACATCTTTCTAACCAAATCTACGAGAGTAGTGTTCAACTTGTTTCTATAAAATTCACTAGATTCAGGAACTTCCTTCACATCCTCGCAGACTGCTAGCTCGTGAAAAATTGGCAAGTCCTGAGATTGAAGAAGGGCTCAAGGAGAGAGCAAGCAGTGACAGAAAGAAAGGAAAGGAAGCAAACAAACAAACTCCAGAAGCTTACTGTAGTAGATAAGGTGGCTGCTCAGAAAGCCTGGATCCGGGCCAGGCACAGTGACTCATGCCTGTAATCCCAGTCTCTCCAGAGGCTGAGGCAGGAGGATCATGAGGTCAAAGCTAGCCTCAGCAACTTCCTGGGACCCTGAGCAACTCAGGGAGACCTGGTCCCTAAGTAAAATACAAAA
>CM053403.1:147303687-147344458 GCA_028644305.1 Xerus rutilus | reverse complement strand
AAGCACCATCACCTAAGACTCTGTCTCTGAATAGGGACAGCCCTGTCATGACCAGAGGGAGGAGGGAGAGTTCAGTTGCTTACTGTTCCCTATAGGTGCAGGGAGTCTTACTGGATCCCAGTCAGAGCTCTTTCAATCATAGGGAATGGCGGTTGCACATGAAGCCTGTGCTCCTTCCGCCAGCTGCAGTGATTCCACAATTGCTGCCATGGAGGATCACCAGGAGAGTGCTTAGGAGCCCAAAGTTCAGGCCTCAAAATCAACAGGACACTCTCTTATCTGGGATTCTCCATTTTTAACCTTTATTATGGTACAATGAACAATGCAGTGACATACATTTAATTGTTCTCAAGGAATACCTTGATTGCCACCTTGACAATATCTGAGACACCCAAGTGGTTCCAAGTCAGGCCAATTGAGCACCACTACAGAGCAAAAGTACTTTGCAAAAGAGAAATGGGTTTCAAAGGGATGTGCATATTAAGCACTCAAACTATGCACACAAGAAAACAGGGGGAGAATATTATTAGAATTAAAAGAAATGTTAAGTACATGATTGCAGTGACTTTCAATGACCACAATGGCTAAGGCCAAGGAACCTGTCCACAAAGGTTTTCACTGCCACAGTCAACAGTCCAGAACTCCCATCTCAGGCCAGGACAGAGATTCTAGTGATCAGCCAGTGTTGACCTCAATTCAGTCATAGGACAACAGAGAGGCACTTGAGCTTCATACTTACAATAGAGTTCAATATATACACCTGCATATCAAGTCCATTTTTTATTATATAGACACCATATGAAATCATTCATGAGCCCATCTAACAGTCATAGCTGTCATTCAGAGCTACTGTCTGTGACTGTTCCAGGACTTTCTGGAGTCCCAGCATTTGATCCTGCTGCACAGCTAGAAGGGTCCTCTGACCCAGGTGCATTTGCCTTCTTGGACCTACAGTCCCCTCCAAGTCACTTGAGTCTAGAAGGCTAGTCTTTCCTGCTATTGAGTGCTTCACTCGATTTCCCTGTCCTCAGAGGAAGAGGACACCTGAAGGTCCTCATAGAGGGCACTCAGTGGCACATGGAAGTTGTAAAATTCAGACTCATCAAGACAGGGAGGGCTCTGAGCAGGAGCATTGGTCTTAGTAGGGGAAGGGGAGGAGGGCCTGAAGTGGACTTGGAGCTTTGCCAGCCGTGTGGCACTCTCCTGAGGACCATTCTGAGGGCTGTCATGCCACACAGCAGGGGGCTGGTGGGCTGGACATGGTTCAGAGCTGGACAAGATTAAGGACAGGCCTTTTCTTTGAAGGGTGAAGATCCATGATGCAGAACCATAGAGTGGAGACTTTCTGGTCACATGAGGTGACACTTTCAGTCTGATTCCACTTGTATCTGGCAGAGGAGGCAGAGACTGCACAGCCCCCAAGCCTGGTTTTCCAGTGCTCCCTTGGGGACTCAGGCTGGGCCCTTGTCTAAGTTTCTCTGGGCCTTCTGGAAAGCCTTTATTAGAACATGGACTTGGCGCTTGTGGGGCCCTGAGGCTTAGCTTGAGCTCCAGACCCTCTCTCTCAAATAGGTTTATCCAGAGCAGAAAAAGAGCAGGCCCCCATGGAGAGACTCACCCTCAGACAGGCACAGGGTTCTGTCAGGTCCTTCCAATGGGGTGGCTGCTTTCCCTGGAGTCTCTAAGGAAATTTCTGGAGAAGAGCCTCCCTCTTTTCCTCTTCTTGCCTGTAGAACAAACTGTGGTACTTGGAGAGATACAAAGGAGGGAAAATGTTTTGGGTCCAGGTACCTCAGTGTCTGTTGTGATCCGCTGTGAGCTTGCCTAGTGCTGGGCCTTCCCTCGTGTCTGCCCCAGTCCCTGACTCCAGGCAGCCCTTCCCATTACACTGTGTAGTTTCAGGAGGACTCCTTGCATTTGTGCCTGTCGTGGTCATGATCCTCATGGTGCCCTGACTCCTGACCCTTACAGAATGACATGAGAATGTACAGCACCAGTTGTGGCTTTATGATGTAGTGTCCTTTTTCTTTTTTCTCCATTTACCCTGCCATTACCTGGAGATGGCTGTGTGGATTTCATTGTGTGGAGAAGGAGAGACACCACCCCCTTGGAGTTCAGTGCCCAGGGTTTTGATCCCACCTTCCCCATCACTCACCTTTGTCTCTGGTCCTTCTGTCTGTCAGGCTGGGTAAAGCCTTCAGTGTTCTGAATATTCTCAGGCTTCTTTGGTGCCTGGTTCTCCTTCTCCTTCTTTGGGTGCAAGGGTTGTGGGGCCAGTGCTCCATCCCAGCACTTCATGGGGCATCTTCTGCTCCTAGCAGTGTGTCCAAAAGCCCCACAGTCCTTGCACTTCATCTTTGGGTAGAAAAGAACAAGTTGTTATCAGTCAACACACCCATAAGCAGCTCGGCACTGTGCACATGAAGATAGAGTTTCAAGTCTTAGTTTAGCATTGTGCTTGTTTAGGGTTTCTTACCTGTGAACAATGACCTTCTAGGATCTTGAAGATACTAGAAGTTTATCTGGAATCACATATTATATAGAGACAGTAGAAGGATTGGATGTTCCAAGTTTGAGTACATTGGACCAGAAATCAACAAAAGGATAAAGACTTGGAAAAAAATAGGTGCAAAATTGTTAGATAATATGCCTTCTCACATCATAGGAATGGACTAATCTATCTTTGAGGAGGTCCTAGTCTAAGTCCTGAGTGTTAGAAATGTTAGACAATTGAGTGATAGAGGCAGGATCATAGATTATCTAACACAGACTCTCACCCACATCATGCTGTGGCTTCCCATTGACTCAAATCTCCCCTTACCCTGGGGTTCTCCTCCTCTGGTGGGAGAAGCCTCTGCCCCACAGCTTCCCTCTGCTGGTGCTTCTCATGCTGGACTTTAAAGTGCCTCTGGGCTGGAGGCTGTGAGGAATGACTTGCCCACTGCCTCGTGTTCTCAAAGTCTGCTTGTCTTCCTCAGATTCTAACACTGGGAATTCTTGAGTCACAGAGAAAAGGAAAAAAAAATTCATAAGTGGGATCTCTCTCAGACTTTCTTCACATTGTGGTGTTGAGCAGATACCATGAGCAGAGAAGACAATCAGAATAAGTGGAAGATAGCAGGGTGTAGGAAGATGGGAGAAGAATGGCAACTACTGTGTCTAAACTACAGCAGATATTACATTCTTTTCTAATTATGTCAAAATGAATGCATTATTCATAAAACTAAAACAAACCAATTCAAAAAAAAAGAGAAAAATTTGGCCTGAATAATAACAACAAAAATACAAACGATGAAGAGAGGTAATCCTAATATATACAATTAGAGATGAAAGGGAGTTTTACCCCTGGTACTAGAGAAATTTAGAGCATGATTAGCAATACTTTTTCTTTTTTTTTTAATGTTTATTTTTTTAGTTGTAGGTGACAGAATATCTTCATTTTATTTTGAGGAACGGACCCAGTGCCTTATGCGTGCTAGGCGAGCACGCTACCACTGCGCCATAATCCCAGTCCAGCAATACTTTTTCTTATAAAAGTCTGAATCATGAGCTGTAAATTCTAGTAGAAATAGAAGAATGTCTTCACGTATATGATCTAACAAAACTGACCTTGGAAAATATTTTAAATGTTAATTATACATATTACAAACACAATATTGGAACAGTGATAATGAACCTGAGAAAAGAGGGAACATCAGGACTGGATGGGTTCTCTACTGAATTGCACCCAGCTTTGAAAAAAGTTCTTTAGCAAGGATCTCAAACTCTTCTATAGACATGAAAGGAGGAAATCTTTCCAAATGCATTCTATGGGTCAGCATGATTCTCTACTAAAACTTGACATGGGGAAAACAGAGCAAGCAAGTGATAGATATTTAGCTACAGAGCACAATGAAATTCATTAATTTTCAAAACCAGTTATGGATGGAACTAGAGGACATCATGTGTTAGACCGAGACAACAAATGTTTCTTCTCACGTGTGGAAATTAAGGGAAGAAGATGACCAAAATGTAGAAGAGGAATTTCTTGGGAAAGGAAAGGGAACAGGAGTTGGGGATAGAAGAGACAGGGAAACAGATGCAGGAAGGTTAGGTGGATATAACCAAGGGCTTATGTGTGCCTGTGTGCAAATATCATGGTGAATCCCATCTATTTCCTCAATTAAATGTGTTAATCACTCTTATTTCCAAATGTCCATGGAAAAAATCATCAGTTTTCACTCACATACATTTTTCCATTTGCCCACAGGTATCAGAATGCTGGAGTAAATATTCTCTAATATTTTAATAGTTCTATATTAATTTAAATAGCAAATGATTGATTTTCTCCTTCTCAGAATAAAGAAACACTATTAAAATGAAAAAATCCATAGCCCATCACTTAAACCTCCATTTTTCCCTTTTTTCCACTCCACTAATTTTTCCACCAATAGTCTGAAAGACACCTGGGCAAAGGTATCCAACCTGGTATCCCACTGTCCTGCTGTTTTCTGTCAGCAGTTTAAGCCCGTGGCCACTGCACACAACACAGGAGAAGATGCAGCCTCCAGGATGCCAGTGGAAGGGGCAGTGAGGGAGGGCCACTTCTTTGAGCTTTTATCCTGCCTCAGGGTCACATGACGTAACATGTGGGTAATGTGATTCTCCTAATCCCCAGGTAGAATTTTCTGTTAATCAATGACTCACATCTTTGAATTAAATTATTGCACTTAGGATACCTGAATTGCCAATCATTCTATCTTAGATACATGCTGATTCCACACCACTTGTGTTCATCTTTCTGAGTCAATAATTTGTTAGGCACAGGTTCAAAATCAAAAGGTGGAATAATTTTGACACATTGGAAATATTGCACATGTGAGCTGATATAAATGGCCTTGGAATTTTACAAATTTTTCTCTCCCTTATCTGAAAACTTTTTTCCTGCTATTTTACTTAAGGACGACTTAATTAAAAGAAATCAATTTCAATGCTTCAATTAGTTATGAGAAATATATTTGTTATGCATTGAATATGAATCTCAACTTATATTTGAGGAGTATTTATATTTCTCCAGAATTTGGGATGACATTTCTGGACACAGAAGGACCCAGAAGAAACACATGCCTGAAGGATAGCCTGATGCTGAGGGCTGATGTCCTTGATTTCCCTCGAATGTTAGGTGGGGCTTCTGATTTCCACTGGGGAAGGAGGATATGGTTCTGGCTTCAGCCCTCCATTGAGGAGTTCACTCAGACCCTCACATGGCCAAATCATTCAGTGTTGGGGCAGATAGGAAATGAGCAGTGTCCCTCTTCATGCCTCCTGTCCAAGCACACTTCCAGTCCTTTCCTGCTGGTGTCCCTTCTTTTCTAGGTCACTGAGAATCTGAAGCACAGGAATTTACACTGCTCAAATCACTGATGTATGGGTACAGAGCTCAGGCCACATGGTACCTGAGTGTTATGCACACTTATCTTGAACATCTCAGAAAACTTAATGAAATCCCTATTTCCAGATTCCTTTCATATATTTTCAAAAAAGAGGGAAAATCAATTCTAAACTACTTTTTTTCCAATTCAAAATCATCAAGAAAAAGAAAGACAGTCAAGACAAGTTGGTAACTAAGAAAGAATGAAAAGGTTTCTTTTTCATGAAGTGTTTGTAATGAACACAAACTCTAATACTAATAATACATATTATTAGTATGCTAGGATCCTGACTGAAGATACCTATGAACACACACACACACACACACACACACACACACACACAAAGATGTAATTCTTTGTCCAGAGATTGTCCCTGTCCTTGTTTTGGGAGACCCAATTCCACTGTATTCCCTTCACAGACTCCCCAATGCGCTGCTGCCTGGAATTATTATTGTTACTGGATTTCTCTGAAAGTTCTTGAATCATCCTTGTCATTAAATCTGCATCTATGCTTTAGGTGTGTTACAAATAGTAACTGGAGAAAAGTTACCCCCTAACACTCCAGGCAATGCAGAACCACACCCACAGCTCTCTAATCCACTTAAGTTCACAGATGTGATTGTGGACCTGACAGCACGTGAGAAGGTGTGGAGGGCAGACTAGTGATCACCTGAGGATATGGAAAGTCCTGTGCTTTGAAAACCATCTCAGAGGAAGTGTCTCTTCCTCTCAAGGTCGGGCAGGGAATCCCTGTAGCCATTGAAGATGGAGCCATGGGAGCAGCTTTCTTTTACAGGAGAGGCCAATCACAGTTTGATAATTTCTTCAAACCCAAATTTTATCCATTAAAGGCAGCTGATGCTCAAGTCCATTTGGGTCCTTCTCTACCTTCAGGGTCATCAGGCTTACCTTGGGCACAGGCACAATTGAATAATAATTTTGCTAAATCCCCTTTGGGGACTTAGCAGTCTTCTCCAGAGAAACTGTCTGCCTGGAATAGTCCTTCTGTAGATGGTGCTCGGCTGTGGAACACTTGCTAGGTAAATGCAGCTCGACAGTGTCTTAACAACTGCCCTCCTCAGTAAATGGAGCAAGGTTCCATGTACAGGAGCGAACGAAATGCATCATAGTCAAGGCAAAAGGAAAGTATTTGGGTAAATTTACCAAATTGAGTGCCTCCAAAGTTCTCCATTAGGGATACCAAGATGTTACAGGTCTGAAACCTTCCCAGACAGAAGAGGAACTTGACTCTTGGCTGGAGTCATCTGCCTGAGAAGAAGCTAGAGATTTGGTTGTGGGTCTAATTTAGACTTCTTTTAAGAGAAATATCCAATGGCTTTGGGAGCGATTCTATACAATTTTAGAACAGTAAGCCAGTAGAGAGAGACCATCAGAATCAGATAGTCACGGTTTCCCTTCCCAATGAAGAATTCAATAAGTTGATCAAAAGCAATCATTTATTTTTGGAGAAGTGTTTGTTGACCACAGAAGCCAGCCTGAGAAGCAGCAGCTGGGCTATCAGTGCTCCTCAGAGAGGCCCACGTCTCCAGAGTCAGTCACCAAAACTAATCTTTCCACAGAGTTGGAGCATCAGACAGTATCTCAGAGACTTCTGGCACAGAGTCACAAGCTCTTCATTTTTTTGACAATGATTCATGCATCTCCCTTTAAGCTGGTAGCATTTCTCATCAAAAAACACATTTTTGGCTACACAAGGGAAGAGCCACCTGGATCCGTTCTCTTTCAGCTGTGACCAGGTACTCATAGATATCAGTGAAGAGTTCTACACCATTATGAGGGCGTCTCATCCTGCTAGGAGTTGAGGTGGCAGGGAACTATTTTCTGTATGATATCTGTGTTTGTATTACATGGGGTGAACGACCAGAAAGAAACCATTTGTCTTAGAGCATATGTATTAGGCTATGTGGAGGCTTCAAGAAACACAGCCTAACATCTTTTTTACCCAAATCTGTGAGAGTAGTGTTCAACTTGTTCCTATAAAACTTCTCTAGAGACAGGAACTTCCTTCGCATACTCTAAGACCACTAACTTGTGAAGGTAAGTTGAAGAAAGAGCTCGAGACTAGGACAAAAATGTGAGATAATATGTGCTGTTTCAAACTGTTACATTTAGGTGTTTCATTTAACAGAAAAATAAATGACTACAGTAGTATTTTATTTGCTTTGGACAAATTTATATTCATTTCAAGGCTCCTGTGCAGATCCTAGCATTGTGTAATTTCCTAAATGGTTAGTATTCTTACTATTTGACCTTTTATGGGTTTCCCTCAAGTTCTCTCTCCCCAGAGCTATATCCTAAAACCTCTCCCTGCTGGCTCTTTGGCCATAACAGCCCACATTCTGTCTCTTTTCCCACTAGGACTGTTTCAGACCAGTGATGCATATGGTGTTCACATGGCCATGGGGTCACACCCCTTCCTGGTCTGCCTAGCATTATAATGCAGCCATACATTCCTCCCATCAGGCAACTCCAGCCAGGGACTTTTGCCTGCAGATGATTGCATATGTGAGCCAGATGTGAGCACCATGGGGCTGTACATTAGGTTCTCCTAGTAGTCTTCCTAAAGCCCAACTGACAGGGCTTGATGTGAGATGCTCACCTCAGCCTCCTCCTCAAGAGGCACAGCCAAGGTGCAATCTCTGCATGCCTGTACATTTCCAAGAAAGATTTGTTTCCTGGTTTTTCTTTCCTCCAGGTTTAAGGAAGTACCTGAGTGATCCAGAATCTGTTATGGGATCATCTTTTTTGTTAATCCTACATTGTGGTCCAGTACTCCAACTGGGCCAATGGAGATTTATGATATTTATATTTATTCTGTATCATTTGAGACTTCAGCCAAAACTGATCAATCTTGCTCTGAAGATATTTTTATTCCATTTCAGGTGAGGTAATTTTGAAGCAGAACCCAGACATAAGAATGAATAATGTGCCATTAGTATAATAAGGTCATAAGTATGATTTTTAAGATCAATAGGATCAAAGTCATGCTTAATAGGGGCATGATGTAGACTAAAAAGGGTGGAAGTACTTTAAGGCAAAAGCAATTGCATTAGGATATTTTCTCCCTGGCCATCTCCTTCTGACCCATCCACCAATGAGAAGACTTTGCCTATCACAGACCCTTGAGGTCCTTGGGTCCCCACAGCATCACTTATCTGTGTAGCATTTTCTGAGATGGGTCCAGTATGGCCTACTCTTCTCAGGTGAATGTTATAGTTACATCTTCAATGCTCATTGATTTATAGAACATTATTGACTAGCTAGTTTCAAAAGAGCAATTCCATCAATTTCCCAAAAGAATTGGTGAGAGGACAGCACTGAGGAAGAGGGAAAACTAGTTGTACAGGGAGATCTAACAGTTTAGGGCACCCGCCTATTCATTCCCAGCATCCAACATTCTTACTTTCAGAAACCAGAGACATCCATACATTGAATTCATAGAATTTATAGTAAAAGAAAATGGAATGATATAAAGTCACAAAACATGAAAAAAATTCAAGGACTGGTAATTATAACCTGCAGACAAGTTATTATAAAATTTTTACTTGAAACTTTTAAAAAATCTAAATCCCCACTTACTTAAATAACTTTACAGAATTAGCACCAGGCAAACCTTACTGGCAATTTGTCAGTCTTGAACAATGATTATGTATAAAATTTTCACAAGGATATATCTTAGATCACTAATCTCTGAAATTCTTAATAATATGAGTGTTTACAAGGTCAACAAATTTCTTCATATCTTCAAAATTTGTATAAACTATAAGCCTATAACCAGAAAAATGAAGAGATTTTTGAACCAATCCCCAGAATTCTTGTGAACTGAACAAACCACATCTGCATGTATCTTGGTATCTACAGGTACAGTTACTCTTCTACATGATTTGACCCAGGAGGTCAGAATATGGTGGTTTTAGTCAGATTTTTAACGGCTGGGACTAAACAATCTGACCAGAAAAATTTTAAAGGAGGAAAAATTTATTTGAGGGATCACGGTTTCCAAGTTTTTAGTCTATAAAAGGGAAGCTTCATTCCTTGGGGCTCAAGGTGGAGCAGGCATCATGGCAGAAAAGTGTGGCACAGGGAAGTAGCTCACATCATGGTGATCAGCATGCAGACAGATCTGCACTTGCCAGATACAAATATATAACCCAAAACCATGCCACCAATGCTTTTCCTCATCCAGCTGCATGCTACCCATTTTCAGGTACCACTCAGTTAATCCCTATCAGAGTATTAATTCACTGATTGGGTTAAGACTGTCCTCTGAACCTTCTTGCATTGTCTCACATGTGAGTTTTGGGAGCACCTCACATTCAAGCAAGCCAAAATGAAATTTAAAAACATATTTCAGCAGCACAAGGCAAAGTCTCTAAGATTTGTATTCTGAAGCAGAACCCCAGCATGACCATCCCAATGCTACAACTCTCATTCTCAATTCTCTCTGGAACTCCAAACACTACTTTACAGTATCTCTCTGGTATCTTTATCTTGGTTTCCTGTTTATTTATTGGTTTTTCATGTATACAGTTCTTAAAATTTTTTGCTCTATCTGCAATGTTATTTACAAGTATACTTTTTATAATATTTATTTTTTAGTTGTAGGCTGACAGAATATCTTTATTTTATTTGTATGTGGTGCTGAGGATCGAACCCAGTGCCTCACACGTGCTAGGCAAGCACACTATCACTGCACCATAACCCCAGCCCACTAGTATACTTTTAATGACACAACATCAATTAAGTTTATATGACTTGCTGTATACAACTTCTAGTACAAATGTACAGGGATGTTTTATTAGTTAGTTGTACCAATCCTGGGAATAAAAATGATCATGATTGTTTTAGGTATCTTTTTGGAACTTCTCAAATTTTGAAATATATTCCATCAAACTAAGTTTAAAATTAGAAAAAAATAATTATTTCTCATCCCTATCACAGTATTAATGCACTGGATAGATGAAAGCTGTCCTAACCCAATCTCTCACTTTTAAACTTTTGTGTATTGTCTCATACAGAAACCTTAGGGGGCAACTTCATATCTAAACTACAACACCTGGACCTGCTAATTCTCAGCAGCAGGGATGGATGAGTACTATTTCCAGTGCTGTGGATATGTCAGAGCAGTTCTTCTCTATTACCTTTTATATTCTAGCAATGAAGGCATAAAAGCAGAGACCAAATCTAGAGTACAAGACATAAGTTTTAAATACACAGTGAGTGAGACATCAATGAACCTATGCAATAATATAAAAGAAAAATTAAATCATTTCCCATTGGATTACAACACAAAACCCAGCTTGGCAAGGTTTTCAACATCCAGTTCATCCATAACAATGTAGAAAACGGAAAATGTTGAATGAAGTGTGAAATTATGTGATAATTCCAAAAATAAACACCATGCCTCTTCTTTGGATCTTTCTTGTCCACCAATGAGCTGGGTGAGCATTGAGGCCACACCCACCACAGCAATGCCTAGTCCCACCCTGCATAAGCTTCTCCTAGTTATTTTGCTTGGTGCTTCTTAAGCCTCCAAGTAATTTTGGGTTTTGATGCTGGCTTCTTGGTGATGTTCCCTCCCCACTACTTACTCCTCCCTGCTGTGTGTTTCAGAAGAAACCAGAGTAAACTGGCTGCAGCCAAGCAAGAGTTGAGAAAATACCAGGAGAAGAATAGTCCTGGTGCTCCTGCAAAAGCAATGAAGAAGAAAATTAATAAAAAAGTCAGTAGCCCTGAGACAACCCCTGGTGGTGGTTGTCACTCACCTGAAGATGCAACCAAAAACCATGCCACTACCACACCACAAGCTGCTGATGACTCCATGTTACCTGACCATGCCCTTCCCCAGGCCCTACTCCACCTAGCATGGCATCACCTCAGAACCATGGTGCTAACATTGGCCCTAATCTTATGGAAGAAAGAAAGACCTTCTCATCAACCCAGAGCCTTGACAACTTTCTCAGTAGCTCAAGGTCTAGTGTGGGAGTCTACATCCTGCATCAATGGGGCAGACCTCACATGGGCGGCTGACAGGAAGGATCTGGAGAGCCAGTACCAAGAGCTAGCAGTAGCCCTGGACTCCAGCTAACAAACAAACAACTCAGTAGCAAGACAGAGGAATTAAACAGCAGAACCAAGACCTTCTGGATCAACTGGAAAAAAAGAAGGCATGTCAACAAAAGTTGGCAAAGGAGCGGGGAGCTGTAAGGGAACAGTCGCAGGTTCTGACCCAGACAGCAGGAATCCTGGTGTCTGAGAAGGCAGATAATTCTTGGCATGCAGCCAGGCAGTCTGAGCTTCCCACCAGCCATCTGCAGTCTTCCTGACAGCGTGTGGGAGAGCTGGAATGGACTCTGTTTGGTCTCTACACAGCAGAAGCAGGCAGACACAACACTGAGCTAACCAAGGAGAGAGAGGCCCTCATTCTGGAGCTCCACAAGAAAAACATAAACAATGAGAACCTGAAGCAACTAAATTCCAAACTCAAGAGAGGCTCTGCTCTGTGTCCTACTGGCAAAGAAAGTAGCTATGCAGCTAGGGGTGGAGGAGCTCAAAAGAAGTTGGCAATTTCTGAGCTTCTGCTGTAAAAGCTCTCTAGCTGGTCTGAAGCCTCTGACAGTATCCAGCAGTCACAAGGAGCCATAGAGGAGTGGGTACAGCTGAAGAAATATGTGAGACAGCTGACGGAGTCACTGAAGCAACTGCAGGAGGAGAGAGACGGCTATGCAGAGAGCCTGAGAGGAGAGAGTGCCACGTGGCAGCAGAGGATGCAGCAAATGTCAGAGCAGATGCGCACATCAAGGGAGGAGAAGGAAGAGAGTGAGAGTCAGGTACAGGAGCTGGAGAGCAACTTGGCAGAACTGAGAAGCCAGATGGTGGGGCCCCTGTGCCCAGAGCCCCCAGCAGGGCCCTCCAAGGCAGAGCAGTGGCTGCAGACAGAGGCTGAGCAGCTGCAGAAGGAACTGGAGAACCTGGCTGGACAACTCCAAACCCAGGTGCAGGATAGCAATAGCCTGAGTTGCCTGAATCCGGAGCAGGAGGAGCAGTAGCTGGAGCTGGATTGGGCAGCGGAGCTCTGGGACAGGCAAGTAGAGAAGCTAAGGCAGATCCTGGAGAACCTGCAGAAGGACCACATAACCATCAGCCTCATGTTCTCACAGAACCATGTACTCAAGGAGCAACTGACTGAGTTACAGAATGGCTTCCTCAGACTGACCAATGAGAACATGGAGATCACCAGTGCTCTGCAGTCTGAGCATGTCAAGAAGCAGCTAGGCAGGAAGCTGGGTCAGCTGTAAGAGAAGCTGGGAGAGATGAAGGAGACTATGGAGATGAAGAACCATGAAGCTCAAGGTCTGCAGCAGCAGCGAGACCAGTACCCATCCCATCTGCTGCAGTATGTTGTGACCTCTCAGCAGCTGACCTGCAAGAAGGAGGTGCTACAGAAGCATGTTCTCCTGCAGACTCAGCTCATGGACCGGCCGCAGCACGAGGAGCTGCAGGGCAAGATGGCAGTGGAGATGGCCCGCCAGGAGTTGCAGGAGACTCATGAGCACCTAGAAACCCCCAGTCAGCAAAGCCAACAGTTACAGGCCCAGCTGAGCCTCCTGGCTGTCCCTGGGGATGGGGATGGAATGGACAAGGAAGAAAAGGATGAGAGGCTCTACAGCCCTGCCCGACACTCCCAGAGGACATAGATAGTAAGGAGACCATGGTAGCAGTTTTCAGCGTGGCTCTAGCCAGTGCTGAGGAAGAGAAGGCAGGGCTATGCTGACAGCTGGCAGCTGCCCCACCTGGCTCACCTGGCAGCCCCATCCAGAGTGAGCACACAGAGCAAACCCTGGTCCCTAAAAGTGGGGACATCTGTGTGTCAGGGGAGAACCCCTAGGCTCTACAGGAGGCCAAGGAGAAGCTGCAGTTCCACTTCCTGGAGGTTATGCAGAAGGTGGAGCTCAAGGAGCAGATGGAGGGACTGGAACATGGCTGCACACAGCTCTCTGGAGAGACTGATACCATTGCAGAGTATATTGCCCTCTACCAAAAGTAGAGGGCATTGCTAAAGGAGCAACACCAGAAGGAGGAGTCCATTAGCCAGCTGGTCCAAGACAACAAGGAGATGAGGCAAATTTGCTGGAGCTGCAGGAACTGATGCTGGGAGTGATGGGGAAGCACAGTGAGTGGGAGATCAAGTTACTGGGAAAAGCACAGAGTCCTGCTAAGGAACCCATTCCAGGGCTTGCAAGTCCCCAGAAATTTGGAGCAACTGATTTTGGAAAGCTAAGCCTTGGTGACAGCATGAAGCCAGAACAAGGAGAGGCTGGGGCAGATTCTCCCCTTGAAACCTCAATGCACATAAGATCACACAGCTGCTGCGTTTGATCCAGAACCCCCAGAAATGCCTCAGCTTGGGCACTCACCACTACATTTCCTTCTTCTACCACGCAGATGAGAATGACCAGGTGAAGATCATGGTCATTTAAGAGACTATTTTTTGATGCCTGGAGTAGTGAAACTAGACCATGTTTCTCAACCTGTCCCTGCCATCCTGACTCTACCATTTCTTCCCAGTAAATGTTTTACCCTTAAAAAAGCTAGGTTAGACCCCTGTCTAATGGGGGAAAAAACAGGTACAGACCCTCTCCACCTTTCCTAGGGCTGAGTCTTAAATTCTGGACTCTAATTCCAGAAAGAGAGCCAGAGTCTCATAATGCTAGCAGGTTGCCTTTCTAGAGGGGAAGGGGCTCTCTGGTTCCTCCCTTGCTCTCACCACAGACAGACCTTCATTTAGAGGGCTCCATACACTTGCATAGGCACTTTGGGGCAGAAAACATGGACAGAATTTTCAATGCACTTAAGATGGGGCTCACTGTAGGGGGCGACTGGGGCATAGTCTGGTGGAGGCAGCCCCATTCAGCAGGGCTCCCATCTTCTTAGAGGCATTTTGGGGCAGGTCAGCTGAGCAGCATTCTCGTGGGTCTTTATACAGTTGGAGTCACTGCAGGCTAGGTAAAAACAGAGTGGGTGCAGACAGTCCTGGGGACTCTCATCCTTAGAAGTGTCTTGGGCAGGGCCATTGGGCGGAATTCTCAGGCCCTGTGAGATTTGAGGCTAACTGTAGGCCAGGCTGTGAAGAAGCTGCCAGGGGTAGGCCTCCCTTTCCCCAGTGGACATATTGTACCTTTGTAACATTTTGTATATTCTGGGGTAGGACTTCACCCTGTATCACAGTTGGAGCTGGCAAGGGCGAGGAGGTTCTAATAATTATTTGGGACTGGGAAACTTATTTAGTGATAGCATAGGACAAAAGGATGATTCAGGAATTTGTGGTGTACTGATTCTGTGGCTCCTGTTTATTTTGCTTTTTATTATGGAATAAGTGGGTTTAGCAATAAAAATATTACCAAATAAATGTTACAACCCAGCCCACTGAAATCTTTTTTTAGTATTCATGAGGAGAAAGAGATGTCTTCACTAAAGTTTTCTAAAACAACATAAATAACTTATTTTTATTTGATTAAATTAAATTGCACGTTATCCCAGATTACATATTTTATAATCAATATTATCAAGATAAGACACAAAATACTTAGAAATAGGGAACAGAAACAGATGAAAATACAAGATTTCTAGGATTTTAGGTAACATTCAGATAGTTGTGAGGCTAACGATGAATGAGTGGTAAAATATGTTTTATCTGATAGTAAGGATTTGATCAACTTATGGAATTGTGCCCACATTTATTTCAAAGGCATATGAATTTATAAATCATCTGAAGTGTGAAGTAAATGTAAAGAAATAAAAAACTCCTATGAAACTTGTACTTTTATTCCTTTTGTTCCCTATGAACTGTGACTTAATAGTTGTGTATACCAGCAGGTTACAACATGAAGTTTCTGTGCCTGTACACCTTGTGTAAATATATTACCTCAAAAATACTTCACTGTGGTGAAAACATGCCAACTCCCCTTCTATCTTGAAATAAATGAAGCATTATTCTTATTGCCATGTGGGTGAAACTGTGGGACATCTTGTTGAGTGAAATGAGCTGTGCACAAAATGAGAGTGATTTTGTTGTTCTAAAAAATATCTTGGCTTTACCCTCACTGCTCAGGTGCTGGTTCCATGAAGTACCAAGAGTTGAGTCCATGCATGTGTCTTGCTCACTTGCAAATGGCAAATCCAAATGGAACTTGCCCCATAAGTGTGAAATTGCTCTGGTCCAGATTGTGCCGCTTGATTTTCTAGTTAATGCTATAAACAATAAAAAGCATACAAAATTATAATATACAGAGACATAAACATTGATAATCAACCAATCAGAAAAGCTGAACTTCATGGACAAAATTGTTGACCCACTCCTACACACAATGAGTTTTACTTCAATTATTTACATTCTGAAAAGAAAAGGTATGTCATCAGTCAGGATATGTGGCCTCAGAATTCTAAGCTTTAAACTTAAAGCATGAGAATCCTCCAGCATTTGTTATTTTTGTTTCTTTTATAATGGCTATTCTAACTGGGCTGAGGTGTAATACTGAGGTTTTCATTTATATTCTCCTGAAAGGTTAATGATGTCAGGTATTTTTTACATATTTGTTGGTCATTTGTATCTCTTCTTTTAGAAGTGTCTATTTATGTCTTTTTCCCATGTATTAGTGAAGTAAATTGTGGATTTTGTGGTGCTTGTTAGTATTTTGTGTTTCCTTATATATTCTGGATAGTATTCCTAGGTTCTACAAATATTGGCAAATATTTTCTCCCATTTCTTGGTTGTCTCTTCACTGAGGATGTGGAGGAGAAGGAACTCACATTTACTCTTGGTGGGAATATAAATAAATTTGACATTATGGCAGATAGTATTGATTTTCCTGAAAAAACTAAAAATGAATATACCATGTGAAGCAGTTATCCTACTTCTGAACGTGTATCCATTGCAACTGATAAGAGTATATTAAGTGAGACAGGAGAGTCGCAAGTTCAAAGCCAGCCTCAGCAACAGCGAGACACTAAGCAACTCAGTGAGACCCTGTCTTTACATAAAACACAAAATAGGGCTGGGGATGTGGCTCACTGGTCAAGTGTCCCTGAGTTCAATCTCCAGTACCAAAAATAAAAAAACGAGTATACTAAGCAGATACCTGCACAGCCATGTTTATTGAAGTTCTGTTCGCAGAATCTAAGACCTGGAATCATCCTGGTGCCTATTGACAGAGGACTGGATATTGAAAATGTGTTCTATATGGGGCTGGGGTTATGGTGCAGTGGTAGCATGCTCGCCTAACACGCGAGAGGCACTGGGTTCGATTCTCAGCACCACATAAAAATAAAATAAAGATATTGTGTCCACCTACAACTAAAAAATAAATATTTAAAAAAAAAAAAAGAAAATGTGTTCTATACACACAACAGAGCAGAATTTAGCCATGACAAAAATCAAATCCTATCAGTGTGAAGCTAGAGTGCACTATGTTAATCAAACAAATCCAGATCCACAAAGACAAGAACTATATGTTCACCGTCTTATGCAGAAGAAAAAAATGTGTTGACCTGGTCATTACAGGTAGGTCAAGCGCATGTGCCATCGTGGGTGGGGAGCTGGACTTGAACAGTGTGAAGCTGATGTGTGGATGGTACTGCAGAAGACATGCGCCTGCTGCAAACTGAGCCAGCCACGGCAATGTTTTCTCACTAGTTTTGCCATCATGCCAGAAAGATTTTACATATGCCACTCAGAGTAGAGTCTTGAGTTTACTAGAAGGGAATAGGAAAATGAGAGGAGACCACTCTCGGAGGAGAGAGAGGGTCTTCGCAGGGAGGAAAAATAAGGTGCCCTCCTCCTGCACTCCAGTTTGAGGCTTCCAGTAAGTTTCCAGAGAGACCTAGCCAGGTGCAATTTTGGACTTTTGACTAAAAGTGTAGACACTGCACAGTCAGTGTTGAAGTATTTAAGGATATTGAGTCCCCCTTGATTTTTCCTCAAATTCCTCTGCCCTGTATCAGGTCACTGCCCTTTGAATAGCCCTTGACAAGCTTTCCTTGTGAGCTTCTTGTTTTGGTTACCAGGTTTATTGGTGGTTGTGACCGGTTTAGTAATCAGGGTGGGTCCAGGGAGTGAAATGATCTTGAAACAATAGTTTGTCTGAAGATGGGGTAATTATGGATGGAAAGGCTCCGACATACCAAGGCCCCTGTCTCCCAAGTGCCTTCCCGTCAGGTAATATTCCTTGTAGCATCTAGTTACTCTTTATTGTCCTTCCCTTACCAGCCTTTCATAGCTGACTAAATCCACTCAACACAAGGATCAAGGTCCCTCAATGTTTTTAGGGTATTTATGTGTCCATTGTATCTGACTTTTCACTAAAGAGAGATAGTGAAGCTGGGAGTGACCCAGTTCTGGTTCTCCATCAGGTGTCCAGGTGCAGTTAAGGGTGTTGAGCAAAAGAGAAATACAAAGGTCCATGGTATGAGCTGCTGGGTGACTGATGAGGACAAAAGTGGTCAGTATCATCAGCCAGTCTCTGGAAACCATGAAGATAGTGAGAAACTCTTAAGCTTAAGGGGACCCAACCTGTCATTGATTTGTGAGTGGAAGTCATTTAAGGCTTTGAAAACCTTATCAGAGTTGTTAAAAATATATAAAATTGGTATTTTATAATCGTGTAGGCATCCCCTTAAGATATAGTTAGGATATTTAGCTTCATCAGGTTTAGTAAAATAGCTTTTTCTTTAGCATTACCTCTGAGTTTTTTACAGGGACACAAGTAGCTATGTCACTCAGGGCTGTATCTTTTAAGTGAGTCTGAGGGATAAACCATGAAGTTTATTATCTTATCTGCAGTAAGCATGTCAACATATGGAAATTTAGAAAGATTTTTAAGTCTTTAACACCAGGCTGAAATTGTCCCAGGGCATATTTGTCACCTGGGCAGTGTCCTTAATGAAACTGTTGTTAGGCTTTCCTGCATAAAGACCCTTTATTTACAGCCTCCTGGATGATTTATTTTTGATATGGCTGGAACATGTACACAACCCAATTGACACTGAAAGGACCATTTTCCTTCCTGCTAACTGTCCTTGTCTGACTGTGTAGTGATCATAATTTTCCGCCTACTGCTTAAAATCAAGTTTGTCACAAATTGTCCTTATTGTATCTCCTGTTAAGGCCAGGCGAGGTTCCTGGGGTCACTCTTGGGAACTCATGAGAAGCTTCTTGTCCCCTTCAGCATTCTTGTACCAGGGGGCATCTTCCATGATGGTCCAGGGTCTTGCATATCACAAAGTGAAGTTAAGGGCAAAAACATATTCAGTTTTTAAAATATGTTTCAGGCAAGAAAAACAATTTATCTAATGAAAACAATGGGTCTTTGCAATCTGTTTAGCCTCTACAAAGACCCACATGAAATACTTGAGAAGTGTTGCTTTCTTTTAAACATCTTCTTCAAGCTTTAATTACTTTTTACAGTTTACCCAAACCTTGCCTTCATTTCGTGTTACAAACTTTTTATTTTGAGATCACAATAATCTTTACAATAAAAAGACAATCTTCAGCACATAAGTGTAAATGAGCTTAAATTTGTTTATATTGGCATCATTGTGACAAGAATCAAGGTGAAAGGCTAAGCCTTATCCAAGGTAGGCTGGCCTTGGGCAAGTCTTAAAGTGTTTTAGTTTTGAAGCTGATCGTGGCTCTCTTCACCGATCTACAAAGTTCTCATGTATTGTTTCCTGAGTCTATCTGAATATCAGTTTAACGTAATATACTATACATCTAAAGCATGAATCAAAAAGAAAGATAAGAGATCTCTTCACTTCCTTTTTAAGGAAAAATTGGAAAAAAAATTTCCATGTTCCATGTTGCTAATCTTTAAAGAAATCAGGATTGCCTCACTACTTTCCCAAAAATAGATTTAAATTGCCATTCCTTTGTGAAAGAGTAACATAAATTATATACATTCATATATATATATAATATGCATACACACATATATTTGTATGCATGTGTATGTGTGCCATATATAAGTTATTTCATAACAGGCTCCAGTAACTAAACTTTTAATGACATGAAGTCCCCCCAAAAGTCCCAAACATGTTGCTTTATGTTTAAAAAAAAATGTATACTTGAAGAACATGAATATATCAAATAAAAAAAGAAGCAAGTAATATATAGTATCAAAATTTCACAGATGTCCTTATATCACCTTAGTTTTAACATTTACAGTAAAATTTAGAATCTACAGTGTATGTGCTACAGAGAGCTATGTCATTAACTTTGAGCATTCTTGTGTATTTCCACAATGTCAGAACTTCATGAATATATGTGTGTACAGATATAGATGTAGATATAGATATTTACTTTTTCATGTATATTTGAGAAAGACACCAAGAATACACATTAGGGAAGCAACAGTCTCTGCAACCCAAGACTCTGAAAAAGCCAGTTGGGGTATGGATACCTGTAATCCCAGAAGCTTTGGAGACTGAGTCAAGAGGATCTCAATTTCAAAGGCAGCCTCAGCAGCTTAGGTCCTGTGCAATTTAGTGAGAATCTGTGTTAAAATAAAAAATAAATAAATAAAAAGTGCTAAGGATGTGGCTTAGTGGTTAAATGCCTCTGAATTAAATCACCAGTACAAAAAGAAAAAGAAAAAAGATGATGTAAAACCTGAATATGTATTCAATAATGGAACTGGAACCCTGCATATCACCTCACAAAAAATTCAAAATTGATCAAAGATCCAAATGTAAGATTCAAAGCTGAAACAATTAGAACAAAAAATAGAAGAAACACTTCCGAACACCAAGACTGGCAATGATCTTTTGCATAAGACTCCAAAAGCAAACCTTATCTCAAACCAGGAAACTTCTTCACAGTGAAGAAAACAATTAACAGAGTCAAAAGACATACAGAATGGGAGAAAATGTTTTTCAAATTATTCAATTCACAGGGGTGAATATGCAGAATATATAAGGAAATCAAACAATGCAACAGCAAATTAATACTAGCAATGATTATAATTATGATAAAATTAAAAATGGGGAAATTACTTGAACAGTTAGTCGTGGATCAAAAGAAGAAAGGCAAACAGTCTATAATGCTCAAAATCACTAATCCTCTGAGATGTGTCAATGCAAAATATGAGGTCCCATCTGACACAGAAAGACTATAATCAAAAGGGAAAAGTAAAAAATGCTGGCAAGAAAGTGATAAAATGGGAGCCCCTATGCCTTGTTGTTGGAAATGTACATTAGCACAGTCATTACATAAAATGGCATGGAGTTTCCTCAAAAACACCTGAAAATTGTATTAACACATCATCCAGCAGCTATAATACTGAATATATATCCAACCAAAACAGAACCATTAGATAAAGAGACATCTGCATGCCCATGTATATTGCAGCACTTTCACAATAACCAAGGTGTGATATCAATCAGGATGTCTTTTGATGGAGGAATGAATGAGAAACCATGATATATTTACCTAATAGCATATTATTTTGCCATATAAAAAATGAGATCTTGTCATTTTTAATAACATGAATGAAACTAGAAGATCCTATGTTAAGTAAAATGAGCCAGACATAGAAAGACAAATACCACATGGTCTCACTCAGTTATGGAAGCTCAGGTAGTTAATCACATAGTAGTTGAGAGCAGAATAGAGTTCAGTGGTGCCTAGGAAGGGGAAGAGGGGGGAAGAGTGAGGGCATGAACAGAGGGTACCAACACACAGAGAAAGGGAGTATTTATAACACATTATGGCAGCATGGAGCAACCATGAACTACAAATTTAATTTTATGTTTCACAATAACTAGAGGAGAAGAGTTGGAAAGCTATCAACACAGAAATGTTAATATTTGACATAGAAAAGTTAATATTTGAAGAGTGTAAATGCTAATTACTAATTTGATCATTACACATGGCATACACATGTTGAATTACAATACTGTACCCCAAATTAGTACAAATTTTATGTGATTGTTAAAATTGTTTTAAAAAGAAGTTGAAAGTTAGATTCTTAAAGATGTGTCTGTACACCCATGATTATATGTACATCTCTGCTGAAATCTGAAAGCAACCCAAGTATCCATAGGCTGAAAGATGGGTAAGCAAAATATAGCATATATACCATACTGTGGAATAACAGAAGAACCCACATTACTTGGCCTTAAAAATAAGGAAATTTTGCAACATATGTCAGCAGGAATGAAAACTGAAGGCATTATGCTAAGTGAAATAAGCCAATCACACACACACACACACACACACACACACACACACACACACGGTATATCACCCAAAACACATGAATCACTTGAAGTAATCAAATTCTTGGAAGAAAACACTTAATGATGGTTTCCAGTTGTTAGGGGAAGTGGGCCTCGCCAGAGACCCAGACTCAGTGGAGCCAAGTGACCGTGGACTGGGACCTCTGAACTCATGAGCCAAAATAAATCATCCCTTCAGCTGATCGTCTCAGCTACATCATCACCATGGCACAGAAAACAACCAACAGTTTCCAAAATCATTGTATGAGGCAGGCAACGCCCTCATACCACAGCTGTGCAAGGACTCCACAAATGAAACAATAAAAAGAAAGAAAGGAGGGAAGGAGCTAAGGAGCAAGGGGAGAAGTAGAGGGAAAGTAAAGTGGAAGCAAGAAAAGAAAGAAAAAGAGATTATAGGTTGTTATCCCTGACGGAGGCAAATGCAATGACCTTAACATCCTAGTAATCAGAATTCAGCAGAAGCTACAGCTTTGTGCACCATGATCAGAAGGAATTCAGTCCTGAGGTGCAAGAATCCCTCAACTGACACCATTAACAATGTGATACACCTTACTAACCAAGAAAAAGCTAATTAAAACCACAGTGAGATGTCACCTCCCACCTATCAGGAAGGCTATTGCCAACAAAGAAGAAAGAAGGATTGATGGAGGTAGCAAAGGATCCCTTGTTCCATTTGTGAAAATCCATGTTGGTGCAACCATCATAGAAAACAACATGGAGGTTCCTAAACAAATGAGTAAGAGAACCACCACATGACCCAGTGATTGTTTTCTGGACCACACGTGCAAAGAAAATAAAATCACCTTGTGAAGGTGCCTGCAAACTCATGTACACAACATTATTTACAATAGCCAAAGTATTTAATAATCCCATCGCCCATTGACATATGAACACAGAATGTATCACACACACACACAGGAATGCTGAACAACTTCAGGAGATACTGATATTTTTAATAATATGGATAAACTAAGTGGACATAATATTTGAAATAAACAAAACTGCTTGATCTCACTTATACATAGAAAAAATAATGAAAACCTTGAATGCACATAAGTGGAAAATATGAAGGTCATTATCAGAGATCGGTGCAGAGAATGTAAAAATGAGGATCAGAGACCAGGAAGCTTGTTATGTGTAATAAGCTCTAAGCACAGGGACACTAATTTATGATATTGGACCGTATTTGCAAAATATGTTGAGAGAGCATGTATTAGGTAATTACATGCACGCACACACACACATGCGCACACACACACATACAAAAGACAACTGTGTGATAAAGATTGCACTGATTTGCTTGGCCATCATTATTTCCCTAGGTACAAGTGTATCCAAACATCCTGTGTGGACCTCACATGCATGATAAGATGTATGGTACTGGATCAAAGGAGACACCTGGAGGACTAAAGTTGAAAAGTTAACCCAGAAATAAACCAACGCATGTACAGTCATCTGCTCAACAAGTACATCAAGAATACACACCAGGGAAAAGACTGTCTCCTCAGTAAATGGTGCTGACAAAACTGAACATCCACATGCAGAATGAAACTGGAATTTTGATTGACACAAAACAGAAAAATAAATTCAGACCAAAGGTTTATAACTTACACCTGAAACCTTAACCTAACTCTGTAGGTGCCTCCACATTGTTTTCCACAAGAGTTACATGAATCTATATTGGACATGGTGTTATGCAGTCTAGACAGAATATGGAAACAAAGTATCCATCCATGGATGGATAAAGAAAGAGTGGCATCTGCTTACCATGGAATGTTGTTCATCCCTTAAAATCAAGGAGTTTTTGTCATTGGGGACAACATGAATGGGCTTAAAAGGCATTATGTTAAGTGAAATGAGAAAGAGAAACACAAAAGTTCTGCCATCTCAGTTATTGTCAAACTCCCAGAAGCTGGATTAGAATGGTGGTGGCCAGGGACTGTGTGGATGGAAATGAGTTAGCAAGTCTCAAAAGCAGAGTTTCAGTTATAGACAGGTTCTGTGGTCTATTTTATAGTATACTGCCCCTAGCCATGAATATAGTATTCCAGGCTTAAAATTTACTAACCAGGCAGATCTTATATTATGTAATCTTACCAAAGACAGAAGAAGATGGAGAAAAAGATAGAGGAAGAGAAGGAGGAGGAGAAGGAGAAGAAGGTAGGAAGAAGCTGGGAAGAGTCCAGAGTGCTTACAGCCTTGATAATAGTGTGACTTAACAGGTGCATACTGATCTCCAAACGACTGAGATATATACATGAAAGATGTGCAGCCTTGTTTATGGCAACCATAACTCAATTATATGTTTTATTTAAAAAAAGGTAGGTTAAATATAAAACAGTAAATGTTCCTGCTCTACCAACCATTTTTCTTCCTGATGCCTTGAATCCTGAGAGGATGGGTGGCACTGGCAGCCACATTAGGACAGAGTGGACAGTGAAGCAGAGGGCTGGCAGGGACCTGGAATCCTAATGAAATCAGTGATCACAGTATTAGCCCTGGATGAAAGAACTGTGAATTGAAATGACAGGAAATCATTGAGCCTCATTGAGCCACATTAGTTAAACATTAATGTCACAAATACATGGAGAGCACATCCTACTTCAGAGGAGAAGAAAGGTTTGTGCCCTGTGGTCCATGGTGGATGTTTAGCAATATGCACAAGTGATGGTCACAGTGGTGATGATCAAGATGTAGAGGGAAGTAATGAGCAGAGGGACTGACATCACTGTGTGTGGTTATTTTTAGTTAAGGAATGTGCTGCTACTTGTATGCTCATGTAACTGAGGAGCTTGACATTAATAGGAATTCTTGATCCATTTAAATATAAAATGTCATAAAGTGAGGCTGTGTCTGCTGAGTGAAGTAAGATTGACAGTTGATTTTATGCACAGTAGTGATCAAATCTCCTGATGCAGACCCATCACTTTTAGAGGTTGCTGCTGTGGTTGAGGAAAGACTATGTTCCTGCCTATGTCCAAACTTTCAGCTGCCCTAAGATCTGGAAGCTGAGAATTCAAACACATACCTCAAGCCTCCATGTATAGTTGCATTTTACTGTAGAGAGTGTGTTTTATTTGAAAGTAGGTTTTGAAGATAAAGGACAACCTCATACAACTCCTTGCTCAACTCTGAACACTCCAACATGCTGGTAGCCAGTAAGAAGTTTATGCATTTGTGGTAGAAGCAAATCCACATTCAGAAAACTAGCATACAATGCAGTCAGCCCTCTACCATAAGCACAGCATATGGGAGAGGAGGCCAGGAGTAAGGGGACCATCAGTCATTAGTCAGGTCCGGAAGGCTGGAAGATGCTCACTAACCAAAGAACTCATCATTAAACTAAGCCAACTGGTGTCTCAACAATGTCCAACTTGCTATAACTTAATATAGATGGATATTTGTTCAGAAACTTTGATCCATTGCCAAGATGTTTGTAGGTGATGTTCCTATTTAACAAGGTTTGCTGGTCAAAACTGTGCACCCACATGCATACCGAACAGAATGTCCAAGAAACAAGGACTCAGCCTTCCCATGAAGATCATTCTGCATGCACAGAACACCTCTGTCCATGATGTACCTCATGAGGCACAGAAGGGAAGCTTACCAAAGACATTTGCACTGTGCTTGGGTTGCAAGTGAAGATATTTTTAAACTGATGCAAATCTATTTTTAGTAAAATAAAAGTATGCATAGCACAGAAGCTATTATAGCTGCAAGTGCTATAAAACACTACAGAGCCAAGACAAAAATAAAGGGCCTCAGAGGTGATCTGCTACATTTTTCCTGTTCTACAGAGGGGACAGTTATGGTCCTGTAGAGCAATGTGCCTCCCCCAGGCTGAAATTCTGAGCTGCAAGTCACCGTCAAGGCTGCATATTCACATCCTGGATTTTTCTACACAGAAAAATCTGGGTTCTGATGTCCTTCTTCACTTGCAGAACTCTAGGGAGACTGCTTACAGGGAATGCTATGTCCAATCTTATTGACTCAGGAGCTCGTAAAGCTGGTGAGATGCTTATCCCATGGCATTACTGAGGACACATCCAATCACATACTCAGCAGTCACCTTGCTAAAACATGGAGTTGAAGGGAAAAAATCAATTAAAAATATTTAAAAATTTATATCCCCAGAAAATAAATGCTTCTAATCCAGGATTAACACTTCCAAATTTAGAAAAGCTTACGTATTTGTTTTATTTTTGTTGACAGTCAAGCACAATACAGGAAAGGGTTGTAGTGGAAGGGAAAGGTGAGAGCATTACTTACTGTCAAAATGGACTGAAGCAAGATGGGGAAGACCACCGCTGAGGACAGCAGGAAGGTGAGTCCTGTCTAGCCATCTTCAGATAGACATTTGTAACAAAACTGCAAACTTTTTAGAAAGGTAGGAGAGGAGGGAGAGGGATGAATAGAATGGGACACAAATGTAGGCATGGCTCTGTCCCTGTCCTACAACACCTGTCCCACAGCTGTGGAGAGCAGCGCAGTCATTCCTCCAGTGCTCACATTCAGATCTCTAGAGCTGCCCCAGCACCAGGCAGAAACATGCACTGTGGTGAGATGGACTGATGTGTGTCCTGCATCATCCCCACCTATGGCATGGGCCTTGGTATGCCCCTCAGACTGTGAGGCTCTTCATGGCTCTGAGATTCAGGTGCAACCTAGCTTATCATCAGCCTAGTTAACCAAAGCACTGCCTTCACCAATACTGTCCAGCAACAGGCAGTACGCTCAGGGTAGGTCAGGGTAGCAAGCATAGGACTTTGTCCTGAAAGTTTGTGCCAGACTGGTGAATCCTAACAAGGCATATCCTACTGTCTTCATCCCTAGGCCTGCCCACGTACACAGCCTCTGGAACAGCCCAGACGCAAGGGGAAGGCATACAACCCCAGTCTGTTCAATGTCTCTTCTAGCTATCATCACCCACGACTGGTTGTAAAATCTTGGCTGAAAAGTCACTTCGGCAATTGCCACCCTAAACCAGTTAGAACATTAGTACTACCAGTGCTAAGTTGCTATAGGCAGATTATGAACTCAGGGTACATATGACACAGCTTGGTGGTGTCTGTCACTATAGGTATGTCACTATAGGTAAGCCTGAGAATGGTCCCTCCGTGGTGACTGTGCTCAGAGCCAGGCAGAATTCTACAGTGACTAGGCACAGGCCAGTAGCTATTGATGAGGCATCTGGGCCTATGCGCAGCATAAAGAAAGGCTTGCAGAGATGGACTGCTCTCCCCAGGCACCTTCCTGGTTCATTCTGAAGAACACACCAAGAGTGTATTTGGAAGAAATCTGAGCTTGGATGGCCCTCTAATACTGAAACTCCAACTACAGACTCCTGGTAAATGTCAATGTGGGTGCCATCCAATGCTGAAATAGTGGAAATGACTTTAGCCTAAGAGAAAGAAAACAGCCTTCTTGGAATTTCTGGAAAGATGGGCATAAATAAGGCCATGTTAAGAATACTGGAGTATATATACCTTATCCATCCATGCCCAGGTGATGTTGCATTCAACAAGAATCCAAAGCTAATATGAAGTTACCTCTTCACCTAATAGTCCAAGTAAGAAGCCAGAAATTGACCAGATACTGATCAGTTTAGGAGAGCCTGCAGATAATTTAAAATGACTTTTAAAGAAAACTAAACAAATGAAAAAAAAAAAAAACACAGAAAAGTTTGAATGCCTTAACAGAGCAATGCAACAAAGAGATGGAAGCAATTAAAGAAAAATCAACCAAAAATTCTTGGCATGAAGAAGACACAGCAAAATTAAATGCATGATAAATATATCTATAGTAGGATAGAACAAACAAAAGATAGAAATAGTAATGTTGAAGAAAAGCTATTTGAAAATGCACAGTAAGGAGGAAAAATAAAAAATGATGAAGAGGGAAGAAAGCTTGTAAGAATTCTGGAACAATGCTAAAAATAGCAAATATTTGGGCTATTGTGGTTCAAGAGTGACTTGAGAATTCCAAAGGAGTAGAAACTATCTTCAAAGAAATAGTAATAGTTAAGCTATAGAGTAAAAGTGTTTTGTCTTCCACAGATTAATGGATAAAGAAAATTTGGCATATATACACATGGAATATTAGTTAGCCACTAAGAAGAATGACTTTATGACATTTGCCAGTACATGCATGCATCTGGAGATTATCATGCTGTTAAAAAAGCCAATCCCAAAGGTAAAATGTTTTCACTGATATGGAGATCCTAAAAAACAATAAGATGGGGAAAATAGAAGATCAATAGTTTTCACGGGAATAAAGGGAAGGAAGGATGGATCAGAAAAACAAAAGCATTGAAATGGATCTGACATAATTTTCCTATGTACATACATGAATACAACACAGTGCATCTTACCATTATGTACATCCACAAGAATGGGGTCCTAATTAGAATAAGATACATTCCATGCTAGTATGATTATATCAAAATGGATTTTACTGTCAATTATAACTAGAAGAAACCATTAAAAAAGAAAATCCCCCAATGCTAGAGAAGGATACAAATATACAAATAATAGTAAGCCAAAAACCATTAGTCAGATTTTACTAAGTATTATAATTTACAGTGTTTATGTGAGTTTGTATATGCCACACTCTAGAGCATAAAAAAAGCCTTAGTAAACATAAGTAGGTTAAAATTATACAAAGTTTGTGGTGATCAGACTATATGTATTGGTCACAATGCCAGGTAGGACTCCAATGACATACAGACGGCCAAGATCACTACTGTGTTAAAGATGAGGAATGTAAGTCCACACAGTTCGGTTTATGACACCTTGCTGTCAGAAATGCCAACGATAACACAGCACAATTAATCATTGGATGAAACCACATTCTCTCTTAAATAGTGAAGAGACAGAGAAAGGTCAGCTTCAGAAGTGCTGCTCAGATCCCCATGGCTGGCCGGCACCCATCCCCCTGGAGTCCATGAAGAAGAGCCACTGTCTTGGGCTCACCCCTCTCACACCACTGTGCAAGACCCCTGCCCTTCTCCATGGAGTCTGGAATGCTGAAAGCTGAGGACATGCCTAAGCACCACTGGCAAATGTGCTTAAGCAGAACAAGTGAGTATGTGTCAGATCTGCAAGAAGCAGAGACAAGCCCACACAAAGCAATAAGCCAGCAGGCTAGGTGGGCCCTTCTTAATTTGGCAAGGAAGTAGTCCCAGGCCCAAAGCCCTTTCTTATGTGGCCAAAAGGGGTTGCAAATATGTGCTTATGAGATTGCTTTCCTAATAGTGTGTTCTCCAGTAACAATAGAATGAAATTAGAAAATGAAAATGAGAGGAATTCCATAAACATTTGGAAATCAGCCAACAAATTTCCATAAAACAGATAGGTCAAAGTGCAAATTACAACAGGAATTAGTATTATAGACTGAATGTACATGAAATCAAAGTCTATCAAACTTATAGGATGCCTCTGAAGCAGTGCTTACAGGGACATTTATAACTTTAAATGCCTCTACTAGAAAAAAAAATTAAGTCCATCATCTGAACTCTTAGGAAAAATTGCAAACACAAGCTGGGGAAAAGGAATCTGAAATGATGAAAATTAGAGTGGACATCAATGGAGTAGAAAGAAAAATCCAATGAAGTCAATCAATGAAAGCAAATGTTAATTCTGCAAAAATATGGATAAGATTGACAGACTTTTAAGTGGACTGCTGAGGAAATAAAGAAGATTAAATTCCCAAGTTCAGGAATAAAATGGGAACCAATTCTACAAACGTAGAGAAAAGGGATTATAGAAGAACACTACAAACAATTTTGTGCCAACAAACTACAAAACTTAAAAGGACTAGAAAAACACTCAAAAGGACACAAATTATTAAAATGGACCCATAAATAAATAAAAAAAATTTGAATTGACCTACAGTAAATAAGAAAGAGATTAAATTAGTAATTTTGAAAGTTCTTAGAAATAAAAAGCCACTGAACCAGTGACTTCTATACCCTTAACTACAGTCATATTCTTCACAATTATCAGTGAATAACGTCCTGCAAATATCAGGTTAAGTATTTAGGTAAACTTGACATAAAGGGCACAGTCCTCCAAATTCCAAGAAGGTCCAAGCCCTCTGAACACAGGAGGTTTGCCAAGCTGCAATATCCAAAGAAAGGCCCTCAGAAGACCACCCCTCATTTGATACAGCAGCCAGCCACTAGGCACTGCCTGGAATCACTCCACTTCACACCTGCTGCTTCTAAATTCAGGACTGCCTGTAAACACTCTCAGCCCTGACTTTCATAATTCCCTGAAATGACTCACAGAACTAAGAAATTGCACACTGGTGGTTCCAGTTTCATTTTCCAAAATAATACAAATAATACCATCCACAGGGAGAGGTGAACCCCTGGAGGGCTCCAAACATGAAAGCTTCCAACAGTGCTGAACAGAAGTGGTGCATCTTTGTCAAGCAGGAAGCTCATGTGTCTTTGGTGTGCAATGTTGCTGTGGCCCTGCCACATACTGCCCACATGGCTAACCTTTAGTTCCCATCACCTTCTGAAGGTTTCATCTTCCCACAAAGCCTCCACACTTCCGAAGGTCAGAACCAAATGTCATGTTCTCAAGTTCTCATCAGAAACCACAGACAGAGTGTCCTGTCCTGAGTCGAGGACCCCAGGCAAATACAGACACTTCTATTGGATAGGACATGCCAAGATGCCAGAGCTCACCTCCAGTGACTCAGGGCAAAGGTCAACCCTTCTTGTGAGTAAAGTGTATCTTCTCTACACAGGTGGCATGCTGAATCAAAGAACACAGTGACTTTGCATCATGTCCAAGTATATTTACTCCCAAGAATGCTATGTCAGTTTTAAATCCAAAAACAGATTAATGTAATATGTCATGTTAATAAATATATAATGTATTAATAAATCAGTAGTATTTATAAAAGATAAAAATGCATAACCATCCCAGTAGATGAAAAAAAAGATTCACAAACCCAGTATTTATTCATCTATCTCAAAACAAATTTTGAATAAAGAGAGGTATCTAAATCTGATAAAGGATATCTACAAAAACTTATTGAACATCTGAAATAATGGTACTATACTGAAACTATTCTACATAAGATCAAGAACTAGACTGATAATGTCCATTCTCACTTTTCTCTATCTTATGTTCATTCTTAATTATTTTTCCAACATTTTGCTGTATGTTATAGCAAGTAAAATTAGTAAAAAAATAAATGAATGGCCTTCAGTATAAAAGGCAGTAAACCCATATTTACTACAAAAAACATGATCTTATGTGTAAAAAATCAAAGGTATCTGTAAAGCCAGATGACCAAAAGCAAGTAAAATAAAACTGCTGGACAAGCTTTATTTTGGGAGGTACGCTCACCGGACAATTCCTGTTCAACAGAGCAGAAGCAGAGAATTGCCTACGCCTTCCATGGTACAGAAAAATTTAAAAGGCCCGGTCAGGAAGGGGAGGGCTTAAGGCAGAAAGAGAAGGTCAGAGGATCCTGCTGAGGTCAGAGTCCTTCCAGGGTGACTCAGGCAAAGCCCTCTGATTGACAAGAGGTGCCTCTACTGCTGACATCAGCATCTGGCTGGCTGCTCCTCTGCGCATGAGGGCTGCTTCCTTCCCCTCAGCTGCCCAGAACCAGACACCCTGAACCAACCTAACAGTATTCATAAATACAAGAACAAACGAACATGTCCAGAAAATGTACAATTCACATGGTCAACAAAGAAAATAAGATGTATTTCTTTCTGAATTGTTAATAACCTAAAAATGAAATTTAAAAAATTCTTTTATACTTAGAAAGAAAGTAATTAGGAATAAGGTTGGTGTAGGGGCATTGTGTGCACTAAAATCTGCAAAAGATTGATTGGGGGAAATTAAAGCAAATCTTAATAATTGCAGAGGATTTTTATGTTTAATAATTAGAAAACAATACTATTAATCAGGCAGCTCTCTCAAAATAATCTTCAGCTTCCCTGAAATCTGTAATAAAATTCAACCTGGCTTTCCTTGCAGAAACTGGCAAAAAGATTTTGAAATTTATGTAAAATTCTAAAGTACTTGCAATAACCAAAGAAATTAAAAATAGTAGGTGAGCTTTTGCTTCTTTAATTTCAAATGCACCATATGGCACAGTTGAATAGAGAATACTCCAAGGTCAGGGTACCTTTATATCAATGAAACAAAACTGATTCAAAACAATGTCTGATATTTAATTGATTATCTCACTTAACAAAATTTTTGGAGCACATTAAGGTCTACAGCAAATGGAGTAGTACAGAGTTCCCACACATCCCTCACACCACCAAGTTATCCCTATGACTCAGCTGCCATTAGCTTATTTTGTTATCACTGATGAACCAATAATGATAAATTATCATTCACTCAGTCCCTTACACCATGTTCTGAAACTTGTGTTGTACATTCTAAGAATGTCAGAGAAAATAAGTTCATGCACAAAAAATCTGCTGTGCTCCACCAATTCATCACATCCTTTCTCTTCAAACTTGACGAACACTGATTTTTTTTAATAATCAGCACATTTTTGCCTTTTCTGGAATGTCATGTGGTTAGAATCACTGCATATGATCTTTCTGCAATACTCTTTACACCTAACAATATGCATTTAAGAATCCTGATACCTTTCAATGAAACGGTAAATCAAGTTTTATCAATGAATAATATCACATTGCATGAATGTACCACAGTTTCATTAGACACTTACCTATTGAAGGCAACTAATTTGCAACCAATTTATAACATGTATGAATACAACTTCTACAAACTGTCATTCATGTGCAGATTTGTGTGAGCATTAACCAACTGCTTTGGGTCAACTCCATGAGCATGATTGCAGAGCCCTATGGAAGGGCAAATTTGGCCAACATTTCCACACAGTGGCTAAATTGCATCTGAGTTCCATCAGTACTGAATAAATGCTGAAGTCCTTGCACATCCTGTCCAGCATTTAGTGCTGGTGGCATTCAGACCTTTGCCATACTTATAGGTGTGGAATGGGATGTCATTTGAATGTGCCATTTTCAGGGAACTGTGTTGCTCAGTGGTTTCCCACATGGTGAATTCCATCTCTTTGCAAGGTTCAGACTTTGGGTCCCATTTTAATTGGGTTGATAGTTTTCATAGAGTTTTTAAAATGTTTGTATATTGTGAATACAAGTACTGTACCAGGTGTGTGCCCTGCAAATAGTGTCTCTCACTCTATCACTTCTCTTTTCTTTTTCTTAACACTGCCCATGACATAGGCAAAGTTGCTGATTTTAATGAAGCCCAAGTTATCAAGTATTTCTCTCATGGATCATGATTTTGGGGTTTTATCAAAAAAATTATTGTTAAACCCAAGGTCACCTAGAATATCCCTGTGTGGGCTTCTAGGAAACTTATGGGTTTGTATTTACATTTAGGTGAATGAACTATATTGAACTAACTTTTGTAGAAGTTGTGAGTTGTATCTCTGATGCATTTGCCTATATGTGGAAGTGCTGGGTCACTCATCACTGTTTGAAAGGATGAGCTTATCTCCTTTGAACTGTTATGGCTCCATGATCAAAGGTCACTTGGCTGTTTCCCTGTTTTGCCTTGCTGCTTCATGTTCTCTTCTCTTGATCCCTTTGCTCCTCTTATCAATACCACATATCCTGATTGTTGTCAATTGACAACAGACACTTAAATTAGGCACTGTCTGTCTCTGCCTGTTTCCCCTTCAGTATTTTGTCGTGGCTGGCACGGGTTTTCTGCCTTTTCATCTATTGATTTAGTGCCACATGCATGCACTTTGTGTCTCTAAAAAATTCATGTGTGGGACTAAGTTATTCCTTTTTGTTAGGCTCTGCTGACCAAGAACAAACCACAGTCCCAGGAGCATCATAAAAATCCCTGCAGATTCCAGGCCCTGGTTCCAGATTCCAGGCTCCACGCATGTTGCCACCTTCTCTCTTCACTGGCTCTGCAACCATGAGACTATGTCTGTTTTTCTACTTTTCCCTCTTCTTTTTGACTCTCTTACTTCCAGGTAAGTTGGTGGCTAATTTTAGGGGTCTGCAATTTATAAAGCCTTATAGCAGGTCAGATCAGATCTTATAATCAGTTTTACAGCTTCAGAAATCTAAAAGCAGTAGGTTATGCAGGATTATAATAGGGCAGAGGAAAGAGGCATTCCTCCGTTACTCACCAAGCCACCAAATGAGGGCAAGTTCTTCTTTAGTGTTACTGTGCATCTTGGAATTTAATTATGAGTCCTGGACATTTATTTATGGGTGGCTTTATCTGACAGAACTGTTTGAGTTAACATTTATTATTATATCTACTTATTAGATAAGAAGTGGATGAATCTACTAACAGAATTGAGTGCTGTGTGAGGGAAACCAGGATCTGCAAGTGTTACAAAAAGAGCCAAACACACACACAAAAAAAGGATGATTATGCCCAAAATGAAAAGTCAAAAAAACTTAATCATCTTTGATGGTGAAATCACTTCTCATCACTATTCCACCAATTTTCCACAGTATAAAATGGGAATGCTTCCATCCAAACCTACTTCAGTGAGACCAACTCAATATTGGATCTCAGTGAAGGAGGTCCAGGCTTAACAAACAAGCATTGCTATTGGCCCAAGAGTTATTATGCCCTTTTCCACTACTGATTATAGAACTGACCTTCTGGGAACTCCTGCTCCCCTCCATGTTGACCAAGACAGAGTGTCCATTGCTCAAGCTAAATTTCAAGGGAAATTTATTTTCTTGAAGGAGAGGGCATTCTAGGCAATTACTGATCATTTTTGAAAAGAAAAATATTCTAAAGAGAGTCTCTAGTATATATTTGTTCTAGAGCACCAACTGTTTTAGAGTGTGTAACTTCAAATTAAGCAAAAGCCTAATCAAACTTGTTTGTGCCTCTCATTGATTTTTGATACTCATGTACTGATGGAATTCTATGATTATAAATTATAAATGTAGGTAGCATTTCATCTTAGACCATAGAACAATGGTGGATTAAGTATAAGCTATTTGTTCACCATCAAGGATGATCAAGTAGGCAAGACAGCATGAGTGAATAGTAATGAGATCAACAATTTGGACTCCCAAGGACTAAGGTTCCTAGAATTGCCATTCTATAAGTTACCACAGACTACTCAAAATGCCTCTTCTGTCAGTTCCATGGTATTTTGGGAAGTAGAGAAGAGAAGACATCAGTGGGTTTCTGGTCATAATTCTCTATTCTTTTTAGAAACTTTTTCAATGCAAAAAATTCAGAATATAGAAATATAATATTGAAAACAGGCACTTTTGTTCTGTTAATAGGATTAAGGGTAATATTTTGCTTTGAAACTGTTATATGCATTGTTTACAAATTTTAACTTTGTTAAGGCAATATGCTTCTCTTCTGTTTTAGAAATATTTTACTCATGTCAATGATGATTCTTTTTCAATTCTCCCTTTTCAAAAGGCAATTTACATAAGTTGATTAACTGGGCATAATATATGATGATATATATGCAAAAAATATTATATAATAATATGTATAATGATAAATAAATATATAGGTATATGTGATATATATGTATGTATACATATGTGTGTGTACATGCATATATATCATTCTGCTTTACCTAACAGACACATAGTAAAAGGTTAAGATTGTGTCCTATCATGCTTAGCAAGGAGTGTCCTCAATAGGTACATATAAATAAAAGTAATGTGTTGATAATTATCTTCCCAATATGGTCTCTATATTATTAGTGGATATAAAGTTACCTCATGGATGACAAATCCTTGACACTATGTAAACTCCCAACATAGAGGTGAAAGAAAAATAAGGCCATTAACCACCAGTGTCCTAACTCTTTTGATGCCCCTCAATCTGAGATCCATAGCACTGAGTCATTAGTTTTACCAACAGAGAGATTCATTAATTTACCTTTGCTGTGACATAGTGCATCAGAAAGAAATTTTCTGGATACAATAAAAAATTCTCAACTTTGTAATATTCTTCTAATATCTTTCAGATGCATATTGATAGAATCTCTTGGAATGTCATAAAATTTACTTTTTTTCTAACTGATAAAGTCTAATATTTAACCATTGAAATAGATCACATCTAAATATGGAGAAAGTAACTTCTGCTTCTTTCTAAGTTAACCAAAATATGAAGAAACTGAAAGACATATTAATGTCAAGCAGTGACATAATCAAAATAGTTGAGTGGGAGATACAGTCTTTACCACCTTCACACATACAGTATCCATATACCAAAATAATCCTGGAAGGGCTCAAGAGCTACTTAAGAACATCCAGAAAAAAAGTTTGCAATAAAAATTGAAACTATCCACATTGAAAAGTTTGCAGATGAGATCAGCAAACCAGAAACACCAAGAGTTTGAGAGATAACTAAGAATAAATATGAAAGTGGAAGCTACCAGTATAATCCCATGGTGGGAATCATGGTGTTTCTCAACAGCCTGTCCTAGAGAGTAAACTGGGATATCCTGTCACAGAGTAATCACCAGCCATTCCAACAGCCATTCCCAATCTGGAATCCCAGATTAGGAGATGAGGCTACCCAATTTCTATACCTTTGCAAAGAAGCAGTTGATCTTGTGCCACACCAGGATAGCAACTGCCACTTCTAAATCTATCCATGTCCTTGACTTATGGCTGCAACCAAAGTGTGCCCACTTTGAGAACCTAGTTCTCTTTCTATACTTTGCCACCCACACCTGAATAAATGAAGCCATTACCATACTGAGCTAGTTCACAATGAAAGCCACTGATCCAAGTTCTCTGTGTACATGCTTGTGCTCCAGTTAAACCCTACAAACCACAGGAAATTCATCCATGCACCAGGACCCAGACTTTCTGTAGCTATGCCTGCCCATGCTCATAAGTGTGGCAAAAATGCTGCTCCACGTGTGACTGCACTTCAATTCTCAGAGCCACAACTCTAGTCATCCTCTTAACACCTAGGCCCTAAGGGCATGTTCTTTCTGCACTACTGCTCCAGGTACCAGCTCAATACATACAGAGCTAGGCCTCCCTTGACCCTGGAAACACCATAAGCATGTGCATGCTCACGCACCTGAACTCAGCTCCCTGGGTCCTTAAACAGAGCCACACACTACTAACATGGCAGCAAAGTGACTGTGAGCTGAATGTCCACATATCACCCTCCAGAATCCATGACTCCTCAACTCAGTGTCAGTTGCTGCAAACCTGAGCTCTGTGGCCATTACATGGGTCCCCTTCAGAGGACAGAAATGCCACCACCATCAATGAGTATTCATGTGACTCAGGTGAAGGAGACATGTCTTCTGACATAAAATCCCTATTTGGAGAAATAGTGGGAATTAGTACAACATGGTAGGTAGAGTTAATTACAGTGTAGTACACATTTGAAAATTATAAGTATACACATTTCTGGTCCTCACCACCAGAAAAGAGAGATTGAAGAAAATGGGTGAAATCATTCGTATTAATTGACTTGATTTTGTCATTCTCCAGTATATCAAAACCTCATGTTGTACATCATAAATATATGTAGTTTTTAATTTTTTCAATTACTATTAAATAATTCAAAAAATAAATTTTACCTTAGGGTAGACAATCACCACAAATGACTACTCACACAATAGTTTTCCATGAAATGTTGTTATCAGTAGGGAAAGGGTGCCAGGAGGAGACAGAAAAGGCACAACACCAAATGTTTTAAAGGAAGTCTTATAATAGGGATGACCAAGGGACTCCATAAGGCAATCACAGCAGCTGTTATGCACATCAGCAATCTTACCATGGGCTGCAAACCACACATGTCTGATCCTAGTGTGTTTTACCTCATTTCCTATAAAAACATGTTTCTTTTCCAACATGCTCAATGTCTCCTTTCTGTCTTCTAAATAACTGAGTCAGGGAGCTTGCTCATGGTATTCTTTATGTCTAAAGTACTCTTACACAGAGGTAAAGTTATCTTTTCTTGCTCAGCATTCAGGTGTCAGTTCAAATGCTACCTGGTAAAGCATCCAGCTCACTGATGCCATCATCCAGACTGTATCTTGCCCATGTTTGTGTCATTTTGTTCTAGGCTGTTACCATATTCTGAATTACATAGTTTTGAGTGGTTTTATTTTCTTCACTGAATGTAAGTTCTGTGTGAATAAAAAAGATTTCTTCCATTTTTACTTTTCTATTAGCATACTCAGTCAATATTTGCTGAGAATTCATACCAAGGAGCAAGTAATGAAGACATTGGTGTGTTTAGGACACATATTTTGTCAATTTCCTTATTGTTTTGCTATAAAGTTTACCAAGTTTGGTTCTAAAAGCTCAAATTACTTATGCCAAATTTTTATAAGAAATCAAAGAAGGTGTTTATAAATACTTGAGCCCTTGGGTGAAGACAAAAGTCAATGAACAGGGTGGTCAGTGGGAAGGAGCTTTTAAACGAGTCCTTCATTCTATGTCTCTTCCTCACAGAGATACTCATAACAATTATTCTGTTTGCATATGTTTGACCCCAGAACTGCAAAGTCCCCATCACTCTTTACCAATCCCAATAAAAGAACTTAGAAGATACATGGAGAGGTTTTGTACATTTTGTAACATACTCCTGGGTGGTAGTGGGCCAGGATACAATAGATGGCCATGTAGTGCCAAAGCCACTACACAGGTGGCTTTCTTCAGATGTTTTATGAGTACATTCCTTTACTTCATGACCCATGTCATTCCTTTCAGATCATCTTCAATGGATTGGAGATAGGGGAAATGGCCAGCTCCCTCTCTCTCTTCCTTATTAGCTTTCCTAGGCACTGAATGTGTGTACCCCAATAGCATACTTCAGAGTGTTGCTGGTTTTATGTTCCATACATGAACTAATTATTTCATTGATTCTCTTCTTCAGCAGTAAGAAGTGGCTTAATATCTGCCGAAGGCCATTGTCTTGCCCTTCAAGGTGTCTGCAGAAGACCTGTCTGCAAAGTAGTAGAAGACCTGATTTCTGAGTGCCGAAGAAAGTATAAATGTTGCAGAAGGTGGTGGGTTCTTTTACCAGTTCCAACACCATTTATCAAATCAGATTATGAAGAGCCCCTTAAACCCAGGGTGAAATGAAGCCAGGAAAACCAGTAAAAGGAAAGTTTTGTGCCTCTAAGAACAAAATATTCATATTGAATACCTCTAGCTCTATAATCAACATGCATTTCTATTGTCAAAAAGTAAATAAATATTGATTTCACATATAACCTGAAGCCATGTTTTGGTGCCATTTAAAAATTAATATTAAAATACAGAGCATGGGAAAATAACACCTTCAAAAATCCAAGAAAATACAAAAACTATAACAACCAAAAATAATGAAAGAAAGGAAAAGAAGGGGAAAAAAAACAAGTCTAGAAATTAGATGAGAGACACAAATATGAATATGTGTTGGAGTCCTTGAATCAGTCAGTACACATGCAAATAAAACAAGAATGCAATATGGAAACCCAAAAGCAAAAAGCAAAACAGAACTACTACAACAAGAAACAAGTAACAACCACAAAAAAACCTTGATAAAATGTTAAGAAATTAAGGATTTATATCCCCTATCATGGAAAAAACAGTGAGTGTACGTTGTTTTATGCCATGCTTTGCGTGGGTCTGCTGACAAGTTGTGGTCCTGGGGGATGAAAGTACCAAGGAGTCCTTAGAAAGGATGGAATGGGGTCCCACATGATGAGGGTTTGGGGTGGTTGGTCTGTGGAGTCACTTCACCCAGACTCCAGGAGCTGGTAAGACTGCTGTGCTGCGGCAAGATATAGAGCTTGTTTATTCCAGAAAGTACAGCAGCTTAAGAATGGTCCTCGGACTAATCATGGCCCCGAAGTTACAAACAATGGGGTACCACTCTGTCAGGCGCACAGTCCATTAGCATAGAACTGGCAAAGAAGGAGGGGAAGGTTGAAGGTATGGGGAGTGCTCCTACATATCCCCCTTTTTACTTTTATTTGAAAGGTCAGCAGGGCCTGTGTGGCCCATAAGCAAGCATGTTGGAAGGATCTGTGATACCCTTCTCATGGGAAAGCATCATTCCACTGGATTTCCAGACTCCTACACGTTGCATATGGGGGCGGGGGGGACGCAAATAAAACTGTGCCTGTCTTAGTTTGTGCCCATCTTTCAATCTTACCCGTCATTGGCTAACCAACCCGTGTGAACGTGCCCCGAGATAAGTTCTCTCCTAAGAGAAGGGGTATAGGAGCTCCCTCTGTGCCTTCAATGCCTCCCCTCCCCTTTCCTTTGCCCTATGCTGATTGGTTACTTTGAATGTTTTCCCTCTCCTTTACCTCATGCTGATTGGCTGCCTACAGTGCCTCTCCTTTTCTCCTCCCATGCTGATTGGCTGCGCACCTGACACGGATCAATACCCTATTGGCTGTAACCTAACCTAGGGGCATAATTGGTCCGAGGACCCTATATAAACTGTTGCACTAACTGAAATAAACGGGTCTGCTTCTCGCTCTGGCAGAGCAGTTTTACCTACCCCCAGTGTTTTACCTACCACAGTGAGTGACTCCGCGACCGCCATCCCATACCCTCGTCCTCCGGGACCCCAGACCTCATCCTGAGGGACCTCATTGTCCCTCGTCCTCCGGGACCCCAGACCTCGTCCCGTGGGACCCCATTCCTCGGTCTCCTCATCCCGCGGGACCCCAACTTGTCGAGTGAACCCACACGAGGCATGACATAAACGACAAAGGGGTAGTGGGGTTGGTGGGGTTGGAAGGGAAAGAGTTTGGGGGTTAGGATTGGCCAGAGCTGTGAAGCCTTGCATTTCCAGCAAAGATGGGTGGATGAGCTTCTTCCATGTTCTTGAGGGCTGGGATTTATGTGGAGGGAATTTTCTTGTGTGCCTGTGATTCTTTAACTATATGAACTAAGAGAGCTTGCTTAGTTTCTAGTTTGGTTAATTGCCTTTTTATACATTTGACAAAGAGAAGAACCAGAAGAAGGCTTAAAACCCTGATAGCTATGATAATCCAATTGGATGGATCTAACAGAGCTGACAAATTAT
>CM053403.1:147287933-147303587 GCA_028644305.1 Xerus rutilus | reverse complement strand
GGCTTCTTTCTTCATGGGGGAGTTATGTTGTCTTCTCGAGAGAGGTTTGGGTGAATATTCCTGGCTTGGATCCAAAGGGGCTTAGACTCTGGGGGGGGGGGGGAGACACAAGTATAGCCTCGCCCTTGTGTGAGCAGAGGGTCTAGGCCCTTCCATTGAAGAGTCAGGAGTCCTTCCATTGTACCGAGGGAAGGGGGGTAGGAAAGATAAATGGATCTCAGTGTTGGATTGCTGCATTGAGGCCTTGTTTGTCAAAAGTGAGATAGTTAAAGGTAAATAGTGCATCCAACAATCTCAAAGAAGGGTCCTTTTTGGTAAAATCAAATTTCTGAAGCATCTCTTTTAGAGTGCAATTGGTTCTTTCAATGACTGCTTGTCCCTGGTGGTTATAGGGAATCACTTTGGTATGGGAAATTCCCAAGGAAGTTAAAAATCCCTTTAATCTGAGGGAGACATAGCCAGGCCATTGTCTGTTGGCCATGGGACCATGGGACCCCCATGAATAGCATTGCTTGCTTCAGAGCCTTAATCACATGGGCTGCTTTTCCCCTGCGAGGGCAGTATCATACACAAGGGAAGAATACGTGTCAGTTATCATATGTACAAATTTAAGTTTCCCAAAGGTAGGGATATGAGTGACATCCATCTGCCAGAGGGAGCTGGGTGTCAGCCCACAGGGGTTGACTCCCTGTGGTTGGAGTGGGCCCAATAGTAGCAATGGGCCACAAGAGGAGCATGTATGAATCAGATGTTTGCATTGTTGGATTGGAATTTCAGGCAATAGGCAATGAAGACTATCTGCTGAGAGGTGAAACCTCTGGTGTAAGGCTCTAGTTTGTTCTAGAGTGGACATCATGACTTTAGGATGACTTACAAGTTTGTCAATAGAGGAATTCCCTTCTGATAGGAAACCAGGCAACTTGTAATGGGAGCAAATGTGCATAATGTACCATGGTTGTTGTTTTACTTCTAGTATAGCCTTTAGAGCAGCCATACGCTGATCAACAGGACAGTCTCTGGGCCTAAATGTGGAATAAGCAACGGAAGAGCAGATCTTGACAGCATATATGCTATCAGAGATTATGTTAAGGGAAATGGTCTGATACCTTTCCAGCATCAGGATAAGTGCAGTCAATTCAGCTACTTGAACAGAATCAGAATGCCTTTGGACAAATTGATCATTTGTTATATTAGATCCCATTATAATGTAACCAAGATGATGAGTGTTGATGTCTGTGAACACACAAGGGGCCATAGGAATGGGTTTGCCCGAGGGAAAGGCATGAGTGGTCACTATCAATGAAAGATCTTGTAGGGTCTACAGTAGTTTAGAAGGAGGGAGATGAGAAGACAGTGACCCAGGAAATCCCTCCATCATTATCTGGAAGTCTAAAGAAGTTTGTAGGAGGAAGGCAATTTGTTCCTGATGAAAGGGTACAACTGTGATGTTAGTTCCTTATTAAAGATGGATCTAGCTTGCTTTCTGAGCCTCACTGCTAAGGCTATAATTTCTGAGGTTAGACTGGTGATTTTATGGCAGGGAAGGTGTGACCATACTAAATGTCCATCATGTTGCCAAAGGACACCTAAAGGTAACTTCAAGGTGGAAAGTACTATGGCTGACAGAGGAACCACAGGGTCAAATCTTTGAAGCTAGGCAGATGTGAACAACTTATTAATTTCTGCCAGGGTGCCTTTAGCTTCTGGAGTAATCTTAAGCTTTCTAGAAGGATGTTTGCCTCCTTTGAGTAGATTGTAGAGGGGCTCAAGTACTTTTGGAGGTAGTGGCAAGAATGGCCTAATCCAGTTAATATTACCACATAATTTTTGTAATTATGTCAAGGAGATGTCATCAAGGATGTCAAGAGAAGGTTTAATAGGTCGTATCACCTGAGAAAAACAAAACCCTAAGAAAAGAGGGTGAGTTTGAATCTTCTCCTTGGCCACATAAAGATTAAGATCCTCTAAATTTTTTAGGAGTGAAGTCAAAAGTACTTGAAGAGATGCTTGGTCTTTTCAAGCCACTAAGATATCTGAGGGGAAAGGAAGGCCACCTTGACATGTGCCCATTTTTTCATTTTCTTATTGATAAGGTCTTGTAATAATATCCATTTGCCTGATTTTTTTTGAAGGACAAAAATGGAAAATTATGAGGGCTACTTGAAGGCTCAATATGACCTAAAGCAAGTTGCTCATGGACAAGGTTCTTTAACGCTGAAAGCTTAGGCTCTTTAGTGGCGGAAACCCATTTCCATGAGGGTGAAGGGAAGAGACGAGCAAGTAAAGACAGGCTCTTCTTCCTCCCTCTTCCCCTGCACCATGCTCCTTGCTGCCATCTTCGGGGTCTCGGAGGAGGGAGGAGAGAGCAGCCAGGGTGGGGGAGCGGCTGGCACCATGGGAGGGGGCGCCTCCACAGGAGCGGCAGGGAGGGGGAGAGCATGGTGATGGCTTGCACTCCCTCGGCCCCAGGGCTGTAACACTGGGGTGGGTTGGACCTGCCACTCCCCCGCCTGCAGAGAGCAAAAGGCAGTGAGGAGAGAATGGAGCTGGGCGCCCCCAAGCCACCTTCCCCCACTGGGCCTTTCCAGCCTTCCCGGAGCCATGGGTGGAAATGCGCCCTGCGGTGGCCAGTAGAGGCCAGGGGCTGTCCCCTGCCGACCACACCCCGACCCCGCCAGCCAGCCTAGCCCCCCTCCCCCCTCTCCCTGCCCGCACCCACTGGAGCATCCCCCTCTGGAGAGGAGAGACAGCAGTGGGAGACATTAAAGTGAAAGTAAACAGTAATGTTGGAATGGCGAGCAGACACAGATGGAGTATGTGCTCTCTGCGAAAGCCTGTCTGGCTGCCTCTTTGTGTCTGCACAGCGAGCGCCATGATGGGCGGGCAGTAGGGACCCTGGGCCGCCTACGGCACCGGCGGCTCACTAGAGGCAGGGGGTGTGCCTGTGGCCGGAGGAGATGCTTGGCAATAGCCCCTTTCCCCGCTAGGCGCAAAAAATCACCACGGGACACTCTAGGGCACCATGGCACCGTGACACTTTATGGCAGCGCTTTTATTTACTTTTCCGCACCAAGGCTGGCCAACCGCAGGAAGCAGGAGGAAACGCTAGCGAAAAGAAACTGAAAACAAAGGGAACAGGAAAAAACTATGAGGATTTTAAGAAGAGGAAGGAGAAAGGGAGTTTGGGTCTCAGGAGAGATAAAACACAGAAATGTTTAGGACCAGGGTATGTAGTGCTCTGTGAGGGACTTCTGTGTTTTTTATGGTGGTTCCAGTCACTGGATTGATCAGACCCTTGCATGACTGCCAGACAAACCAGGAAGTGGAAGTATGTTCCCTGACCTAAGTTTATCACACAAAGACAGGCACAGAGTACAATCACAAAAAGGCTGGTGTTACCTTCACCAGCAAGACCTCCATGAGGTCACATACCAGGAGGTCGTGCAAACCCTGGAGCATGTGGGCACCAGAATGTTGTTTTATGCCATGCTTTGCGTGAGTCTGCTGGTGAATTGGAGTGAAAGCACCAAGGAGTCCTTAGGAAGGACGGAATGGAGTCCCACAGGACAAGGGTTTGGGGTGGTTGGTCCATGGAGTCACTTCACCCAGACTCTGGGGGCTGGTAAGACTGTTCTGCCAGAGCAAGATGCAGAGCCTGTTTATTCCAGAAAGTACAGCAGCTTAAGAATGGTCCTGGGATCAATCATGGCCCCGAAATTACAAACAATGGGGTACCACTCTGTAGGCACACAGTCCATTAGCATAGAATGGGCAAAGAAGGAGGAAGGGAGGGGTTGAAGGTATGGGGAGTGCGCCTACAAGTGTGTGTGCTCACTGTCTGTGCCCACCTGGTTTTCTTTCTGGTTTTTCTTGAGGTCAAATCTAAGGCTGTGAGTCGGTGCCATGGGCTGTGTGTCCTTCCTCTTATTGTGTTGCTCACCATTTTGGAGTTTGGGTCTAGGGCTTTCTAATTTCCCTTCCTGGGAGATTAGCGTGGGCAAGCAGGGCTGCAGACCTGGAGGTGGAGCGGCCCTGCTGGGAAGCTGTGCTGACAGTTGGTGCCAAAACAGCTGGCCATGTACTGGTTGTGGGTAGATCAGAGCCTGGCACTCGATCCAGTGAGCTGCAGGGAAGCTATGTGCTGGACTGGGTGGGACTGGCAGCAAATCATCCAGGTGGATCAAGGCTGGGCACTGGGGCCTGAGGGCCATTAGTGAAACTGTGTGATGGACTAGCTGGGTCTGGCAGCAGAGGCATGTGGTGGAAGTTGGTACCCAGCTACATTGGGGGCCCAGTTGTTCTGCACTGGGTGGATCAAGGCCAGATGCCAAGTCCTGGGGACTAACTTTGAAGTTGTGAGTGATGGATCTGGTCAGGGGCCAAGGAGGGTAGGGAGGAGACTAAGGACTGGGGAGCCCACCTGGCAAGTCCAGGGATGGGTGAATAGATGCTGGGAGGGAGTTGGACACAAGGCTACTGCTGGATGGGTGGGTCCAGGGAATGCAGTGGGTTCCAGTCTTGCTGGTTGGGCAAGCTAAAAGCAAAATATCCTCACAGCCTCCTCCAACCCTCCCACCCACTGTAGCCAGCCCTGGCAGTCCCCACTAGCTGCAGGAGATGGGGAGAGCCCAACTCCCTCAAGACTCTCTAACCTGAGTACTCCTGTGGAAATGCTACCTGTTTCTGACTTTCCACAGGTTTGGTAGGCTCAGACAGGCCCACATAGACCAAGCTGTAAACTCACAGATCTAGGTTTCCAGTGCAGGCTTCACCATATTGCAATCCCAAAGTGTCTCCTGGATCTGTTCTCAATGAACCACTGGTTAACACCAGTGCAGAAGGTTTTTGTTTGTTTGTTTGTTTGTTTTAGTTCTGATTAATGAATCAAACAGTCTCTGGTTCAGCTAGGCAAATTGCCCCTGTAGTCTCATGATTTTTCCACTCTACACTTCTGGAAGAGGTGGTATTTTGGCTGTTTGAGTACTGAGATGCCAAGTTAAGAGAAATGCTACCTCAGCTATTCCACTATCTTGCCCAGACCAGATGCCTAGTTTCTGAGGCAGGATCCACAGGTGAGCTGTTAATGGCTCTTCTTCCAATGTGTGAATTCTTCTCTGGTATAGTTTATCCTCCACTTGGCTTTCCTTTTATAAGGAAAAACTAGTTGATAAAGCTAATCAGTACCACATTATAGGGGGTATATGCTGATTGCAAAACACTAAATCTAATTTGGTCTTACTTCTGGAAACATATCCTGTTCATTTTTTTGGATTTTCCAGACAACTATAAAGCTAACTTCCTCACACAAAATGGAGAATGAATATATTAGGCCATTATGAAGGAAAATTAGAGAAATTCAACCAACTTTCTATTCTTTTACAAACACTCTCATATACTTCATAGGTACAAGAAACATTCTAGGCTTTGAATACATACTAGAGGACTGTGCACACAGGCAATCTATGGACTTTCAAATAAAGTTTGTGAGTAGCCATAAATTTGGACTGGGCTTCTGAAGTGGGTTCCACAGAACACACTAATATAGAGTTTAATCATGATAAGTGAACTGAGATTGGCAGTGGGAACTCCTGAAGCCAATTAACTAGGCTAAAAATATTTCACTAATTAAGCCAAAAACATCTAGCTCATTAAGCTATAATCAACTGACTAATTGACTATGCTGTAGCTAATGAAGTTGTTTTTTATGTCCCCTGGTCATTCATAAATACTGACTCATTGTGTTCTTGGTGAGTCAACTCAAATAAAGCTTGCAAATAGTTGCTGCTTGATTCATGAATCATTATTTTCTCTTGCTTTGTTTCAATGCAATTTGAAACAAATTGTTTCTACTCAATTTAATTGGTGTAAGGAATTTTCTTCTCACAAGGACATAAATTTTTGACACCATGGAGAAAAACTGGCTTGATGGTACAATTGAAGATAGCCAGATGTGAACATTGCAATTCACACACAATGATTTGACTGAAATAATAAAATATTATGAACTAAAAATGAACACAAAAATAAGTTACAGGCATGGAGGAGAAAAATGTTAGGAATAAAAATAGACTAAAGATTTTTGCACATAAATGGCATTCATGTAGCTTGTAGTGCTAGATTGATTGTCTTGTGAATTTAGAGGCATTAATAAAAACTTTCTCACGTAGATGGCATCTGAATAGCATCTATCCAGCTGGAGGCATCATCCTGTTTTGAATAAGGGTAGAATGATAGCTAATGGCTTCCCCACACATATGGTAATCATGTGTTTCTCTCTATTGTGTATTCCTTCATGATGGCTAAGTTTAGGGGATGGACTGAAGGCTTTCCCACACATATAGCATTTATATGGTTTCTCCCCACTGTGAGCCTTTTTTGCTGCCAGAAATAACAAGATGGATTTAAGTCTTTCCCATACTGATGACATTCATGGTATTTCTCTCCAGTGTTAGGATGATTGTGTTTTCTATGTTTAGAAGCATTAGTAAAAATTTTCCCACATAAGTAACATTTCAACAGTCTCACTCTGGTGTGAGACCTTGTGTTGTCTAGGATTAAAGTGATAGCTGATGACTTCCCCACAAATATCACAACTCTAGGGCTCACTCCAATGTGAGTTCTTTCATGACATCTCAGGCTAGAGGATAGCTTGAAGTCTGTTCCACACAGATGACATGTGTATGGTTTCTCTCCAGTGGGAATTTACTTAAATTGTTCAAGATAAGATAATTTCTTGAAGGCTTTCCCACACAACTGGCATTGAAATTTTTTTTTTTTTGGTTGTGGGTCTTCTTGTGTTGTCTAAAGCTACATTATTGACTAAAAACCATTCCACATAGATGATATTCATTGTATGGTTTCTCTCCTATGTGGATTCTCTAATGGTATCTAAGCTCAAAAATGTAAATGAAGCCTTTCCCACAAAAATGACATTCACTGTATGAATCCATTTGTGTTTTTAAGATGAGCGATTTGAACAAATACTTAGAAACATAGATGACATTCATGTGGATTCTCTGCAGAGTCAGTCATGTTGGGTTGTAGTAAGTTTGAACACATTATAACTCCTTTTCTGCATGTATAATATTCATAATTTTTATCTTGTCTATGATTTTTCCTCATGTCCACTAAGATCTGAATAGTTATTAAAGGATTGTGAATACTGTTTGACATAGCATTTCTTTGCATTTTCAGTTAATGCAAAGTAGTGATTTAGACCTGTCTCCAGACAATTCCTTTCGAATACATTTTTTGGGGTATGAGTTTTATGCTTTGGGAAAAGACAGAAAGCTGATAATCATGTTCCTATATAAAACCACATATTAATTTCCCAATATATGAACCTAGACAAACTTGTAATAGTCTAAAAACAAAAAAAATCTATTTTTAGTTCCATACACATAGCCCGTTACCCCCAAGTAGGCCAAATATTGTCCATTTGATAGCATCCTACTATAGAATCCACATTTTAATTTCAATGATTTTAATATGTTTCAAAGACCAGTTACATATATAATGCTTATGAAATTGTCCATTTTTAAAAGAACTCAAGTCCTGTTTAGGAACTCATGTTAATTTCCCACTTAATTCAAACAAGCTATAGTTTTGGCTCAGAAAATGCTTAGTTTTAACTATATTATAGTCAGGAAATTGTTCTGAATTAGTTATTTATCCCACTATTGGGTCTTTAATTTCCATTACCACTGTTCACATCCATGAAATTGGCATGGTGGGTGTGATTTTCCTGATTATTTCCTTAAATTAAATTTTTTTGGTGTAATTTTCCTGCCTATAATAATGGAAAATCAAATCATTTCATGATATTGAGAGAATGAAAATGTTGAAAAACATCCATGCCCATATATTTTTTTTTCAAAACTGACATGTAAATGGAATAGTTGAATCAAATGAAAAAAAAAAGCTGAAAGTAGTAGAAACACATTATAAGAAGTATCAACAATTATAAAATATTTTTAATATTGGAAAACAGAAAGAACATAAAATGGAGATGAGAACATGGGTGAGTATGATTCAGGAATATGTTCAAAGGAGACAATGAGAACAATAGGCTGTATATGACTGTGACCTTAGTACATGCATTACTATCCTATTCCCCTAAAGCCAGAAACAATGCATGAAGAACACATAATTTGTGATTGACATATAAAACTAATCATGAAAACACATGAGAAATTTTTTTCCATTTTCCTCTCCTACACCTTAGGCCAAATCATTCATTTAATGATACTTTCACTTGATTTTTCCAAAAACAAACTCACTGGCTAGGCACATAGCTTCATTGAAACATAAGTCCCTGTTGTGAACTGGACTCTGTATGTGGGGAACTCCTCTTTCTATTACCATTCACAGAATTTCTCTTTATTCTACATCTGATTTGTAGAACTGATGCTCTACACAGGGATAAAGAACACAATGGAATTTTCAGTTTGTATAAATAATTGTAAATTATTATCAAGTCCATGATGGTTATTGAAGAAAAATAAGGAAAACCTTGGAAGTCAGCCAATCAAACATGTTTAATATGTTTAAATAACTTTTTAATTAAAATAGACCCTCACATCTTTTTATATAAGAATGGAGTAAAATTAGAAATCAACAGAAAGAAAAAAACTACAGCAACTATACAAATACATAGACATTAAACAAGACACTTTTGAATGACTTAGAACATCAAGGAAATCAAAGGAAAAATTCAGAAATTCTAATAATCAATCAGAATATTCACACAACATACAAAGTCTGTGGGACACAGCAAAGGCAGTTCTAAGAGAAATGTTTACAGCTATGACCACCAACATTAAAAGAGAAGAAAGACTTGAAGAAAACAATCCATTGATGTATTTCCAGGTCTCATAAAAGCAATAGTAAGCATTTTTATGAATCAGCAGAAGGAAGTAAATAATAAAGATCAGAATTGAAATTAATTAATAAATAATTAACTAATTAATAAAACAATAAATGACAATAAAATGATTATTGAAACATAGTTGAATAACAAAATTGATAAACCACTAACAACATTAACCAAAGGAAAGAGAATGAGGACTCAAATCTACAACATTAGAAATCACAAAGGAGATAATACAACAGAAATCTCTGAAATCCAGAGGATGATTAGGAAATATTTTGAAAATTTATATTCCAACAAATTAGAAAACCTACAAAAAGGGATCAATTTCTAGGCATACATTGTCTAGCAAGTCAAAGCAAGAAGATGTAGAAAACTTAAAAGAACAATAACATGCAATGAGATCGAAGCAGTAATAGAAATCTTCCAACAAAGAAAAACCTGTGACAAGATGGACTTACAGCTGAATACAACCCCCATATCCCTCTCCAATCTCTGTCCTAATTCTATTGCAGAATTTACAATTATATGTAAGACAGTTGTTTCTTCATTCTTTAAATACAACTCATTTTTTGACACTAGAATATAGTCTGGACCACAGTTTTATCTCTTTTGTGACACCCAATCCAAAAATCCAAAGAGAAGCAGAAAACAAAAGAAATATTTTTGAATTCATAAGTGGATGAAATATTTTTAAAATAGCTATTTTCCTCTATGCTTCATAAGAGAATAGTGAAATTAACAACAATTTTGGTGTTCTGTTGAGGTTCAGATTGAACTGTGATTAAAGATTATTTTAGTGCACTGTGGAAAAATGTACTTCCTTATTTTGAAAAGACTGATTATTCAGCACTCTTCTTTGAATGTGTTCATGAGCATTCTTAGGCTCCTCCCTGCTATGGGTACACATTCTAGATTACATCCTACTCTAGTTTAAAAGGAAAAAAAAGAAACTTCAGTATTTTCCCTGTTAAACTTTTTTTCCAGATGAATTAGAAAGTTTTCCTTATTTTTTTCTCAATAAACATTGGGGATTTGATTATAATGCCCACTTATTAGTACAAATTCAAAATTCCACTGTTGATCCTGAGTAGGATATCAGTTTTGCAAATCAGATGTTATTTACTATGTCTGACAAAAGGAAACGTAGTTCCTCAAGGCCAGAGTCCAGATAAGCAGCAGAGACTGCTGTTCCAATATAGCTGAGTGCTTAGCTAGTGAGTCAGTCCTTAAAAATATCAAGTGAAGTTAACTAAATGTTAAATGAATGATGTTGCCAAAAATGTAGAAGTGAATAATGGAACAAATTCCTCATGTGCAGCCATTGTTCCTTTCACATGCCAATCAATAGTTATGTGTTCTCTGGCCATGATATTTTGTCTACAGGGTAAAAAGAGAGTATGCATTACTGGAGTCAAATTTCCATAGAGACACTGTTGTCCTCATTTACTGCTTTGAAGATGTTCCTGAATTATTCCTACCATGGTAATCATACCCATTGCACTTTTTTCTGTTGTCCAATTCTGCAAACATTTTCTAATTTTCAATGCCCTGTGATGTGCTCCTACTACCACAGTTTTCTTCATTTGACACAACTGCTCCATTGAAGTGCTAGTTTGAAACAACATACTTATGAGCAATGGTGTTTTCAAGAATTTCATTATCTCACTATCCTGTTTCCAACTACTATATGAAGGGAAGTTACACATAAAAAAGAAATCATACATGAAGAAAAATTAGCAAAATGGATACACTCACCCTCATGTCAATGTAAGTTTCTTTGATGTGCATGGTGGTCATACAATTTTAAAGCCGGGCACTGAAATAATGGATTAATTTGGCAGAATTAGCAAACTGTAATAGAGTCAATATTTAGCATTTTCTGAACCAAAACTCTGAGTTATCTGAATTCAGTGAGAAATTGCATGAGTTCAAAATCAGGACTTGAGATTCCTTTTTTTAGAAAATAGACAATTACATAAGCAATGCTCATATACCTAGCCTTTGAAACATATTAAAATCATCAAAATTAATCAGTGGGCCAAATAATGATAATGTTACCAGATGTTACATAATTGATCAACCCAGGTATAATGTGTAGTGTGCATAGAAGTAAAACCACAGATCTGGTTCCAAGATGGCGACCTAGACGGACTCCTCCGTGCTAGTCTCTCCAGGACCGAAGCTTGAAGTCGTGGAAATACTGTCTCCCAGCCAGTTTCGTGACATCATCCTACAGCTCATCATCCCCCGCAGGAATTTCACTGGTGCGTGTACACAGGGCCACCAGGCAGCAGCGATTGCCACAAGCAGCGTGACTTCAGCAGAGAGTGGCAGGACACAGTTGTGGTGCGGGGGCCTCAGCCCAGGGCTCCAGCCCATGATTCACCCCGGGCAGGCAGGGCCTGCTTCTACACGGAATACCTGGCTCCAGCACCCACCCAACCACGCAGGAACCCTAGCAGTTGCTCCTGTGGACAAACATCTCCCGTGCGGGACCCCCGGCTACTATTCTTTGTGGATCGTCATCTACCAGGGCAGAATTTCCTGCACCAGGAAATGCCCAAAAGCATCTGGGGACAAACTTTTACTTCAACACAGCACACCGTGAAACAGTGTCTTCACTGCATCTAAGACTACTAGCGGCTCAGAACTTCATCCTGTTGCTGAAGCAGATGGCTTCCTTGTGAGACCCTCACCTCACTTTCATCCAATGAGGAAATTCCAGTAAGCAACAAACAACGTCACCTACTGGAGATGAAGGGAAGCAAACCTGTGTATTTACATTGAGACTTTTTTTATTTTTATTTTTTATTTTTTTATTCTTATTTTTTATTTTATTCTTTGTCTTTCTCTCCTAATATTCCTTCTGTTTAATCTTTTTGTTTTATTTCTCTGATCATTTCTTCTTTCCTTTCTTTTTTTCTTTTTTTTTCCTTTCCTCTTTTCTCTCTAGCTCTTTTCCCACCCTCTAATCCCCAACAGTTGTGAAACAAGTATTTGTGATACAGTAGGATATGGTAGACTGGGATTTCTGAACAGTATACTAGAGTGGTATTATATGGTCTTGTAACTTCCACTTGCATATGGTTTTTTTTCTTACTATCATGTCTCCTGGCTAGCTGTACTCTCTTTTCTTCTTCCTTACTAGTCTTTCCCAACTCTCTTTCACTCTTTCTACTAATAGCCAACTTCTCTTGGATTCCTTTTTCATGCTTTCTAAGATCTAATAACCATATCCTCACTTCCTACTACCCTAACATTCTATCCTACACCCCAGCCTCAAGTTTCTCTAGCCCACCAACAGAAGCTACAGACCCTTGTGCAAACCTATTGTTTACATAATAGATGTTAAAGGAACTCATAAGTGTTGTATATTGTGACTAAACTGTAAATGAATATAGGAGCTATTAGGAGTACTTGGTTTGATACTATATATTGTTTGTATTGAGAACAATCAATATTGGTCTCCCCTTTAAAGGAGAGGTATTGAAACCCTGCAGGGAAACTATAACCTTATAGGAGTAAAAACTGTAACACCTTGGATCAGCAGAGCTAGAAAGAAAGACACACAAACACCATGAAAAAACAAGGGAAGAAAATGCCTCAAACAAACCAAGATACTACATTATTAGAATCCTTGGTCAGTACAGCACAAGAAATGACAGAACAGGAGTTCAGGATGTACATAATTAAAATGTTCTGTGACTTAAAGAATGATATAAGAGAGCAAGCCCAGTTAGCAAGAGATCATTTTGATAAAGAGATTCATAGGCAAATACAAAAAGTAAAAGATCAGTTCAATAAGGAGGTGGAGATTCTGAAAAAGAACCAAACAGAAATCCTTGAAATGAAAGAAACAATAAACCAAATTAAAAACTCAATAGAAAGCATCACCAACAGATTAGACCACTTGGAAGACAGAACCTCAAATACTAACAAAATATTTAACCTTGAGAATAGAGTTGACCACACAGTGAAGACGGTAAGAAACCATGAACAGAACATCCAAGAACTATTGGATAACATTAAAAGACCAAACTTAAGAATCATCAGGATAGAGGAAGGCACAGAATTCCAAACCAAATGAATGAGCAACCTATTCAATAAAATAATATCAGAAAACTTTCCAAATATGAAGAATGAATTGGATAATCAAATACAAGAGGCTTACAGGACACCAAATGTACAAAATCACAACAGACCTACACCAAGGCACATCATAATGAAAATGCCTAACATTCAGAATAAGGAGAGAATCTTAAAAGCCACAAGAGAAAGGAATCAGATTACATATAGGGGAAAGCCAATTCGGATCACTACAGACTTCTCAACCCAGACCCTGAGAGCAAGGTCATGGAACAGCATATACCAAGCACTAAAAGACAGCAGATGCCAACCAAGAATCTTATATCCAGCAAAATTAAGTTTTAGGTTTGATGATGAAATAAAAACTTTCCAAGATAAACAAAAATTAAAAGAATTCACAGCAAGAAAGCCAGCACTACGGAACATTCTTTGTAAAATATTCCATGAGGAGGAAATGAAAAACACCAATGAAAACCAGCAGAGGGAGGAGCTACACTAAAGGCCAATCAAAGGAGAAACCCAGTCAAGTTAAAAACTAAGAATAAACCAAAATGACTGGGAACACAAACCATGTCTCCCTAATAACATTGAATGTCAATGGCCTAAACTCCGCAATTAAAAGACACAGACTGGCAGATTGGATTTTAAAAAAAAGACCCAACAATATGCTGCCTCCAAGAGACTCATCTCATAGAAAGAGACACTTACAGATTGAAGGTGAAAGGATGGAAAAAAATTTATCACTCACATGGACTGCATAAACAAGCAGGAGTTTCCATCCTCATTTCAGATAAAGTGGACTTCAAAACAAAGTTAGTGAAACGGGATAAAGAAGGTCATTTCATACTGCTTAAGGGAATCATACACCAACAAGATAAAACAATCTTAAATATCTATGCCCCAAACAATGGGGCAGCCATGTTTGTCAAACAAACCCTTCTCAAATTCAAGAATCAAATAGACCCCAACACAATAGTAGTGGGTGACTTTAACACAACTCTCTCACCACTGCATAGATCTTCCAAACAAAAACTAAACAAAGAATCTACAAGACTTAATAGAACAATCAATGGTCTAGACTTAATGGATATATATAGAATATTCCATCCTTCAACAAGCAAATACACTTTTTTCTCAGCAGCACATGGATCCTTCTCATGTGCTTCTCATAGCACATAGATCATATGCTATGCCACAAAGCAAGTCTTAGTAAATACAAAAAAATAGAGATACTACCCTGCATTCTATCTGACCATAATGGAATGAAACTAGAAATTAACAACATTTTTTTAAAAAAGAAGCCACTACAACACTTGGAGACTCAATAATTTGTGATTGAACAATGCAAGGGTTACAGAAGACATCAGGGAAGATATATAAAAAAAAAAAACTCTTGGAGGTAAATGAGAACTTGGATACAACATCCCAAAATCTCTGGGACACCATGAAGGCAGTGCTAAGAAGAAAGTTCATTGCATTAAGCTCATATATTCAAAGATGTAAAAGTCAACAAATCAAGGACTTGACAGTACAACTCAAAGCCCTAGAAAAAGAAGAACAAAGCAACACCAAAAGAAGTAGAATACAGGAAATAATTAGAATCAGGGCTGAAATCAATGAAATTGAAACACAAGAAACAATTCAAAAAATTGATAAAACAAAAAGCTGGTTCTTCGAAAAAATAAACAAAATTGACAACCCTTAGCCACCCTAACAAAAAGAAAGAGAGAGAAAACCCAAATTACTAAAATTTGTGATGAAAAAGGAAATGTCACAACAAACCCTGCTGAAATACAGAGGATAATCAGAAACTATTTTGAAAACTTTAATTCCACTAAAATAGAAAACCCTGAAGACACCAATAAATTCCTAGAGACATATGACCTACCCAAACTGAACCAGGAGAACATTCATGACTTAAACAGGTCAATTACAAGCAAGGAAATAGAAGATGCCATCAAGAGCCTTCCAACCAAGAAAAGCCCTGGACCAGATGGATTCTCAGCCGAGTTCTACAAGACCTACAAAGAACTAACTCCAATACTCCTCAAATTATTCCACGAAATAGAAAGAGAAGGAACCCTTCCAAACTCATTCTATGAGGCTAGTATCACTTTGATTCCAAAACAAGACAGAGACACGTCAAAAAAGGAAAATTTCAGGTGTCTGGAGCCCACCATTTTTTGAATCCATTTCTAGGCTTCCTGTCCCAGATCAGGAGCTTCAGATTTCTGTGCTGCACAGGTGCTGAAATAAACCATAGAATATGGAGCGTCCTGAAGGGCAGAGGATGGGACCATTGACATTCAGGGATGTGGCCATTGATTTCTCTGAAGAGGAATGGGAATGCCTAAATTCTGCTCAGCAGACTTTATACAGAGATGTGATGTTGGAGATCTATGGAAACCTGGTCTTTCTGGGTATGTCTTCTCATCAAAACAAAGAATATTCAGAAGAGCAGGAAGTAAAATATTTTTGGCAAAACTTGATAAAGAGAAGGAAACATGAGTGTGATCATACACAAAATGTTTACAAAGGTAAAAGTGAGAAAGTTTTTGATCAATCATCAAAATTTATCCATCCAAGTTTTCATATTCAAGAAAATAATTACAAATGTAAAAAATGTGAAAAAGCTTTGAATAAAACTGGAAGCATTACTCAACACCAGAGAATTTATACTGAAAGGAAGCTCTACA
>CM053403.1:147259490-147287433 GCA_028644305.1 Xerus rutilus | reverse complement strand
GGGACTGCAAACTGGTACAACCAATCTGGAAAGCAGTATGGAGATTCCTTAGAAAACTTGGAATGGAACCACCATTTGACCCAGCTATTCCACTCCTTGGCCTATACCCTAAAGATTTAAAAACAGCATACTACAGTGACACAGCCACTTCAATGTTTATAACAGTGCAATTCACAATTGCAAAACTATGGAAGCAACCCAGATGCCCTTCAATAGATGAATGGATGAAGAAACTGTGATACATATACACAATGGAATATTATTCAGCAATAAAAGAGAATAAAATTATGGCATTTGCAGGTAAATGGATGGAATTGGAGAACATTATGCTAAGTGAAGTAAGCCAATCCCAAAAAACCAAATGCCAAATGTTCTCTCTGATTAGTGGTTGTTGATACATAAGGGGGGTGAGAATGGGAAACATAGGAGAAATGGAGGAACTCTGGATGGGGCAGGGGGGAGGAGGCGAGAGGGAAAAGGGAAGGGTTGTAGTAAAGATGGTTGAATGAGATGGTCATCACTACCCTTGGTGCATGTATGAAGACACAGATGGTGTGACTCTATCTGGTTTGCAACCAGAGAAATGGAAACATTGAGTTCTATATATGTACTATAACTTGAAATGCATTTAAATAAATAAATTTTAAAAAGAAGTAAAACCACAGATTGTTGTTTTTAGACTCTGACTGTTTAGTCTCAGACTCTCCTAGAGGAATTAATATATGACACTGTATGATGGAATTATTACCAAATTACTATTTATTACCAAAGAAGAAATATCATATGCAGGAAGATTTATTTAAATGGAATAATATTTAGGAAGGGTCAATTTACAACTCTGAAATGATCTAGCATTTGTTAATTCATAAAGGAAATTAAAATTATCTCAAAAACAGTGTGGGCCATCCTTTAGTGCCAACTTATATTGTAATCAGTATCAGAAAAATTATAAGTAAGGCAAATCTATGAGTATCAAGTATGCAGGATAGGGCTTATGAAGTGCACAAATCCTGGATAATGCTGAAATGAAGCTATGTGAATATCATCTAAGTGGCAAGACCTTTATTGAAATTTAGGATCTGGGAGAACACAACAGACCCACATAGGAGAGAGACTGCATGAAAGTCATTTTGGTGGGAAAGACTTCAGTTATGTTTCTGACCTCGGACCACATGAGGGAACTCACGTGGTAGAGTAACCATATAAATTTCATCTGTGAGGAAAAGCTTCCTTCATCATGTAAACTTAACTCTAATAAGAGAACACACACAAGAGAGAACCACATGATGGTCATAGATGTGGGGAAGCATTTAGAAATTACTCCATTCATACACAACCCTAGATGGATGCTATTCTAGATAAAAAATATCTTTATTAATGGCTGTAATCTCACAGAACACTACATAATGCTGGAGAAAATCCATATGAATCCCATGAATGTGGGAAAGACTTCAGTCTATCTTCTGATTCTAGACAGCTAGAGAGAGATCACTCTAGAGAGAAACCATATGAATGTCCCATGAATAGGAAAGCCTTCGGTCAATCTTCTAGTCCTAGATAGCATCACAGCTTGCACTTGCATCTATGACCAAAGTCTTCATCTTGAGGCTGTATCATGTCATATTTGCAGTTTTCACAAGGCTTGCTCAACATAGGAATTTTTTTGTTTGTTTTTGATACTAGGGATTTAAACCCAAGATACTGAACCACTGAGCCACATCATTTTATTTTTCATTTTGAGACAGGGTCTTGCTAAGTTGTTTAGGGCCTCACTGAGCCAGCTTTCAACAAATGGACAACATTCTGGCTGGATGTTGGAATCAGGTCAGTCTTCCTCAGGTGCTCATTTTCCAAATTTTCTGAGTCACAAGGAAAAGAAAAAATGGTATATTCACAGAGAAACAAATACCATCCTATGTGCAATTTCTTTCCATTGTGCACTGAGCAGAACTCATAACCATATAGTCAAATCTGTTCTTCACAATGTGATGTCCTTTTCTCAAAGGTTTCTCTATTCTCTGTGATAGTCACCTGGTCCAGGAGCAGGACCCTGCCTTACACCAGACATATCACAGGGTAATCGTAATGATAGATTTCCACCTTGAGTGGCTGATTCTAGAGAACGGGTTCATTTCTATCACAAAAGTTTGTCAATGCAAAGAGAGGAAGTAATTTCCCTGAATAATGAAATAATCATGGCCACAAGAACTGGTATATGTAATGCTCTTACACATCTATTTGAAAACAGTGTGGTTTCCCTTCTCTGTTTTCATTGCTACCTTTGAGGTCAGAGGAGGCAGTTCTCAGATACAATGTCCCAAAGAAAATCCATTTTCTTTCATACTTAGACTTGAGCTCATGATCTGCATTCTTATTTGCTGACTTAAATATAGCACCCTGTTACTTAACTAGTTTCTAATAAATATGATATTAATGCATTTGAATCAGGAATAAAAGGAGGAAATATTTAGGTTTGACATCTCCATGTGATAAATTAGGCCCCAAATCAAGAACTGACAAAAATATTAACATAATATGCTGAATCTTTTCTGATCACAATGGAATGAAGCTAGGAATAAACAGCAAGACAAACTCTGATGTTTGTTGAAATATGGAAAATGAATGACTGACTTTTCAAGAAACAGTTAATCTTTGAAAGCTGAAGGGGATAAACTAAAAAAATGTTTTTGGTCTAATGGAAATGGGGTCACAATACAGGAAAAGTTGTGGCACACCACAATAGGGAGGAATAAAGGGGAAGCTTCCAGCAATGAGTGCCTAGATAAAAAAAATACGAATGATCTCAAATAAATAACGTAAGCAGGCTCTAAAATCTGAGACAGTAGAATGAATAAAATAATAAATATCAGAGTAGAAAAGAAGTAGACACTACAAGAACAATGATGCATGACACTGTTTTGCCAAAATAATAAGGTTGAAAAACTTCTGCTAGAGAAATCAGAAAATAACAAAAACTAAATAACAGGAGCAGCCAATGACCTGAATAAATTAAATTAAAAATGACAGGAGACATTGTGACTGACACCATAGAAATTCAGAGGATTCTGAATCCTGTGGAAATCTATAAAAAACAATGCTAATAAATTAGGGTGTCTTGAGGAAATGGACACACTTAAGCTTCCTCATTCTCACTCTGCATTTTACAGGGAATGTTCACTTGGACTTGCTGGTGGGATGGGGAGCTTAAGTCCCACACCCTATCGCTCCCTCCACTTCCTCTCCCACTAGTCCCTCTTCCACAGTGACTGCTTTTAAGAGTAATGGGGAAAGTGGATATTTTTCTGTTTTCCCATTAACCATTTCCTATGCTTCCAGGTTGCTTTTCTTCACTAATGCTGATCCTTTTTGCCATCTGGATCATGTCTCAAGGTGTTGCCTTAGGCCTCTGATTTCCAACAATTCCAGGAGAATTTTAGAACTCACTTTTCAAGCAGGAGGAAAATCTGCATTCCAATCCCCATTTCTGGAGTGCCATTCATTAAGGATTACTATTTTTGACTTTGTTCATCAACATGATATTTATTATTGATATTCATTTGTTCCTATTTGTTTTTCAGTCATTTTTGTGGATCTTATTCTACAGCATGGAATGGAGGCTCTCTATGCACTGATAATGATTGATTTAATGAAGAGAATAGAGAGTTCCTCTAAAGACATGAGTACACAGAATGATGTACAGGTTGCTGTGACTCACCCTAAGATCAAGCCTCTAAAATAGCCCAGGAGCCCTCTGGAAGGTGGTACTGTTTCAAGTTTGCAGCAAAAACCTGGGAATTCTATCCTAACCCTCCCTGATCCTTTTGAAAAATGTAGAAGAATCCCTGCTGGTGCTACCATTATATGTACCAGCTCCAAGTCAAACTGTGATTTGTCTGGGACAATCCTGTGTGACACCATGTAGGAGCACTCTCCATAACTTCAACCCCTCCCTTCCATCTTTCCCCATTCTATGCTAATAGACTGTGCTCTTGCCAGAATGCACCCCTTTGTTTGTGACCTTTGGACCTGATTGGTCCAAGAGTGTATTTAAATTTCTACACTTTGTAGAATAAACGGTGTTTTCTGCTTCTTGCTCTGGGTGTTTCTGCATCTCACTGGGGCAGACAGATTTTTGCCTATACCCAGGGGTCTGGGTGAGTGACTCTGCAGATCGCCACCATCCAGAGAGACCCCATATCGTCTTCCCCAGAGACCCCTTCTTTCTCTGTCTCTCTGGACCCCAACTCGTTGAGAAGACCCACGTGCTCCCCCACAAAGCAATAACACCAAATGTTTGAAATCAGATTTAGAGTCTCAGGAAACCCTGATACAAACTCCAGTCTTCCTGCATGGCAACATAACCGTCCTGAGACTCTGGTTTTGCCTGTGTCTTTGTTTTGTGCTGTTGTTATTATTACTTTTAATCAAATGAACTCAGGCAATAAGGAGCCCCTCCATACCAACCTGGGATGGTGAGAGGAAGTTTCACTCACAGCCAAAGCATTAGCATTTTCTAAGCCAAGTGAGGAGTGCTAAAAAATTTGTTAGCAAAGATGGCCCAACACCCCTCACTTGGCTTAGAAAATGCTAATGCTTTGTGAGTTCAACCTGAACTTTTGTAAATTCCCTAGGTCCGCTGTTGTCCTCACAAGTCTGCAGAGTTAGTGAAAGGCAGACAGTGCCACCTGGCCATCTGAGCCATCTCAGAATTGTCCACCTTCTAGGAAAAGCCTGGCTCCTCTTGTGCTTGCTGGAGTTTCCCCTAATGTCCTGGGAACATGAAAGGAGAAGATCTCCAGCTGCACTGGATGGGAAGGGGAAAGCAGAAGTCCAGACCAGAAGGGTCCCAGAAAGTCCATAGGGCAAGACAGCTAGATCCTGAGAGCTTCTATGGCCTGGACTCACATGAGATACTGGTGTGTCTTCTGAGCCCATGTGGAGGAGCCTGTGTGGCTGTAGCCTGGGTGGTCCTACTCTAGAACCATGGAGCCCATCATCTGGCCAAGTGACTAGGTGCTTCTGGGGGCCTGTGGCAGGGAAAAATTAGAGTGTCTCTATGTTGGTGCAATGGTCCCCACCCTGCCCTTGAACAAATTCAATCCCCAGCCCTGTTCCAGACCTCTTTCTTCTGTTGACTGCCCTCTTCTCTGGGACCCAGCAAATTCTAGAGACATAGATTCACATAAAGAGAACCTGGTCTGTACAGGTCATCATCCTCCAGTCTCCTGGCCAGCAGGGCATAGAGGCCCCAGTGGAAGTAGTTTTCAAGCTCTGTGGAAGACTTAGAAATTCTGCAGTTCCTAGAAGGACTAAGATCTTCTCCATGCCTCCTCAGTAGATCAGGCTATTGTATTGCCCCAAAGCACCTAGAGCATTTCTCAGGGCTCAAGCCTGCACAGAGCAGAGCACATTCACTGAGCCTATTTCCAGCAGGTGCAGTTGCTGGGCTCAGAATCTGAAGGAAACTCTGTTAGAGCTGCTGGGGTTGAGCCAGGATTAACATCCATAGGCTTTCAACAATAACAAGTCAGTTCTTGGGCTGGAGTTTCCCTGATTGAGTGGATGGAGCCTCTGGAGGGAAGGATGTGCCCCAATTCCAGGCCTGCACAAGCTGTTTGAGGAAACACAAGGCATATTTTCCTAGAGGCTCAGTTGTACATGGGAAACTTCCTTGAACCTCCTTGAACCTCCTCTACAAGCTGCTCATTGTTTTCAGAGGACAAAGGGGAGTATTTAAAGAGGTGATTTGCCCAAGAGGCAGCCACAGGTAATGCTGGAGCCCACCAAGAGCTCTGTGCATGTCAGCACCATGGGAAATACTCAGTCATCATGGTCAATAGGTCATAAATATTTCTTACATAGAGAAATGTGCAAAAAAAAATTATTAAAAAATTAAATAATTCACAAAATACGAAATAGTGCAAGCAGGGCTCCTAGTGATACCCAGAACAGAAGAGAGTAGCATGCCAGCAGACAGGGCCAAAGGTCCCTCCTCAGCTGCACTTTGCTTCTGTATTTCTGTAACTGACCACAAATGGGGTAGACAGCTCCACACAAGGGCCCCTACTGGAGCCTGAAGGTTGTTCAGTACCTTGAGCCAGTCCCCGAGGTGAAGTGGCACATGATCAACATCCTGATTAGACAGGTGTGACTGGATTCAAAGACCCACTACTTCAAAATCACCAGCCTGTTGTCTTAATGGCCGACTAAATCCACTGTTACTTGGTCACACAAAGCCCCAGACAGCAGCCCTCGGGCAGCACCCCTCCCTGCAGTGGGACCTCTGCTTTCTTTCCATCAGTTTTATGGACTCCGTACTTTGCTCTCAGGCCCTGTGTCCATGGCTGTCATCTTTGAATTCACAAGACAAAGAACCTACAGATCCTTTTGTCTCCATGCTATACTGATTATCATAATCAATTTAAGAAAATGGAAGATTAAAACATAGAAAATGCTGAAGGGCTAGTGAAAGCATTTGCATTGTTACATTTTATAGACCCAACAGAGGTAGACAAATACATTTCCAACTATGTTCCAGATCATTCCACTTAGGAATGAAACTTGACAGAGTTAAGGAGACACAGAATGAAAACCTTAGTACATTATTCTTGTTTAAATCTTGTTTAATCTTGTTTATGACCCTATATGAGTGTCGGCATTTGGGAGAAGTCTGTACATATGATACATGGTACTATAAGAAATGTTATCTTCAACATAATTGAAAGTTTATTCTACTGGTACTTCCTGCCTCCTTGATATTTCTTCCAAAGACAGACAGACAGAAAGGCCAATGACTTTCTTTTTAATTCAAATCCATAATGGAAATGTGTCCGGACATGTCCAACATGACTTGGTTGATTGAGAAAGAATTGAAATGAATCTTTTTCTCACAAAAGTGGTTTAAAAAAGAAATACAGTTTTAATAACTAAAAACTGTACTACATTTGAGCCCAGACCCTATCTCTCCAGGAAGTACTAATCCTTTAGATCAGTGCAGTGAGTGGGAACAGCCTTGCCCCACTGGACACAGAACACACTCATGTGGACAGTAAAGTGGAGACTCAGGTCCTCTGGCCAAGAGGAATGACCCCAACGCTTTTAGGGGTGGTGGAGGTTGGAGGCTCAAGTCCTGCCCATGGTGGCTCCTCCCCCTTCCAGGACTCACTGCTCACAAGAGCACAACTTCCTGTTGATGGAGCAGCAAAAGTTTTCTATTCCATTTTTTTGTGTGGTGCTGGGGATCTAACCCAGAGCCTCATGCATGCTAGGCAAGACTGTACCACTGAGCCACATTCCAGGCCCACCACCCTCCCCAATGTCCCTATTTCAGTGTGAGTGTTAGTATTTGCCATTTTATAAATCCCTGTCAAGTGTCCTGTTTCCCTATCTTTCACACAAAGTGTAGCGTCTGGGGTAACTGTGAGATTCCTTCCGGCTGAATTGCCTCAGTTTCTGGATAGAATCTGTGGAGGGGACCTGCCAGGCCCTCCGCACTAGGTGCTTCCACTCTCTCCCCTCCTTAAACTCCATGAAGTCCCCACTCAGGGATGTGGCTCTTGTTTCCTCCATGATAGTCTCATGCAGAACCCCTGTTGCCTGAAACTCTGCAGGCTCCAGTCCTCTCCCACAACTACGTTTCTGTCCTCAAGTCCTTCTGGACATGGCACTGCTGCTCCTCAGGTCTCTTTAAGTCACTGCCTGGGGGCAACCTCTGAGCCCCTCTGGGTGAGAAAAACATCCGTCCCCTTCCTCTTCTAGATCCAGTCCCACTGGCTGTGCCTGCCAGATGAGTTGACATTCACAGTGTGCCACAGAAAGGTGCTATCCCTGGGCTGGGGGAATTTTCATTTGTTCTTTACACATAGAAGGGACAGTAGAAAAACTAGAAGTGTGTCCATAGATGGGTAAGATGGAACCGTTGTGCCTCTGGACACAGACATCAGAGTCCCCAAGGAGGGGCCTATGGAGAGCAACTGAATGAGGCAAATGACGTCAGTCCAGTGGAAATTCCTCCACGGAAAAACCAACAAAAACCTGGTGGAGAAAAAAAATAGGGTCGCTATCAGCCTGAGGTGTTCTCTGTGTCTGGAGTCCTCATGAAAGCAAAGGGAAACTGAACTTGGAGACATTGTTTCTAACTGACTTAAGAAAATCCTGGAGGAATGTCCACATTCGTATATAATTAATTATTCAATGTATGATTCTGAGTACATCTATGAATCTCCACTTTTGAATAGTTCAAATTACCATTTATGCCTTACCTAAAATACCACCCCCACAATGTGACCTTCCCTGATGCAACTATCTAAATTCAAAACTCCATTCTGTTCTATCTTGACAATTTCAAAAATTATTTATGTTTATTTCTTTGCACTTTTTTCTTGGAAATTATATTCTTCATAAAAACAACAGTAATAATGTGCTTTCTAATTTTACAGCATTCTCTGCATAGTGCTTTGTGCGCAATGCAGAAATGTGTTGGAAAAAGTAGAGTCACAATATGCTGCAAATCTATATTCTAAATATTTCAAATTTATCTACTTAACTTGAATAATTCAGTGAGAAAATCTTTTGAAAGTATGCTGCAAAGATTTAGTCGCTAAAAATAAGTCAATTTCTTTTTGTCTGTAATTTAGTCACAAGAACATAGTTACTATTATCAGCTTAAAATTCACACTGTATAAGTTTATCTCATCTTTTGAATCCTTGATTTATGTCTGCAGCATACATTTACTGAGAGTGAGACCATACTCCTACTCTAATACTGTAGCTCTGGCATCACTCTTGATAGTGACTGCTTTTTTTTTTTTAATATTCTTTCGGTTGTCAATGGGTCTTTATTTTATGTATTTATATGCGGTGCTGAGAATCGAACCCAGTGCCTCAGACATGCTAGGCAAGTGCTCTACCACTAAGCCACAACCCCAGCCCCAGTAACCACTTCTTATTCCACAAATTGGTTTCACTTTTCCTGAGAAACTACTTGGTGCTCTATTTATACAGTATCCACCATTTATCAGCCTCCAATCGACTCGAGGATCAACAATGCTTAAAGAACTCATTGCTTAAATTGGAGTCAGAGGACAGAGAGCTCAAGATATAAATGTCTAAGAATGTACCAGTTTTTGTATATGTTGATTATATATGTTGCAACTTTACTGAATTTATTTGGTGGAATCTTCAGGGTATTCTCTAAATAAAATCATACAAGCAAACAGGGACAATTTAACTTCTTACTTTCCTTTTAGTTCTTTTTCTTGCTAAATTTCTCTGTCTAGGACATCCAGTACTATGATGAAAACAAGGGGTGAAAGTAGAATGCTCGTTTTGTACCAAAGCTTAGAGGAAAGCTTTATTCCATGTTCAGTGTAATAATATCTGTGGGTTTGTCACACATGATCGTTATTGTGTTAGGGCACATTTCTCCTATGCTTCATTTGTGAAGAATTTTTAATCATGTAGGAATAGTGAATTTTACAAAATAATATTTTCTCATCTATTGAAATGATATATGGATTTTTTCTTCATTCTCTTCATGTGTATAACATTTATTGATTTGTATATTTGAATATTGCTAATCATCAGGGAAATGCAAGAGAAAACCATGATGAGATTGTCATCTCTCACCCATTAGAATGGTTAGCATCAAAAAGACAAATGGTAACAAATATTGGCAAGGGTGGGGAAAAGAGAATTCTCACATACTGTTGGTGGGAATTTAATCTAGTAGAACCATCATGGAAAAACAGTATGAAAGTTCTTCAAAAAATGAAAAACAGAACTACCATATGACCAAGCAGTCCTACTAATGGGAATGTATTCAAAAAATATGAAGTCAGTATATTGATAAAACACTTGCATTCCCAAGTTTATTGTGGCACTATTTAAAAAACAAAGAAACAGAATCTACCTGTATGTCCATTAATGGATGGGTAAATTAAAAAAAAAATGGTATGTGCACACAATAAATCTATTTAGCCACAAATCTGGAGAACACTATGCTAAATTCAATAAATCAGACACAGGAGAAAAATACTCATGAGCTCACTCATATGTAAAATCTAAAAAATAAAAAATGTGATGTGGTACGTTGGATGGAATTCTAGAATGGTAAAGATAAAACTAGGAGATTCTGAGTAAAGATTGGATTTTAGTTAATAATAATGCATAAGTATCTGTTTATAAATGGTGATAAAAATATTACAGTGATACAAAATGTTAGTGAGAAGAAAAATGGGGTCTGAAATTTATGGAAAATCTCTGTATTATCTGGAATGTAATTGTTTACAATTTAAAAAACTATTAAAAACACCTTTTCTAGCATATATATGTTTAATCCACCTATTAATACTCATAATTCAAGAGTTCACTAGTTATATTATTTTCATGTTTATTTATGACAGGATAATAAAAGGTTGCAAATAATACATACTTATTAACTGCCTAGATTTTACATTCCATATAAAATAATGACAGTTACACGTACATTGGGTAGTACATGCCCTTTTTTGTTCTGATCTACAAACCACATTATAAACATGTAAGAATATTCAGTGAGTATCCAGTCACATGGAATCAGGGAACTTCTTAAATTAGCAATATTAACAATACATATTAAATATGTGTGTGTACATACAACATATACAAAATGTATTACACATTACATTCATAATATAATAAATTGCTACATTAATCTAAAATCAAACATATATTCATGCTAATAAATCACAAACTTTTGCTCATCTAATCACATGATAGAAAGTTTCAAAAAATGGGGAAAAAATGAACAACGTTCTCCAATAAAATATTTACTAGATCAAAGCTGATTAGAATTCTTTCCTTCTTGTTTAGGACAAAGATGAGAAAAAAACTTTGAAAGTGTGTTAATGAATGTAAAACTTCAACAAGACATATGCATATGTATTCCCAATTTGAAATAAACAGATCAGATTTTTAAAAAAAGATGTTTTATTTCTCAAAATAAACTAAGTAGTTATAGAAAATATGTATGGAAAATAAGGAGGTTGGTGGCATATTAACATTACCTTTGAAGGGAAAATATGCAAAACTATAGTATCACCCAAATGATGATGTCATAACTCCAGAACATCTGGCCCCCACTATAGCAATGACCAAGCTGTCAAAACCTCTGGCCTCCATGAAGCAATAACAGAGCCATCACAATTGGTAAGAATCAACTTTGGAATGCTAGAATCTATATTAAAACTTATAGAAAGTAAGGGAATACTTAACAAATAAAGAAGCTGCTGAACTTCCATGCAGTCAGAAAGGTGACATTTTCATGACCCAGCTTTCATGCCCTACCCTTCATGTGTGGCAGCCACCAAGGCAGGGGATCCACATTCCTATGCAGGGTGGTGATGGAAACAGTGCTCTCAGTTGTTGTCATGTGTCTATATTTCCTGTTGGTTTCCAGAATGATAGTCAGAAAGGGATTTTCTTTCTTTCAACAGCCAGGAATTTTCCCAAGGCTGAAATGCACCCCTGGGTAATGTTGCCCCTTGTACTTGATGAAGTGCACAACGTCCACTGCTTGGGTCAAGAGATCACTTGTAAAAAGGTTAAGTGAGGGGCTAGGGTTGTGGCTCAGTGATAGAGCGCTCGCCCCGTATGCGTGAAGCACTGGGTTCAATCCTTAACACTACATAAAATAAATAAATACATAGATAAATAAATAAATAAATATATTGAAACAATAAAAAGAAAAGGTTAAGTGGGTGCATCAGGAGGTGGGCAGACCAACAAGCCTAGGAAGGCAGATGCTAGGGAGATAGAAAATTGGGGGGAAAAGGACACTGAAAAACAACAAAGAAGGCCAGGTAATTTTCCCAGGTTGTCCTGGGCTGAGCATAGGTTTTGAAAACACCAGAAAAGGCCACATGATTTCTCATGTGCTGGTGTGTAGTACTGAGACAAGCACAAGGTGAAAGACAAGATATGCCATAACAAATCCATAAGCATGTTAGAAGAGAAGCAACACAGACAATCTTCAAAGATCAATAGCACATTTTGTACTTTTTGACTTTAGATTTTTAAAGAGCTATTCTTAAAACATTAGCCGACTGTTAACCTAATAGAACAATAGCTTCAGTGGACATACCCAACAAAAACCCTTTCAAAGAGAATTCAGAGAATCACTGGAAACAAACAAAAACAACCTAACACAACTGAAAGCAACAAACACCAAAGTTCCAGAAGTATTTGTTTTTCAGAGTTACTGAATGGTCCTGAATAAAGTTTTCCCCACCAACATTTGAGAGCATCATTGAATAACAGTTTCATTTAACAGTAGACTAAAGCTTTTAAAAACTGTCTCAACTATGTCCAGAATACTTAAAGAAACCATGGCCTAAGAATTAAATGAAAGCCATAAAAATATTTCATAAAATGGAAAATTTCAACAAAGATATTAAGATATAAAGTGTAAAAATGGTATAAAACAAAAATTCTGGAACTGAGACTTTCAATAGCTAAACATAAAAAATTATTAGAGAATTTCAATATCAAAATGGAGCAAGTGAAAGAAATCATTAGTGAGCATGAGAAAAATCAATTGAAATTATCAAGTAGAATTTCAAAACCTAGTCACAGATGGTGCTGCATATTAGGCTTAGACTGCTTTCTTCCTCTGGGTAGACTAGGCTCATTACTGTCCTATGTTGTTGGCTCTGGAAGGTGGCCTCCTGGGAGGCACTGCACCTTATAAGCAAGCTGTTGGGAAGTCCTTCCTGTGTTCCTGGTTCTGCGATTCTACCATCTCGTGGACAATTTTCCTTGTAAATTCCTCAAGAGCCTTGAGTCAACATTCCATCCTTAGGACAAGACAGCACTCACACCAGAGAGAACCCACATGAATACCACCCACATGGGAAAGTCTCCAGTCAAACTTCTGCCTTAGGACCCGATACAGCTGTCCAAAAGGATTTTCCACTAGTCACTGTAGATAAATCTCAGTAGGACGTGAGCTCTTCTGAGAAGGGGGAATCCCTAGAAGTCCCCAGATCTAGGACAAGCTCTGTTCTCAGCAGGCACCAGAACCACCTGGGGATAGAGTAGGGCAGGTGTGACTCCTAGTCTAGCCACCAGCTAGGTCTCTAATTTGGATGTGGACACTCCTGTCACACTTGCCCAATAGTAAAACCAACTGATGCTTTTTTAAGAATGTATTCCTGTCATGAAGTAATACATGATTATTGATTGATTGATTGATTTTTCAGAGAGAGGACATCATTGTTTATATATGAGGTATCCTCCAAAAGCTCCTATGTAAGACAATACAATAAATTTTAGAGGTGAAAATATCAGATTAAGAGAACTTTGACCTAATCAGCGCATTAATCCCATGATAGGTAGTAGGGTGTGACTGAAAGAGGCTTGTCCTGGGTGTGCCTCTGGGGGTTTTAAGTGGAGCTCAGTTTCGCTTTCTAATCCCCATATCCTGAGCTGCTTTTCTTCTCCACACCCTTCCACCTTGATTCTGCGTTACCCTCAGGCCTAGATCAAAGGCTTCGGTGTCTATAGACTGAGACCTCTGAAACCTTGAACTTCAAATAAACCTTTCTTCCTCTAAAATTGTTCTCTTTAGGTCTTTTGTTCAAAGAGATGAAAAATCTGACTAAAACAGGGTATCTGCCTCTGTTGCTTAGGCTGGCCCTGAAGGCCTGGCCTCAAGCAATTCCCTTGCCTCAGCCTCTCAAGTAACTGCAACTACAGACATGCCCTACCCATATTTATCCCTTTAAACAAAAAAATAACATGTGCTTATCCTTGTAGCAGAGTGAAAGACAGGTATAAAGACACCTTCCACTGCACAGCAACTTCCTGAGGCAGAGGCCTACTAAGAAAAGTGGATCTTAATGGTTAAAAGACAGAAGAATAAGAGTTCATCCTTTCTCCAGTGTCCCCCTCATTTACTTCAGAATTAAGTGCAATTTTCAGCTGAATCTTACTTATTGAATTCTGAAGTTTTTATATAATAATGTTTGCTATAAGATGTGATGTCCTCCAAAAGCTTGTGTGTGAGTCAATGCAAAAGATTCAGGGAGAAATGCTTGGGTTGTAAGAGTCCTAACCCAATCAGTGATTTAATCCCATGATAGGAATTAACTGAGTGGTAAGTGAAGTGGTAGTGTGTGGCTAGAAAAGGTGGGAATTGGGGTGTGGCTTTGGGGTATGTATGTTTATCTGGTGAGTGGAGTCTCTCTCCCTGATTCCTGACCAACATGTGTGTGAGCTGCTTCCTTCCGCCATGTTGTTCCTGACTCACCTCGAGCCCTGAGGAATGAAGCCTCTGTGTATGGATGGAGACCTCTGAAACCGTGAGCCCTCAAATAAACTTTTTCTCCTTTGTAATTGTTCTGGTTGGGTCCTTTCATTGCAGCAGTGAAATAGCTGACTAAAAAAATGTATGTTGATTCTTTCATTTTCAACTGGACAGGTTTATTTGTCAACATGAGCGATTGGCATTTCCCTGTCTTTAGCAAACATTACTGCACAAGTATAGAAGCCTGCTTGCCACCCTTATCCCTCAATATCCCTGCATGGCTCAGTGTTCAGGGTTTACATTATCATGGCTGTCATGCCGCTCATGGATGGCCCAGAGTTCTCTCCTGCCCACTTTTATATGTTATTTTCTTGTTCTTAATAGTCATAATTTTATGTGTACTTTTAATTCAATCATAAATTATCTATGGTCTTAATATCTTCTTTAGAACGTCATTCTTATTCAGTAGTCTTCTCAATTTCGTTTTCATGTAGAACTATCTCCTGGAGCTTTCTAAATGGTCACATCTCAAATTGTTGCCATCGGTTTGAAAATTATTTGAGTATATCCCCTAAAAGTTCACATGCTGGATGTTTGGCCCACAGTTGAATGGTACTGATGTGGAGGGGCCATTAAGAGATGATGAGGGGCTGAGGTTGTGGCTCAGTGGTAGAGCACTTGCCTCGCACGTATGAGGCACTGGGTTTGATCCTCAGCACCGCATTAAATAAATAAATAAATAAATAAATTGTGTTCATCTACAACTAAAAAAAAAATTTTTTTTAAAAGAGATGATAAAGTCATAAGGATACCACCCTTGGAAAGATTAATGGTGTTTACAGCACAGAGTGAGTTCCTGTGAGGCAGGTTGTTATAAAAGAGTGAGCCTGATCCTTCCCTGCTCGCTTGCTTCCTGGTTTGCACATGTGACCCTTCTGCATATAGGGGAACTAGTTCATTGAGTAGCAGTTGAAAAAATTGGGGTACTAGGTTTGTGGTCTGCTCAGGGGAAGCTGACAGCTGAGGGTGATCACTCACTTGCTCTGCCTGGAGCCAAGGAGAGGAGTAGAGCACACTCCTGCACACCTGTCATGACTGGGTGCTCTTTTGAACTTTTTCCCCAGTTTCCCCATGGACATACTGAATTCCTGGGCCCATCAGAACTCAACAACAAGTGGGATAGAGGCCAATCTCTTAGGTAGCCACCAGGAAACTTGAGGGTCGACATAGTTGTTCCACCTCCTCAGGAAAAGTGGGAGGCTTGGTTTTTATTCAAAGTGTGAGTACAAGGGACGAATTGAAACAAATGCCCCCAAACCTATTCAACTTCCAGAGGACTAATGATTGCCAGTCCCCTTAAATTCCAGAGACACTCGAGTTAGAAACCAGATCTCCAGGCAGCAGCAGGTAAATCTGGAACACTAGACACTTGGTCTAACTTCACCCAGAAAGAAGCTAAAGTCTTGGTTTTATTGCTGGAGCAAGCTGAGAGAAGAAGCCATTAAAAGTACACAAACACCCATTCAAAATCCCAGAGAACTAATTATCATCTGCCCCAAATATAAGATAGATAGAAGCCAGAAACTTGGACAATAGCTGGCACGTTTGGAACATTAGGTGTTCAATGTGACTCTTTCCAGGGAGAAGTTAAGAGCTGAACTTCATGGCCTCTTTATTCTGTTTTGAGCCAACAGAAAGAGGCACAGGAAGTGTTGGTATGCCCATTTACAATCACCTCTTTGTTTGCCATGGTCCTGAGGAATGAGTGAGTACCAATCCCTGGCAACTTTCAGAGACAAGTTAGGAGCCAGGTCCTTGGGTGGCATCCATAAATGCAGAAACACTAGATGTGCAGTCCAAACTGTTGCTCTTCAGGAAGGAGAGTTACAAGAGTGTGTGACCAGGCCAGTTCCAAAGCAACTGAAGTTCCTCTCTATGTATTCACCCAGCTCTAGTCATGGTGCGGCCTCTCCGTGTATCCTGGCATGCGGCCACTAAGGAGGGATTGAGCGATAAAATGTCAGAACCTTCTCTGTTGAGTCTTCCAATTTCTTTCTTTGGGATCAGTCAACAGTATGCTCAGGGTATGTTCAGCCCTGGGGTTGACTGACAGAACTTCAGAATATCCAAATCTGGAGGTCAAAGAATAGATCCAGAGAGGTTTGGACCCACTGATATCAGAGCTACTTCCAGTTTATCTTCCCCTTTTTAATTTGTGTAGATTTTGATTGGCTTTTCTTGTGTCTCTTTCTTTTTGCAACAAAGAGGTGTTAATTCAGATCTACAGCCCCCAATCTTAACTTCAAAGACAAGGCAATCAGCTTCACAGCGACCATTCAGTTTTGCACAAAGTTTTCTTCTCTGATATCCTCCCCCAGCTAAGTGAAGCAAGCAGTTAGTCTTTAGTTATCTGTACTTAGTTACTGGAGGGAAAAGATCATCATTAAGACAAATTCAGAATTCTTGGTTACCAAATCTCATAGGGATAGAGTATGAATCTCAAGTTCAGAAAACCAGGTGTTACCTGAATAAGCATGCCTGAGCTCAGAGCCCTGGTACAGTATATGCAATGTCTGTACTAGATATTCAACTAGGAAGAAAAAAATATTTCCCTCTGCCAAAATTATATGTAGGTTCCACAGAAACAGAATGTCTTTTTTTGAGAAGATAGCAATATACGTTCTAATTCTAATAATTCTTTTCAACAAGTTCTTTTTAGTATCTCCAAATTAACAGTATCAAATACATGGCAAAAGTCAGAACGTAGTTCTTGCAGTATCAGACGTTCAGTGACAGACCACAACACGCCTTGTCACATGATCTTAGAGTTCCATAGTTTTACATCAAAGATAAAATGAACAGGGTGCTAGTCTTTCTCACTTAAAGAACAAGACTGGAAATTTGCATTTACCTCTGGCAAACAAATTTAGAGGGAATAGACAATAGCTCCTCCCAAATAGGGATTATATTGAAGATAATACAATTTATTTTGAATGACATTTTTAAAAAAGAGTTGGGAATATGTGCGCTCAGAAGCATTGGTTAAACTAATTGGCAGTTACTCTCAAAAGTAATGCTTATTCTTAGGAAGAATAAATTGAGTGAAAAAGAGTATATATAAACTGCAATATACATAAGATATTACCGTGTTGATAGTGCCCAAGTTAAAATCAAGAGAAATATAATCTAGCCAGGTGCGGTGGCTCAAGCCTGTAATCCCAGCACTTTCGGAGGCTAAGACAGGAGAATTGTAAGTTCAAAGCCAGCCTCAGCAACAGCGAGGTGCTAAGCAACTCAGTGAGACCCTGTCTCTAAATAAGACACAAAATAGGGCTGGGAATGTGGCTCAGTGGTCAAGTGTCCTGAGTTCAATCCCCAGTACAAAAGAAAGAAAGAAAGAAAGAAATATAATCCGCTCAAAGTGAGCAGAAAATTTTAAATAGTCCAATATTCAACTCACGATATAAACATCCGGACAGATAATTAACATGAAATATGTATGAGGTGTTCAAATGCTGAATTGTGACAGAGAATAAGAAAAGTAACAATAGGAAAAAAGGACAAGAAAGCAATAATAATTGTTTGATATAACAGCACAGGGTGTGTTCCTGTCTCTGTTCACGCAGTTAAGTGAATATAGAGATTGTGCCCAAACAGTCATTTTTCCTGTCAGTCTTTTAGTAATAGAAACTTTGAGTTTAGCTAAAGAAAGAGATACTCAGATTAGAATGTCAGCTTCTAGCTTCATTTTTCAATGTGGCCACATTATTATGTTTGGAACAATAAAATAGGAGGGGAATGACAAGCCTCTCCCCTGTTTAGTGTGTCAATGTCTCTACTGATATTTTATGCTAGCCTATCAGAGTGTCCTTTGAACCTGATCAGACAGTGGCATGTTTAGGATGTCATGGTTGATCTTCAACCTAATATCAGCATAACTTGATAAAGAGCCCCCCACCTAACCTAGTTGACTCACTTATTTTGGGGCTTTTATATAAAAAAGGAAATAGACTTCCATGTTTTTTCAGTCACTCTATTTTTAAGTTTCCTTATTATCACAAGTCATCCTATAACTAATATAGCAAGTTCCTTAATCTTTAAAGAAATCTTATTATCGTTTCCATTTATAATGAGGAAATTGAAGTAGAGGTCAAACAGCTGATGAGGACTAACTGAGTTTCAACCTCAAATAGCTGAGGCTCCTGATCTGTGTTCCCTCATATTGATCATTAAATCCATGCTCATCTCTGAGACTCTTCACAATTATTGTGGTCATAGTGGTCATAATTTTTTCCCCAGTTGTGCCTATTGTTGGGGTTCCAGCATGCCCGGGCTCAGTTTTGGAGACAGCAAGCTCTTAAGAATCTACTTCTACATATAAACGTGACTAAAGTGGAGTCCTGGTGAAGCCAGAATTAGACAGGCCGTCCGTGTAGATAGGTAAATGGAGTCAGGTTGGATTAAGGAGGCCAATTTGGGTCTGGGAAGTTGGAGAGGGATTGCAATGCTGATGCCTTCAGAGCCCTTCCTTCATCCTTATCAGGATAACCTGCCCCTGCTCCAACCTGTTGCTATGGTAACCTGGGGGGCTTATCTCTCCTGTTGTTAAACACCCCCCTTCCTGCCCAAATCACTCCACCTGGCCCTTCCCCCTCTCCGTGTGCTTTTCACCCTTCGGCCATCCCAGGAGCATCTCCTGGGCCTAGTCACATAGGCAGGAAGGAGAGAGAAGGGGAAGAGAGCAGGACAAAGGAAGCCTCAGACGCGTAAAAGGCAGAACACTCGTACTTCCTGGGATACCAGGATAGCAGCTATGCCCCTTCTCCCTCCCAGGGGGAAGTCTGTCACCCCTTTTAAATAAACCCTGCTTAAATGCCTGCCTCGGGTGCTGCCGTAGTGTTACACCTCAGCATGTGAGGGAGCACAGCTCGTCACAGGTAACTGGCAGTTTCACTGGGGGGGGGGGGGGGGGAGAACAGTTTAAACGTGTTTCCCTGGCCAGAATCCACCTTCTGACACCTATGGGAAGAGTCCGAGAGCTGAAGCTAAGGAACGATTCTGTAAATGGCAGCCTCCGAAGGACGGTGCTCCTGGCTGCCTTTTGTTTCTAACCCCACCCACATTCAACAAGGATCACTTTGAGCTTTGAAGAACCCGAAGAACCTGAAGTTTCAAGAGCAAGTGAATCAAAATGTTAGTGATTTTAATGATACAATTTTTAATTACTATGTAAAAGCTGAAAGAAAGTCTGAAATACTGTAAGGATAGGAGAATTGGGCAAATAATGGAAAACTGCCAACTACAAGACAGTAACTTAGTTTTGACTACAAAGTCTGTACTTTCCTAAATGAACAATGTGTTTGGAGGTTGCCTCTGAGACTTTCTTTTATTTAAAAGTAATCACCATAGCATATGCTGAAGATGGGTTGAAGATTAAAAAACCAGGAAAGAGATCTACAAGTAAAATAAAAAGCCCAAACCCCTTGGTATAGTTTTTAGAAAAACACATGAGATAAGTCCTGGTGGGAGATGATCTGGGTCAGTGGGTCCCTTTGTTTTATTTCTGTGCTCAGGACAAAATCTCAGTGATTGGTTTGGCCTGGGACCTCTATAGGACACAAGAACAAATGAGGAGCTTTTGTAAAAGGCAGAGCTTTCTTTTCCAAAGCCAGATTCTGAACCAGTTGCCAATTCTATCTCTCTAAGAACTTTCCTCTTACCTGGTAATATTTCTGCAACAAGAATGAGGGCAACACAAATTAAGGAAAATATTCTCATGGCTTCAGATATCTGCGGAGAGATGAAGAAGGAGGCACCGTAGCTGGAGTCCAGCACTTTAATTGAGGAACGTTGACAAAGGTACATTCTAACTGCTCTGAAATGGCTTTAAATCAACGTTGGTTTGTAACGCTCATTAGGAACAGTCTGTTTTCATGCTTCAATGAGTAGTGTGTGGGATGACAGATCAGATTTTGCCTAAGCACATTTATGAGAGTGTAAGAAAGAACTTTGTCTCCCTGTCTGGAGTGCTCTATCTGTGACTCTGTCTAGACTGCTCCCACATTTCCTTCAATCCCCATCTGAAGGACTACCAATTATTCCGTAACATCTATGTACACAATTCATTTTTTTTCTCGTTTTAACATTCTATATATGACTTATTCATACTTATTAACTTGATTACAGTTTTTAGCACATATCTATTGAAAAAATGTGGACTTCATTTCCATCTATGCACATATCTTGTGATGAAAAGGCCCCTCCTCCTTACTTATGCCCCCTCCCATGTTCATTGTCTCCCGCCTCTCAGCCCACGCCCCAGCTCACGCCCCAGCCCACTTCCCAGTGCCTTATCATTCCTCATCTTTATGATAATTTTTTATTTGTTTTTCTTTCATTATTTTTTAGTTTTCAAGTATGACAGAAAACACATGATACTTGTCTTTCTGTGTCTGGCTTATTTTGGTTAACATAACAGCCTCTAATTCCACTCATTTTTCTGAAAACGATGGGCTTTCATTATTCTTTATGGCTGGGGAATGATCCTTTGTGTATGTATAGGATCATCTCTTTCTTCATTCATCTCTCTTTTGTTTTAATACTTTTATTTATTTATTTATTTATTTGTTTGTTTGTTTGTTTATTTTTATGGACTGCTGAGGATCAAACCCAGTGCCTCACATGTACTAAGCAAATGTTCTACCACTGAGCTACAAACCCCACCCCTCCATTTATCTCTTGATGGGCACCTAGGCTGACTCCATATTTGGCTATTATGAAGAGTGCCACAATAAATATAGATCTATAAGTATCTCTCTTTTCTTTGGTTGGGGGGTACTATAGATTAAACTCAGGGGCACTCAACCACTGAGCCCCACGCCCAAGACTATTTTGTATTTTATTTAGAGACAGGGTCTCATTGAGTTGCTTAGTGCCTCACTTTTGTTGAGGCTGGCTTTGAACTTGTGATCCTTTTGCCTCAGACTTCTGAGCTTCTGAGAATACAGGCATGTGCCAAGGCGCCCAGCCAAATATCTCTTTTATATGCTGACTTCATTACCTTCAGATGCATACTATGGAGTGGGATAGGTAGATCACATGGTAGCCTATGTTCAGTATTTGCAGGGACCTACCTTTTACTTCACATCATAGTCAGCATCTATTATTTTTTGTTTTTTAGATAAGAGCCATTCTAACTGATGTGAGATGAAATCTCAGGGTAGTTTTGATTCACATTTCCCTTATGGCTAGATATATTAAGCATTTTTCCACATATTTGTTTATTGGCAATTTGTATTTCTTCTTTTTAAGAAAGGCTATTTAGACCACTTGCCCCATTTTTAATTAGATTGCTGTTTAATGTCAATTTACAAATTCTTATTGGATAAATAGCTTGCAAAGATCTCCCTCCACTCTGTAGGTTTTTCTGTTCACTCTGCTCATGGTTTCCTTTGCTATACAGAAACTGTAATTTTCTGTAATACTATTTATCAGTCTTGATTTTTCTTCCTGTGTTGTGGAGTAATGTCCAGGAAATTGTTGTCTGTTGTTTTGCAGTGTTTCCGCTGCTCATCGTAGTTTCAGGAACATGAAACCCTCCATAGCTCCCAAGCACCCTTCCACCAAGAGCCTGCTGCAGGAACAGATAAGCTACCATCTAGAAATTAAGGGAGAAATTGCCAGAAAAGATGACAAGTTGCCATCATTACTAACAGGTGTGCATATTGAGTCCAAAGATCCTGTATCTCCCCTGCAGATAAAAGATGCTGAAACACAGCAAGAGCGAGAGGAGATTAGAGTCCTGGAAGGCCAGCATTTGATACAATGAATGTTTAAAAGATCCTCAGTGACAACATTTCCACAGTAGGGGCAAGAACACTTCTCTTAATTATAAACTTCATCCAGAAATGTGAACTGCTGAGAAAATAGCACAAGAATACCATTCAGAACTGAAAGATAAAAATTTCTTTCTCAAGAATTTTGTTCCGGGCTGGGATTGTAGCTCAGCGGTAGAGCGCTTGCCTCGCATGCGTGAGGCCCTGGGTTCGATCCTCAGCACCACATACAAAGCAATAAAATAAAGACATTGTGTCCATCAACAACTAAAAAATATTTAAAAAAAAAAAGAATTTTGTTCCTTTTGCATCAAAATCTTCCCTCATAAAGACAAGAAAGCTATACCATTAAAATAAAGTCATGAAAATACTTTTTCTATGTGTACTTTCTATCTCTATATCCTGTTTATTTTCTCATTTTAGCATATTAAGTTATATAAATTATTGAGTGTACGTTGCTACCTGCTTTGAGAGCACAATATGTACTGATTCCTATTGACTTCTCGGGATTGGGCATAGAAGTTATTTTTTTCTCTCCTTAATTAATTTGATTTCCTATGTGAATTCTTGTGCAATGTTAATCAGCACATCTACAAATTTATTTTAAATGAGAGATATTGTGTTATTTTAGGCATATGACATAATCATTTAAATGGGTCATGTGACCTGAACCTCATATCTAACATTCCAAGTTTTGCTTTCCAATTTGAGTGGATAGTTTGTTCGTATATGAGATATCAAAATAAGAGTTTCCCTCACTCTTTATGACACTTTCTTGTTAGGGAAAGAGAATAGAACAATAGTGTTTCCCAAATAAAGTCAGGCAGGAAACTGACTATGAAATCAGTGAAAGTCCACTGTTAGCACAGCTCTGGTAAAAGGCATTGGCAAAGGCTTCTTTTGTTTTGAATTGGTTCTAAGTGTGGAATGATGTCTTAAAGGCTCTAAGAAGTAATTTCTGATGTCTATAAAATATGAGCAGTCTCTGCCTCCACAAACAGAAAGAGGTAAGGCCAAAGATTTGAGAGAGACAGGCAGTCCTGGGAACTATTTATAAAGTAACTTTTCTTTTGGTTTAATTTAGAAATACAAGAAATAAACAGATCCGCCAAACCCAAGGGTGAGGGAAATTCATTGATCAAATGTATATGCTTTCCAACCTTCAGAATGGTTGAAAGAAGAAGGAAACATATCAAGTGGAAGCATAAAATGAGATCGTTGAAAGGGAGCAGGAACTGCTACCTTTTTAATTCAATAAGGTAGAAGGGCAGCTGATGTCCACGGGAGGATATTGAGTAAGAGTGTGTAAATGGAGCTGAGTCTACTAGATTGCCACCTGCGAGATTGTGGATGGATCATGTGACCTCTTTGAATTTATACTATGAGTACATGCTGCCTTAAATTGAACTGTTACTGTGTAGACCAATGAAACAGAAAAGACAACAAAGGACCAAGCAAATATGAATTACTTTTTTCAGTTGAGAACATGCCTAAGGACATACAACCTAAAAATCTGTAGTTTATGAAATCCAGGATTGAAATTTAGGTTTTTAAGATCCTACTGTTTTGTGGTTGTTGTTTCACAAAAAATGTTAAGTTCCAAAGCGGGTACGTGAGAGATGTAGGAAGGGGGTTTGCAGTGTGTTTCTAAGAAAGATGGGTGCCACCACCACCCAGATTGTCCCCTGGATGTGGTGAGGAGCCCAGCATGGGGAGGAGTGTGGATTTGCAGTAATGCTGAATACAGAAAGTGGACTCCCACAGGGACGTGCCAGCTGCTCTTCAAATGCAGTGTCTTATGAATAAACTATGCCTACTTTATTTATGGTTAAACATAGGAGTTTTTGAAGAAAATATGAAAGAATTCTAGCAAATAAATATGTATTTTGAAATTCCTGCAAAGCAGTCAACATTTTTTTTCTATAAAGGTCAGTATCACTAGTATTACTATTTCCAAGCCATCTTTCCTATTCAGAGCTAGGCTGTGTGGTTAGGCAACTGTAAACGTGGCTTCTATTACATGATGTCATGTGATGAAATAAGTACATCTCATATGATTAAAAAGAAATTAAGAAATATATAAAGAAGGTCTTCCCACACCAAGCAAATATACATCAAGATGCAGAGCAAGCTACAAATATACAGTTTCATTTTCATTTTTTTAATTGAAACATGAAAATTGCACCTGTGTGTAGGATGCATGTGATCATCTGATACATGTGTGCAGTGTGCAATGATCCAATCAGGGCGATTGGCATTTTCTTTCGTTGGGGATCTTCAAACTCCTCTCTTCTAGTTTTTTTTGAAATACATAATAAATTGTAAAACAGTACAAAGGTTCCTTAAAATATTAGATTTCTCAGATTCTTTAGAAATCCATGGTCACAAGGCAGCAACACATCTCCAAGTGCAAGGAAAGACAGGAACCTTGCACTTGCTAAGGCCTATCGCACCAGGCACTGCTCAAATGGTCTCAGATAAAGTCAATAAAGAAGTTATAACAGCAATTATAAACTAGTATGAAACTCCTGGGGCCACAAAAATAAATGAGTAATTCACATCAAATTCTAATTTCTTCTCCACATAGTTCCCAAAAAATATGCTCACAAAAAATATGATTGGTGTACAAAGGAGGATATGCTAAGAAAGCATCCTTGGGGACACAGGCTTGGTGGAGAAAGGCGGCCACCTTGAAAGACATACATGATATTTGGGTCTTACATGTCCCCAAAGGTCCATCTGATACATGCTTGGCACCCCAAGGGGCACACCTGGGAGGTAGTGAGATGTCCTTATGTCCTTGGGGGATGCCTCTGAAGGGGACGTAGACCCTGGTCCCTTCCCCTGGCCCTTGTGCTGCTTCCTGACTGGGAGGAGGGTGGCTCTGCTCACTGCGAGCTCCCCTACTGTTGCTGCTCATTTACCGATTTCACCCCTCACTTCTGTCAGTTTTCCCTTCAGTGTTTTGTAGCGTGTTATTAGGTGCATATGCATTTATAATTGCTGTATTGATCTATTGACACAGTTATCATTATAGCATGCCACTCTTTATATTTATCATTTATAAATGATATGTTTATCATTTATATAATGATATCATTTATCATTATAGAGTTGCCATTTTCATTCTAATAGCATTTTAGCTTAAAATGTATCCTTGCTTGCTATTAATATGGCCCTATATTTCTCTTTTTCTTCCAATTTAAATGACACATTTTCATTCTTTTAATTTCAAGCTCTTTGGTTTTTAATCCAAAGTGCTTTATTATTTTTATAGACAATATACAGTTGAATCTTATTAAAATCAATTCTGCCAATTTCTAATTGAGTAATGAATCCATTTGTATTTATAAGTTGGTATTAATTTCTGCCATTTTGTGATTTTTTGAGGAGGTACTAGGGATTGAACTCAGGGCCGATTGACCACTGAACCACATCCTCAGCCCTATTTTGTATCTTTTTTTAGAGACAGGGTCTCACTGAGTTGATTAGCACCTCGCTTTTGCTGAGGCTGCCTTCGAAACCGTGATCCTCCTGGGTCAGCCTCCAGAGTCACTTGAATTACAGGTTTGTGCCACCATGCCCAGCTTTATGATTAGTTTTTTTCCCCCACTATTTTGTTTTAAGTAGATATGCAATTTGCTACTCTAATTCCCTTATCATTTTTTGCTATATATTTTAGTTATTTTGCCAGTTATTGCCTTGGTGATGATAATTAACATCATAATCTATAGCTACCCAAATTGGATTAATATCAGTTTAACTTTAATACTCGACTAAAACTGTATATGGCTCCATTTATTCTCCCTCATTGGTGCTATAAGAAAAAATTGGAGAGTTCTGAAATATGAGACTTCCTTGCTGGTCTTGAGGGGCAAAGCCGCTATTTTATGTAAAGAGCCATGGCAGGTGGTTCTATGAAGCCTCTAGTTGCTAGAGTTGTTGAGCAGCTCTTGCTTGTGTGAGTTTGGAAGACACTTCTTGCCTTTGATGAGATCACACTCTGGTCGACACTTGGTAACACTTTGGCTTTAGTCTTGTGAAATGTAAAGAACATAGAAACCAGTGCCCACTGAGGATTCTGGCCTACAAACATGTGAGATAACATGTACTATTTCAAACTGTTATGTTCAGAGTGTTTCATTTAACAGCAAAATAAATGACTACAGTAGTATTTTTAATGGATTTACTTTGGAAAAATTTATATTCATTTCAAGGCTCCTGTGCAGACCCTAGCATTGTGTAATTTCCTAAATGGTTAGTGTTCTTACTATTTGACCTCTTATGGGTTTCCCTCAAGTCCTCTCTCCCCAGAGCTACACCCTAAAACCTCTCTCTGCTTGTTCTTTTGCCATAACAGGCCATATTCCGGCTCTTTTCCCACAAGGACTCTTTCAGACCAGTGACTTATATGGTGTTCATGTGGCCATGGGGGTCATACCACTTGCTGGGCTGCCGAGCATCCTAACTGCAGCCACCTTCCTCCATCAGGTAACTCCAGCCAGGGCTATTTGCCTGCAGATATTTGCATGTGCAAGCCAGATGTGAGCACTATGGTATTATACATGAGGTTCTCCTAGTAGTCTTCCCAAAGCCCACCTGACTGGGCTTGTGAGATGCTCGCATCAGCCTCCTCCGCTAGAGGCAAAGCCAAGGTGCAATCTCAGCACACTAGTATATTTCCAAGGAAGTTGTTTTCTGGCTTTTCTTTCCTTCATGTTTAAGAAAGTGCCAGGCTTTCTTAAAGTGATCTAGAATCTGCTGTAATATCAGCTCCTTTGCTAATCCTGCATTTGTGGTCAAGAACTCCAACTGAGCCAATGGGGATTCATTGTGTTTATGTTTTATTCTGTATCATTTGAGCCAAAACTGATTAGTCTTGCTGTGAAGACATTGCCATTCCACTTCAGGTGAGAGATTTTTGAAGTAGAACCCAGATACAAGAAGAAATAATGTGTCATTAGTATAATAATGTCATAAATATGATTTTAAAAATCAATAGGGTCAAAATCATGCTAAATAGGAGAGTGCTGCAGACTAAGATGGAAGTGCCTCAAGGCAAAAGCAGATGCACCAGGATCTTTTTCTCCCTGGTCAATTCCCTCTGAACCATCCACCAATGATAAAGCATTTTTTGTTTGTTTGTTTGTTTGTTTTAATCACAGATTCCTCTAGATCCCTGAGTCCCCACAGAATCAACAACACTGATCTCAGAAAACAACTACCTTCCTCTTGGTACCTAGAAGAGATGAATTTTCAAGTAGCAACACATTAATGTGAGTCAAGATTTTTCTCTAGGAAGAACTAGGAACTCATGGAAGGAGGGAGCATGGCATAGGAAAGACTGAAAAGGAGCCTGGTGCTGAAGAAGGGACGGAGTGAAAGAGAGAGAGAGGATGCTGTAAGCCTTCCAATGCCAGGTGTGCACAGGATAACTGGAAAGTATCATCAGGAGACAGCCACCTGACCCCCACTCTGGATAACTGAACACACACGAGTCCTTCTGTTAAAAAAAAGAAAAAAAGTAAAAGAAAAAGCTTCAGCAATGATGCAGGCCATTTTTAATTCTCTTTCTTTTTTTAGTCAAGCAAAGTAGTTTGTGGAATGAATAGAAATTATCCCAGCGTGGTGGAGCTCTGTGAGCCATCGGCTGTGGAGGCCTGAGCGGGGCAGGCACAGAGGGCACGGTGACGGCTCCTGGGGCATTGGGAAGCTGGTGGTTTCCGAGCTGTAGACCCTTAAGTCAAGATTCCCACCTTGCAGCCTCCTGCAGGTGACGCCTGTGCAGACAAAAGCGGCACTCCAGGCTTCATGAGAGCGGCAC
>CM053403.1:147237453-147258990 GCA_028644305.1 Xerus rutilus | reverse complement strand
TTCTGGGGAGAAGAGGGACTAGGCTGAAGGATGGTAACTTTAACAGGGGTAAGGAAAGTGGGGACACGTGAAAGGAGATGGGGAAGAAGAGGAGAGGCCGGAAATGAGTGACCTGCAAGGGTCCCATTCCAGAAGACAAGGAGGGAGAAAGACTTTGGGGGAGTGGAAGGTAGTCCTGAAGAAGCCACACCTGAGACAACAGGAGTTAGTTCTGGAGAACAGATGGACGAACTTGCCCCATGTGTCCCTCCATCTTTCCTCGGCCATGGCATCAAGCTAAGATACAGGGCACCCGGCTTCTAGACTGACCTCCATTATCTACATGACCTTGGATATTTCATTTTAGGATGTCAGCGTCCCTTAGATGATGAGAACAAAAGGTTACTCAGGAATCTTTCTATTTGTTCATGGAGTGAGAGTTAAATAATGATTAAGTATGAGAGCAGAGCGGGTGAAAAGGGTCTATGAGAGGGGAAGTCTTCAAAGGAAGAATAAAGTTGAGATGGCTGAGAGAGATGGAGAAAACAGGACCTCCCAAAAAGTAAACCAAGCATGTCACCATTATCCTCAAATCTAGTCCCATCTCTGCTCTCCTTCACACACTCATTCATTGTTTCGAGAAGTGTAAGCACCACCTTCCCTGCCCCAGGCATTATTCTAAGTACAAGTAAGTCAATAATAAATAAAATCTTTGCCTTCGTGTAGCTCACATTCTATTGGGAAGACAGATCATAAATAAGGTACATAAATACACTATATGTTAGAAAGTGATATGGGAAGAGAAAATCAGGGCAGGGAATGCGGATTGTCAGGCAGAGGGTTGATATTTCAGAGGCACAAAGTCTCACTGAGAAGGTAGCTAGCTATTGGGTAAGGACCTGGAGGGGGTGACGAAGAGAGCTGTCATTCTGGTGAGCCACGGGCATTCCAAGGGGGCAGCAGCACGTGGTGATGTCCCCAAGGCATGCGCGTGCTTGGTACACTTGAGGAACAATGAGAGGAGGCCCCCATGCCTGGAGCAAAGGAAAGAACAGGGCACGTGGAATGGGAGGCCTAAACAGTCAGCCTTATGCCCAAAGGAGACGACACTGAGAGTGCAGAGCAGAGGATTTCCTCTCCCTGGACTTGGGAGAGAAGGGCCCACCATGTCCCTGTTGGACTTGAGTCACTTTGATGGAAAGGAGAGGAAAGGGAGACTCAGAGAGGGAGAGCCCCCTGCCTGCTCTTCTTCCCAACCAAGCAATCTTCCATCCACTGCCTCCTGACTGACCTCTCAAACCTCCCAAGCCATGGCTGATAGGGCAGGGAAGAGGACGGAATGCCACAGAGTGGGCTAGAAACCAACCCCATAGTATGTAGTCTGCCATTTTTAACAGCTGCACAAATTCCAATGAATGGATGGATGTGGCTTACCTTCTCACCCCCTGTCAGCGCAGGGGCTGCTCCCATCATTTAATGTTCAAAGCAACTCAACAGACATTCTTCTTCAATGATCTGTAAGAAAATGTTCCAGATACTGACAATTGATACTGTTATAGAGTGTGTGTGATTAAAATCTTAACACATATGCAAATGGACCTTTAAAGAGAGGATTCTTATTTATACTCTCATCTGCAGTATATTAAATTATCTAATTCTCCACACCCTTTCCAAGCTCTGGAATTATTAAAAGTTAAGGAACACTTTCCTCTCAGGCAAAAAATAACTCACTTCTTCAGTAACATGTCATTTTTTCCTTTTTTCTTATTGTACACATTTAAGGTATAGAATGTGATGTTTGGATATTCATATACCTAGAGAAATGATTACAATGGTCAAGCAAATTAACCTACCATCACCTCATAATTACTTTTTATGTACCATAAGAATACCAAACTATACTAATCTGGCATATGTCAAGTGTGTAATGTCAGGATATTAATTCGAACTCTCAGGCTCTGCATTTGGTCATCCTGCAGAACTTCCCCCTGCACCCTTTGACCTACCTCTTCTCATTTCCACCTCCATCACACCCTTTTACTCACCATTTCTGTGTATCTCATTTTCTTTTGAATTTCACATGTGAGTGAAAGGTGTAGGGCTTGTTTCACTTAGCACCATGCCCTCCAATTTCTTCCCTGTCATGCTGATGGCAGGATTTCCTTCCCATGGCTGAACACCATTGCATCACTCTCCATCTGCTGACAGACAGGTTGTTTCCACATCTTGTAGACAAAAGGTGACAAGGAACAGCAATGGCAATGGCTTCTTCTTTCTCTGTCATTGCTGTTTACTGCATTGGTGCTTTGTGCATTAGTGAAATGAGGGGAAAGAAACAGCAAACTCCAAAGTGGAAAATTTACCAAAATACGTTCAGTCGAAAGTCTTTCTCCTTCAAGAAGCTCAGTATCTGGCTCAGCTTGGGCTCAGGCCCAGGCACCCCCACAGTTGCCCTTTTCCAAGGGTTTAGTAGTTTTTAGTAATAACTTTTGCAGGAAGTTTTTGCTTTTTTTGTAGAGGCATTTAGCTGTTCCAAGGTCTGCTCTTATCCTCAGCCTTGGCTCAGAAGCCATGGCAGTGACCACAGTTTGTCCCTGCCATTCCTATCTTGGCCTTATTTTCAGGGCTAATTCTGTACTGTTGGCATGGAGTGGCATGGTGTTCTTCTCACCAGAAAGGAGCTCACAGGGGAGAAGCAGGGCACCTGAGTCTCACATAATCCAGGGATCTGGAACTCACCACAGATCATCAGCCCTTCCTTCAGAGCATACAAGGCAGAGACATCCCAGGCTAGGTTGAAATCTGTGGACGCACACATGCTTATGCATGCAACGCACACACACACACACACATACACATGTTCATGCACACATATTTATATGTTTTGCCTATTTCCTAATTCAATTCTTTTTTATGCTATTGAGTTCTATGAGTTCCTTACATATTTTGGATATTGACTCATTGTCAGATGTAGGGTTCCCAGAAGTTTTCTCCCAGTTTGCAGTCTGCCTTTTCATTACTGTTGTTTCCGTTTCTGTGCAGAATCCTTTTACTTTGACAAGGTCCTGCTTGTCTGTTTTGCTTCTGTTGCTGAGTTTGGGTGTGATATCCAAAAACCATGGCTACAGCCAATGTTGAGGAGCTTTGCCCCCAGACTTTGCTTTTTGTCAGCCTTATGGTTCCATTTGTCACACTCACGGCAGATTTTTGTGTGTGATATAAGGATTCAATTCCATTCTTTTGCATCTGGATATCCAGTTTTCCCAAAATACTTACAGAAAAGACAACCCTCTGCCTAACATGCCATCCTGTGCCTTTATCGCAAGCTAGCTAACCACACACGTTTGAGTTTATTTGTGGGTTCTCTGTTTGGTTCCAGTGGTCTCTGTGTCTGTTTTCACTTTCATGCCTTTTGGCAACCTTCCTCAACCACAGTATCCTCCTGTGCCTTCGTTGAATCCACAGCAGAGCACTGTAAACGGCAGGCCACATCCCTGCCCCTGGCAGTCATGCTCACTAGCTCAAGGGGAAAGATATGGCAGAAAGTTAGGGTTCAGGAATTATATGTCATGGGCAGTCCCTAGCCTCCCATGGTGGGCATCCCCTAGGGCTCCTGGGTGATGGAGCTTGCTAACCGTATTTACCAGGGCTCCAGCAATTACTCACTGTTGATTTTGTGAAACAACATGCCTTCTTCCAACTGCCTCTTGAACAGTTTTGATCTGCACAGAGAGAGGGCCTCCTCATTCTATTAAATTTGACCCAGCATTTCCACAAATTAAGTCATTGGCACCATAGAGATTATTTACATTAGAGTTTATTACACACACCTGCATCTCAACTCCATTTTTTCATAAAATTGGTCTAATCATACAGCCCTTGCATGCTGGCTTAGTAAGATCCATTTCAAAAGTACACGTAAGTTCCCATTGTCCAGAGTCAGTGTCTGAGGGTCTTGCCCATGCTCTGGAGTCCCAGTGTTTGCATATGTTCCACGGCACAGGAGTTTCCTATTGACTAGGCCCAGCCTGCTCCCTGCATCCTGGTTCCTGAACACAAGATCCATTCCAGTCACCTGAAGTTGTACGCTGGATGTTCCTGAGATAGGAACCTGGGAATATAGGCAGAGACACTGAGTCTGAAAGGAAATGCCCATGTGCCCGTGAAATGCAGAAAGCACCACGAGTCTTTCTAGCTCCTGAGTGACATGTCCTTGGCCTACACCCTTGACCCCTGCCTTGTAGCACGAGTGCAGTGTGGAAGCACAGGCAAGGCTGCAGGAAATGGGGCCGCCCCAGCCTGCCTGCCACTCTATCGCAGGCCCTTGCAACCGTCACCCTAAAATACTGACACCCACACCAAGGGGTAGCTGTCTCTCCCCCTGCAGAGGCCACATTCTGCCTTGAGTATGGATGGCGTGCCTGACCCCAGTGCATCTCTCAATTGAGGTACCCCATTCTCCCTTGAATATGTATCTACTTCCTAAATAAACCTCCGTCTATGCCTTTGACTGTGGCACGTTGATATTCTATTCTGTCACAAATGCCAAGAACCCCATGCATCCTGAGTCAAGTTCCAGTTCTTACTGAGAAGATTCCAGAGCTGTAATATTTTGGTGTCCCTAACGGGGAACTTTGGAGGCACTGAATTTGCAACTGTTTTTTACTCAATCCTTTTTTTTTTGCCTTGACCACGATACATTCTGTTAGCTCCTGTATCCTGCACATTAACCTCTCTCTCCACTTTCTTCATTTACTGAGGCTTGTGGGTCAGACCGTGCCGAGCTGCATTCACCTAGCAGGCGTTTCCAACGTCCCACAGCCCAGCACCAGCCACAGACTCTTCCAGGAAGAGTTTCTCCCGAGGAGCCTGCGAAGTTCCCAAAGGGGATTTAGGAATATTGTTATTCAATTGTACATGTGCCCAAGTTAACACTGATGACTCTGCAGGTAGAGAAAGACCCAACGTGATGTTAGCATCAGCTGCATTTGATATAGAAGATTTAGTTTCAAAAAAGCCAAAAAACTGTGATTGGGCTCCCCTATGGAGTGAAGCTTCCCCATGTCTCGATTTTCAATGGCTACAAGGATCCCCTGCCTGACCTCAAGAGGAAGAGACACTTCCTCTGAGATGGTTTTCAAAGCACAGGACTTTCCGTATCCTCAGGTGATCACTAGTCTGCCCTCCACACCTTCTCACGTGCTGTCAGGTCCCCAATCACTTCTGAGAACTTAAGTGGATTAGAGAGCTGTGGGTGTGGCCCTGCATTGCCTGGAGAGTTGGGGGTGTCCTTTCTCCAATTACTATTTGTGAAACACCTTAAGCAGAGAAGCAGACTTAATTATAAGGATAGTTCAAGAATTTTCAGAGAAATCCAGCTCCATAATAAAAATACTAAGCAGTGCAGCAGGGAGTCTGTGATGGGAATACAATTGAATTAGGTATCCCAAAATAAGGACAAGAAAAAATTTTAGAAAAAGAGTTATATCTTTGTGTGTGTGTGTGTGTGTGTGTGTGTGTTCATATGTACTTTCAGTTATGGACCAAGCATACTAATAATGTATGCTAATAATGCATTATAGTTTGCATTCATTAAAAACGCTTCATGAAAAATAAACATTTTCATTCTTTCTCAATTAACCAAATTGTCTTGGCTGTCTTTTCTAACAGATTTCATGATGGTTTGGAAGTGGGGAAAAAAAAGTTTAGAATTGATTCTACCTCTTTTTTGAAAAATTATGAAAGGAGTCTTGGAATAGGGGTTGCATTATGTTTTCTGTGGTGTTTCAGATAAGTGTGCATAAAACACTCAGGTACCACGTGGCCGGAGCTCTGTAACCCACACACTAGTGCTTTGAGAATGCAAATCTCTGTGTCTGGAATTCTCAGTGTCCTAGAAAGGGAAAGGACTGGAAGGGTGCTGAGAATTACTGTTGGTGGAGGGCCGGGTGAAGGGACGCTGGTGTATTTCCTATCTGCCCAACACTGAGTGACTGGCCAGGGGAGGGCCTGAGTATGACCCAGGAAGAGGGATGAAGCCAGATCCACACGCTGCTCCTCCAGTGGAACTCAGAAGCCTCACCCGAATCTCATGGGAAATCAGGGGAATCAGCAAGAGGATGTCCTTAGCAGTATTGCCATTCTGGGCCCTTCCAAGTTCAGAAATGTCACTACAAACTCTGGAGAAAAAGAAATACTATTCAAATGCAAATTGACACTCACATATACTGCATAACAAATATATCTCTCATATCTAATAGAAGCATTGAAATTCATTTTTTTATGCAAGGCATCATTAAGTAAAATGGCAGGAAACAATCTGTCAGACCACAGAGAGCAAAATTCACATAAAATCAAAGCCATTTAGCTCAATTTGCATGTGCAATCTTCCCAGTGTCTGAAAAGCATTCTAACTATTGATTTGAAGCCTGTATCTAAAACAGTACTGACTCAGAAAGATTGACACAGGGGTCAGGGGAGCGGCATGTACCTAGGAAACAATGATTGGCAAGTCAGGTATCCTGGGTAGAGTCATGTGATGCAAAGGAGCGTTAAGGATCAGCAGAAAATTCCACCTGAGGGATTCGAAGGCTTACCTTAGCTGGGGTGTTGGATCAAGTCACCCCGAGGCAGCATAGGGGTTCAGAGAAATGGCGCTTCCTCACTGCTCCTTCCGCTGGATCCCGGAGGCTCCATCTCCTCCTGTACTGTGCGTCCAGCGGCCAGCTGTCTGACCACCTGCTGACAGAAACAAGCAGGACAGTGGGAGCTCAGGTTGGTTTCCCTTGCTCAGGTATTTTTCAGATGATTGCTAGAAAAATTAGTAGATTGGAGAAAAGGGAAGCAAGGAGGTTTAAGTGATGGGCTGCAGGTGGTTTCATTTTAAATAGAGTTTCTTTATACTGAAAAAGATAAAATAATCATTCTATATTTATCACAAAACTATTAAAATTTCAGAGAATATTTACTCCAGCATTCTGATACCTGTGGGCAGGTAGATGAATGTATGAGAAAACTGGTGATTTTTACCATGGACATTTGGAAATGAGTGATTAACACATAGAAATTGAGGAAGTAAATGGGATTCACTGTGGTATTTCCATGCATACCCACTCAGCCTTCCTCTGCCCATTTTCTGTCCCTTCTGACCTCCACGCTCATGTCTTCCTTGTCGATAGCAATCCCTTTTCTACCCCTTGCTCATCTTCTCTCCACGAAAAAGTATTGCTAATCATTCTCTAAATTCCTCTAGTATCAGGAATAAAACTCCTTTTCATATTTAATTGTATATATTAGGATTAATTCCCTTCATCTTTTGTATTTTTTTGGTTGTTGTTTTTCAGGTAAATTTTTTTTCTTCTTTTTTAAATTTGGTATTTTTAGTTACACAAATCATGCATTCATTTCAAAATAATTATAAAAGCATGAAATATAATCTGTTCCAGTTCAGAGTCAGTAGCTGCCCTTCTCTTCCCTTCGACCCATACCCATTTGTCTTGCACCCATTCTACTGATCTCTAATCATGCAATCTGCTTAACACTACAATGTGAAGAAGTCTGAGAGAGATCCCATTTTCTCTGTGGATATGAATTTCTTTTCTCTGTGACTCAGCAACTGAGGAAGATGGATGTGACTTCCAGAACAAGAGGCAGTGATCAGGTGGTTTCTCAAAGCCTCTGGCCCAGAGGTTCATTAAAACCTAGAATGAGAAGCCCCAGCAGGGGGAGCTGTGCAGCAGGGGCTCCCACACCAGAGAAGAAGGAGCCCAGGCTAAGTGGAGAGTTGGATAAATGGGAAGCCGGAAGGGGGGGGGATGTTGGGGGGGGGTGTGACATGGGTCAGAGTCTATGTTAAATCATCTGTGATTCTACCTCTACAACTCAATTGTCCCTTTCCAGCCCATCAGGGCCTGGCCTAGGATCTCCTCTCAGGTAGATTAGTCCATTGCTATGATGTGAGGAAACATCTTATCTAACAATTTGAGACTTACTCATCCAAATGTTTGTCCTTTTCTTATAATGTGTCCCAGTGTCCTCAAAACTGGAACACAAAATCCTTCCGTCTAGTGCCTCTATATAATATGTGATTCCAGATAAACTTCCAGGTTCTTAAATGTGCTAGAAATTCATGGTTCACAGGCCTGAGTCCCTAACCTAACGAAGGCAAAACTAAGACTTGAAAATCTATTTCATCTGCACAGTACAGAGCTGGCTGTGGTTGTGCTGACTCCTGAGAAGTTGTTCTTTGCCACCCAGAGGTGAAGTGCAAGGACTGTGGGGCTTGAGGACACACGGCCAGGAGCAGAAGATGCCTCATGAAGTACTGGGATGGGGCACTGGCCACACAACCCTCGGGCCCAAAGAAGAGAAAGGAAAACCAGGCACCAAAGAAGCCTGAGAATCTCCAGAACACAAGGGGTTTAAACACCCAGAGAGGAAGAAGGACCAGGAACAGATGAGTGACGCAATGGTGAGATCCAGTCTTGGTCCCAGAGCTTCAGAGGGGTGGTGTCTTACTTTCGCCAAAACATGACCATAGCCATCTTCAGCTGATCGCAGGGAAAATGGAGAGAAATAGACAAGGATTCCACATCATGAAGCCACACCCCGGAGCTCAGTCTTCTCATGTGCATTCTGTAAGGGTCAGGAGTCAGGACACCACTGGAAACATGGCCATGACAGGCACGAAGGCAGTGAGTCCTTGAAAAATTACACAGTGGGAAAGGGGAAGGGCTGCCTAGAGATAGGGACTGGCTCTGACATGAGGGAAGGCACAGACCTAGGGAAAGTCACAGTGGACCACACAAAACACTGAGGGAACAGGGACCTGAAACTTTTCTTCCTCTTCTGGATCCATCCAAATACCATGGATTATTCTGCAGGCAAGAAAAGAAATAGGAAAGGCTCTACTCCAGAAATTTCCTAGGAGACCCCAGGGGAGCCAGCAACCCAAATGGGAGGAAGTGACAGAACCCTGTGCCTGTCTGAGGGTGAGTATCTCCATGGTGGCCTGCTCTTTTTATGCTCTGGATAAACCTGAGTTGTTCCTCTTCCATGGCCCTTCTGCCTGAGGGATTTGCTATCAGCAATTAAGCTCAATGTGACCCAGACTTGTGTGTTTTTCAGGTGTGGTATTTCCAATATGTTGTGGGATTCTTTTCATGTTTCTCTTACTTGTGGATGAGGGTGCTTCTGGGCATAGTTTAATCCAATGCCTCAAAGGAGAGAATGTACAGTGAAGGAGTATTCATCCTGAAAGACGGTGAACACTCTTGGCCTCTGCACGCAAATTCTGAGCCATCACACTCTGCTCAAAGTCACATTAGCCGTCTACACCCCACAGAAGAACACACAAAAAGGCCTTTCACATGTCATTTAGCAAGTCCCAAGATTAAGAAGTGGATATTGTCCAATAGGCCATGAAACCTGTTAAATTTATACTGCAATTGGTCTTGCACTAATCGCCACTAGGTGGAGCACTCCTCTTACTTTCAGTGCCTGATGAATTGTCTTCCTTTAAACTTCATGTCCATCTCCCATTTATTTGGTTTTTATTTGGGCTTGACAGAAAGCAGTTACTAACAAATGTTTGATGTTTTTGTCTTTTCCTGCAGCAACCCAGCAGGCCGCTGCCAATCCACAGGACTAGGAAGAGGTCTGTCCTGAGCCCTGTGTTTGAGAATCAGCCACCTGTCAAAAAATCAGATGAGAGAGCCTGATCCTAAACAGCTTTCGCCTCAGGAAGAGTTACACCATGGTTCAAGAAAGCCGCATGTATCTAGGACAAAATGATTAGCAAAGCAGGTACCCTGAGTATAGTCATGTGATTCATGATGTAGGTCATTGATTAACAGGAGATTCCACCTGGGGTATTAGGTTGATTGCATTAGCTGAAGCATGGGAGCACACGACCCCCGGGGCAGTAAAAAGTCCAGGAGTAAGACCCTCCCTCCCTGCCCCTTCCACTGGCACCCTGGAGGCTCCATTTCCTCCTGTGCTGAGCATCCAGTGGCCACCTATCTGACAACCTGCTGACCGATAGGAGCAGGATAGTTGGATCTCAGGTTGGTTCCCTTTGCCCAGGTGTTTTTCAGATTATTGCTGGAAAACTTAGTGGAGAGGAGAAAAGGGAAGGATGCAGGTTTAAGTGCTGGGCTAAGGTCTGATTCATTTTAAAGTGTGACCTTATACTGAAAAGTATGACCTATATCTTGGTATAAGAACCTGATTGACTTTGGCCTGTTGATCTTGTCTCACACTGCTTTGTCTAATTCGCTAATGAGCTCTCTAAATCTTCTGATGGAGTTTGTGGATCTTCTAAATATAGGATCCTGTCTTCAGCAAATAGGGACAATTTGACTTCCTCTTGGCCTATTTGTGTCTTCTCAGTTTTCTTAATTTCTCTCTTTTGTTTGATTGTCGTGGCTCCAGTTTGAAGAGCTAGGTTGAACTGGTGTATTGAAAGTGGGCACACTTGTGTTGTTCCTCTGGTCAGAAAAAATGCTCGTAGTTCTTCGCCATTCTGAATAATGTTGCCCTTGGGTTTTTCAGATACAGCCTTTATGCTGTTCAGATCTCTTCCTTCAAGCTCTAGTTTTTCTAGTGTTTTAAACATGCATGGGTACCGGACTCTGTCAAATGCTTTCTCAGCATGTAATGAAGTACTCATGGGATTCTAGTCCTTATATATTGTATATTATATAATGTATATTATGTACTGAAGGACATTTATTGATCTCCTATGTTGAACCAACTTTGCATCCCTGGGCCAAAAACCCATGTAATCATTGCATACTATCTATTTAATGTGTTTTTGAATTCAGTTTGTCAGTATTTTATTATGAAATTTTACATCAATGTTCGACAAGGATATGGTCTGCAGCTTATTTCCTTGAGTTTTCTAGTGTAATTATCTTTTATAAAATATGGTCTTTGTTCTTTAATTACTGTTCTTTGTGTCCCTCTTTCATGTTTGCTTAGACATTCATCATCCCCTTCCACCTTCTGGTGTGGGGTTTAATATCTCCTTCCTAGGTACTGGAGATAACGAAGTAGTAATTTGAGACTTTTAAAATGTTTGTGAAAAATAAAAAATAAAATAAAATAAAATAAAATGTTTGTGATGTAGGCAGTTCATTAGGAAACTTCCTGCTCGGCACTGCCTTGGCTGTACCCCACAAGTTTGGTGTGTTGTGTTTCAATTTTCCTCTGACTGAAGTGACTTGTAAAATTCTATCTTCTGACATTTTCAAACATTTAGTATTTTTTTTCAAAAGAGACTCTCCATTTCCACATAGTTGGTGGACAAAACTGGCACCAGCCACTCAATATTAAGGCACTCTTGGCAGAACCCTATCTTCCTTGTGAAGAAAACAGAAAGCCATAAGGTGTCTCCTTTAAAGTTGTCTAGGCTGCCTCCAAGTCATAGCATGGGCCAAGTGCTCCAACCTCAGTCACTAGCCAGGTGTCCTGATGTGAGCAAAGGACCCTGCCTGCAGCCTGCAGCCTGCAGAGAGGACCCCAAACTCAGCTCAGGGCTCCAGGCAAGAGACAAGCCCAGGTTGCCATCAACACTTGCCAGAATGCACAAAAGTAACTTAGACTCAGGCCCACCTTACTCCACAGGGGAGCCCTGGGAGATCAGGCTTGGGGCGTATGAAGTCTGTTTCCTCTGCTACATACAAGTCACTGAAAGTGTCACCACAAGTGACCAGGAAAACTGCAAAACAGCATGGATCTTCACCCTCCAAAGGAAAGCCCTGTCCTGAACCGTGTCCAGCCCTGCGCTCTGTCCAGTCCACCAGCCCCCTACTGTGTTGCATGGCAAGGCCTCAGGATGGTCCTCAGGAGAGCGCGCCATGGCTGCTGGAGCTCCAGGCTCATTTCAGGGCCCACTTCCCCTTCCCCTGCTAAGCCCAGTGCTCCTGCTCAGAGCCCCTTCTATCTTGGTGAGTCTGAGAGTCACACCCATGTGCCAGTGAGTGCCCTCTATGAGGACCTTCAGGTGTCCACCTTCTCAGGACAGTGGCAAGGGGGGTGGCACTCCATGGCAGGGGACTCACCTTCTAGTTTAAAGTGACTTAGAGGAGACTCTGGGGCTGAGGAGGCAAAAACGCAAGGAGCAGACTGCATGTGGTCATGGGACCCTCCTAGCTGTGGAGCGGGAGCAAGTGCTCAAACTCCAAGAAGTGCTGGAACAGGCACAGACAGGGGCTCTGAATGACAGAAGCTTCAGTTGAGGTTTCCCATGTGACCTGTCAGATGGGCTCATGAAGGATGTCCTATGGCGTCCATATAATGAAAACAGACTTGACGTGCAGGTGTATATATTGAGCTCTAATGTAAGTAGGAGGCTCACGTGTCTCTCTGTTGTCCTGTGACTGAATTGAGGGCAACACTGCTGATCACTGGGACATCTGTCCTGGCCTGAGGTGAGAGTTCTGCACTGTAGATTGTGGCAGTGGAAACCATTGTGGACAGTTTCCTTGGCCTTACCCAGTGTGGTCATTTAAATCATTGCAAACATGTACTTAACATTTATTTTAATGCTAAAAATTCTCCCCATTTTTTATAGTTTGAATGCTTTAAAATGCACACACTTTCAAACCCATTTCTCTTTTCTATGGTGCGTTTGCTGTGTACTGGTGCTCAATTTGCCCAACTTGGAACCTCCTGCTTGTCGGATACTGTCAATGTGGCAATTAAGATCATTCATTTGGTGCTGTTAAAAATATGTCACTGGATTTTTGTATTGTACCATAATAAAGTCACAATATTGACTATCCCACATAAGAGAGTTTTCTATTCATTTTGAGACTTTTAAACACTGGGTGATCCTAAATGTCAGCTTTTGTGGAATCACTGCAGTTAGTGGAAGGAGCACATGTTTTTCCCACAAAATCATCATTCCTTATGTTCGAAAACATGTCTGTCCAGAATCCAGAAAGATTCCATGGTTCTGAAGGAAAGATCAAGCCACTGAACTCTTCCTGCTCCCTGATGGAACTGACATTGCTGTCCCTATTCAAAGACAGTGTCTGGGTGATGGTGTGTTCTAACCCAGGCAGGTGATCCCAGTGAGAACCAGTGAGGAGAAACACTGAGCTGCTCCTGGCTCTTGACCCCCTAAGGTGCTAGCCACCTTTTTCAGAAGCTCAGCTCAAATGAGGAGACAGTGCTTCTGAACATCAAGGAAGGACTCAAGGATTGACATCTCTGTTGATGTCAGTAGCCAGGCAGATGTTATTCTGGCCACAGTCCGTCCTGTAGTACTGACCTGAGCGATGCAGGTACAGCACATTTAGCCACTCCCACCAACTGGCATTCCTTCTCCACACTACAGTGGGTTCTGGGGCACTCACCATTTGCTCCCTGAAATATCATTTGATTTCTAAGCCTGAATAAATGGAGATATATGAAAACTGATGTCTGGGCAAGGCAGCCTTGGCAGACAATATCCGTGGTTTCGTTAGGCTTGCTGCACATCTCCTCACTCCTCATCTGTTGTTCAGACTGTCCTGTGTACAGGTGTCTGTGCTGGGAACCCCAACTAGTGTGCAGTCATTCCCACACCCTAGCCGTGAGCAACACGCAGTGACGGACGCACATCTAGGCAGCGAAGAAACAGGTGCAGACAGCAGAGGGAAGGGAGGGACCATGCAGAGTGTTGAGAGGAAAGACTTCTGCAGTCAACTCTGCCTCAGGAGAACTGGGCCCACTTCATGGATGCAATGTTCTAAAGGACAAAGGTGTGGAGCAGCCCAGGCTGCTAGTGCAGTTACTGAACCTGAGAAAGGCAGGTCTGTGCTGAAACTCCGCATCCGGTTTCAGGGGTGGAACTTATCCTCCCCTTGAGCAGGCACAGTGGGAGAAGGTGCCTGCAGTGGAGCCTGCTTCTGTGATGAGCAGAGGTGGATTGGTATCCTGTGTGCATGTGAAAATGTGGTAAACAGCTGGTGTGGGGGGGTTCCTGTGGACTGGATCATCGAGACATTTCATCCCCATCCGTCATGTCCTCGTGCCCTCTCCATGTCCCTAGGTTTCAGTGAATCTTCTGGCAAGAGAGGATGCGAAAGTGCAGAAGATTTGAGACCTAAAATCAGGGCTCGGCGAGCAGCGCCTTCCACCCACGGGATGGGAGTGGAGCAGAGCAGCTCAGGTGTGGGTGCTCATGGCCACCCCATTGCACTGCAGACCATCTGAAGACATCTGCGAAGCCATTCATTTCCTTCCTTCCCGTGAAACTCAACATCCATCAGCCACTTAATGGAAATGTACCCTGAGGTGCAGGAATGTGTGATCTTTCAGAAAGGAGTCAGTGTTAAACACTGACTGGGAACCCAAGCGTCTAGATGTTAAGATTCCTTCTAAGAGGACCCTGGAGGCGGTGGTGTTGGAGACTCCCCAACCTGTTCTCTGCGGGTAATTCTATTCCCCACTGTAGGGAACTATGCCATGGAAATAACTGGAGCTGTGCCATGGTGGAGTGTCTGCAACTAGGAAATGTGTATCTGACCTGGATGGGGGTCACCTGCCAGTCAACATCCTACCCCAGATGACTATGTTCCAGGTAGGGCAATGAAATAGAAAGGGGAAATAGAAGTGCATGGCACCTTCTGTGGGTGAGGCGGGGTGGGGCAGTCCAGGTCATATACACTCATACGAATAACTGTTTTTTCCATTAGACCTTTATTGTTATAACAGGTCTTAGAGAACACAGTGGAACACACCTGGGGGAAAACTCCATGACTGTCACTTTTGCGGAAAAGCTATGGTAACTGTTCTGAGCTTAGACAACACAGGAGATAGGACACTGCAGACAAACCCCATGAGTGGCATCTGTGTGTGAAAGCCTCCTGTAAATCACGTGACTTCATGAAATAGTGTGCACTGGAAAGAAACCCTATGCATATCACGTGTGTGGGAAAGCATTCAGCCAGCACTCTACACTTAGACAACACAAGAAAACTCAACACAGGACAGAGGCCATTCAAAGTCATCCCTATGGGAAACCCTTTATTAATCTCTCTAACCTTAGAATTCACAAGCAAATGTATACTGGAGAGAATCCACCCAAACATCATCTATGTGAGAGTCTTCAGGTGCTCTTCTGATTGTAGAAATCATGAGAGAACAGTCACATGCATGGGAAATTCTTTAGTCTACCTCCTACTTGTAGTCAGCATGAGTGAACACACCAGGTTTATATGACACACATATCATCTAGGGGGGAAAGTCTTTAGCCATGACACTTCCCTTAGACCCCATAAGATGACTGACACAGGAGAAAAATCACATGAATGTTACCCATGTTGGAAAATATTCAGTCAGTCTTTTAGCCTTCAATTGCAAGGTCATAAGAAGGACTGCTTTAACTCTTGCCTTTTGTGTCCTTGCTGTATTCATCCTGTATAACTCCCTGAGTTTACACTAATTTTCTGTCTTCTTTGCAGCAACTGGAAACACCATTGTGAAAAAATTTTAAAAAAAACAACTAAAAATACTTAGGTGCCCTGATTCCACTTGGGAGTTAATATTGTATCATCCCCATGTTTAATCTGCTTTCACATGGGGTAAAGATGAAGGCTAGTAAGTAAAAATCGCACGTTCCCTGAGATAAGCATAAATGCAAATAGACAAATAAAAGGATACTTTGAGAGGGGCTGGGGTTATGGCTCAGCGGTTGAGCGCTTGCCTCACATACGTGAGACACTGGGTTCGATCCTCAGCACCACATAAAAAAATAAATAAAGATATTGTGTAGATATTCATCTACAGCTAAAAAAACAAAATAAAAAAAAAGGATACTTTGAGAGAAACAGAAAAAGTGAAAATTTTTTTAAAAACCTAGGGATAATGTTTAATGGTAAAACACGCTTGAGAAACATTGCCAACAACAAATTCTGAGAGAGAAAAAAGAAGGAAGGAAAGAAGGAAGGAAGGAAGGAAGGAAGGAAGGAAGGAAAGGAGGGAGGGAGGGAGGGAGCGAGGGAGGGAGGGAGGGAGGGAGGAAGGAAGGAAAGAAGGAAGGAAAAGGAAAGAAAAGGAAAGGAGAGGAGAGGAGAGAAAGAACAATTGAAACAATTGAAAGAAGAAAAGAAAGGCAAGAAAAGGAAATGAAAGAAAAGGAAAAAATGAAGGAGAAAAAGAATCAGAAGGATGATCCGTGATCCACGTGGTTCACTTTGCCACCCAGCATTCTGCAATAGAGTTGTTGTATTTATTGTATGGTGTTGAATTTAGCTAGGGGTTTAGGAGGAAGAAGAAAGGAGGATCCTCAGGTGTTCAGTCATGCCTGCAATCCCCCTGCCCAGATGACACCCAGATGGCCTCTCTCCAGTGTCAGTCATGTTGCTGTGGCTAGTGCTCAAGCAAGGCAGAAGGCCTGTCACAGACATGACATTTGTGTGATTTACATCAACTAAGATTTCTCTCCTGTCCATTACCACGAAACCAGTGGCTATGGCATTGTCCACACTGGTGACAGTCTTCCTTTGCAGTTAACAAACACTGAGCTGATGCAGTGTGTGTTACGTCCTCTTGAACATCATGCCATTTAAACGAATCTTGCTTGGTGTGCGATTTCGGTTTTGCACAGAACATTGAAAGTTGCTAATATTTTCCATCTAAAACCATACCTCAATTTGTGTACATGTGAATTATTCACTAACAATTAATTGTCTAAACACATAAAACTTTATTTCCATTTTTATGTGCACACTACCTTACACATAAGTAGGACAAATATATTCTATTGGATAGCATCCTAATAACAGGGATATTGGAATAGTTTTGATAGCTTCTCTATGTTGAAAGACCAGGTATATAGGCAGTGCTTGTGAATTGAACCATATTTTGAAGATGTTATATATTGGTTTGAACTCAATTAAATTTTTCAGTAAATTCAACCTATCCAGAGATTTTGGCTGAGAAGTTGCTTACTGTCCATTTAATTACAAACAGGCAGTTGTATTCAGTCACTAATTTAACCAGCGTGGGGTCTTTTATCTCTATCACCAGCATTCACATCCAAACAACTTATCACTGACCTGATGATGGGAGTGTCTTTCCTTCTCGTGTGGTCTTTGTATATTACTTCTAGTTTTTTATGTACACTCTCCCTACCTGTAATTCTGGTAAATAGAACTTGTTTCCAGAAAATTAGGAGATAAAAATGTTGAAATGTTTTGCTGCCCACGAGTGTTTAATTTTCCAACTGGCACTTCAGTGGAACAGATTTGCCAAATGAAGGAAAACTGGAGGTAATAGAAACACGATCACATGCATCAAATGTTATGAAAATTTTCAGAATAGGTGTAGAAAAATTAAAATGGAGAAGCTAGCCTGGGCAGGTGACAATCAGGAATATGTTCAAAGTGGAAAAGGAAAACAAGGATCTCTCTAAGAAAATGTAATTCCAACATGCATTAATAATTTCCCCCCAAAGCCAATAACAATGGTAGGAGAACTCATAAAATGGGCTTGGTTATGGAAGAAAATATGACACCTCAGGAGATGTTATTCATTCTGCAACACCTTTGGTTGACATTTTCAAACTTACGCCAGAAAGAAAATCAATGGTCATGAATCCATTGGTGAGAAGCGAATGGCTTTTCTATGGAAATTTCACTCCAATTGACAGAGTTGCGAAGTCTTCAGTGCCAGCAGGAGGTAGTCCTGTACCCCACTACTATGGAGTTACCATGGTACCATGCCTGCTGTGTACTTCTAGAAGAAGCCATGGGGGATACTTTATCTGACATTCTGCCTATGACTTCATTTTGAAATAATTGCTGATTAATGATGATATTCACTGCAATGGTGTTATGATTGTGGTGAATGCAGGCCAGGGAAATGAGTGAGGAGTAGATCATTACAACTTGTAGGCAGATATTCCACCAGGTGAATTCAATTGACCAGTGCCACAGGCATTGGAGTGGTACAGAAGAAAATGAAAGAGGTAAGCTAGAGAAGGCATGAGAAATAATTACTTTTTTCCAATTTGTAACTTAGAGTTTGGTGGGATGAATTTCAAACTTTTGAGGAGTTCCAAAAAGATTCCTAAAATAATCACGATTTTTGTATTCCCAGTGTTGGTACAACTTACTAATAAGCCATTCTTCTATGTTTTATACTGGAAGTGGTTTACACCAAGTCATATTAACTTAATTGATGTTGTGTCATTAAAAGTATACCTGTCAATGACATAGTATATAGAGCAAATTTTTTGAAGAACTGGATACACGAAAACTAATAAAGAAAGAGAAAAACAATATAAAGATACCAGAGAGATATTGCAAAGTAGTGTTTGGAGCTCCAGAGAGAATTGAAAATGAGAGTTGGAGCACAGGAGTGTCACGCTGGGACTCTGCTTCAGAATACAAGTCTCAGACACTCAGCCTTGGGCTGCTCAAATGTCTGACTTTGACCTTGTTCTGACCTCCTTTGTCACATCATGAGAAGACTGACTGTTCCTTTGACACCAAGATACATGCACTTTGTTCAGTTCTCAAGAATTCTGGGGGTTGGATCAACATCTTTGCATTGTTCTGGTTATAGGCTTATAGTTTAAACATGTTTTGAAGATGTGAAGAAATTCATTGGCCTTTTAAAAACTCACATTACTATTTGTTTCACAGGTGAGGGATCTAAGCTATCTCATTGTGAAAATGACTATTTTATACATAATCATTTCTCAAGACTGAAAAATTAATGTTAAGGTTAACCTGTTGATAGTTGTGTAAAGTTTTTCAATAAATGGGGATTTAAGTTTTAGTTAAAAAGTTTCAAGTTAAAATGTTATGATAACCCCTTTTAAGTTATAATTACCAGTCCTTGAAATCCTTTCATGTTTCATGACTATATCATTGCATATTCGTTTACCTTAAAATCTGTGAATTCAATGTATGGAGGTCTCTGGTTTCTGAAAGTAAGAATGTTGGGTGCTGGGAATGAATACGCGGGTGCCCTAAACACTTTGATTTCCTGCACACTTAGTTTTCCCTTCACCTCAGTGCTGTCCTCTCAACCCTTCTTTTGGGAAATTGATTTCATTGCTCTGTGTAAACTAGCTTGTCAATACTGTTCTAGGAATTGATGACCATTGAAGATTTAATTATCGTATTCACCCAAGAAGAGTGGGCCACACTGGACCCATCTCAGAAAAGGCTACATAGATCCATGATGCTGGAAATCATCAATCATCTAATATCAGTTGGTGAGTCCATCAATGTTATATATGAGAGATGTGTGGGTATACATATGTCTTCAATCACCAGCATCTGAAATAGCATCTCTCTCTTCAATTCCAAACTCTGTCCTGATTCTCTCATAGATGTTATAATTCCATGCAAGAGAGAACTGTTCTCTCTCTCTCTCTTTTTTTTTACACAGTACCATGTGTTTATTGAAACTAAATCTCCTGAATAAATGATTTGAAAGCCACAAACAGACCTGTTTATAAACAGTTATTCTTATATGGTCACTGTGCTTGAAGATCAAATACTAAAAACATGAGAATTCTGAATATTTTGTGTGCATGTTTGGATTCCCTTTGAAAGTGATACTTAGTGAAGAGATGGAGTGCCTTGAAGGACTGCTGACTAAGCATTCTTTGAATGTCTTCATGAGCATTGATGTCCTTTACTCCTCCCTGGTATGGGGACACATTGTATCTTCCACTACTGCAGTGAGAGAACTTTAATATTTTCTCTCCTAAGTGTTTCTCCCACTGCCCTTGTTCTCTTTATTGTTGCTAAGTCATCTTCATAGCCTTGATGATAATGCACATTTATTGGCAAAAATCTTAAAATCCAATTCATTTCTTTACCATGAATAGAGTATATATTCTGTAATTCAGAGGTGACTTTGCATCTACAGCAAGGAGAAATTCTGTGGATGGGAGAAGGAATAGGGTTTCCCCCTTGCCAGAGTCCAGGTAAGAATAGATAAGCCAGGAGCAGTGGCACACGCCTGAAATCCCAGCACTTTGGGAGGCTGAAAATCAGGAGAATCACGAGTTCAAAGCCAGCCTCAGCAATGGCGAGGCACTAAGCAACTCAGTGAGACCCTGTCTCTACATAAAACACAAAATAAGGCTGAGGATATGGCTCAGTGGTTGAGTATTCCTGAGTTCAACCCCTGGTACAAAAAAAAAAAAAAGAAATGGAGACTTGTGTGATTCTAAAGACATGGGTGCCACACCAGTAATTGAGCTTCGAAATATTAACTGCAATATATATAAAATGAATGGTGTCATCTAAAATATAGTAGTGGATAATGGGACAAAATTTTTCACATATTGACCTAGCTCCTTTTATTTTACATTCAAAATGTTTCTTCTATATTTATATTTTAATTGAGAGGAAAACAATGTATTTTTTGAGGTTAATTTCTATGTATTTTTAACAGATTTTTTTCCTTTAAAGATTTTTCTCCCTTACATTTTTAAAAATGATTCTATCCTGATATCTTTTGTAATCACCAGTGTTCCATTTTTTTATAATACACAATTTTTCTTGATATAAAAAAATCTCCTCCTTGAAACTATTTATTATGGAAAAAATATTCTCATGAGATTGTTGATTTTCAACTTTGTCTCTGAATCTCATGCTACCAATTTTTATTTTCTACTATTTTAGGCAAGGAAAGTGCACATCAAAAACATGAAATGATATGCAGAGCACTTTTCAACAGTAAGGTCAAACTCATCAACATGTCAATGGTAAGTTTCACTAATTATATAAATTAAAGACCTCTCTGTGGAATAAACTAAAAAATGAGTGCAATTTTATGGCTGTAATTATATTGACATTACACAATTTCTGAGTCAAAAGATCTGTGTAGTTTGCATTCTGTGAGATATTAACAATATTTCAAGTGCACTAACATTTCTAATGTAGCTAGCATTTAGAATATGAAAGACCATAAAATTAATCTGAGCCCCTTTAAATAGAATATTAGCAAATGGAAAACACTTGACTACCCTGGGAATGATCTAATATGTGCATGTAATTAGAAGTGGAAAGATTTTTATTTTTATATTACAATGGATTGTTCTACAATTCTTATATAGAGAAATTAATTTGTGAGTCTATATGGAGACAACATTAAGAAATGCTCATCTTCTTTACAAAGCAGAAATTACATATTAAAGAAGATTCCTTGGAGTGGAAAGACTTGGAAGGAGATCTATGTCACAACACTATTTGTATTCAACCTTTCTTTACTCACACAGCAAAGCAGCACTGGGTCAACACTGTGGACAATCCTGTGCTGAAAATTTGTAGCTAGGTGGAAACAAGAAAAATGATTGTATATCATGTGAATGCCAGGTATTTGAAAGGACATATGAATTGTTTACAACCTAGAAAATGCAACAAGAATGAACCTAGAGAGAGAGAATGTGAATCTCATCTATGTTGCAAATCTTTTAATCAAACTTCTGATCTAAGGAAACTCAATGAAACTAAAACAGGGGAAATGTTGTGTAAATGTAATTTTTGTGGGGAAAGCTTCAATTACTGTTCTGAGCTTAGACAACATGAGAGAACCAACACT